>OY992881.1:121126120-121408620 GCA_963921405.1 Cepaea hortensis | reverse complement strand
TGGATAGCAACCCATGCCCCAATCCCAGTGTTGCTAACTATGATGGCTTGTTTCCTCCCTTGCCCATAAAGCAGCCTCCCCCTATTATGTCAAAGGGGACACCGTTAAACAATGTTGCTTCTAATGTAGGCACTTCCAGTAACTCTCACAGCAGTGGTCCCTCGTTGGATGGTAATCTACACTCCTATCAGTGGAACCGCCATCTTCAACAGCTAATGCAATACAATCCTGCAGCCCTGCATCAAGCTTTCATGATGTCACTCCAGCACAGACATTTTCCTACCCCATCTAATAGTCTTAACTACTACTAAATAAAGTTTCAAAAACTCTGAAAATTTCTACCGCAAGCGACATCATCCTTTCATCGTGCAATGTTCGCCAATCACGATCAGTGACTTCACAAAGATGGCCTACGTATAGGCCATCTCAACATCTATCATTTGCTCAATAAATTACCTGAGCTTTCGGTAATACTGTGCAAACAATTCCATGTGTTTGGAATCACAGAAAGTCGTCTCAACGACAAAATATCCGACTCTGAAATCACTCTTAAGGGGTTTAAAGTAATTCGAAGAGACGCAAATCAAAAATTAGAGACAGGTATTGCTGTATACATTTCCAATTCTCTCAACTGTTCCCGTAGAAGTGATCTCGAGTCAGTAGAGATAGAATGTGTTTGGTTAGAGGTGAAGCCAGCCAGCCAGCAACCGTTTCTAATTGGATACCTATATCGGAATCCGTGTGCTGGGTACAATTGGTATGACTGTTTCACTACAATGATGGATAGAGTGTTTACAGAAGGTAGAGAAGTCATGATATTAGGTGACTTTAACATAGATATTACTATATCCAACCAGACATGGGACGATATCATTCTATCTTACGATTTGAAACAACTAATAAACCGTCCCACAAGGGTTACAGGCACCTCCTCAACTATAATTGATCATATATATGTTACTTGTCCAGTTAATATTATCGAATGTTCTGTTCCTGTTAGTGCAGTTAGTGACCATTACCCAATATGTTGTACGTGGTCGAAAACTGGGTTCAAATCTCCTAAAAATAAACATTTAATCATCAAATTTAGAAATCTAAAAGCTCTCAGCCAAAGTTTATTTTTAGATGACTTAAAAAATGCAGCCCTTGAACATGTTTACCAACTTCCTGATCCGGATGATGCACTAGCTTACTGGACAAAGACAGTCTACAGTGTGTTTGATAAACATGTGCCAGTTAAAGAAGTTCGAGTGAAGAATCAACATAAATCTCCATGGGTGACTCGTCAAGTTCTCGAAATCATGAGAGAACGAGATACAGCGCACAAAAATAAAGATTTTATCAATTACCGCAGACTAAGAAATAAAGTTAAATATGAAATTCGTAGGATAAAGAAAGATCATTTCAAAAATTTGATTGTAGATAAATCAAATAACGCAAATATATGGAAGGCTATTAACTCGCTAACCAACAAGAAACACTCTTCAGAGTCAGCAATACCGAGCACTATAACATGCGAGGATTTCAGTTGCTTCTTTCAATCAGAAGTAGAGAATCTAAAGTCCACAATACCAGACTCAGCTTGTAATTTAAGCTCACTGTCATCATTCTGTGAAGAGAAGTGCTCTAGAAATATTCCCCCTGAGATTCCCTTGATGTCTGTTGCAGAAGTATATAAATATCTCTCGAATCTCAAAGCAACAAATTCAGAAGGCCTAGATGGTATCAGTAATAGAATTCTTCGGTGTGCTGCACCTATTATTAGTGAGTCATTAACGTTCATATATAACCAGTGCCTGTCCAAAAACTACTTTCCATCTGCCTTTAAAGTTGCTAAAGTGTATCCTCTACTTAAAAATGGCTCAACTGATATTAACGTCTTGGGTCAATTATAGACCTATTTCCTTACTATCGTCGCTATCAAAGCCATTAGAAAAACACATGCATAAAATAACACTACATCATTTAATTAACAACGATCTAATAATTGACAGTCAATCTGGGTTTCGACCTAAATATTCTTGCCATAGTGCCCTTACAAAAATGACCGATAACTGGCATCTTTGTATCAGCAATGGCAAAATTTGTGGAGCAGTATTTGTAGACTTTAAAAAAGCCTTTGATATGGTAGATCATGATATTTTAATTAGAAAATTAAAACACATGAAGACTAGCACCAACATGGTGAACCTAATTACGTCATTTTTATCTGACAGACAACAAGTAGTGTCCTTCAATAACTGTCTATCAAGACCCACACAACTTAATTTTGGGGTGCCTCAGGGCTCAATACTAGGTCCGCTGCTTTTTGCAGTGTATATTAACGATCTTCCTTTATACCTAAATACTTCGTGTGATCTATTTGCCGACGACTGTACTATTTACACAAGTCAAGAGAGCCTTTGTGACTTAGAGAGCTCTTTACAAAACGAACTTGACAACCTTAGTAGATGGAGCAATGAAAATCGCATGTTAATTAACATCGACAAAACCAAATCCATGCTAATAACGACCAGACAAAAACTACAAACCCTAGCCATAACTGGGACACCGCTCGAGCTCCACGTGGACACGTTACCTATAATTAATGTAAATGAACATAAAACATTAGGTCTTTTAATTGACAGACATTTAAACTGGAGCCCTCGTGTTCACGTCCTTACCAAGAGAATAGCACAAAAAGTTTACCAACTTGCTAAAATTCAACACTTTTTGGATGAAAGCACACGAAAAATATTCTATGCATCCTATATCCAATCACCTCTCGATTATTGTTCCACAGTCTGGGATGGTTGCCCTAAATCTAATATGAAACGATTGTGTTCGCTTCAAAACCGCGCTATACGTCTAGTTTCTAGCATAAAGCACGTTGAAAGTAATAAATTATACAGCCATCTAAGACTTTTACCACTTCAAAAGCGCTTCCTTTTTAACAAAGCCAAATTAGTGAATAAAATTATATCTGAAAATACCCCAGAGTATCTTCTACCGTTAATTCAATCTAATGCAATGAACAGTAAGCGCTTAAATTTATTACAGCTTCCTAAGCCTAGATTGGACTTATACAAAACTTGTTTCGCATATTCTGGTGCTCACTTGTGGAATAGCCTTCCACCAGAACTGAAAACACCAATGAGTCCCTACACATTCAACCGAAAACTCTTTCAATACTTACTTCATACCGACTATATGCCTCCATAAGTCACCTACTAGTATCATTTTTCCACTATCATTCTTCACTGTATGTGTGTGAGCGAGACAGTTGGTGAGAGAGTGAGTGAGAAAGGGTGTGAGTGGAAGAATTAGTATGAGTGAGAGTGAGTGAGTATGCATGTGCGTGTGCTTGAGTGAGTGTAAAAGTGAGTGGGTGTGTGTGGACATATGTGTGAGAGATTTAGTTAGAGAATGAGTGAATCTGAGAGAGTGGGTGTGTTGTGTGTCTGGCTGTCTGTGTGATAGAGTGTGAAAGTTAGTGAGTGAGTGTGAGTTAGAGAGTCAGCGAGTAAATGAGTGAGTAAGGGAGCGTGAGTGAGTGAGAGAGAATTTGTGGGTATGCGTGTATGTGCCCGAATGAGTGAGTGTGAGAGCGAGTGAGTGTGTAAAAGAGAGAGAGAGAGAGTGGGTGAATGAGAGAGTGCATGAGAAAGTGTGATGTATGTGTGTGTTATGTCTGGGTGAGTGTACATGTGTGTGTACATGTGTGTATCTGTGTGTGTGCCTCTGTGTGTATGTCTGTACGTGTGTTAAGGTTGCGTTCATGTGTTTATATGCATTTATATGCATGTTCTTGTGCATATGTGTGTATTGATGAGTGTGTGTGTGCTCGTGTATGTATTGTATATCTTTGTATGTGTAAGTGTGCTTGCATGCAGTGTATGCGAGGGAGTGTATATTCGGGTGTTATGTGAGTACGTGTGAGTAAGTATATGGATGTGTGCGGGTGTGTGTATGTACATGTGTGTGAGAGAAGAGAGAGAGAGAGAGAGAGAGAGAGAGAGAGAGAGAGAGAGAGAGAGAGAGAGAGAGAGAGAGAGAAAGAGAGAAAGAGAGAGTTGAGCGCACGCATTTCATGTAACATGCTATTCCATATTTTTTATGTATTCTCATCTTTCATATTACGAGGCTCCCCCGATGTGTCACCACCTTGACGTGGTGGGGGAGCTTGCGTGTCCCATCGACCCCATTTGCTTGCTGATGGATGAAAAACTACATATTGGACAGCTTATGGGATAGGGACCAGACTAAGAGAGACACAACCTGCTGCTCTGCAGGTGAGACTGAGGATAGCAGTCTAAAATTTAAATCAGGCGCACGAAGGCAGAAGTTCTTGGTCCCAGACAAAACACTAAAGGCTCCCTGTCGAGAGCTTTGGCTGAACGCCTCTAAGCCACAAACCCTCGGACCTGTGAGCCGGGCCGATCCCCACCTTTTCGAAAAATAAAGGCGAGATAATGAGCAAGCTACATGCTCAGGTCTGATACAAGTTCGAAGGCTCTCAGCTGGGGGATATGAGAGATTCCCGGATGAGAGGGCCAGGCCGTTTCTCGTTCACCGCTGCACGAAGGTAAAGTGCTGAGCCGGCAGCACAAGTAGCCTACCTCGTGAGCGAGTACAAAAAGTCAAAAAGTGCCCCAGTCGAAGAAAATGGCTGCTAAAACTGTATCTAACTCATAGAGAGTGTAGACAAAATTGGAAGAACGTCTCAATGACGCAAAATGGAACGCACGGCGAGCGAACCTATTGCGTGGTCCGAAGTCAAAAGCAAAAGCTTACCGAGTGGGTGTCGCTTGCAGTCTGACCGTCCCTGGGGTGTGCTTGAGCGATCAGTGGCAAACGAGTTGCCCAACACATGGAAGTGAGGAACTAAAGCAGCCATGAGCAGGACGTGGCAACTCCTCGGGTGAGCCCAGTCACAGAGCAATATGTGCCGGCTCTGCAATTATGGAAGCCTCCTTGGATAGCGAGTAAATGCTCATGGTCTGCCCCTGCCTTCCCTTGAGGGCCGACCACGATGTCGTTCATCGTTCTATCTTGACCAGCTGAGATGTTAGCGACATCACAACAGTCCAACGTGCCTCGAAACCAGAGGATGGCTAACCTCATTAAAAAATGCCCGCTGAAGTCGGAAGTGTCGTCCTACGGGTGGCAAACTAAAAATTGACACTACGCAATTACGTCCGAGTGAAATGTCTCGTCCGAATGTCTCTCGTGCTAGGAACAGCTCTGACTACCTAGTTTCCGAATGCCGCTCTTGTTCGGAACAGCTCTGACTGGGTAGTTTTCCGAATGTCTGTTGAGCCTGGAAAAGCTCTGATGGGCGCAACGACAAGCACATGTCCGAAAACTCGCTGAGTGGATGCCGTCTGCAAACCTGTCTGGTTTGTGCGGGAATGACCCGAGGAAACGAAATGACCAATATATTGAAGTGAGGATTTAAAGCAGCCATGAGCAGGACGTGACGATCTCCCTCGGTGAGCCCAGATCCAGGGCGTTATGTGTCGGCCCTGCAACTATGGAAGCAACCTTGGATGGCGGAAAATGCTATGGACTGTCCCTGCCTTCCTTTGAGGGATGACCGTTGTCGTCGACCGTTCAACCTTGGCCAGCATGGTTGCAGATGGCGCCACAAAAGTGAGAGTCTCCCAGGAATGCTACCTGGTCAAAAATGCACGCTAAAGTCGATGTGTTGGCCTACGGGTTTCGGCCCAAGGGCGCATAACAGACACACCGCAATCACATCTGAAAAAACACTCCGGATGAACGAAAAGAAGAAGAAGATATTACGAGGTATCGTTTAATGCCACCTGATTGTCCTGTAACATGCCATTCCATATATATTTATTTTTTTGTTTTTGTTTTTTGTTTTGTTTATTCTCATCTTATCATGTTGTATGCCATTTGATTTTACCATGTATAATATAACATTACTGTGATGTGAGTGAGAGAGTTAGTGAGAGAGGGAGAGAGAGCAAGAGAGAGAGAGATCAAGAGAGAGAGAGAGAGAGAGAGAGAGAGAGAGAGAGAGAGAGAGAGAGAGAGAGAGAGAAAAGAGAGAGTTGAATTGCATCACTAATTTTTACGCTTTTTTTGTTTTCGTGGGTGAATGAGTGTGCAGGAGATTGTGTGGGTTGGGGATGGGTGTGTAATGTGTGTGGGGGATGAGTGTGGGGGTGTCTGTGAATGGGATATTGTCTGCGTGGGTGGGAGTGTGTGAGTGTGGATGGGGTAAATGTGAGTGGGTGGAGGATGTATGTGTGGGTGGCGAGAATGTTTGTAGGTGGAGGATGTGTGAGTTGGTGGGGAGATGTGTGGGCGGGGATGTGTATGGGGAAGGTATGTGGGGGGAATGTGTTTATGGGTTTAGTTTTGTGCGGGAGGGGAGATGTGTGAGAGGTGGGGAGGTGTAGGATGTGCAGGTGATTGAAGGGTGAGTAAGAGAGAGTGGGTGAATGTGTGTGTGCCTGTGTACTTGTCTGTGCTTGTAAGAGAGTGAGTTAGTGTGGTTTAGAGAGTAAATGAGTGAGTGAGAGGGTGAGATTATGTGAGGCAGCGTGTATGTGTGAGTAAGTGTGTGGGTGGATGGGTTGGTGTGTACGTGTGTCCATATGTGTGTATGCGTGTGTTTATGTGTGTGTATGTGTGTGCACGTCTGAATGTGGGTGTGTATGTGTAAGTGTGTATAAATGTGTGTTTGTATGTGTGCTTGTGTGTGTAAGTATGTTTATATGTGTGCTAAATGTATGCGTGTGTTTATATGTATGTGCGTGTGTATATGTGTGTATATGCGTGTATATATGTGTATATGTGTATGTGCGTATATGTATGTATATGTATGTATGTGTGTGTATATATGTATATATATGTATATATATATATATATATATATATATATATATATATATATATATATATGTATATGTATATATGTGTATATGTGTGTATGTGTGTGTATATATATATATATATGTATATATATGTATATATATATATATATATATATATATATATATATATATATATATATATATATATATATATATATATATATGTGTGTGTGTGTATATGTGTGTGTGTGTGTGTGTATGTTCGTGTATGTGAGTGCATGATTGTGTGTATGTATGCATGCATGCAGTGTATGCGAGGGAGTGTGTATTTGTGTGTGTGTGTGTAAGTATGTGTATATGGGTGTAGATGTGTGTATGTGTGCGTGGGGATATGTGTGTATTTGCGTGTGTATATTGTGTGTATGCTCGTGTGTGTATGTGTATATGCTTTCTTGCGCACGCGAGGGAGTGTGTATTTGATAGCGAGAGGGTGTGTGTCTGTCTGTGTGTGAGTGAGAGTGAAAGAGAGTGTGATATTGAGTAAATGAAAGATGGAGAGAGTGACTTAATGGGTGAAATAGTGATTGCGAGTGAGAGAGAGAGAGAGAGAGAGAGAGAGAGAGAGAGAGAGATAGAGAGAGAGAGAGAGAGAGAGAGAGAGAGGGGGGGGGAGAGTGAGCGAACGAGAGAAGACAGTGGAAGAATGGATTTGTTAATGTGTGTATGTATGCGACCATTGTTTGTGAGTGTCTATGGGTGTGTGTTAGTGAGAAGAGAGCGAGAAAGACAGAGAAAGAGAGAGAGAGAGATTTAAGCACACGCATATCATGTAACATGCTATTCCATATATGTTGTGTATTCTCATGTTCATAGGTGTGTGGCTGGATGGATGATGTATGTGTGGGTAGTGAGGGTGATTGTAGTTGGGGGATGTGTGTATGGGTAGGAGATGTGTGGGGAGATGTGTGTGTGGGTGAGGGATGTGTCTTTGGGATGTGTGTGGGTGTGGTGTTGTGTGGGAGGGGAGCTGGGTGTGGATAAATGATGTGTGTGTGGGTGGGTGAAGGTGTGGTTGGGTTTGCGGGTTGGTGAAGGATGTGTGTGAGGGTGGGAATGTGTGCTTAGATGGGTGGTTGGGGTGTGTGAGTGTGGGTGGGTAGATAGGAGATGTATGTGTTGATGAGTGGGTAAGGGATGTGTGGGTGTTAGTGGTTGAGGGATAAGTACGTGTGTCTAGGGATGTGTGAGGGGATGAGTGTATGAGTTGAGGATGTGTGTGTGGGTTGTGTGTGTGCGTGGATGGGAGGTGTGTGTTTGTGAATGGGGGATGTGTTGGTGGGTGGGGATGTGTGTGAGGGATGTGTGTATGGGTGGGGAGATTGTGCGTGGGTGGGGATGTGTGTGTATATGGGTAGGGTTGTGTGGTTAAGGGATGTGTGGCTTGGGGATGGGTGGATGGAGGATGTGTGGTTGGGTAGAGGATGTGTGGGTGGGTGATTGTATATGAGTAAGGGTGTGTGGTTAAGGGATGTTTGGTTGGGGGATGGGTGGGTGGAGGATGTGTGGATGGGTAGAGGAAATGTGGGTGGGTGAGTGTGTGCAGGTTAGGAGATGGTGGGGGATGTTTGTAGGTGTGGGCTCGGGATCTGTAAGTGGGCTGGGGCAGATGGGGGATTATGTGGGTGGGTGCGGAATTTGTGTGTGGGTAGGTGCGGAATATGTGAGTTGACGGGGAGATGTGTGTGCGGTTGAGGAATGTGTGTTTGGCTGGGTGGGTGGAGGTGTGTGGGTGGAGGAGGATATGTGGGTGAGTGATTGTTGGTGGGTAATGGGATGTGAGTGGGTGGGGAGATGTGTGTAGGTGGGGGATGTGCGGGTTATTGAATGTATGTGTGCTTGGGGTGTGGGTGGATGGATGTGTGGTGGGTGAGAGGTGTGTGTGGGTGGGGAGATGTGTAGGTGTAGGGATGTGGTGGATGGGTGGGGGAATGTATGTGTGTGTGGGTTATGTGTGTGGTTGGGTGGGGGAGTTGGAGTGAATGGGGGATGTGTGGGTGGGTGGTGGATGTGTCTCATAACATAGTAATATGCATTGTTTATGTTTACAAAATTCATGTGACAATGTTTTTTTCCTATGCACTGTTGATGAAAGAAAGATGAGTGAATGGAAGGGCCTAATGTAAGACGGGCCTGCGTGCCCAATTTGTTACCCTTTGAAAATAAAGTCTGTTCGTTCGTTCGTTCGTTCGTTCTCACTCTCTCTCTTGCTCTCTCTCGCTCGCTCTCTCTCTCGCTCTCTCTCACTCTTGCTCTCTCTCTCTCTCTCTCTCTCTCTCTCCTAAGAGGTTGTTTCCTTCTTCGCACAGCTCCAGACATCATCATCGTTTTCCACTTTTGTCGTCAAGCGATGTCAACTACCAGCGTCAAACTTGGACATTAACCAAATCACATATACGCAAAATCAACACATGCGAGATAAGATTCTTCAAAAGAGCTGCTAATTTAACTATCCGAGACCGGGTAGGAAAGGATGTTATCAGATAGATAGACCGTGGGATAAACACCTTACCGTATCATAATAAGGCTTATGTTACATACATTAAAAGGCAATAGGCTAAAGAGAGGCAAATCATGGATGGGTCGGGCGGAAGATGTCGTCAGACATTTCTGCAGTCTTACCAGTATCAACCCCGGCAAGGAATGGGTGCCGATGCCTCCAGCTTTTAAGTGCACTTTCTCCTGCATTATCACACTCGACAGACGGTGCAGAGAGCAGAACCCTGCCGCTGTCAATGCAGAGATTAACGCGCTCATCTATGAACACTCAGATAGCCCCGAAGTGCTCATCTATACAGATGGATCTGTTGTAAAGCAGAAGAGAAGCGTGTGGGCATTTACAGCCCGTTCAGCGGGCCGAACCGTTCAAGAATCCAGTGGTGCCCACTCTATGACCACGAGCAGCATGACGATGGATGTGATGGCAGTTACACAGGCTTTCATGTGGCTGGAATCACAGCATTATACCAACGTGTGTGTACTAAGTGACTCAATGAGCATGATTCAGAAGGTCGAAGCTGGATCTGTACGCAGACAGTGGACTGAGTCGCTGCGGAAATCTGTTGTCCGTAAAGTCACCTTCATCTTCGTCCCGGGACATGAGGGAGTCAAGAGAAATGAACGAGCTGATAAACTGGCTGGCTCTGCACTCCCTGTAGATGGCCAGCCCATGGATCGTGCCGATGTTATTAACGTCCTCAAAGATATGGCGAGAACAGAGGACTTTGACGTCAGTGAATCCACATCGCTGTCCAGGATGAAAGACTTGGGAGTAAGAATCGGCACGGCCAGACGCGAGAGGTACATCGGGAAAACAAGGCGCCTCGTCAACCAACACAGAACTGGCACTATTAGCCACCGGACGCTGATGCATATGCTGGGGGGGGGGGGAGGATCTGAGCACCTATGGACATGTCCCGAGTGCAATGAAGATACCCCAACTGATAACTGATAACATTAAAAGGCAGAAGATCAAATGGCTCGGCCATCTCGTTAGAATATATCACCATCAACTACCAGCACTGGCTCTACATCAAAGAAAATCTGATATGAGAGCAAGCGGACGCACGTGAAGAAAATGGATTGGCGACATCAAAGACATTGTACAATCACACAGAATGAACAATCCAGATCAGTGGCAAACGACATCCATCCATTATGTGCCATGCTGGTAAGTGTGGTCGGTCACGCTTCGCCATGTCACTCGATCTCCAGAGTAGTGGATCAGCTCAGTGTTCATGTCTCGATCATGCCACGTAGCCAAGCCATCCAGGTACGAGGGTAAGTTAACAAGTAAGTCACAAATGGCTGTAGAAAAATAACTAACTACGATAACAACTTGAAACCAGTCTATTTTTATACATACATTGTCCCTTTATTTTTCAACATAATTTCCACCAACATTGATGCACTTATCCCATCGTTTTATCGGTCCTCCCAAACCGGCGGCATAGAACTGCGTGCTCTGTTTTCTAAACCAAGTTTTCACTTCACATTCAATTTCGGCGTCATTCGCGAAATGTCTCCCGCCAAGGTGGGTTTTCAGTGGACCAAATAGGTGGAAATCGCTAGGGGCTAAGTCGAGGCTGTAAGGTGGATGTTCCAGAACTTCCCACCTTAGTTGGTTAATTTTCTCCTGAGTTCATCGTGTCGTATGTGGTCTGGCATTGTCATGAAGAAGCAACACTTCTCTAGTCAGCAGTCCTGGACGTTCTCTTCGAATTGCACCATGAAGCATCGATAGAACTTCACAGTACGATTCGGAATTCACATTGTCACCTTTCTTCTTGAAATTGGTTAAAAGCACTCCTTGACAATCCCAGAACACTGTAAGCTGATAGCGTAACCTTGATCGGATTTCATCAACAATGTTAGAGCGTCCTTGAGAAAATTTTTCTACCCAGCTATGCACTGCTTTACGGGACACACATTTGTCAGCATAAACAGGAAGCATTTCCTTATGAATGCCCTTTGAAGGCAATCCTTTTGCCCACAAAAAACTTACAACGGCTGTTTCTCTTTGGTTGTACACTCCATAAGTACAGTCGACATTTTGTTTATGCACTGCGTATGCGCATGAGACACCTAGCGCCACCTGAAGAACGGGAATATAAAATTCGATGTTGCTGTCAAATAATGACTCTTGTAGAAAACATCAACTACATTTACCTGCCATCCCACAGAACTGTGTGACTTACTTATTGACTCGTCCTCGTACAATGTCTTTGATGTCGTCAATTCATTTTCTTCTTGTGCGTTCTCTTGGTCTCATCGCAGATGATCTTTGATGTAAGGCCAGTGATGGTAGTTGATGGTGTTGCATTCTAACGACATGGCCAAATCACTTATCTTCTGTCTTTCAATAAATGTGGCACAAGGTGTTGACCCCACTGTCTGTCTAATAGCAGCATTTCTTACTTGGTCTCGGAATGTTAAGTTGGCAGCTCTCCTCGGACATCTCATCTCACAGGTGTTGATTTTGCGAAAGTGTGATTTGGATAAAGTTCAAGTTTGAGATTGGTAGCATGTTTTGCGAACATGGGTATATTTGGATGTTTCAGTAAGGGTGATACTTGATATGTAAGTGCACTAGCTTTTTAATGCTAAGATCAAAGTATAGTATTTGCACTTAATCTTGCCAGGGTCACATGCAGAGGTGGTAATTCGAATGACACACGGGAACGTGCGGACCTGATGGAAAGGAGATGGCCCCGGGGGGAACAGCGAGTCGTTCTAAAAAATAAAAAAACCTTGCGTAGTCTGCATGTTTCTCAAAATTTAGGCGGCAGGATTTAGACTCCATAATCTATAACATTAAATACACTCAGGAAATTAAGTCGCGAAAAGCGTCTCGTTCATGATATAATGTGTCATTGAATACCACGGACCGACAGGAAAGTATGTAGGAAGTTAAACAGACAGACAGACAGACAGACAGACAGACAGACAGACAGACAGGCAGACAGACAGACAGACAGACAGACAGACAGACAGGCAGGCAGGCAGGCAGACAGACAGACAGACACATAGGTTTACCGTTTCTTTCTCCACATGTCGCTCCTCAGAATAATTGATACCAAAATGTAACACTGAAAACACTTGTCTTGTTTAGTGTCGTGCAGATGTTACGATGCAGTACGAAGTGACAGACCTTCTCTTACATAAGTCACTGAACAGGTGGTTTTTCTGGTTACCTTCTTCACCGGATCCGTTTTCAAACAATTCTCAGCAAGTACTCTCAGTTATACGAAACCCATTTTACGTGAATGGTTGGAGCCAAGAGACTTTCTGGTTCCGGACAACTCTCAGAAACCTATTCGGTGTCCAGTTTATGAAATTAGATTAACTCTTTATGAAACTAGATGAACCCCAAATCCGTATTGGTAGAAAAGGTTAATCCTGTGGGAATTTAACCCAGACCTCTGTCTAAGCAAGCGCAGCAATAACCATTGTAATCGATCCCTGTTAATGGCTAAAGCAGATTAAAAGTAGGAACGAATTACAAAGAGCAATTCTAAATCCAAATGAAATCGTTGTCAAAGTGTTAGCAGCAAGCGAAGCTCACGAAGAATGAATATGACCGCGCCATTGACATGATTTCCCAGCAGCAGCCTTTGGGTTATTGATTTGAAAACTGGCAAAATTGGGCAAGTAAACAGAGATCACGTCGATGCGAGAGTAAAGCAATTGATAGCCGAAATCATGAACGAAGAACAAACAGAAGATGTTAGAGACAGGCCACTGAGGGCAGAAAGGGACAAGAAATTGGTTGAACTGCGGCAAAATTGTAAAGATACAGTTAGTGAATTAATGAAACTGATAAGTGAAACTGGCAAGCTTTATTATTAGAATACAATGACTAGTGACGAAATGGGTGTTGCGACTAGAGACTTCGTCAGCATACAAACAATAAAGAAACAGCGAGTTAGCACTGCTCAATCACAGCTCCCGGGTGGAAAAAATCGCATTATTTTATTATTTTGTAACAATGCACATAGACCACATCATGAATCAGACCTCGTCCGTACGAGCTAGAGTTGGACGTTGTGATCTTTAAGCCACTCCACGCTTCTCCAGCTTTGCAAGGAAAAGTAAAAAAAAAAAAAGCATTAAAGATATGAAGTTTCGGCGACAAACCTTCATCAGTAAAGAAATACTTCAGTATTATAAAAAGTCTCTCTCCCCCCCCCCCCCCCCCCCCCAACAAAACAAAAAATAAAAAAAAAATTATGGAAAATAACCACTTCAAAGCATAATTATTAAAGTATAAAATATGTAAACATGTTCATCAAACATGAAAATAATAATAATAATAATGAATTGAAATGCACAATAATTTACGAGATTTTTGTAAAACCATAGAAGAAAAAATAATTGCAGAAATCAAACTATAGTCGGAATAGGTAGACATGACAGAAAATGATGTGCTGTCAGACTGAGTACGAGGGGGGTTGTGATGCCTATGAAAGGGGGAAGTGTAACATGGTCCAGCGAAGGAAGCTGGGAGATGCAGTAAGAAAAAATGGAGAACGCTATATTGCACATAGGGAAGGAGAAAATAGATGATAGAAAGAAAACGAAGACTAGGCGTTAAGAGCAGATACATGCAAAACGTGACATTGGAACAGTGTTGATGGTTCATAGTGCAAAAGATATCGGTTTCCTGATAGGGTCTGCGATGTAATAGACCATTACAATTTATAGGTCTGAAAGTTGAGTTGAGTTGAGCTAAGAACCGACATGACTGCACTCAGGACATTCCCACACGTGCTCCGACCCCTCGTTCAACAGCCAGCGAAGAGTCACACTACTAATCGTTGCCACCGCTATCTGATTGAAAGTTCTCCTTGTCTTCCCTCTCAGTTTTAAGATTCTTCCAGAATCCCTGCCGATCTCCCGCCATATAATTCTTTCCACATATGGGTTCTAAAACTGTTCTCCCTCCGTCTCCACCTGGCCCCACAGGCGCTACACCACCTCTCCCTTGTCCATAGGAAGTCTACCACCAATAGGTGCATTCCCTGCTAGCCCAACAGCCTGTTCATTCCCCCGCACTCCCGCATGGCCAGACATAGGTCTGAGAATAGGTGGCCACTCTTTCTCTCACTTTGACAAGCGACGAGTCCAGGCGTCGATCTGATTCCGACTGTGATCATGAAGTTACTAGTGTAGTTCACTATCAACCTCGCTAGCATGCCCGCTATATCGTGCAATAGTGGTACTGTAAATTTTGAGCAGTGGTGGCATAGTGGTTAGTGGGCGTTACCTTCAAAGATAGTAGTCCGGATTCAATCCCCAGCACAGGGCCATTTCCCTTGGCCAAAACGGCGTCATAAAATGTGGTACTAGGAAGTTTTCGTAATTATTTTCATGGTTTTGGGAAATTGTTTCAGACGACTAAACAACGAGGAAGGGAACTGACCACCCAACCGCAAATATCGTGGTCAAGAATGCGGGAAAGCCTATGCTTCACACCCCAACGGAAATACCTGCTGTGAGGTCACCTCTGATTCAAATTATACAGAGGACACAGCAAGGATAATTGCTATACTGTGTTATATGTAATTATACAAAATGGCTTCTTTCTGGCTGTGAAGGAATTAAAAGAAAAAAATTGTCCAGAATCAGTTTCCTGCTCTGGGTATGTGATGAGATAGCACCATCACATTTTGTTGGTCTATAGCTAGGAGGAAAAGGCGGCCAGTCTTTCCCTAACTGTGAGCAGCGACGAGCCCGAGGTTGAACCCGCGCCAGCGAAGTTCGCTGTTAATTTCGCTATCACTATTCGATTGTATGTGAAGGAATTAATTGACATTTACATCATCTTGCAGCAGGTCATTTGCAATAAATTAATCGACATTAACATCATCTTGTCTCTCCCCCCCTCCTCCCCCGAAGAGTCTCCACCTTGCCGCGGTAGGGGGGCTTGCGTGTCCCAATGACCCCAAGAACTTGTCCGACGGAAGAACAACTACATGTTGGACAGGTCTTGGGGTAAGGGCCAGACTAAGAGAGACTTAACCTGCTGCTCTGCAGGTAGACTGAGGATAGCAGTCAAAGTCCGAAACAGGCGCACGATGCCACTGACACTTGGTCCAGACACATACTCCAAGGCCTCCAGCCAAGGGATATGGCTGAACGCCTCTAAGCCATTAACCCTTGGATGTGAGAGCCCGGCTGATACCCACCTACTGCAAAACGAAGGTGAGATGCTGAGCACGCTACATGCTCAGTTCGGATACTTGCTCGATGGCTCTTAGCTGGGGGATATGAGGGATCCCCGGATAAGTGGGCCTGGTCGTTACTCGTTCACTGATGCACGTAGGTAAGGTGCTGAGCCGGCAGCACATATAGCCTGCATCGTGCGCGAATACCAAAGGAAGAAAAGCGCCCCAGTCGCACGAAAGGGTTTCGTAGACTATATATGTATATATATATATATATATATATATATATATATATATATATATATATATATATATATATATATATATATATATATATACTCATAGAGCGAGTATAGCCAAAGGTGGGAAAATGTCTCCTTTAGACGAAATGGAACGCTTGGCTAGCGAATCCATTGCGTGGAAGTCCGAAGCGAAAGCTTACCTAGTGGACGTCGTTCGCAGACTGACCGTTCCTGGTTTGTACGGAGACCGACCAGTAGCGAACGAAAAGCCCAATACATTGAAGTGAGGAATTAAAGCAACCATGAGCAGGCGTGGTGATTCCATCGGTGAGCCCAGCACCCGAGCACTATGTGTCGGCTCTGCAACTATGGAAGCCTCCCTTGGATGGCGGATAATGCCCATGGACTGTCCCTGCCTTCCATTGAGGGCTGATCGTAAAGTCTTCGACCAGCTGGGACGTGGACGGCACCACAAAAGCGAGTCTCCCAGGAATGCAACCTGGTCAAAAATGCACGTTGAAGTCGGATGTGTCGGCCTAAGGGAGTCGGTCCAAGGGTGCCAAACAGACACAACGCAATCACATCTGAATAAAACAAAAAAAAAAAAAAAAAAAAAAAAGCCAGATGAACGTAGAAGAAGAAGATATCACCTTGTAGCTGGTCATTTTCAGAATGTCACTCTAATCACTTGTGGCCGGTCGCAAAAAAATTATTAGTCCTTTGGCTGCTTCTCTATCTTTTCATAACAAAGGTGCCTTCAATGTCCTTCGTCATCCTTCGTGCTCCTGCCGCTTCTTCCCTAAATCATTCCATTCTTCACTGCTCTTTCTAAAACACGGTGACGTTAAAGATGGTCCAATCATTTCACTTTCCGAGACATGATCGTGGTTAAGATGTTCTACTATGATCAGATCTTCTTACAAAAGGGGTTTGTAGTGCTTATGAAGAGATCATATTTCGAGGTCTGTTTGTTAGTTTAGTTTAGTTAGTCGGTTAGTTAGTTAGTTAATCAATTAGTTAAATAGCTAGTTAGTAGGTTAGTTGGTTGGTAACTTAGTTAGTTAGTTAGTTAGTTAGTTAGTTAGTTAGTTAGTAGTTTGAAGCGCAATTGGGAGGGTTCAAGCCTTATCCTGGTGCGAGGAAATGCTACCTAAAGACTAAATGTCTTGGTAGGACAGACCAAGCCCAAAGCCTTGTTGGGCAACTTGTCTAGTATCGAAGCTCAGACAGGCAGACGGTTAGAGCATTGCTTTGCTGATCCGACAGCTTCTGCAGCTTGTCTTGTTCCAGATGTATTGGTGTTACCTTTCGTCTAGAGTAAACTAGACAGGCCAAGAGAAGGATCATAGTGCATGATGGGCAACACATGGTCTCTACAATTCAACCTAGTTGTTGTGCTATGGATGGGTTATTATGCCTTTTTGTTAGCACAATGTAACAAAAAATCGTCTGCCAAGATGGCAAGGTGCCATTTGCCAATTAAACTGTTGAAATATCATCCTTGCACTCCAGGCATGTCCATAGGTGCTCAGATCTTCCCTCAACATTTGTATCAGCGTCCTCCGGCGTCTAATAGTGTCAGTTTTGTGTTGGTTGACGAGACCCTCATTCTCCCGATGTACTTTTCGTGTCTGGCCGAGCCAATTCTCACATCCAAGTTTCAATCTACACAATGATATCGAGGCGAGGCACACTCATAAGTGACAATCTGCTATTTTCTCATAAGAAAGGCACAATTTCATGGAAGAAAGAATTGTTTTTCACAACAGAAACTGCTTTAACAATGGTATGGCAATTTAAGAGAGAAACAACACTATAGGTGAACAAAGAAAAACGATGTTGTCTTTTCTTTTCCAAAACTGATTCTCAGAATGCACCAGGAAATGCCATCGTTTTCCCAAATGGCCATCTATAATTTCTAATCCGGGCCAATTGAAAGCACGCTATGTACTAATTCAAGTTTCTTCCTGACATGTCACAGCCGACACAGATGAATGCATATAATTAAGTAACTGTAATCGAAGCTTCACAATAGTCGCCGACGAATGCACAAATTAATCTACCGCGATCAATCAAAGAAAATACGCTTTCCCGGCTTTTTGTATCAGATCAGCGAATGGCTGTTGTTGTGGCGCGAACAATTAAACATAACTACATTGAATTTATGCAAGGGCCTGCAGATAGGTCTGCCACGATCACCACCACCACCACAACCATTTATCATCATCATCATCATCATCATCATCATCATCATCATCATCATCATCATCATCATCATCATCATTATCATCATCATCATCATCAGCAGCAGCAGCAGCAGCAGCAGCAGCAGCAGCAGCAGCATCATCATCACAGGAAAAAAAGCTCGGAGCAGCCACCTTGGTGAAATTCTGAGGTGGAAAAGGCCTGGGTGGATAAGCGTAGAGCTGTAAGGAAATGGCAAAACACCAAGAAGAACAAAATTGCCCATCCTAGTCCCTGCATGCACTTAGAAAGAGAGATGCACACAAAAGTAAGCTATTAAAAAAAAAAAACTGGATAAGGTGGTTAAAAGTGAAAATTCGGCAGAGGTATGTCAAAGAGTAAGCACAGACAAATCACTGACATTGTTCTGGCGACTACATAAAAGCATGAGTGGGGTAATCAAGAATAAGAGTATTCCTGACTTCCATGGTGCTGACCTCATCTGGCAGAGGACTGACGAGAACGAGGGCAAAGCCCTCTTCGAACGCTATCTAGAGCAGAGCAACCAGACAGACATGAGAGGTCCAAATTATCAAGGCGGTTACTTCAGATAGGTGTAAGGCCCAGAACATTGCAGATGAAGACAGTGTCAGTGAAAGAGATCAAGGCTGTGCTTCGACGATAAAAAAACAGCGCTCCAGGGCCAGATGGCATAAGATATGACGACATCAATATGTGTACCGACATTGGCACCTTGCCATCTTGACAGACGAAAGTTTGTGCTTCAGAAAGGCATAATAACTTTTACCCATGGCCATAGCGAATGTGACTGATAAGGCTAATTCGCGCTGTAAATGTTCGTTCACAGTGGGTGCACGTTAACACGTGGTCATTTCCACCATCATGCACCACCTTACGTCTCACACACTCGGTGTGTGACTTATCTGCAATAATTTTCTCCTTTGTCTTTATTCCATTTCTGATGTTTGCCCTCCATGCAACACGTTCAGCGGCGACTTTCTCCCAATGTGCATTATCAATGCCTGTATCAATCATGTCCCGCTTACACACATCTTTGTATCGTAGTAGTGTACCGACAACGAGCTAGAGAAACTAGCAGACATGTGCAACAACAGTATAGGGAGTGCTGGCATCAAGGTGGAGTGGTTACACAGCTATCTAATTCCCTTGCTGAATCCTGGCAAAGACCACACAAAAATTCAGGGATATCGAGTAATAACCACGCAGAATACAATAGGTAAGATGCTGGAGAAGTTAATTGCCAGAAAAATATCAAGCCAGCTAGAGAGGCAAGATGTTTTCCCACCTGTCTGTCATTCTCTTCTCTCTACGTCTTTTCCACGTGTGCCTGCTAACAGGTCGTTGATCTTTCTTCTCTCCCTCTCAATCCGAACACACACACACACACACACACACACACACACATGCACGCAGGCAAACACACTATATATGTCATAATCTCCCCACCAGTTTTACCGCCAACGTCAACGACGCCTGGCAATTACGGCCAGGTCCCCCTGTGAGCGACACTAACCACGCTGTGACAGGAATGGTCAGTCGGTGCATGCGTGGGACATGAAGTCCACGCAGGGACACAACCCCGACTAGCGAGAACTCACAGTGGTTAGCGCCAGACGGCTTGGGACTGTTGTACAGGACGGACGGATTGAATGGTGCTCGTATGAACGCTAATATATAGAAAGCCTGTGTGAGTATAGGAGACTGTGCGCCTGGTACGTAGGATTGTGAGTTGTATACATTGCATTGATATATCTATTGATTGTATTATGGCATCGATATTGTAATTGTGCGATGCATGTAATGGTTGTGATGAGTGAGAAGTGTGAATAAAGTGCTTGAATTGTATTTGCAGTGTGTCACGTAAAGTCATTCTGTGACAGTGTTTGTATCACATCTGTTGGTGATTACGAGCCTGTGTTATTGCTGGTGCAAGATTCTGACAACACACACACACACACACACACACACACACACACACACACACACACACACACATATATATATATATATATCACATTTTAATTAACAACAGAAATGCATCAAACATACAGCAAGTTAGAAGTTATAGAGGAGCTGAGTGCCACAGTGACCACTTCCTCGTTGGAGCAAAATTTAAAATAAAACTTAAGAGAGCTTTCTATACTAAATTACAAAGATTACACCCAACATATAACAGAGAAAAACTGCAAGACATTACAGTCAAAGAGAAATTTACAGATGAAATAAAATGTAAACTTGAAACTCTGCAAAACCCTTTGGAGGAAAGCGTTGACCAAACTTGGTTGAACATCAAGAATACAATTCAGTCTACCGCAGAAGAATGTCTCGGTGTGTTAACCACGCATAGAAAGAACAGATGGTTCAATCAAAAATGTGAAGAAGCAGTCATTAGGAAGAAGAATGCCAGACATGTATGGTTAAATGACATCAATAACATCCAAAAGGAAGAGCATTATAGAAATGAATGTAAAGAGGCTACAAAAATAGTCAGACAGCAGAAGCGAGAATATATGAGTAATATAATCAAAGATATGGAAACTAATCACCAGAAAAATGAATCCAGAAATTTTTTTAAAGAACTGAAGTCAATGAAACGAGGGCACCAACAAAACACATATGGTTTAAAAGACAAAAATGGGAATATGATAAATACCAATGAGGAAATGTGCAACACATGGAAAGAATATTTTATTGAATTACTAAATTGTGAAGCTCCAAGTCACATTTTCCCACAGGAAGAGGTTCTAACATGCGAACCACAAATTGAAGAACCTACATTTGAAGAAATCCTATATGTAATCACACGACTTAAAAACAATAAGGCAACTGGGACTGATGGAATTGCTGCTGAATTTATAAAGGCAGGTGGCCATGCATTACATCTAAAGCTATACGAACTAATAATAAAAATCTGGAGGACAGAAGAATTACCCCATGACTGGAAAGAGTCGTTATTGATACCTATCTTTAAGAAAGGAGACAAGTTCCAATGTGGAAATTATAGAGGAATATCACTACTGTCCACAAGCTATAAGATACTATCCGCAGTATTACTAAATAGACTAAAACCATATTCAGAAGACATATTAGGTGACTACCAGGCGGGTTTTAGACAAAACAGATCAACAATAGATCAGATATTTATCTTACGACAAATAGCCGAGAAACATTGGGAATATAAAAGAGATCTCCATAACATTTTTGTGGATTTTAAAAAGGCTTATGATAGTGTCCATAGGAATAGTCTATGGAATGCTATGCAGGAATTTGGAATACCAAGGAAGTTAATCAACATGACCAGACTATGCATGGAAGATACTTATAATATAGTAACATATAAAGGCAGGAAATCAGACCCCTTCCAAATAACATCTGGCTTGAAACAGGGTGATGCACTATCGCCGCTACTCTTCAATCTGGCTCTAGAGAAAGTTGTAAGGAAGGTAAAGGAGGAATGTGATATTGGAGGAACATCCAAGCTGCTTGGTTATGCAGATGATATAGATATTATAGGGCAAAGTGAACAAAAGACATTGGAAATATTGACTCACTTAAAGGGAAAAGCCCAACAGATGGGGCTGGTTATCAACCAAGATAAGACAGAATATATGGTAATTTCAAGAGACGGAATGGCTAGAAACTCTGGCGACATACAAATAGATAATATGACCATTAAAAGAACGGAAACATACAAATACCTGGGTACAATCTTCAACTGCTCCAACATCATAAGGGAAGAAATACAAACTAGAATCAACTCTGGAAATAAGATATACTATGCACTACAACATCTACTAAAATCAAAGGCGCTATCTCGTAACACCAAAATCACAATATACAAAACACTGATCAGACCAGTTGCACTGTATGGCTCTGAAACCCGGAGTACAACGAAAGGAGACGAAGCCTTGTTACAAACCTTTGAGAACAAAATTTTAAGACGCATCTTTGGACCCATTAGGGATACACAAAGTGGAGAGTGGAAAAGAAGAAGTAACAAAGGCATTTATGATCTGTTTAAGTCCCCGCTAATCACTGGTATCATGAAGGCTAATAGACTACAATGGCTGGGGCATATAGAAAGAATGGAAGATAATAGGGAAACAAAACTCGCTTACACTCAGGAAATAAATGACCGTAGACCCCGAGGTAGACCAAGAAGGCGGTGGAGAGATAATACATGTACAGACCTACAAGCACTTGTAATCAACGACTGGCAAGAGAAGGTCCACCAGAGAGACGAATGGAGACGGATTGTATTTGCAGCAAAGAACCTCAATGGCTCGGAACGCTGAAGAAGAAGAAGAAGATATATATATATATATATATATATATATATATATATATATATATATATATATATATATATATATATATATATATATATATATATATATATATATATATATATTAGGAGCTCGACGATAGGAAAAGCGCATACACACAGATACAGTCGAACGTTTCAACCGAAGTCTTTGTCAACGACCGTCTAATTCTCTTGTGTGTGTGTGTGTGCGCGCGCGAGTGCGTGCGTGCGCGCGCGCACGCGCGCGTGTGTGTGATTCATTCATTGTGTTCTTAACAGATTCAGTGCCATACAAGAAGTAGGTGTCGTCGACTTATCACAGATGCATGGCGGGAAATGGGCAGTAGAGGTGTGTCACAGTTATGTCTCATCTCGTTTGGACAGAAGGGCGATATAAATCATATATCTCCATAGTAGTGTTATCGTGTTATTTGTTTTATTTCGTGTATCTTCTGCAATTTCAATGCTCAGGGAACGAATATGACATTATGTGATAGTGTACCACGTCCGGTCCAAACGTATTTTTTGTTTGGCACTGAATTTAGTTAAAAATTGTTAATATGGTAGCATGCATGTTGTATTATATCTCAAATTAAAGGAGGTTGCATAAGGAAAACTACAGTATATAAACCCATGCAGATACGGGAAGTCGCTTAAGACGATTGACCATCCCATGACTCTTATTCCGTTAAGCTTTACTGCAGTTTCACCAATTCCAGTGTTAATCATCGCCCCTTCCCCTGAACTACGACTGTTTCCCGTTTCGTCTTTCTAGTCTGTCACGTTTTTGTCGACTTTTACAGTCCGTTTAATAAAAAAAAAAAAAAAATGAGTATACGTTTACTGTTCGATTTTGTGTTATCCCACGTTATTTTCATGTAGTAAAATATCCCTTGGCAGTTGGAAATCGAAAAAGAGTAGCCTAACGGCGCTGCCGGGGCAAAATTTCGAGTTAAAAATCTACCCAAAGTATTTCAGGATCCTCGCCGATGCTACGGAGTTCGTGCACTGAGCTGAGTTTCTCCGGACTCAGGTTTGAGTTAGGAGGAGAACGGAGCACTTATGGGTTACACCCGTGTGCCGTGATGTTGATCCATCGGCTAAACTAAACGAAACTAAACTTTCATTTCATGTAATGTGATTCATGTAGTGATAGTTATATCGGTGTGATTTGTTGTTGACGAAGGCTTTGGCCGCAACGTCATTTTGTTACTTGATATCGAGTTCTAGTAAAGCTTAACGCCCGTCTACTTCTAGGTTTGTGATGATTCAATCAATCATTATTATACTATCAACGAACAAGGACGGCACAGCTAGTGAACACAGTCCAGGAATCACATACATGTAACGAGAGTGGGATACTGAAAAACGAAACGAAAAACAAAACGAAACGAATAGGAGAATATGACGTCCTACCTCTCACAATTGTTTGCTCTTCGATTGCATCTCCTTTATTGAGTAATTTTCTGACAGCCGACCTAGTGATCTCTTGTGACATTGATTGATTTTTGTGCTGGGGTTAATAAGGTGACCCACGTAGCTTCTCTCGAAGATCCATAGCTTACAGCTAAGTGACATTTTACAATCTTCTTCTTCTTCGGCTTTCCGAGCCATTGAGGTTCTTTGCTGCAAATACAATCCGTCTCCATTCGTCTCTCTGGTGGACCTTCTCTTGCCAGTCGTTGATTCCAAGTGCTTGTAGGTCTGTACATGTATTATCTCTCCGCCGTCTTCTTGGTCTACCTTGGGGTCTACGGTCATTTATTTCCTAAGTGTAAGCGAGTTTTGTTTCCCTATTATCTTCCATTCTTTCTATATGCCCCAGCCATTGTAGTCTATTAGCCTTCATGATACCAGTGATTAGCGGACACTTAAACAGATCATAAATGTCTTTGTTACTTCTTCTTTTCCATTCTCCACTTTGTGTATCTCTAATGGGTCCAAAGATGCGTCTTAAAATTTTGTTCTCAAAGGTTTGTAACAAGGCTTCGTCTCCTTTCGTTGTACTCCAGGTTTCAGAGCCATACAGCACAACTGGTCTGATCAGTGTTTTGTATATTGTGATTTTGGTGTTACGAGATAGCGCCTTTGATTTTAGTAGATGTTGTAGTCCAGATAAGTCAGTCCGATATCGAGGCTCATGTATTTGTTTCGTAACAAAAAAAGGTTTTTACAAAGGTGGGGATGTTAACCCCACGCTTCAACCCCCAACCTGGAGGACCAGGGTGTTTCTCTTTGTCTGTTCTCTACCCTTTGACCTGCCCGGCTTGGGAGGCCCTGCTGGTAGCTACGCTACCGCCGGCATAGCTCTCAGGGTGATATTTTACCACACAAAAAAAAGACATTTTACAATAGTTTTTTTTTTTCTGTTAAAAATGTAGCTGCATTTGTGTCTGTTTGTTGTGCTTTGGAGAGATATAAGTCCATCCCTGACATTACCACCATGGGTTATAGTTATTATCATAATTATTATGCCTTGTTGAATGAAGCACATTATAACAAACTATCGTCTGTCAAGACGGCAAGGTGCCAGTAAAGTTTTATTTTTATTTTTGTGTGTGCAGATAAAGTTGTTTTAGCATTAACTTTCATTCTGTCACTTGTGAATGTGCTCTTGAAAAGTCGACTGTTTCCCCCGTTTAATGTTGGTTGATTAATTGTAAAGAAACAGTGTCGGGTAAACGTTTGACAAATACGTCACTAATAATCTACCCCGTAGCCCGATGTGATCAATTGGTGATTATCGGACAAAGAAATGACCATTGCAGACATTCACACCATATGGCCTACAAACTGAAATCTAGACAAATGTTTGTTCTTATGGGAAACGTAAATACATACTGGACCATGCCTTTCAAGAATGATTGATTCACGATAGGAGTTGAGTTGAGTTTACTTGAGTTGACTTGAGCTGAGATGAGTTGAGTTTGGTTGAGTTGACTTGACTTGAGTTGAGTTAAGTTGAGCTGAGTTTAGTTAAGTTAAGTTGAGCTGAGTTGAGTTTAAGTTGTGTTGAGTTGAGTTGAATTGAGCTGAGATGAACTGAGTTGAGTTGAACTGAGCTGAGTTGAGTTGAGTTGAGCTGAGTCAAGGTGAGGTGCGTTCAGCTCAGTTGAGTTAAGCTGAGTTGAGTTGAGTTCAGCTGAGCTGAGTTGAGTTGAGAGGAGTTGATGTGAGTTGAGTTGAGTTGAGCTGTGTTAAGTTGAGTTGAGCTGAGCTGACTTGAATTGAGTTGAGTTGAGTTGAGTTGGGCTGAATTGAGCTGAGTTGAGTTGAGTTGAGCTGAGTTAAGCTGAGCTGAGCTGACTTGAATTGAGTTGAGCTGAGTCAAGAGCCGACATCAGAGCACTCGGGACATTATATTCGTTGCAGCATATCTTTTCTCACACCTAGTCAACCATGGGGTGTTTTCTTGATGGTGTAAAAGTAGTAGTAGTAGCAGCAGCAGCAGCAGGAGTATTATTATTATTATTATTATTAGTAGTAGTAGTAGTAGTAGTAGTAGTAGTAGTAGTAGTAGTAGTAGTAGTAGTAGTAGTAGTAGTAGTAGTAGTAATTGTAGTAGCATAATTATTGGTAATAGTATAGTAGCAGCAGCAGAAAACGAAGAAGAAGAAGAAGAAGAAGAAGAAGAAGAAGAAGAAGAAGAAGAAGAAGAAGAAGAAGAAGAAGAAGAAGAAGAAGAAGAAGAAGAAGAACAACAACAACAACAACAACAACAACAACAACAACAACAACAACAACAACAACAACAACAACACCAAGCTTCTAAATAACACAAAGTTCAAAGGTTTATTTATGAACTTCATTCGAATGTACAGCCGAGTTGGGCACACTACCACGAAACATTCAACTGCTCTTGCGAGGACTGGGCTAAAACTGCGTTACCCAATAAACACATTCTCTGCCCACTTTGCCAGAGCGCATCAAACAGTAACTACAAGCAGTTCTAGTAAAAAAAAAAATAGCGACCATAAAGTAAAACGCTTTCTCCTAATTTTTCTCCTTCTCATTCCTTTTCTTCTTCTTCCCCCTCATTCTACTTCATCTTCATTCTTTTTTATTCCCCTTCCACCTCCTCATTACCCTCCTCCTCCTCATTCTTCTTCCTCTTCCTCCTCCTCAGTCGTTTTCTTCTTCTTAATTTTTCCTCCTATTCCTCCTTCTCCTTTCGCCTCATTCTTCTCCCTCATCCTCATTTCTCTACTTTCCCCTCCCCTTCCTCAATCTACTTCTTCTTCCTCCTCCCCCTCATGCTTCTTTCTTCTCCTCATTTTTCTTCCTTAATCTCAAGTACTGTTCTAGGCAACACATTGTGTACCCACTTCTCCCTATCTCAAGTATAAATGCTCTATTCTACAATATTCCATGCTTTTGGACACAGTTCTAAACTTCCCCATTCTAAACAATGAAAACCAGCATGGTACAGTTCAATTTACAACTATAATTGTCTAACCTTTCCACACGAAATCTCCACACAAACCCTCAAAATAAACGACAAGCAACTCGGCAGGGCTAAAGCTCGCGTTTCTACAACTTGCTCTTCTTTTCACTACCCATAACGAAGACGGGCTTGAAGTTGGGATCTGTCAGCGCCTCCCTGTCCCAAGAAAAGGCGGAGATATCGTGTTGCGTTCGGCCATCAATTGCCAGCTCAGTAAGTATCTTACCCAGCAGGCTGGCAAATCTGTATAAAGGATAACAATTTAAAAAAAAGTCAGTTGCATATCCTTTACAGGATGTAGCAGTCAACCTTAACAATTTTTGGCTGTTCTTGATTCATGGGCAAGTTTATGTTCAGTAGTTTGCCGTTGCTTTCTAAACGACTGGCACCCATATCTTTTCATAAAAAAAAAAAAAAAACCAACGCAAGGCGGTCTGCTGTCAAATCACCCGCAGCTGTTCTTTGAACGCGGTATGCGGGATAACGAACTGCGTCCGTAACCCCATCGTCAAGGGGCCGACATAAAGAATAAACGTAACATTATATTAATTGCTAACAATTGTTTCCTATCTTGGTCAAGTAATAACAGATGGTGGCAGAAGTGAAACAGAAATCAAAAAGAGATTAGGAATGGCCAAAAATGCTTCCAACAGCATGAAATCAGTATTAACATTTAGAGACATTAATAACGCATTAAAATGAGAATTGTCAAATGTTACGTATATTCAACATTACTATGTGACGCGGAAGCCTGGACGAACAAGAAATTAGAAAGTCGAATAGAGGCCCTGACGATGTGGATATACTGAAGAATATATCGGATTTCATGGAAACAAAATCAATCAAGTACAGATGTTCTAGAAAAGTTGGGAATTTTTTTTTTTTTAACGTTTGCTCGCTCGCTGTGAACTCAAGCGTAGTTCATACACGTGCTACTACTCCAAGAGCACTTTGCTGATTTCTGCGTGTGGATTAGCTGTCCCTTTTACCAATGTCTCTCGACATTAGGCGAACCCACTCCGACTTCTGAGTTACTTGTAATTTACGTCCCCAAGTCAAGGACGAGAAGTCAACATTTTAGCCCAACTGACCCATGTAGCTGTTGACACTGCTACCTTGTGCGTACATAACTTTAGACACAATATTATCTTACAAAATTAATAGTTAATCCTTATCTTACAAAAATTAACTGTTTAATTTGCATTCGACGTTAGTTAATAGTTATCTAACTTGTAAACCTATAATTCTATAAAATAACTATTATCGTGTAGTATTAAAATTTAGTCAATGTAAGCATATAATGCACGTATATAAATTATCGCGTTATCCAATTTGCAAACATACAATATTATACAATAACTATTATTGTGTAGTGTTAAAATCTGGTCAGCGTAAGCGCGTATATAAATTATCTAGTTATCTAATTTGTAACCCTATAATTATATACAATACCTATTATCGTATAGTATTAAAATCTAGTCAGTGTAAGCATATAATGCACATATATAAATTAGCTTAGGTGTCAGGTTTTAGTCAGATATGACTGAGCTACCGTATGATAGTAGACGGTACTACCTTCTTTTTTGTCAGCGCCAAATTGTTGCGGAGCTTATCAAAACCGACACCCCGCATCGTAGTAACGGCTTCGGGCGGAGAAGCGCAATTGGGAGGGTACAAGCCTTATCCTATTGCGAGGAAATTCAACCTAAAGATTACATGTCATATCAGTACTTAGTTATCTAAGTTGTTTATAGGCAAATGTGTTAACGAAAGCTCTTACTTGTAAGCATGTCCGGCTCCACAGCAGACGAACACATCAGGGAAGCCCGCCTTAGAACACGAGTCAACGAGGAAATCCCGGTCTGGCGTCATCGTATATAGACACGTCTTTGCTTTTAACACTGGACCTAGAAACTGTGTTCAGAAAATAGCAGAAATCAATCACACTGCTCAAGAATTACGTGGAAATATCCTTATTATGTAGAGTATGTTATCCCCACGGCAGTCTAATATTGCAAAGGAAGTCCTTCTGTTTGCATAACAACGGCTGGAATCGCCAAATCGATAATGCTTCGATATATTTGAGCAATGAATTATTGCTGGTCGAATACAGAAATGCGTGTTTTTATTACTACAGCCAAAGTATTATTCGTCGGCTGCAGCAGGATATCATCATCATCATCATCATCATCATCATCATCATCATCATCATCATCATCATCATCATCATCATAATCCAGTGCTTTGCCGACTGGCGCGGGCGATCATGCCTCTCGACAAATTACAATCTCCGACGTCATGGATCAGTTCGTGTGTTGACTCCCTTCCGTGCTATGACAAGAAACTGTCAAGAATCTTCTCACACTTTCTTCCTCTGTCTCTCTTTCCGCTAATCTTTCCAGGATATAAAAACATGACATAAAGCAGCCAGGTACGTGTAACACGTGCCTAAATATCGTTATTTTCCCTTTATATGATATATCACTCTGCAGTATGCACTTGTTATGCAATGAAAAATGCCAGGTAAGAAATTGTGCAAAACAGTGTTTATGGCTTCCGTGAAATCACCGAGGGTATACATTGGTTTGAACCTTTTTATGGTCTACAGTGGCAGTCAGCATGGCTGCGGGGCGTAATGCGCGAGAACTTCCCGTGCGCTGATGGCGGCGGTATGAGGATCGTTCTCTTCACCGGTCAGTTGGACTACAACGACGACTTCTTGTTCAGAAAGCAATGGCAAACTGCTGAACGTAAGCTTGTCTAGAAAATCAACATGCGGTTGGGGGTTGATGACAACGGCCTGCCAAGGACATGCCAGATTGAAGTGTATGTTGCGAAGTGCTCTTAGACTTGATATTTAGGATCCACGGTGGCGCAGTGGTTAGCACGTTTGCCTGCCTTCTCAAAGGTCTTGTGTTCGAATCCCCATCCAGTCGAGGATTTGTTAATTGATTCAGCGCCATGGGATGATTAATCGTCTTAGGCTACTTCCTGCATTTGCCGTGTGCTTACATATCGTCGACATGTTATTGCATAATAATACAGCATGTCTGCTACTATATTAATAACGTTTAAGTCATAACCGTAACACACTTCTACTTCCCATTTTCCGCCATTAATGTTTTCTTTGGTCGAAACCAACTTTCTGTTTGGCGCTGAATATGTTAAATTTATTAGGGCTCTTAGGTTGACCCAACCTAGAATGGCTATTAGAACATATAAATAAATAAATGTTTTGCATATCCTTTACAGGACATCGCTGTCAACACCAGTATCTTTCAGCTGTATGTTGATTTCTTGGCAAGATTACGCTCAGTAGTTTGCCATTGTTTCTGAGCGGCCGGCTCACATACCCCGTAAGTTACCGATGCGATTCGAACCACTGCTGATTCTCACCGTCATCACGTTACCTACGAGAGTATACGAGATTACGGAGAAAAGTCGCTAACCTCTAAGCCACGAAGCCGGCTATTACTATTAGAACATGCCCGGTGCAATACTGACCATGTTACTCATTGAGGTAGAGAGGTAGGACAATTAATAAGCGAATCAACAGACGACCGCGAGGCTGCGACCTTGACCTGACTGTAAAACCATCAAGTCAACGGGGACGTAATCAGAGAAGAGACAACAGGGGCACTATGAAGAATAACCCCCAACACAAGATTGATGTCGTCGGCTACACAATTTTTTCCAGCATAACCTTTACAGGACATCGCTGTCAGCATCAGCATCTTTCAGCTGATTGTTGATTTATAACTGTCAATTATTACCTTGTCTAGTGTGTCCTCTAGTCTCTTCTTCTTTCTTCTACTTCTACTTCTACTAGCCGCAAACAATACCCGCGTGTTTATTCATGAACTGTCTTATAAGTACAGCCGGCACTGTGGCGAAGACGTGACGGACGCGATTCGTAATTCCGTATACTGCATTGGAAACACAGCTTGCGAGAGATTTAGTAGCAGACCGCATTGCATTGTGTTTTTTTTTTATAAATAAAATGATATTAGAGCCGGTGTCCAGAAAGCAATAGCAAACGTAAACTTCCCAAGAATGTCAGTCCAAAATGCTGGGGTTGACTACAATGTTCTGTAAAGGATATGCTAACAAATTTTAAAAATATAAATACACCGCCTGCTATCTAAAGTGTTTTTTTTTTTTTTTTTGTGGGTTGCCTCAATATAAAATTCAATATCTCAGTAACCAACTGAGGGAAAATGATGAGATTTAGCATATAACCTTATAATTATGTCCACCCAACAAAAATTTTTTTGTTCTGGAGATTGTACAGCAGATTTCAATGTTTGTTTATATGCGGTATATATTTTATTGCCCCCGCATTCATTCCATCATTTTAAGAGTATTACCGCTTCAACAAGACACACCCCCGCTGTTTTTGAAATTTGTCTGCGCGGTTTTCGCTTTTGGCAGACTGAGGGAATTTATATGGGGTAGTTCAGAGGTGTCGTCAAACTGTGGGTTCTTTCATGAAACGTGATTATATAAATAAACTAGCTGGCTCTGCCAGGATCTATCTATCTATCTATCTATCTATCTATCTATCTATCTATCTATCTATCTATCTATCTATCTATCTATCTATCTATCTATCTATCTATCTATCTATCTATTTATCCAACCATCTATCTATCTATCTATCTATCTATCTATCTATCTATCTATCTATCTATCTATCTATCTATCTATCTATCTATCTATCTATCTATCTTATCTATCTGTCTGTCTGCCTGCCTGCCTGCCGGCCGACCCACCCACCCACCGACCGACCGACCGACCCACCCACCCACCCAGTCAGCCAGCCAGCCAGCCATCCACCCACCCACCTACCTTTCTGCCCACCTACCTACTTACCTACCTACCTACCTTTCTGTCTGTCTGTCTGTCTGTCTGTTTGTTTGTCTGTCTGTCTGTCCGCGCTATTAAATATTGATAAAAGTTACTGGAAAAAACGCCAGGACCATGTGTTGAAAGAGGAAGAGGACTATTGGAGAAAGGATGGATTTAATTTTATGCAACCGAGAGCAATCATGAACCTACTGGAATCGTCCGACACAGATTAAGGTCTGAGCAGATCGCAGACCTTAATCTACGTACACACTTACTGGGATATTTTGCTCCAACTATTCAGACAAATTGCAGGCCATAAACATTACAGCATCAGCATCAGCTGAAGAAACAAGAAAGAAATGAAAAATAAGTTAAGAAATATATTCCTTCTACTTTCCTGTTAATTTACGAATTATTTACCCCGTGCCTCTGTAAATTCTGTCTTTACTAATATTACACATTGCACCCCTCTCGGGATTCTCCGTGGTGAAGTGGTCAAGCCGTCTGACTCGGGCTCCGAATGTTGTATGTTCGATTCCGGGCCGCATCCTTCATTTCACGAGTCCATTTTTTCGGAGACTCCCGAGGGTCGTCGCTGGAGCTACGGAGTTCGTGCTTTGTGCGACGCTTTCCGCGCTGCGGAAAGAAACTGAGCCATATGGGATAAAAACCCGGTGCAATGCAGAAGACCCTGTCGATTTTAAGCTAGTTCTTTCATTGCACCAACTCCCATACGAATCCGGATACGCCTTTGTGTGTCATCAGAATTGGCAGGTCTCACATTACCGTAAAAATAACTTTGTTAGCGAGAAATCACTAGTTGTTAAGCAAAACATCAAAGGAATGTCGCCGCTTTCAATGATTTAAGTTGTTTTTGGACCTATCAAAGACATATTCCTTGGGTGGGGGTAAATATAAGACGGCTGGAAAAATTTCATAACGATGCAGCAGACAGTTTTCAAAATAATTGATCGTGAATGAAGGCAAACAAATGTGGACATACTATAGGCGGAATTCTCGCCTCATCTCAACCTTTGCATCATCTGCTAAACATTTACCGCCAAGGTAAGGTTTAGATGATCTTTGATATAATGTTAAGTGAAAATTATCCCCACAGCACGCAGGTAATATGTTCAGTTGAATATCATTAACTGAAAGTTCTTTTAGCAAAAAGACCCGGCTGTTCTTTTGAAGTACAGTAGCACTGTCATCATCTTCTTCTTCTTTTTTTTTTTTTTTCCATCTCTGCGCCCTCTTAGGTAATCATAAAGATGAATGATTCTGCCACCGAGTGACACCTTTGGAAACTACCGACTTCTATTTTCACCTTTCTTGTATCATTTTGTAACTTGCTCACTAATCTTTCCGGATACACATGATTCTATACAATATGACATCTCTCTCTCTCTCTCTCTCTCTCTCTCTCTCTCTCTCTCTCTCTCTCTCTCTCTCTCTCCCCACCCTCTCTGGCTTTCCATACCCCAACTCTTGTCCTAGCCTTTCTTATTTTCTACTAACCCCGCCCCCTCTCACTCTCTTTCTTCCACCCTCTCTCTCCTCTCATATCCTCTCTCTCTCTCTTCCCACTCACCCACTCTCTATCACTAATGTCTTCCCACCCTCTCTTTGCTGCTCTCTTTCTCTCCTCCCACCTTCTCTCCTTTCACACCCTCTCTCTTCCCACTCCCACTCTCTCTCTTTTCCAACCATCCCATCTCTCTCTTCCCACAGTACCCCCCTCTCTCTTCCCTCTCTTTGTCTTCCCACTCCTGCTCTCTCTCTTTCCCGCCATGCATCTTTCTCTTTTCCAACCCTCCCACCCTCTCTCTCTCTTCCTACTCCCTTCCCACCCCCACTCTTTTCCCCCACCCCCATTCTCTTCCCACCCTCCCCTCTCTTCCTCTTCTCACCCTCTCTCTCTTCCCATTTTATCTCTTCTCTCTCTCTTCCCATTCCCACTCTCTCTTTTCCCACCCCACTCTCTTCCCACCCTCCACCCCACTCTCTTCACACCCTCCCCCTCTCTCCCTCTTCCCACTCCTCTCGCTTCCCACATACTCCTCTCTCCCTTTTCCCTTCCTCTCCCCCTTTTCCCATCCCTCACTTTCTTCACACCCTCTCCCTCCCTCTTCTCTCTCTCTCTTCCCGCCCTCTCCCTCCCTTTTCTCTCTCTCTCGTCCCACCCTCTCCCTCCCTCTTCTCTTTCTCTCTCTTTCCACCCTCTCCCTCCCTCTTCCCACCCTCTCTCCCACTCTTCTCTCTCACCTTTGGGCATATTTTCTCCATGACATCTCTAAGACGCTGGATTCTCGCGGGGTCGGGTTTCCACGACCTGACATCCCCAGAGACAACAGGGCCGGCGGCATCGATGCCGATCTTCGTACCACTGATGCCGTGAACCGGCAGGGCGTAGATATCGTTCTGCTCTTTGTGGTAGATGAATATCGGGAACCTGCGGTTCAATTCCAAGCATGTTGTCATTTTTGTAAATATCAGATTTACCCTGTTTAATCTGTAATAAGGCTATTTATTTTCGCTCGCAGTGAACTCGAAAGTAGTCCACATTAGACTGATATTTGCGTGTGAATTAGCTTTACCTATTACCAGTGTCCCTCGCCATCAGGCGAACCCACTCCGACTTCTGAGGTACTTGTAATTTACGTCCCCAAGTCAAGGACGAGAAGTCAACATTTTAGTCCAATTGACCGGTGTAGGTGTTGAACCTGCTACCTCGCCATCAGCACACAGGAAGTTTAAAAGTGAGAGCTCTTATCCATTCGGCTATGCTGACATCTTGTAAGGTTATAATTGTGGTTGTAATTTAGTTGCTGGTTTCCATGATGTTTCTTTTGCTGGTATTTCCTTTGTTGGTATTTCTTTTGATGATATTTCTTTTGTTGGTATTACTTTTTGTTCGGATACTTTTCTCTTCAGGTGATGGTCGTAAAAAGGACTAGTCCTTAGGAGGACTGCCGGCTCTGTGGCGAAGGGGTAACGAATGCAATTCATAATCCCGCATACTGCGTTCGAAATACAGCTGCGGGCGATTTGGAAGCAGACCGCATTGTGTTGGTTTCCATACAAAGGTAAGAGTGTCGATCGTTCAACAGCAATGGTAAGCTTTTTTGTTTTTTGCATATCCTATTTTACAGGACACCAGCATTTTTCAGCTGCTGTTGATGTCTTGGCAAGTTTTACGTTCAGTAGTTGATGGTAAACTACTGAACGTAAACTTTCCCAGGAGTCACAAGCAGCCAAAAATACCGGAGTTGACTGCGACGTCCTGTAAAGCCTATGCAGCTAACTTTCTTTAGGATGACTCATTGGTTGTTTCTTGAACTAATGTCTTATTATTTGTTTGTTTTTTCCCCCTTGCCTTCCGTGAAATTGTTTGTCTTTCCCCCCAGAAAGTTCATTTCCACTGCAGTTAGATGTTTCTCGGCTTTGCTGCTTATTGCCCATGTTTTACATGCATACAACAGTATAGGTTTTACATAGCACTTGAATTATTTTTATCACTGCACAATAAATAGAGCGCATCTGTTAGTTCCCCCCCCCCCCCCCCCAACCAGGAAATGCTGGTGTGGTGGGAAACGAGATTGGCTGGGTCTGCATCTCATGGTGGGGTATTTGTGCATGATAACCCAGATGTGGTCTGGGCCCTTCGGAATCGCGTGTTTAATGCAGACATACAGATGGATCATCACGGCTTGGAGAGAATGGTGCTGCAGGGAGTGACCAGAGGATCTGACCGACAGTCTGAACTCTGAGGAAAGGGCAGACAGGCGTATAATCAGTCTGCTACTGATACCATTAATATTGGGATTCTTCGCTGGCTGTTGAAGGTGGGGACGGAGCACATATGAGAATGTCCCGAGTGCGGTGATGTCCTTCGGGTACTCATTTTTAAATGGATCGACATGGAAGCCCAAGTAAATTGAATAGCATTTCGACTCGATGAGAATTCGAACACGTGATCGCTGGACCTGTAGACAAACGCTACAGACACTGTGCTACCCCGATTCTCCTAATGAATATTACTGGCACCTTCCGTCTCGACAGACGACATTTTGTGACATTGTGCTTCCAGACAAGAAATGCATAAAATTACAACCCATGGCAAGGACCAGGGATGGAGTTACATTTCTCCATAGACAAAGCCTGGACTAAATTAGAGACCACGTGTTGCCCATGCAGCATAATCCCTCTCTCGGCCTGCCTAGTTTACTCGAGAGGAAAGGTAACACTAATGAGTCTGGATAAGACAAGCTGCAGAAGCTGCAGGATCATCAAAGCAATACTCTAACTGTCCGCCTGTCGGAGGTTCTATCCAAGACCAGTTGACGACCAAGGCTCAGGGCCTGGTCTGCCCTGCCATGACTTTAGTATTTAGGTTGCATTTCCTCGCACTGGGATTAGGTTTTTACCCTCCCAAATGCACTGTAAGCCGTTGGTACAATGTGGGGTGTCGGGTTTGGTAAGCGTCGCCCAACATTCGGCGCTAACAGAAAGCAGGTAGTACCGTCTAATGAAAATGTCATATTGTAGCTCATTCATATCTGACTAAGACCTGACAATGAATATGGCTTTAATGAATTAATGGAAATAGAACATTCTTTCTCTTACCTGTCTTTTGTAAACTCTTTCACGTGAGGTGAACTAAAATAGGTCACGTTTTCCTCTGTAACGTAGACTGGCACGTGACATCCTAAGGAGCCAATCACGTGATTTATCCAGGCACCAGCGGCAACGATTACCTTTTTGCAGGTGAATGTTCCATGCGGTGTGTTTACCTACAGTATGTCAACTGGTGATTATGCAGTATGCATAAAACATGTAATAACAGATTCACTGCCAAACAAAACGTAGGTTTGGACCAAACAAAAATGGGTGGCAAATAAAAAAGGGAAGTAAGGTTTGTCACAGTTATGACTTAAAAGTTGTTAATATTGTAGCAGACGTGTTATATTATGTATCAAATTAAAGGCAGCTGCATGTGGAAAACTATTGCAGTGACATTTTAACAATAGTTTGATGTATAAGCTCATGGCAGTTACGGGAAGTTCGAATAAGGCGATTTATATGTCCATGGCACTTGAAATCAGTTAAGTGTTTGTATTGTATAACAATGATGACTCCGTCTTAATAGCAACAAGTCAGAAGGAACTACAGGAAAGGATAGGTAATAGTGGTTGTAGAAAGTAAACACTAGGTTTAAAAGAGGGGTTTTGTTTTTGTTTTATTCGCGCGCTTTAAACTCAAGCATATTCCACACACTTGCTACTACTGACTTCCGGCTCTCAATATGGCGAATAGGCATTCGAACCGTTAAGGCCTCTGGAGTGTTTACGCGTGTAGCTACGGTTTGCATTCGCATTTTCTTCATGTTGGACTGGTAGTGTATGGTTCGGTCGCCCTGCTAATGAGTGAGTGCGTGGCGCGACTCTGTGAGCTGCGTATTTTGTGTGGAATGCTTTTTCATCTATCCGCGGTTGTTTGTAGCGTGGACTGCATGTTCGGAACGATGGCAACTGGCTGTTGCTGAATTGACTGGTTTGCCTTTTCGGTTCACGGGTGTATTTGTCAGGAGACTCATGGGAGTCGTCGCTAGAGCTACGAGTTCGTGCTTTGTGCGGCGCTTTCGGCGGGTCACCCTGCAGAAAGAGACCGAGCCGTATGGGATAAAACCCAGGTCAATGAAGAACGACCTGTTACCGTGAAGTTTGAATCGCGACTAACTAACTAACTAACTAACTAACTAACTAACTAACTAACTAACTAACTAACTAACTAACTAACTAACTAACTAACTAACTAACTAACTAACTAACTAACCAACTAACCAACCAACCTGTCACAAAATAAAACCGTGTGTTTAACCGGTTGATTATTATAGAGGATTTTCTGATTAAACGGACTATCTGCCAGCGACAACTATTTTACTAACAGTAAAAACAAATCGGATGTCAAAATCCCAGGACAATATTTGTAGTTGCACGTGTACATCTCTAACGGATTGGGAACATTCGGTGGTGACGAAGACAGGTCCCGGCATCGCTTGACAGTTTGTCAACAGTCAGAGACAAACCGGAATTGGCAGCGAGAGACAGGAAACAGTACATCTGTCAAGTCTTGTTTCCGGAACATCGAGAAGATTGACAGCGTGTTGGGAAAAACTCTTTGTTGGAACTGTACAGTAACTCTCTAGATTGTTTTGGATGTCAAAACCAGTGATGACAAATCTAACATTAATGGAGCCAGGGAGGATGGATCCCTGACAGGGGATGATCTGCCACTGTGCCACCTGTGTGGGGGCATAAAGGATAACGTCACGTGGCCAACTTTGGTAGTTTGCCATATAAACCCGAGTTGGGGCCAACTAGGGGGACTTGAAAATGTGGCTCTAGTCGGAGTGAAATGTCACTGCAGTGCTTAGTGGAAATAATATCTACCGTGTGTTAATTAGTGACTTAATTTTACACGTGCCTATAATGGCAGATGTAGATATGATTGATAGGACTGCAGTAGTGCCATTTAAGGTATAACCTATTATAATATTAGTTCTACTTAATATAGACTGTGGCCTTGTTAAACTATAGTGTGATGATTAGCACTGTTAGTGGAAACTAGTTAGAGTAAGAATAGTGATATTAACTCTGCTAGTTAAGAATAGATTAGTGAAGTGTTGATAAGCTTTACTAGTTGAGAATTGAGTAATGAGGGATAATTGGGATCTTCCCGTAGGTGTCCCTGGTGGGCGGGGTTCCGCATTCTGTTTGCTGATTTTTTCTTTGTCATAGCCTGATTCGGCTCTAGGTGGGTAGCTAATCTGCTCTATGACTAAGTCTAGTTAGCTAAAGATCATTAAGCAAGGCGATAGGCTTACACTCAGCCGAAAGGATCAGTGACTAGTACTATCACCAGATGTGTTGTTTCTATCCTAGGTTCCCTACCAGATCCAAGGAAACTCAACAAGTTTTTGGGAAAGAATCACATCCCATTCGGAAGAACACCAGTTCAACAATCAATAAAGTTGCATACAGAACGTAACTAAAGCTAGAAGGAAGTTGATTCACCAAAGAGAGTGATGATTACTGATGCCCACACAGCATCAGACAGTAGTAACTAACTGAGAACATTACTGATAATAGTTGCCTAGTGTGATATAATCTCGTGTAATAGAACACAAGACATGATACTTGAGGCTAGATAGACACGAGTGAGGATCCAGTACAGTAACAATTAACATTAGTAACTGTGTACACACTACAAAGGACTTGTGCATTTTTTTAAATGAACGATAGGAACGGACATTGTGTAGGGGGCAACCGGTCCATGATTAACTGTTTATACCACCGGTGTCTATTTCTGATGTTCATGAAATGGGATTACCAGAGGTCTACAGAGGCAAATCAGTATCCAGCAGGATGGTTTCGGCACTGGGTGAGAAGTACATGTTCTGACGTAACGTGCTGTGGTCTATCCTTGCTGGGATCAGCTGACTGGGTTGTTGTCTGAGAGTCCGATTCTACACACTTTATAGAACACGTCACACATTTACTTCGCATACACGTCTCATACACGTTACACTTTTCTTTTAATAAATTAATCTTTATTAATTTCTAGAGGCTAGAGTTGTTGAGTGTGTTGCGTTGGGGAAGTATGAGAAGGGGGCATAGTACGACAGTGAGAGAGTGATAGGAAAAGGTGTCCATAGGCTGATGGAGTGTGTTGGACGGAAGCTGGTGGATTCTCCAGAATATTGCGAGGAAAAAAATATTATAATGTGGGTGTCGACTCTCTTCACTCCAGGGACGACACTGTAAAGGAGGACACGACATTATTGGGGGCTCGTAAACGTGATCTTTGGACAGCGGGATCTCTCGTAAACGGAATCCTTGGACAGCGGGATCTCTCGTAAACGGGATCTTTGGACAGCGGGATCTCCCGTAAACGGAATCCTTGGACAGCGAGATCTCCTGCAAGCAGGAACCTTTGACAGTGGGATCTTCTGAAAACGGGGTCTTTGGACACGGGATCCTTAGTTATAAGAGGGAGATATCATTTTGGAGAATCCAGCTAGAGTGAATGTGGATAGGGGTTAGGACTAATATCTTACCTGTTCACACTTCACACGTCTGCATAGGTCTGTGGTCCTGATTCTACTCTTGTCACTGCGTGAATGTGCTGTGCGTGGTAATATCTAGATTTATAGTACTTGTTCATATAGTAATTTGCAGTTATATTGTACTCGACCTGCTAGCTTACCTCTCTGTATAATGGCCACCCCTAAACTTACCACGTTAGAATTAAGGGCAAAGGGGGAAGACATGGGACTGTCGGGGTCTGCTCTAACGGATTACATACAGGAAGTGGAGAGAGAGTATCGTCAAGCAGAAAGGGAAGATCGAAAGGCCGAGTTGGAATTGAGAAGGATGGAATTGGAAGCTGAGCAATCAGCCAAGAAATTGGAAGCTGAGCAGGCAGCTAGGAAATTTGAAGCTGAGCAAGCAGCTAGGAAATTAGAAGCTGAACAGGAAGCACAGAAGAGGGAGCACGAGTACCGGATGCGGGAACTCGAGCTCAAGAGTCAATCTAATGGAGAAACTGAGGGAGCAGTTGGAGGTTCCTCTATCCCAGGATCAACACCAGTAGGTGGACATGGGTACCATGCTATGAAGTTTCCTTTAGCGGTCTACGAGGAGGACAAAGAGAAGATTGACCAGTACCTTCAACGCTTCGAGGCTATGTCAGTTGCTATGGGTCTGGAGCGTAACAAATGGAATCTTAAGCTATCCCAGGGTTTACGCGGGACCGGATACGAGGTTTATACTCGCCTGCCACCAGGATATGAGAACAATTATGATGAGTTAAAGACGGCTCTGCTGAAACGATTCGAGGTTACGTCACATACCTACCGGAAAAAATTCGAGCAGCGAAACGAGAACCGGGGGAGTTGTTTGCCGCCTACAGTTTGCGTCTTAAATCTTATCTCCATAAGTGGATGGATTTGGCTGGGTTCGCACATGACTATGAGAGTCTGGAAGAGCTCATGGTGGTCGACCAGCTGAAGAAGCAAATGTCTAAACCTCTCAGGACGTTCCTGGGAGAACAAGGAGCGGAACGTATTGACCTCGTGACTAAATTAGCAGAACGGTTCGTCGAGGTACATGGGGAGGCAGGGGAAAACCTTTCCACCAACACCAAAAGTCAAGAGAAACATGACAAGAAGAAAGCCAAAAACTCAGGAACCAAAAAGTGGGAACCTTATGTGCAAAAATCAGAGGATAGTTCAGAGAAGAAGAAGGAGGGAAGCAAGAGCACTTCAAGCTCTACACCTAAACGACCATGGTCGGAGAAGTGGTGTTCAATTTGTAAGTCACCCTCTCACAATACGAGGGACTGCAAATCGAAGGCTAAGAACCCTCACTTCGCAGCATGTCAAGTGACTTCCAAGGAGGTTGTCACAGAAAATGCCAAGGTCAACAAGGAAGCTCGCCACCAGGAGAGCTCACTCAAGTCTGGCAATAGAAAATCTAGGACAGGGAAATGGTGCAACCAATGCCAGTCGAATACGCACAATGCTATTGACTGCAAGGGAAAGTCAGGAGACACTCAATTCGTCGTGTGCTCAGGAAAACCTAAGGTGGAGCCCACCGAACAGGTCGAGGCCGAGGAAGAGACTCGAGACCAGGAAAAACCACCTGTAGTGGAATTGGTAGAGGTTAACGGTCGTCAAGTGGAGTGTTTATACGACACAGGACTGGACGGGGAGGCCGTGATTTCTGCGGATCTGGTACATCCAGAACAATTCACAGGTGAGACATTGGATATAAAGCCTGCACAGAAGAGTGCTGTAGTCATGAAGTTGCCTATTGCTAATGTGGAGATTCGGTCAAGGTACGTCACCGGCACCATCAAGGCCGCTGTATTGACCGATCCCATTTTTCCAGTCATCCTAGGTTGCCGGTATGTCTTTCTGGGAATGCCCAGGGAACCAATCCATATGGGAGCAATGCAGACTCGCTCTCAGACGAAAACGGAAGAGGCAGACGCAATTGTGACTAACCCAATGCCGGGGGAGCTACGAACTGCCCAGAGTGAGGATGATACTTTACGTCCTTGCTACAGAAAGCTGCAGAAAAGTGCTGATCCACCAGGACGGGGGCAGTACTACATGAAGAATAGGATACTCTACAGGAGAGCAGGAAGGGGAGACAACCTATACGGTCAGTTGGTCGTCCCGAAAGCTCACCGGTCCCAGATTCTTCATATGGGGCATACCATCTCCTTTAGTGGACACATGGGTATTGCCGCCACCATGCAGCGGATTTCCTGCCACTACTATTGGCCGGGAATGACAGATGATGTGCGTCGGTATGTGAAGTCATGCCCTGAGTGCCAGAGGGTGGCACCGAAACACTGGACAGCACCGGTGGTGTTGGGTGAGATGCCCATCATGAACTCTCCTTTCGAGAGGGTAGCCATCGATATCGTGGGTCCACTTCCCAGGACTAGGAAGAGGAACATGTATATACTCACCATGGTGGATTGCTGTACAATGTGGGGTGAGGCTATACCGGTGACCACGATTGACTCGAAAAGAGTGGCGGACGCACTGATGGAGGCCTTTACCAGATTAGGCTTTCCGGATCAAATTCTGACGGACAATGGATCTCAGTTTTGTGGAAAACTCATGGAGGAGGTATTTAGGGTGTTTCACTCTAACCACATACATACCAGCCCTTACCACCCTCAAGCCAATGGACAAGTAGAGCGTTTCAACGGCACGTTGATGACAATGCTCAGGAAATTAGCGCAGGAAAAACCTGATAGGTGGGATGAATATATCCCAGCAGCACTCTTTGCCTATCGGGAGGTTCCTCATGGCTCAACAGGACTACCACCCGCTACGTTGCTGTTTGGTCGTCCAATCAAAGGACCGTTGGAAGCCATGTTGAGGAGTTGGACTGAAGAGGGGACGTCAGAAGAAGTGATCTCATCCTACAAATACGTGGAGGAACTGAAAGAAAAACTCCACAAGGGATGGACTCTGGCAAATCAAAACTTGAAAAAGGCCTGGAAAAGACATGCGGCTTACTACAACCGTAGGTCTAAAGAAAGATCTCTAGAGGTGGGAGATAAAGTCTTGTTGCTACTCCCAACGGGAAACAACAAACTGGAGATAGGTTGGCAAGGACCATTTCCCGTGGAAAGGGTGATATCCAGAACCAACTATCAGATCCGGATCCGAGGAAAGTCGAAGATTTTCCATATCAATCTCTTGCGGAAATACGAAGAGAGACCCGGAGACAAGGCAGCTCACCTCATGGCAATGGCAGTTGCAGTGGAGACAGAAGTGGGAACCAGCGAGGGCAGGGAATATCCCTTGGAACACCAGGAAACCTATAGGGATGTGCAAGTGAACCCTGATCTGACCTCCCAGGAGAGGGAAAGGATAACCCAGGTTCTCAAGTCTCATAAGGAGATACTGACTGATAAACCAGGACGAACGAGGTTGGTTGAGTTCGAGATGACTTTGACCACACAGGAGCCTGTTCGCCAAAAGGTTTACCCAGTGCCATTCTCTAAAGAAAAGGCCCTGGAGGAGGAAATACAAAAACTGCTGGAGGATGACGTGATTGCACCATCCACATCCCCATACAATGCGGGGGTAGTTTTGTTACGCAAACCAAGTGGAGAACACAGGTTGTGTATAGATTACCGACTTCTGAACAGTCATACACAGTTTCAGGTGGAACCTTTGCCGAATCCAACTCAGTTATTCGCTAGGCTCCATAAGGCTCGGTACTTTTCAAAGGTGGATCTGAGTCGGGGGTACTATCAGATACCAGTCAAACCGGAGATTCGACCACTGTTAGCTTTCAGTACACCCAGTGGACACTACGAATTCAAGGTCATGCCCTTTGGACTCAGCAATGCACCTAGTGTGTTTACACGCATGATGAGGACTTTACTAGATCCGTTACAGGGTCCGTCCATCATCTCTTTCATGGATGATATTCTGATTTCCAGTGACAGCTTGGATGACCACTTACAATCCTTGGAGAGAGTGTTTAATAGGCTCAAGGAAGCAGGGCTTACTGCTCGTCCAACCAAGTGCATGATTGGTTACCAGACTCTGGAATTTCTAGGTCACACCATCACTCCAGGACACATTGTTCCAGAAGAGAAGAACCTGGAGAAAATCAGAAATGCACCTAGACCTAAAACGAAGAAGGATGTGCGATCTTTTCTCTCGTTGTGTGGGTTCTATCACAAATTTATCCCACATTTCACTGAACTGGGAGCTCCGTTGACGGAAACCTTGAAAAAGGGATTCCCGGACCAAATAATTTGGACACCAGAATGTGAGAATGCCTATAGTCAGTTAAAGGAGGCCTTGGTCAGCAAACCTGTATTACAGCTCCCTGACCTTTCCAAACAATTTGTGTTGAGAACAGATGCGAGTGCGATTGGAATTGGAGCCGCTTTGTTACAGGAAGGAAAAGACGATGCTTCGGTTTTGAAACCTGTGGCATACGCAAGCAAGAAATTACTACAGGCGGAGAGGAATTATTCAACCGTCGAGAGAGAGTGCTTGTCCCTCGTATGGGCAGTGCAAAAATTTCAGCCATATTTGTATGGAGTTAAGTTTCGAGTCCAGTCGGATCATCAACCTCTGATGTTCCTGGCTACTTCTCAGAAGCTCAATGCACGTTTGATGCGGTGGTCGTTGTTACTTCAACCTTATAATTTCACAGTAGAGTACATTCCTGGGAAGGAAAACGTTGGAGCGGATTTCTTGTCAAGACACCCAGCTCCTGAAGAAGAAGAATGAATCATCTGGATTAAACTCACGGTGGAGAAGAGTGAGATGGACTACTCTCTTAGGAGGGGGCCTATGTCACAAAATAAAACCGTGTGTTTAACCGGTTGATTATTATAGAGGATTTTCTGATTAAACGGACTATCTGCCAGCGACAACTATTTTACTAACAGTAAAAACAAATCGGATGTCAAAATCCCAGGACAATATTTGTAGTTGCACGTGTACATCTCTAACGGATTGGGAACATTCGGTGGTGACGAAGACAGGTCCCGGCATCGCTTGACAGTTTGTCAACAGTCAGAGACAAACCGAAATTGGCAGCGAGAGACAGGAAACAGTACATCTGTCAAGTCTTGTTTCCGGAACATCGAGAAGATTGACAGCGTGTTGGGAAAAACTCTTTGTTGGAACTGTACAGTAACTCTCTAGATTGTTTTGGATGTCAAAACCAGTGATGACAAATCTAACATTAATGGAGCCAGGGAGGATGGATCCCTGACAGGGGATGATCTGCCACTGTGCCACCTGTGTGGGGGCATAAAGGATAACGTCACGTGGCCAACTTTGGTAGTTTGCCATATAAACCCGAGTTGGGGCCAACTAGGGGGACTTGAAAATGTGGCTCTAGTCGGAGTGAAATGTCACTGCAGTGCTTAGTGGAAATAATATCTACCGTGTGTTAATTAGTGACTTAATTTTACACGTGCCTATAATGGCAGATGTAGATATGATTGATAGGACTGCAGTAGTGCCATTTAAGGTATAACCTATTATAATATTAGTTCTACTTAATATAGACTGTGGCCTTGTTAAACTATAGTGTGATGATTAGCACTGTTAGTGGAAACTAGTTAGAGTAAGAATAGTGATATTAACTCTGCTAGTTAAGAATAGATTAGTGAAGTGTTGATAAGCTTTACTAGTTGAGAATTGAGTAATGAGGGATAATTGGGATCTTCCCGTAGGTGTCCCTGGTGGGCGGGGTTCCGCATTCTGTTTGCTGATTTTTTCTTTGTCATAGCCTGATTCGGCTCTAGGTGGGTAGCTAATCTGCTCTATGACTAAGTCTAGTTAGCTAAAGATCATTAAGCAAGGCGATAGGCTTACACTCAGCCGAAAGGATCAGTGACTAGTACTATCACCAGATGTGTTGTTTCTATCCTAGGTTCCCTACCAGATCCAAGGAAACTCAACAAGTTTTTGGGAAAGAATCACATCCCATTCGGAAGAACACCAGTTCAACAATCAATAAAGTTGCATACAGAACGTAACTAAAGCTAGAAGGAAGTTGATTCACCAAAGAGAGTGATGATTACTGATGCACCACACAGCATCAGACAGTAGTAACTAACTGAGAACATTACTGATAATAGTTGCCTAGTGTGATATAATCTCGTGTAATAGAACACAAGACATGATACTTGAGGCTAGATAGACACGAGTGAGGATCCAGTACAGTAACAATTAACATTAGTAACTGTGTACACACTACAAAGGACTTGTGCATTTTTTTAAATGAACGATAGGAACGGACATTGTGTAGGGGGCAACCGGTCCATGATTAACTGTTTATACCACCGGTGTCTATTTCTGATGTTCATGAAATGGGATTACCAGAGGTCTACAGAGGCAAATCAGTATCCAGCAGGATGGTTTCGGCACTGGGTGAGAAGTACATGTTCTGACGTAACGTGCTGTGGTCTATCCTTGCTGGGATCAGCTGACTGGGTTGTTGTCTGAGAGTCCGATTCTACACACTTTATAGAACACGTCACACATTTACTTCGCATACACGTCTCATACACGTTACACTTTTCTTTTAATAAATTAATCTTTATTAATTTCTAGAGGCTAGAGTTGTTGAGTGTGTTGCGTTGGGGAAGTATGAGAAGGGGGCATAGTACGACAGTGAGAGAGTGATAGGAAAAGGTGTCCATAGGCTGATGGAGTGTGTTGGACGGAAGCTGGTGGATTCTCCAGAATATTGCGAGGAAAAAAATATTATAATGTGGGTGTCGACTCTCTTCACTCCAGGGACGACACTGTAAAGGAGGACACGACACAACCAACCAACCTAACTAACCAATCTAACCAACCAACCAACCAACTAACCAACCTAACTAACCAACCTAACTAACCAACCTAACTAACCAACCTAACCAACCAACCAACCAACCAACCAACCTAACTAACCAACCTAACTAACCAACCTAACCAACCAACCAACCAACCAACCAACCAACCAACTAACTAACTAACTTGCTACTACTTCTAGAGCACTGGACTGATTTTTGCGTGTGGATTAGCTTTCCCTTTTACCAGCCCCTCGCCGTCATGCCAATCCAGGGGTGCTTATAATTGAGGTCCCCAAGTCAAGGACGAGAAGTCAATATTTTAATCCAACTGATCGGTGTAGGGATTGAACCCACTAACTCGGCATCAGCACACCGGAAGTTTAAGAACGAGCGCTTGTTTCCATTCGGTCATGCTGATATAATAAAAGAGGTTTAAAGGCCAGAGGTTCGACTTCAAGTTTTATCCCATATGGTTCGGTCTCATTCTGCAGCGCAGCCTGCTGAAAGCGTTACACAAAGCACGAACTCCGTAGCTCCAGTGACGCCCCCGAGGAATCTCCTAGAAAATTGCTCTGTGCTCGTGATCCCAACGACATAGCCCGGAATCAAACCCACAACTTTCAGAGCGAGATGCGGGCGACTTAAACACTTGGCCGAGGAGACTCCCTTGTAGAATATGACAAAATGGGCCTGAGTTTGCTTGAATAATAGGAAGACCGAAGAGTTTAGTTGGGTTGAGTTGGGCTAAGAACCGACATCACTGCACTCAGGACATTCCCACACGCACTCCATCCCCTCGTTCAACAGCCAGCGAAGAGTTATACTACTGATCGTTCCCACCGCTATCTGATTGAAAGTTCTCCTGGTCTTCCCTCTCAGTTTTGAGATTCGTCCATATCCTCTGTCGATCCTCCACCATAGCATTTGCTCCACATACGGGTTCTCAGTCTGTTCCACCGCTTTCTCCACCTGGTACCACAAGCGCCCGACCACCTATCCCTTGTCCATAGGTAGTCTACCTCCAAGAGGTACATTTCCTGCCAGCCGACCAGACTTTCCATGCCCCCCTTCCCTCCCTCCCACATGCCATGTGGCCAAGCCATCCAGATATTTACTTCTCTGCCTTCCCTTTGTTCTTTTCCCCTCAATCTTGCCAGTTGTTACCAAGTTATCTAGCTAATTTCTTCTCATAACGTGCTTTAAAAAAAAATGGCTGTCTTTTCCTCTGCCATTAGATGTTTTTCAGCATGCCTGTTCATTGTTCACGTTTCGCATCCGTACAAAAGTACCGGTTGTATGTAGCACTTCGACACTGTTTTTTTCCGTTGCAAATGACATCTTTATATTGGTCAGCATGTTTTCATTCTTGCAAAAGGCTACCTTTGCCATGGCGATTCTTGTTGTAATCTCTTCAAGGCATCTCCCGTCAGATGTTATGATCAGGGGAAACTACAGGGAATGATAGATATAGTAGTTTTATAAAGTGGATAAAATGGACCTTAGCTTGAATAATTGAAAAACCGAAGTCATGGCGATATCAATGAAACAGATCGTTACTAAATGTTCAATTAAAGTAAATGACATTATTTTGGAGAAGGTGCAAAAATGTAAATATCTAAGCGCTTGGATAGCATTAGATGGAAGATGCACTACAGAGATAAAGAACAGAATCATCATCATCAAGTGCCTTGCCGACTGACGTGGGCGATCATGCTTTTCCACAAATTGTAATTTCCAACGGCATGGATTAATTCTTGTGTTGACTCACTTCCGTGCCATGACACAACACTGTCAAAATTTTCTCTCTTTGTCTTTCTCTATCTCTCTTTCCACAAATCTTTCCAAATTTCACATGTTCCAGTTTTTGTCTTCACATAATGTGAACAAAATACGAAGACTGTCTCTTTTTACTAGTATTTGTCTAAGTTTCTATCACCTATTTGCAACCATTTCATCTTACTGCATGCACATTCTAATGTCATATACCTCAATCAATCCATTTGAAGCTCTAGCCACCCTGCTGACAGGACAGTTATCCAAAACCTTAGCTCCCCGACCTTGAGCCAGCTGAATGTGAAGAGAGTTTCCCAGAGCTGCGTCCACAATGCCTGCATCTTTCTGGTAAAGGGTAACAACTTCCGGGCCGACTGTGAACTAAAAATAGGCATTGCCGTAAGCGCTCGGTTACTTTTGTTTAAAGAGATATTTCTTAACTACAGACATTAAACTGGGCATTTTTCATCGAGGGATAATTTGGTACATAGGAATATTATAACGTAGTAGTGCTACTTCGAGCTTAGTCAACAAATACAACAGCAATCAGTGCTACTACCACCATTAAACACTACCACATATGCTACTATTGCTGCAAGTATTACTGTTGCCCCTGCTACCACCACCACCACCACCACCACCACTACTACTACTACTACTACTGCTGCTGCTACTACTACTACTACTACTACTACTACTACTACTACTACTACTACTACTACTACTACTACTACTATACTACTACTACTACTACTACTACTACTACTACTACTACTACTACTACTACTACTACTACTACTATTACTCCTCCTACTACTACTTTCTATACTACCACTACTCTACCTACTACTGCTTCTACTACTAATCTTAATAATATTCTTCCAACTACTACTCCTACTTCTTCTTCTTCTTCTTCTTCTTCTTCTTCAGCTTTCCGAGCCATTGAGGTTCTTTGCTGCAGATACAATCCGTCTCCATTCGTCTCTCTGGTGGACCTTCTCTTGCCTGTCGTTGATTCCAAGTGCTTGTAGGTCTGTACATGTATTATCTCTCCACCGTCTTCTTGGTCTACCTCGGGGTCCACGGTCATTTATTTCCTGAGTGTAAGCGAGTTTTGTTTCCCTATTATCTTCCATTCTTTCTATATGCCTCCTACTACTACTCCTACTATTACCACTATTTCTCTTACGACTATTTCTACAACTACTCCTATTATTACTCCTCCTAGTACTATTTTTACTATTACTCCTACTCCTACTCCTCCTACTACTACTCCTCTTTCTACTACTACTTCTTCTTCTTATTCTACTACTACTACTACTACTACTACTACTACTACTACTACTACTACTACTACTACTACTACTACTACTACTACTACTACTACTACTACTACTACTACTACTCCAAACATTACTTCTACTCCTACTACTACTACGACAACAACAACAACAACAACAACAACTACTACTACTACTACTACTACTACTACTACTACTACTACTACTACTACTACTACTACTACTACTACTACTACTACTACTACTATTACTACTACTACTACTACTCCAAACACTACTACTACTACTACTACTACTACTACTAAACCTACTAAACCTACTACTACTACTACTACTACTAATACTACTACTACTACTACTACTACTACTACTACTACTACTACTACTACTACTACTACTCCAAACATTACTTCTACTCCTACTACTACTACGACAACAACAACAACAACAACAACAACAACAACAACAACACTACTACTACTACTACTACTACTACTACTACTACTACTACTACTACTACTACTACTACTACTACTACTACTCCAAACACTACTACTACTACTACTACTACTACTACTACTACTACTACTACTACTACTACTACTACTACTACTAAACCTACTAAACCTACTACTACTACTACTACTACTACTACTACTACTATTTTTACTAAAAAGACAAAGGACTCTTGCCTGTGGGTAATTCTTCATGAGCTGTAGGTTGTCCCATTTTTCATAGGGGATATTATTCATGATCATGGCTTCCTCATAAGTGTCCAGTATGTAATCTGTCACCCCCTTGTCGGCGATATTGAGCCCGCCGGACTTATAGACCAACTGCATGCCAGACTCCTCCTCCACCTCACGCCACCTAGCGGGCATAATTAACAGCATTATCACGGCCCTGTTTATTCACACGGTGTCAATGTAGTTATTATCTTGCAAAGTACAAAATAGGGGAGAAACGGTATCGCCAGGCTTGTCCATGGGACATATTTTTCTGTCCCATCCCATCCTATCTCATGGCAATTTATGCCTGTCCCATCCCATCCCATCCCATGAGACCTTTCCCATATGAGTAACATGGGAATAACATTCCCATGGCTAAGCTATGGTATCGCAGTGCGTAGCGCGCTTGCCTGCCTGCTGGATGGTCATGCATTCGAATCTCCGCAGACGCAAATATTTCTTTATATCGACCCAGCCTGAAACTGGTACCTGGGAATCTTCTGGGAGTGACAGCGAGGTTGAGAGAGAGAGAGAGAGAGAGAGAGAGAGAGAGAGAGAGAGAGAGAGAGAGAGAGAGAGAGAGAGCGTAAGAGGTAAATTCGGGTAGAAGTTGGGAGAAAGGTTGTGAAAGAAATGCGGATATAGATTGGGTGAAAGGGTATGAGAGAAATTCAGATAGAGATAGAGAGGACCAGAAATGGAGAGTGAGACGATGAGCGAGAAAGAGAGAGAGAGAGAGAGAGAGAGAGAGAGAGAGAGAGAGAGAGAGAGAGACTGGGAGACAGAGATAGATTGAAAGATACACCCACACATATGCAGAGGTTGAGAGAGACAGAAGCGAAGTGAGATTAAGTGAGAGAGACAATGAGAGAGAGAGAGAGAGAGAGAGAGAGAGAGAGAAAGAGAGAGAGAGAGAGAGAGAGAGAGAGAGAGTGAGAGACAGATAACGAGAGATTTAGAGAGAGATAAAACATGTGAGGGAGACAGACATTAGGGAGAGAGAGAGAGAGCGAGCGAGAGAGAGAGAGCGATAGAGAGAGAGAGAGAGAGAGAGAGAGAGAGAGAGAGAGAGCGAGCATAAGAGGTAAATTCGGGTAGAAATTGGGAGAAATGTTCTGAAAGAAATGCGGATATAGATTGGGTGAAAGGGTATGAGAGAAATTCAGATAGAGATAGAGAGGACCAGAAATGGAGAGTGAGACGATGAGCGAGAAAGAGAGAGAGAGACTGGGAGACAGAGATAGATTGAAAGACACACCCACACATATGCAGAGGTTGAAAGAGACAGAAGCGAAGTGAGATTAAGTGAGAGAGACAATGAGAGAGAGAGAGAGAGAGAGAGAGAGAGAGAGAGAGAGATAGAGAGAGAGAGAGAGAGTGTGAGAGACAGATAACGAGAGATTTAGAGAGAGAGATAAAACATGTGAGGGAGACAGACACTAGGGGGGGGAGAGATAGAGAGATAGATAGATAGATAGAGAGAGAGAGAGAGAGAGAGAGGGAGAGAGAGAGAGAGAGAGAACGAGAGAGAGGTTCATTGGAGAACATCGTGACAGCTGGAAAGATCAATGAGAACAGAGGCAGAGGCAGACCAAGAAATATTATGCTGGATGAGCTGAGACGGTGGCGTGGAGGAATATCATCAGCAGAGTTGATCCAGAACACCATAGATAGAGATCTGTGGAGAGACATGAACGTCTATGCCAGCTTGCAAGGCACAAGATGATGATGATGATGATGATGATGATGATGATGACAGGAAAAGCTTGGGGGGGGGGGGGTAAGGAGCAGAAATAGCAAGAATATTTACACCACACGAAAAGAAACACACATCTCAATGGAAGTAGGGGAATCTATTATCTGAAATAACAGTAACTGCTGTGTATTACATTATATAACCAAGAAGGTTGAACAGGGCAATAAACTAACAACTGGAGGCACTGAGAAATGTAACTGTGAAACTGGTAAAGTGGAAGCTAAACATTTGCTGCAGGAGTTGAGTTGAGTTGAGTCAAGAACCGACAGCACAGCTCTCGAGACACTCCTGATCTGCAATAGCCAGAGAAGAGACCCAATACTAATGAATAATCTGATGATATGTCCGTCTGGTCTGTCCTCGGAGTTTTGAGTGTCGGCCAGCTGTGATGACCTAACTACCCTATCTTCTGCACAATACACAGATTCCAAATGACCCCGGACCACATCTGCCTTATCATGCACCACTACAACACCAAGGGCTGCAGACTCCTGGGAGGAAAATCCAACAGATGCTATTCTACTTTATGATTGTTGGATAGAAGCCTGCAGGAGTGTCCAACATAATCAGAATAGAGTCAAGTACGAGGGTAAGTCAATAAGTAAGCCACAAATGATTGTAGAAAAATAACTAAATATGATAACAGCTTGAAACCAGTTTATTTTTATACATACATTGTCCCTTTATTTCTCAACATAATTTCCACCAACATTGATGCACTTATCCCATCGTTTTATCAGTCCTCCCACAACCGCTGCATATAAATGCGTGCTCTGTTCTCACTTACCCGCCATCCCACAGAACTGTGTGACTTACTTATTGACTCGCCCTCGTAACTTTTTCTACCCAGCTATGCATTTACATATTTAAAAAAAAAAAAACGATGTCACCACATTAATAAAGACTACCAATAGAGATCAAGGACTGTGCAAAGACATGTTCGTCCATGCCAGTACAAACACATAAGAAATATAATCAACAATATTAGTACTTACGCTGTAAAAGTGTGAGGTGTCAGCTTTGTATAGCATTCCTTTGAGTAGGTCAATCGGCTAGAAACATAAATGCGAATGATTAAAAGTACGCTTCTGTCTGTCTAAACTGCAATGAAGACTATGGAGTACAGGATGTTTTAGTTTAGTCGTTGGATCAACATCACAGCACACGGTTTAACCCATAAGTGCTCCGTTTTCCTCCTAACTCAAACCTGAGTCTGGAGAAACTCAGCTCAATGCACGAACTCCGTTGCATCGGCGAGGATCCTGAAAATGCTTTGGGTAGATTTTTAACTCGAAATTTTGCCCGGGCAGCGCCGTTAGGCTACTCTTTTTCGATTTCCAACTGCCAAGGTATTTTTTACATGCGCAACAATACACACGGGCGTCCGATCTCACTACCCAGAGACCAGGGGAAATTTTATTACTGGAAGTCCAGGTGGATTTTTTAAATAAATCCCGGTCCTCACCGCGGCCTGAACCCGGGACCTCCAGCACTCGAGGCGGACACCATACCACGAGACCACTCAGCCCCCATGAGAGTACAGGATTCTTTTCCTTACCTTGGGACATAACGGGTACGTGGTCCTAGCCCCATAATTTTAGAGACAAATTGGTCAACTTCACGCTGCCCGCCTTTACTTGCCTGAACATACCCTGGTACACATTTAAGTTAGGTCGATCTAAGTCAAACCGTGTGGAGAAAGAGTTACGAACGCAATCTGCCACCCCGCATTCCGCGTTAGAAATACAGCTGCGGGCGTTTTGGAAGCAGACCGCTTTGCGCTGGTCAGTGGTATGAGTGCCGGTCTTTCAGAAAGCAATGGCAAACTACTGAACGTAAACTTGCCAAGAAATCACAATCATAAAAAAAATGATGGGGTTGACTGTGATGTCCTGTAAAGGAAACGCCCCTAACTAACGATCTGAGGGCCCTAGTGAATTAAAAAAAACAACATATCTCACCATTAAATTTATTCGAACATATGACAATCACACCAGCGGGCAAGCATGATAGTCACTGCGCACCCGCCATTCCCATCCAGCAATAGGTAAATATATATACAATAAAAATTATACCTAGCTTCACAAACTGGCTTATTGTTTCTAAAATGGTCTTTTTGTTTCTTGATTCTTCTTTCTAGAGGAGACCGTACACCAGGCATCATCATCATCATGTGCCATGCCGATAGGCGTGGGTGGTCATGTTTCGCCATCTCACTCGATCACCAGAGTCGTGGATCAGCTCAGTATTCTTGTCTCGATCATGCCACGTGACCAAGCTATCCAAGCCATTTACTTCTTTGCCTTCCTCTTGTTCTTATCCCCTCAATCTTTCCAGTTGCCACTAAGTTCTCCAATTTATTTCTTCTCGTAACGTGATTAAAACATGTGACAGGTATATGCTTCAGGTATATTCAGCGGCCTCTGCGTTCTACTTTGGCAAACATCTGTGTCAGATTTACTTCCTCGAGACTAGTGGTTCTCAACCTGTTTTGACCCATGCACCCCTTCACCATATGTTCAGAATGTCATCTCCCCCACCCCCTTTTTGTTTTGTATTCCCACCCTATAAATCCTCATCCCTACAAAGTATACGTAAAAATGGAAGCTAAAGTTAATAACACATACTAGGACAAGTCGAGACCAGTACATAAAACTTGATTTGCGGGTCTGCTTGCGTTATAAAACGAATTTCAGAAGGGCGGAAAGTACAAAAACGGTAAAGTATGGAGGGAAAACCAATATCAAGTAATCGGTTCTTGTATTAACGCGATCTTAAATAATCTTAATCCCCCCTGGGGGGGGGGGGAGATTCCCCACCGGTTGAGAACCACCGCAGTAGGGCGCCCCCCCCCCCCCCCGTAAACAATTTTACCAAGGCAGAATTTTACAGCCTACTTTCTGTGATATTTTTTTTTCTTTATGACGATGTCTTTCGCACCAGCTCAAAATCTTCAACCATTTTAATCGTGTGGAGCAGATTCAGGACGTAACAAAAAATGTTTACATTTTTGGGAAACAATCGTTATGATCCTCAAGTTTATTTACCCTGTGGCTTAGAGGTTTCCAATTCCAATTCCAATTTTCAAAACAAAAATTCCAAATTCGGCCTCGTTCAACCTGCGTTTTTCAGCTGTGGTTATTGTTGAGGTCCGTGGTTTTTGTGGGTTCATTCACCCTAATTCTTGTCTTGTGAGTCCTATCTCGGACTGGTTATGTTGGTTTGTGTCTGTGACGTCAGCTGGGGGGGGGGGGGGGGTAGTTCGGCGGCTATCCTTTGTGCTCGTCTGCTCTTGTGGTTCTCTTTGTTGGTGCAGGCTTCTGGCTCCTCTTGGTACAGTCCTTATAAGGACTTTTTATTTGGTCTTTTTGTCTCCTTTTTTTTTGTAATTTCTGTAGGAGCTTTTCGATGTTTCCGTTTTCCTCCTTGCGCCTGTTTTCACTTTCGAGTTTGAGTTTCTGCTGCCTTTCGATTTTTTCCTCCGCGGTGAGCCATGGTTTTCACTCTCCGTCTTGTATGTAGTACGAGTAGTCGGCAAAATCACGATCCAAGTATGTAGTTGGATATTCTACCGGTCTTCTGAGTTTCTTCTTTTCTCTTTCATACCAACACCTTTTGAATTCCTGGCGCCTGAGTTCCTCCACTCTTGCGTCTGCTAGTAGCTCCTCCAAGGTAGGTTCCCCTGGTCTCTCCGTGCCGTCATCAGGGTGCTCATCTCGGTTTTCTTCGGATGTCTGGCGAGATATTTGTTTCCCTTTGTCTGCCTCGGGCGCCGCGTTTGGGCTGCTGGCTGTAGCTTGCGATTCAGGCTCGATCTCTTGGTTTTCGTCTTGCGGTTTCTCTGTGAGTTCTTGTATGGTTTCTGTTGGTTTGTTTTGAAAGATTTCCATTTCAGCTCTATGCAGTTCTCTTTCGGTCTTGATCATTTGTAGGATTTCTTCGTTCTCCTTCTTCATCTCGGCCATGCGTTCCATCTCTTGTTTGATGTTTTGCTGTATCTCCTTCATTTCAGCAAGCAGTTTTTCATTGTCGCTGGTTTGTGACGGTTTTAGGAGTAGCATGATTTGCTTCTTTAGCTCGTCTATCTGGCTTTGCAGTTGGGCTCTTTCCGCTTATGAGCAACCTGTGGCTGTTTCGCATCTCCGTATTGCTTTGTTGTGTGGTGTATTTGTGGTGATGGCGATATTTAAGACGTCCCAGGTATCTTGCTCCGTGTTTGCCCAGGCAGTTGGCGCACTTTCTTTTGTTGCTGGGTGCTCGGAAGTCGGTGTCAAGCTTAGCCAGCGGACACTCCTTGAAGGCGTGATGATCGGCGCAGTATCGGCAGATTTCCGTCTTACTGCGACACGTTGCTCTGCTGTGGCCGGCCCTCTGACATCTGGAACATTGAGTGATTCTTGGGATGTATCTCTCTGGCTGCTGCATTCTCTTGTTGATTGATACTGTGGTCGGCATTTTTGCTGCCCTCCGATGTCACCACTGCCAAGGTTGTAGGTATCTTGGAGTAGGTGAGGAGCCGCTCCGCCTTCAAGAATCGGGTGTGAAGATTCTCTTCTCCTAGCTGCTTCAGGATTTCTTCATCTGTCAACTCCACTTGAATCCGCTTGACAACCCATCGGACTGTTTTTGAGTCGGTGTTCCCGGCTCTGGTGTCTTTCTCCTCCTTCTTCTCTGCTGTCTTGGGTCTTGTCTGTGGTGGGCTGTCAATCTTCTCCCTCGTGGTAGCTTCGGTAGTAGTTGTAGGTTCAGGTTCGTTATTACAGCTCGCAGGCAGGCTCTCCATGTTGTTCTTCTTGTCGGCTCCCACGCTGAACATCTTGGATACCGCGTGTTTCTTGGTGTTCTTACAACGTGTCATTTTCCCCGCATCAGGCTGCTTGACTTGTTCATGCAACTTGACTGACACTGCTGGTGTGCGATGACGCACGAACAAGCTGAGTCACTCGCGCAATTTTATAATTCCCCGTCATACCGAGTGGAGGGTTAAAATTCAATCAGACTTTTTACCATAGACATACTTGCAGTATTTCACAAACTTCGGACAATCACACTTTTACTAGCAGTTTTTCCTAAAATTCGGGCAATCACACTTTTTACCATAGAAACACTTACAGTATTTCACAAACTTACGTTAATCACATTTTTTTACCATAGACACATTTGTATTATTTTATAAACTTCAGACAACCACACTTGTTACCATAGACGCACTTGCAGTATTTCACAAACTTCGGTCAATCACACTTTTTACCATAGACACATTTGTAGTATTGTATAAACTTCGGACAATCACACTTTTTTTTTTTTTATTACCACGGACACATGTGTAGTATTTCACAAACTTCGGAAAATCATACTTTAAAGACTGATTAGCAGTTGTTCACAAACTTCGAACAATCACACTCATCGCCATAGAAACATTAATTTCTGGGAAAGTTTCCAAGCAATTAACATAGCACGAGAAAAAATTCACAGGTATAAATCAGCTCTCATAGCATGGAATGGTCAGGAGTAGAGATAAAAGGATACAATAGACAATGTAAAAATATTACAAACTATAAGCACACAGAGATTCAAACCCACCGCTTTCACATGACAGCAGAGATACATCTGCAGCAACCGACACTTACATTATTCTGGAGACATCTTGAGATCCTCCATTCTCGTGTCCCAACTGAAACCTCTCGAGGCCCAGCACGTCTGTAGGCAAAATATAGCATGTAGGTTAATCAGTGTCGGTGGGTGACTCACAATGGAGAACTGTATGCTACGGGAAATATATCTGTGGGTGCACCTGAGATCATTTAGAATGCGGGTGCTATAGGAAAATCAATCACAGACAATTGGCAAACTAGTGATGAATTATGCTTGGGGTTTTTGTATACTATCGAGAAGGTGGCAGAATAGAAAAGTAATCGAAATCAGATGTCAAAAGGCAAGTACGCTTATATATCAACTATCACCCATACTAAAACATCCAAATATACATATGTCCGCAAAATGAGAGATAATAAATAGTATATTTACACCAAGCCTATGCTAAAAATATCAGACTTGGACATTATCCAAATCACGTGTACGCAAAATCAACACCTGTGAGATGAGATGCTTAAGAAGAGCTTCCAACTTAACTATCGAAGACAGAGTAAGAAATGATGTGTGATCAACTCCATGTACTATATGTATTGAAAGGTGGGAGATCAAAAGGTTCGGCCATTTAGTTAGAATGCAACCCATCAACTACCAGCACTGGCGCTATAACAAATAAGATCTGCTATGAGAGCAAGATGATACCCGAGAAGAAAATGGATTGACCACATTAAATATATTGTACAATTACAAGGAATTCTACTGCACTGGACTGATTTTGGCTGTGCATTAGCTTTCCCTATTACCAGTGTCGCTTGTCATCAGGCCAACCTCTCCCCCGACTCTGAGATACTTGTAATTTACGCCCCCAAGTCAAGGACAAGAAGTCAACATTAGAACTACTGATCCGTGTGGGGTTGAACCCGCTTCCTCGGCATCAGTATACCGGAATTTTGAGAACGAGCGTTCTTATCTATTCGGCCATGCTGACCGCCAGCCTCAGGTGAAGATGAAATCTCTGCAGGAAGCCTAAATTTACCTGTTATACATGGCGTTATCCACATGTTCAGATATTCCAGCAATCCATAGTTTGCAGAAATAACCTCTTGCTATCTCCAGTTGCGTCTAATCGCTAGAGCGCTCTGTTTTGTGTCAGACTAGTAGATGACCGAACAATCTGGCTTGCTTCAAGGCAATCAACTATATAACGTACAAGTCTTTGAAAAGATTGTATGTACATGACTGACTGGCACCTTGCCGTTTAGATAGACGATATATTGTAAAATGGAGTTATGCCTCTCCGTTGCACAAACCCTGGGCTGAATTGTAGAGACCATGTGTTGCCCATGTAGCATGATCATTCTCTCGGCCTGTCTAGTTTACTCCTGAGGAAAGGTAACACCAATACGTCTGGAACAAGACAAGCTGCAGAAGCTGCCGGTAAAGTTCCGATTCAGTAAAGCGATGCTCTAACTATCCGCCTGTCGGAGCCTCGATCATAGACCAGTTGCCCACAAAGGCTGTGAGCTTGGTCTGCCCTGCCCTGTCATGACATGTAATCTTTTGGATGCAATTCCTCGCATTAGGATAAGGTTTTTACCTTTCCAGTTGCGCTCCCCGCCTGAAGTCGTTGACACAATCTGGGGTGTCCGGTTTGGTGAGCGCCGCCCAACATTCGGCGCTAACAGAAAGCAGGTAACACCTGTGTGTATGTATGTACATACATAGAAGGCAAAGTAAACATGTGTTTGAAATACTAAATGATTTAATTTCCACTTACTAGGCCCGGATCGTTTGGACAGCCAGTAGACGGCGCCACTGCCAATACCCCCACAACCAATCACAATGTAATCAAAGTGACGACGTCCATTGAGTTCATCGATTGTGTTGGCCATTGCTGGGTGAATATTGCTTCCGGAGGTTTGAGGATCACCCGTCGATCTGTTTCTATACACAGTAAACAGAAATAATGCACATCAGTTTGTGAATCTGGGCATTTTAAGGGAACAGGTAACGTAACTGATCGGATGGGCATGAAGTGTACAATTCGTGACATGGTCAATTTAGCAACTGCTGGTAATCACCATAATCGTCATAATTTCCTCTTCTTCTTCTTCTTCTTCTTCTTCTTCTTCTTCTTCTTCTTCTTCTTCTTCTTCTTCTTCTTCTTCTTCTTCTTCTTCTTCTTCTTCTTCTTCTTCTTCTTCTTCTTCTTCTTCCCTTCCTTCCTTCCTTCCTTCCTTCCTTCCTTCCTTCCTTCCTTCCTTCCGGCCTTCCTATCTTCCTTCCTTCCTTTCTTCCTTCCTATTTTCTTTACTACTTACCTTCCTCTCTTCCTTCCTTCCTTCCTTCTTCACTAATTACATTCCTACCTTCCTACCTTCTTTACTACTTACCTACCTTCCTTCCTTCCTTTCTTCGTTTCTACATTCTTTACTACTTACCTACCTACTTACCTACCTTCCTTCCTTCCTTCCTTCTTCCTCGTATACTTTCATTCGTCGACATAAATATATCAAAACAAGATGGTCAGCATGACCAAATGGACAAGATCGCTCGCTTATAAACTTCCGATGAGCTGATGCCGAAGTAGCGGGTTCAACCCATACACCAGTCAGCTGGACTTACATGTTGATTTCTCATCTTTGACTTGGGGACAAATACCCAAGAAGTCGAAGTAGGTTCACCTAATGGCAACGTAATAAGGAAAGCTAATCCATACGCAAAAATCAGTCCAGGGCTCTAGAAGCAGTAGCAGATGTATGGACTACGCTTGAGTTCAAAGCGAGCGAACTGTCATCTTGGTCTTGTCAACATCTCCATAGAGAATGTCTTCCAGTGGCGCGGGTGTAGGACAAAACAGATGTCTCTATTCTGAGACAGGTTGGGTGTAGTGTGCTAACCACACCTTTTACACATTATTTTGCCCTGACCATGCGGGGGTACGGGGAAGGGGGGAGGGGGATGAACAGGCTGATAGACTGGCAGGGAATGCACCTCTTGGTGATAGATTGCCTATGGACAAGGGGGAGGTGGTCGTGCGCTTGTGGGACCAGGTGGAGAAGATGGAGGAACATTGAGAACCCAACGTGGAAAGGATGCAATTGCGGGGGAACGGTAGGGGTTCTGGAAGAATCTCTAAACTGAGAGGGAAGACCAAGAGAACTTTAAATCAGATAGCGGCGGAAACGATTAGTAGTATGACTCTTCGCTGGCTGTTGAACGAGGGAACGAAGCAAATATGGGAATGTTCTGAGTGCAGTGACGTCGGTTCTCAATTATACTCAACTTACACAATCGGCACACGATATTTGATGTGTGAATATCTTGCCCCCCCCCCCTTTTCCCGCCTTTTTTCTTTCCATGACGTTTCATGGTGTCAGCTGTAAGCTAGGTCGACCGAGAAGCCCCAATCATTGAAAACTGCTTCTGATAGTCCATGCCGTGTGGCGTTAATGATCATGTTTTTCCACAGCCTTCTGTCATTATTCTGCAAATCTTCTTATAGTCCATGCCGTGTGGCGTTAATGATCATGTTTTTCCACAGCCTTCTGTCATTGTTCTGCAAATCTTCTTATAGTCCATGCCGTGTGGCGTTAATGATCATGTTTTTCCACAGCCTTCTGTCATTGTTCTGCAAATCTTCTTATAGTCCATGCCGTGTGGCGTTGATGATCATGTTTTTCCACAGCCTTCTTTCATTGTTCTGCAAATCTTCTTATAGTCCATGCCGTGTGGCGTTGATGATCATGTTTTTCCACAGCCTTCTGTCATTGTTCTGCAAATCTTCTTATAGTCCATGCCGTGTGGCGTTGATGATCATGTTTTTCCACAACCTTCTGTCATTGTTCTGCAAATCTTCTTATAGTCCATGCCGTGTGGCGTTGATGATCATGTTTTTCCACAGCCTTCTGTCATTGTTCTGCAAATCTTCTTATAGTCCATGCCGTGTGGCGTTGATCATCTTGTCTTTTCACAACCTTCTGTCTTTTGTTCTGCCACTCATTTCTGATACTGGTGTCCTCCATGCCATGATGACAGACTGTCTGGCATCTTCTCATTAGGTCACCACTGCCTCTCCTGTCTTCCAGCCTTCCCGCTGTAACAACATACTCCGGCTGTCCTCTTCTCATGGCATGCCCAAAGAACTATTACTTATCTAGTTTATTGTTTAATACATTTGACAAATACTTTCGCTGAAATACTAAGTACATTGATATTGTTTGAGGAGCGTGAACTTTTGCCAACGGCAGTCTAACGTCGGGGATAACGTTCTTGACCTTGGAACAATATCAATGGCCATGTACTTATTATACCAGCAAAAGTATTATTCGTTAACTTACTTCATATGATCTATAACTCTGCAGTATGCACCTGGCGAGATGCAGCGAAATATGCCAGGCAATAAATCGTGCAATATCTTGTTTAAGGCGTCTCTGCTTAAATTCACTAAGGGAACATCTATTTGAAAAATAAGAATTGAATATCCAAACAAATAATAAAGAGAGTGAACTGTACCAAACCTAAACAAATATATAACAAGTAATTGTTGTTATTTATGTAAACACAATTGCTCAAGAACACAAAATTGTGTCATGTATACTTACACTATCAACAGCAGCTTTCAGCAACACCTGTTATAACAGCTGCATATACGTTCAAATATACTCTCAAGAGTAAGATAGTGGTATCTCCCAAAGGGGTGTGAATTCTAAAGATTTCGCATATACTTACGTGCTATCTATTAAGAGATGTGACCCGTTCCCTATCTCCTTACCTCTTCCTTCCTCAGCTTATATGAGTTTCCTTTCTACAGTTGGTTGTACGAAAGTGACACAATAACCAACACAGTGACACCCCCTGCACATTGAACTATCTTGTCACAGAGTGCCTGTGTAATCGATTATCTCCTGCAGTATTGCCGTGTTGTTCCACTAACAGACTATCCTAATTTTTATAACTTAATTCCTTTTGACCCCATATGATATTAACTCATCTACTTCAAGCTGTTACTTTGACTGCTGCTGTTCAAGAAGTATTACAACTACAAACAGATCTGATTACTACTTCAATTTAAGTTATCCCAAAGAAGTATTACAACTACAAACTGACCGAGTTATTACTTCAATTTCAAATTTACAACGAACTCTTTCTGTTTGCACAAAACCGACGGGAACCGCCTAACTGCTAACGCCTTGCTATATTTGAGCTATTGTTTATTCTTCGTTGAATACAGCATACGAAATGCTTTTTCTTTCTTTACACTATAGCTGCATTTTATTAGGGGTTGCGAAATCGACGATGGCGGCGATTACTTGCCTATTGACTGCACAGGGATTCCTGTGTCAGAATCTCTATGTCTCCAACCGAGATGCAGGAACATCGTTACGCCCGCCAGGCGAATAGTCGCCAGCCGGGATGCAGTAACATCGTTACGACCGCCAGGCGAGTACCAGTTACCTGCCCACAGGTTGCGGGCTGACGCGATCGTCAGCGGTCAGGCAAGGACAAAGCAGGACGCACGCAGTCCTCGTGAAGCCAGTCCACAGGGCAAGCACTGTGTGAGGAAACCGGCAGACTGCTTGGGAACTCGGACATGACAAGACGTGTGGGTTGAGAAAGGCTTCGTATCGTTTCTGTGCCCGAAAGTCGAGTGCTTGTATATCTTGTGAGATAGACTGTGATGCTGTGGGTTTTGTCTGTAAGTGTATTGATGTATTGTATATGTATTGTAATGATCATCACATGCCAAACTAGATTGTCTTGCATGTGAATTGTGAATAAATCCATTGAACTTAGTGTCATTGTGTGTCAAGTCCAATCATTTTGTACTTGTACTTGTCTCACATATGTTAGGTACAACGAGCCAGGTTTAAGACCCTGACATTCCTGATGGCTAATTAACTCTCTTTTCCACACACACTGGTATATATTCGGCTACTCGATTTGCAAATTGTCTGTCCCTTCTACCTATGGACCTATGTTCTACCTTGGCGACTTCATTTTCTGCTGTCTAAAATAAAAAACTACAACTATAAACTGATCTGATTATTACTTCAATTTATGTTGTCTAAAAGATAAATTGCAACTACAACCTGAACGAGTTATTACTTTAAATCGTATTGTCCTAAAATAATGCTACGGTTGCAAACTGCTCGAGTAAAAATTTAAACTCATTATGTCTCAAGGAAGTGTGACAAATACAAACTGGTCGAGTTATTCCCTTAAGTCCTATTGTCCCAAAGAAATATTACTATTACTACTTGCTCAAGTTATTCCTTCAAATCCTGTTGTTCCAATGAAATATTACGATTACTAATTGCTCAAGTTATTCCTTCAAATCCTGTTGTTCCAATGAAATATTACTATTACTACTTGCTCAAGTTATTCCTTCAAATCCTGTTGTTCCAATGAAATATTATTATTACTACTTGCTCAAGTTATTCCTTCAAATCCTGTTGTCCCAATGAAATATTACGATTACTAATTTCTCAAGTTATTCCTTCAAATCCTGTTGTTCCAAACGACAAACGCCTACTTTAATGCCTACGGCCCCGATGAATACCTTACACTGCCAGATTAACTAACAGCGGTTGCCTGGAAGAGGCTAGTGAAAGTTCAACATTATACACAACTATTAGAAAGAGACAAATATCATATTTTGACCACGTGATGGAACGAAGGGCATTAGAAAACATCGTGACGAATGGAAAGATCAGTGGGAGAACAGGCAGTGGCAGACTGGGTGAAATGATGCTAGATGGACTGAGACGCTGGCACGAAGGGATATCATCAGCAGAGTTGATCCAGAACAACAAAGACCGAAATCTGTGGAGAGACTTGAACGCCTACGTCAACTGGCAGGGCACATAATGATGATTATATCAGTGAGTGAACCTACTATATTCTAAACATTACTTTAACTCCGCCTGCTCAAGTGAGTTGTTAAACGAACCCACACTGCTCGAATTACTCAACCTCCAGGGATACAAGCGCGTCGTTAATTAAGATATTCTAACTCGCCGCCCTTATGATTCCGGGTGGCGGGGTAGGAGTCCCCTCTATCAAAGGAGTTGCCCCCTTCCCTCCGTTAGCCTACGGGGGCACCCTTGGGCAAGGTGACGTACCCGTTTATCCCGCGATCAGGGATACGTGAAACTGGGGAGCATCCGACAGATAGCTGTAAAGTTGTTGGTTTTGGTTTCACGTTTCACGACGATTCAATTCGCTCGATTTGTAGAAGAAAAATAAAGGGAACAAAACTTGCACCTAGTTCATGCGGCTGTAGTTGCCTGGGTTATAAATTTGAGGTCAGTTGTCATTGTGGTTTTCTAACCCGCCTCACACGCCAGTGATCCGGAGTTCGATCCCGGTTCCAGTCAAGGATTATGCACTACTGATGAGCTCAAACGAGAGCGAAACTCGAGTCTAGCGCTTCCAATCTAACGTGGACAAGGCCCACGGTTCATACTGGAATGCGATCAGCGTTGCCAGTTGTGGGTTGTGCTCAATCTTCAAATAACTTCTGTGTCGGTGAATTGTCTCTCTATGGCAGCAGATTTACCGCTTGAGTCGTCAGCTGGACGTTTTGTTTTATTTCTGTTGTTTTCTTGCTGTTCTTCCTTCTGTCCCGACGGTAGGCAGAGGATCTCTAAATAGAGACAATGACTACGGTCACTGGCCAGTATAGTCACTGCCAAGAAGGAAAGCAATGGCAGACTACCTTCTTTATAGATGCTTAGAACATCATGTCTGTACACAATTTATTTAACGTGAACAAAAACTAAGTTTTTTTTTAAATAATTTATTTAATGTGAACAACGTCAGGTAGGGGGTGGGGTAGGAGTGAGGGGTTCATATACTGTCTAGTCCGATATGTTGGACAGTTTGACATCCGGCATGGAGGAACTTCGGTATCAGAAATGAATGGCAGTACAAGAGACATATAGCTGTGGATAGACATGATCACGAACGCCACACGGCATGGACAATCAGAAGAGGACGCCTTAATTATTACTTTAACCCTACATCTCCAGCGAGTGGTTATATCAACCCACTGTGCAATAGGTATTACTTTAACTCTTTCTGCTGCAAATAGCCACAACCTTAGCCTCTTCTTAACATTATCATGGTTAATGTGAGCGTGCCACGGCCTGGGGACAAGAAGATCACCACAATGTGCCATGTCCGCTAGACCTTAGTCTACTTGCACAGTTACACATGCTTACGTCAACGAACAGCTAATGCCTTATCACAAATGTGAACTCTTACAATCTTCACGCGTGATAGCTGAACGTGTCACAGGTACCAAAAGCTTGCAGGCGCAATACATAATTTTGATAAGTAAGCACTTTTTCTGCCGGTCTCTCTGGCTGTGGGGTTACAACACTTTCTCTCTGTAATCCCGTTTATCACGCAGAGTCTCGCAGCGGAGCGAGAACTGAGGTGGTTCGACCCCCGCTCGTGACTTGCGGATACTGAGCCGGCCGCTCAGAAAGCAATGGCAAACTACTGAGCGTAATCTTGCCAAGAGATCAACAGACAGCTGAAAGATGCTGCTGTTGACAGCTAAGTCCTGTAAAAGGATACGCAAAACACAACAACAAGCACTTTTTCTAGAGGGAAAATAAAATCCAGATAACAGCTACCAACATGAAGAAGATGGGAGATAATTTAATCCATGCTGTGTGCGCTGGGGATCCTGTCTTTCCACAGCCTTCTGTCTCAAGTACTGCTAATAATTTCTGATATTGATTTTCCTCCATGCCATGATGTCAAACTGTCCTCCATGTACTCTCTTGGTCTCGTTCTGCCTTCCCCCACCCCTCTAACTTTCCCGTTGTAATCACATGCTCTATGAAAGTGGACTGTCTACGCCTAATGCGAGTAACCAATTCTCTTTGTGAGATAAATTTCTTCAAGATATTTTCATTACCCTTTCTATCCGTCCACGTAGTTCTCTGAATTCGCAACATTCGTCAAGGAACCACATCTCTGTTGCCCCCAAGTTCTTCTTAATTTGTTCATTGACATTCCAAGATACGATGACACTTGTATGGCGATACATCGTCCTTCTGTCCAAATGGGAGGTCACATTTGGCGATTTACAATCCTTCGACACTAAATCAGTTAATAGATCCCCTCCGGAAAAGCGAGACCCATAATGGGGTCCAGGCGGGGACATGCTGTATGCAGAGACCCACGTACACTGGGACCTGCTGTAGGCTGAGACCCACGTACACTGGGACCTGCTGTAGGCTGAGATTTCATCACACCGTGTCCAGTTCACAACTAGGAAATATATGAGTTACTTCTATAGTACATTTTCATGTAGTTGTGTCGGTGTGTGTTTGCGGTAAGTGTGCTGATGAAGGCTTTGACCGTAATGTCCATTTTGTTATTTGCGCAAACTACAACATATCCAGGCGAACCTTCTGACCTAGAGAGACAACAGTGGAAGATAAACTCTATGGACCGCTGAGTGAACTAAAAAAGACTGTTACATTCATACAAGAGACAACATTGCAGTTATAGACATATTTCAAGCGAACGAAAGAAGAAGACGTTATTTGTAATCATGTTCTAGTAGAGCTTACCGTTTATTTCTGGTGTGTATGTGTGTGTGTGTGTGTGAGAGTGTGTGTGTGCGTGTGTGCGTGCGTGCGCGCGCGTGTGTGTGTGTGTGTGATTCATTCATTGTAGGCTGAGATCCAACTTCTAGACCAGACTTGGGCGGTAGAGCCCAAGAGGCATATAAAACGTGGGGTCCACCCAAATAAATAACTTTTGTGCCTATCCTGATGTTCACTCGCATTGCAATGTCACGTTGCGAAGTGGTTTCTGAAAGTCTTAGCCACATGATTTGCATTCATCGATGATCGTAAAGTAGAGAGAGAGAGAGAGAGAGAGAGAGAGAGAGAGAGAGAGAGAGAGAGAGAGAGAGAGAGAGAGAGAGAGAGAGAGAGAGAGAGAGAGAGTTTGCTCACTTTGAACTCGAGAGTAGTTTACATATCTGCTGCTACTTCTTTAGTGCGTTAACAAATGTTTGTCCCTGTATACAAATCCATAACTCGGTAACCAACTAAAGGAAAATGATGAGATTTTTTCATGTAACTTTATCATTATGTACGCCCAACCAAACACAGAAAAAGAAGTTCTGAAGATTATACAGCAGATCTCAATGTTTGTTTATATGCGGTATATAACTGAAGTGCATATTAGGAAATATATTACATCTTCACACGCATACGTCAGTGTTCAATAATGAATATTCTCCGTGGTGCACGGGAATTTCCTTATGAGAAGCACGTCAAATAATGTAACGGAAGTGCTCATAGGTGATGTCAATAATTCTACCCTTAGTGGGTGCTTTATTGAAACATTATTTTATAAATCTTACCATTTATCGCTAACATATGAATGTGTGAATATTGTTGAATGGATTTGAATGTGAAATTGTGTACACTTCAAAGCATCGCTATGAAGTTGTACACATATTTATCGCATGCCTCTATGAATTCTCTGTCTTCACTAGTATTACACATTGCACCCACTTCCGTGCGAATATGGATATGCTTTGCATCGTTACCCGAATTGACGTGCATTGCTGCAAAACAAGTTTGTTAGCGTGAATTCAATACATTTTCCCCAAAACATCAAAGACATTTCGCCGCTTTCCACGATTTCAGCTGCCCTTGGGCCTATCAAAGACATACGCCTTGGGTGGGAGTAAATATAAGAAGGCAGGAAAAAATTTCGTAACGATGCAACCGATACTTTTCAAAATAATTGAACGTGAATGAGAGAGAGCAAACATTTGTGAACACACTATACTAGTAGTTGCTACTACTAGGCAATGTACAGGACATATTTTTGTGAGGATTGTTTTTTCCTATAACGATTGTCCCCCGCTATCGGAACCTTTGATTTCTGAGTTACTTGTTATAAACTCGCCCAAGTCAAGGACGAGAAGTCAACAGTAAAGTTCAACAGTCCCGCGAGCTGAACGAACCCCATACCTCGGTCACCACAGAATGTGTAAGCGCGAGCGCGTGAACCATTCTGCCATGTCGACCATCAAAGTGGGGTTGATTACTGTGGTATTGGAAACAGCGTGCTTGTCGCATCAAAAGAAAGCGGTTCACATTCTTCGGGTACATCTTGAGAGGAGGAAAGTTGGAGCGTGTCGTCACAACAGGAAAGCTGGAAGGACGGAGAGGCAGTGGAAGACCAAGAGAGAAAACCCTGAACAGTTTCAGATCATGGCATGAGGTAATATCGGTATCAGAAATGAGTGGCAGTACGCAAGACAGAAAGCTGTTTAGAGACATGATCACCAAAGTCACACGGCATGAACTGGAAGAAGAAAAAACAACCCCAGCAAATGGAATGAGTAATCTTGATAAACTTTCTAGCTCTGCATTCTCTGCAGATGGCCAGCCCATGGATCGTGCCGATGTGATTATTAATGCCCTTGGTAATGTCGAGAGCGGGGTACTTTGACGCCAGTGAACACACATCGTTGTCTAGAAATGTCTAGAACAATGGTTCTCAACCTTTTTTTGGCCCATGCACCCCTTCACCATATGTTCAGAACGTCATTTTCCCCCTTTCGTATTTTCTCCCTATAAATCCTCCCCCCCCCCCCCCGCTAAATTCAATAACACATACTAGAATAAGTCTAGACTAGACGTCTACATAAAACGTGATGTGCGGGTCTACTTACAATATCAAACGAATTTCAGAAGGGCGAGAAGTGCAGAACCGTAAAATATGGAGTGAAAAACAATATCTAGTAATGGGTTCTTGTATTAACACGATCTTGAAATAATCTTAATCCCCCCCCCCCTCGGAAACCTTACACCCCCCCCCCCCCCCGTTCTAGAATGAGAGACTTGGGAGTGAGAACTGAATTGGCATAAGCCAGACACAAGAGGCACATCGGGAGAACGAGGGGCCTCGTAAACCAACACAGAACTGGCACTATCAGCCTCAGGAAGCTGAGGCATGTGTTTGAGTGGAGGGTCTGAGCACATACGGATTTGTTCGGAGTGCAAAGATGGTACCCGAACAGATTACAAGTAAACTCAAATCCATCCATCCATCATGTGCCATGCCGATAAGCGTGGGCAGTCATGTTCTGCCATCTCCCTCGATCACCAGAGTCGTGGATCAGCTCCGTGTTCCTGTCTCGATCATGCCACGTGGCCAAGCCATCCAGGTATTTACTTCTCGGTCTTCCCCTTGATCTCTTCCCTTCGATCTTGCCAGTCGTCACCAAGTTCTCCAAGTCATTTCTTCTCATAACATGTCCAAACAATTTTGACTGTCTCCGTCTAATGTCTCTAATCAGTTTACGTTCTTCATTTGTTTCTTGAAGGACTTGTTCAATGGTTTTTCTGTCTGTCCATGGTATTCTTTGAATTTTCCTCATTAACCACATTTTCACAGCCATCGGCTGTTTTTCAGCTTGACTGCTTATTGTATGTCCACGCTTCACATCCATACAAAAGTATAGTATAGGTTCTATGCAGCACTTCAACACTCTTTTTCTCGTTTCAATTGATATCTTTTTATTGGTCAGTATGTTTTCCATCTTGCAAAAGGCTACTTTTGCAATGGCAATTCTTGTTCTAATCTTTTCAGGGCATCTCCCATCAGATGTTATGACTGTTCCGAGATAATTGTACCGATTCAAATAAGACAATATTAATATTATTAGTCGGGTTCATGGGGTCAGTCTAACCGCGGTGAACTTTGAACTATCGTCTGCTGTCACTACAGGGTCAGGCAATGGAGAAGAAGAATTTTCACGTTGTTTTGAATTCTAGACCAGGCAAGTTAATTAATAATTATATATGCTGTATGTAGGTGAGAATATGAATACTTGGAGTATGAAAGAATGTCTATTGAAAGATTTTAGTATGCATGAGAGCGGAGATCACTCCATCACGGCATCAGGAGCATCATCAGCATCAACAAATCAATGTGTGTACTACTGTACTACTTACTACTAACTACTACTACTACGACAGATTAGATTGATGTGTGTGGCGTGTATAGAAAGAAGAGGCAGAAGTAGTACAGTAGGGTATCAGTTCGAGATACGTGGGCACCAAAAGTAGCTTATCTTCTTCTTCTTCTTCTTCTTCTTCTTCTTCTTCTTCTTCTTCTTCTTCTTCTTCTTCTTCTTCTTCTTCAGCATTCCGAGCCATTGAGGTTCTTTGCTGCAGATAGTAGATACAAGCCGTTTCCATTCGTCTCTCTGGTTGACCTTCTCTTGCCAGTCGCCGATTCCAAGTGGTTGTTGTAGGTCTGAATGTATATTAATTATTATCTCTCCACCGTCTTCTTGGTCCACCTCGGGGTCTACGGTCATTTATTTCCTGAGTGTAAGCGAGTTTTGTTTCCCTATTATCTTCCATTCTTTCTATATCATATGCCCCAGCCATTGCAGTCTAGCATGAACCATCAGATTTTTAAATTTGAGTATTTTCTAATGGGACCACCACCAAAAGATAGGCCTTGAGAAACCGAATCTAATAGTACCAAGATGATGCATGTATGTCAATTAGAAGCGAAGATATGCAACTTTGAGTGTCGAGATCATTAACGCAGAAATTGACACAAAAGATCTCTTCTGCACATCTTTTTTTCGTGTCCGAACCAAGGTCATAGCAGAAGTTATCAAAACTAGAGTAGTTTGTTTATTTTTAAACGAACATCCTAGCAACCATACACGAACATCCTAGCAACCATACATCATTGCGATCGTTGTAGCGAAGCCTAACCGCTCATGTCATCTATTTTTACATATGATGTAACATTATCTAATTAGCATATAAAAATGGCCGCCAATTAGTTATTATATTAATTAATTACCAAGTGCATTCTTAATATTATGTTTAAACCCTGGCACGTAATATATTGTATTATGCGGAATGATGCTACGCACATAATGGGTTAATTCCTGTTTAGATAGTATGCAACATTATCTAATTAGCATATAAAAATGGCCGCTAATTAGTTATTATATTAATTAATTACCACGAGCATTCTTTATATTAGCTTTAAACCCTGGTAAGTTGTATCTTGTATTCTGCGAAATTGTGCAACGCACGATATGTGTTATATCCTGTTTAGATAGTATGCAATGTTACCTAATTAGCATATAAAAATGGCCGCTAATTAGTAGTTATATTAATTAATTACCACGAGCATTCTTTATATTAGCTTTAAACCCTGGTAAGTTGTATCTTGTATTCTGCGAAATTGTGCAACGCACGATATGTGTTATATCCTGTTTAGATAGTATGCAATGTTACCTAATTAGCATATAAAAATGGCCGCTAATTAGTAGTTATATTAATTAATTACCACGAGCATTCTTTATATTAGCTTTAAACCCTGGTAAGTTGTATCTTGTATTCTGCGAAATTGTGCAACGCACGATATGTGTTATATCCTGTTTAGATAGTATGCAATGTTACCTAATTAGCATATAAAAATGGCCGCTAATTAGTAGTTATATTAATTAATTACCACGAGCATTCTTTATATTAGCTTTAAACCCTGGTAAGTTGTATCTTGTATTCTGCGAAATTGTGCAACGCACGATATGTGTTATATCCTGTTTAGATAGTATGCAATGTTACCTAATTAGCATATAAAAATGGCCGCTAATTAGTAGTTATATTAATTAATTTATGTGTTTACGATCACGACACTCAAAGTTGCATATCTTCGCTTCTAATTGACATACATGCAACATCTTGGTACCATTAGATTCGGTTTCTCAAGGCCTATCTTTCGGTGGTGGTCCCATTAGTAAATACTCAAATTTAAAATCTGATGGTTCATGCTAAAATAGATATCTTTATATAATGAGAGGAGGAGCGGCTGGCCGAGAGGCTAGAATGCCGGACTCTCATTCGGAGGCCCGGGTTCGATCCCTCGGTAAGGTGTCAAATTTTTTTCTGTCGGGGGCAAAAAGAAAATCCTAACCTGCACAGTTCGCGGCGACTGCACTAGCCAGGCGGACTTTATTCCTCAGGCTCAAAGACCCCTCTGCCATACACCGCAAGGTACTATATTGGCAGTAAATGACAGTTTTTATATAATGAGAAATTATATTTTTCTAAAAAAAGATTTCTCCTTTATGCAAACATTTAAACATTTGTCATTAATTAAAGAGATTGGCTCACAAGGTAGTAGTTCGAATTGCATGTTTCCGGGAAGGTTAACCCGGTCAACAAATGCCCGCAGAAGTCGGATGTGTCGGCCTAACAGCGCAAGAACGCAGCTCTGCTGTAAACGGGCACAACGCAATCACATACGAAAAAAAACTCCGGATGAACGCAGAAGAAGAAGAAGAGGAGGATTGCACGTTTTAAAAAGTGAAACGCATGCCGACATTTTGGATTTCCAAAGGCAAAGTCAAAGAGGGATTTAATATGTCGGCAAAAATATGTCTTTCCCTGGATCATTTGTCGCCACAATGGTTTGGACTTTTCCTAACACATCAGGTACAGAACAACTGTCCACAACCAGCAGGCGGGCAATGTATCCTGTACTTATAGGATATCCTCCTTCGAACGCAGATAGATGGGATCTGAGATCATCAGCAGTCCTTGCCATGATAGTCAGTCAAATTCTAAATAAATTTATGTTATGTAAAATTAATATTTAATAATTACATGCATTCATATAATAAGAGATGATATATTTATATAATGAGAAAGTACATATATATATTTTTATAAAAAGGATTTATTTATATTTCCAATCACAAAGAGAATTTAATCACGTCCGCAAAAATAATTATTAATTCATAAATTTTTTTCTACCAGTCAGCACCCATATATTTAAATGAAACTTTCCAAATTTATGTATCTTTGCATGCACAATTCGAAAATGCAACTAAAATTAACGAATATCTATAATGTGTACTAAAAATATTATTAATTATTTATGGTATGCCAAATAGTGAAATTATCTCAAAGACAATTTCAAATCTAACCACCGGCTATATGCACAATGATTAGACTGGCCATTTTACCAGAAGCGGAGATGGTAATTCGTTATTGTCACGAGTTATTTAAATATATCCACTGAGATATACAAAGGGTATGTTAATAGTCAATGATGTGTCGACACGACGAAACCTTCTGCGCAAGCGCGGAAAAAATGGCTTCCGGTTAAAGTATGCTTCAGTACTGATGGATCACGCTATCATTCATAAATGTCTTTGTTGCTTCTTCTTTTCCACTCTCCACTTTGTGTATCCCCAATGGGCCCAAAGATGCGTCTTAAGACTTTGTTAAAGTAGCATATATAGAGAATATTTTAAAATGGGGTTTCTACTTATGAAATCATCACAGTTGGATACAGCTTGTCAAGACAATTCAACAGTATCTCAACCCAGAGGGTCCGTTAATTCTAAGCGGAGTTATGAATTTTTTTGTGCCGTAATTTACAACCAGTTTGAACCAGGAAGTGCACATGAATCTATAACAATGTGTTAGTTCTTTTCGCGGCCTGTAAATTGGGAGCTGAGAAATTTTGCCTTCTATTACTGTGGCTTGTTTATTTTTAAACGGACAACATAGTACTTTATATCATTGCGTCCAAGGTGGCGAGGCCTAACGTGACATATTATCTATTTCTCAATAAGATGTGCCGTGACCTAATTAACAATTAAAAATGGCCGTCAATTATTTATTATTTATTAAAAGTCTGTCGCATTGCTAACAAACCTGGTAAGGTGTATATTCTATTATGCATTTTGGCAACAGGAAAGTAAAGGCCACATTCCTCTTTCAATAGAAGATTGAGAGGATCGACTTCATTGCACCGGGCTTACCTCACATGGTTCAGCCTCTTTCCACAGGGCGGCCCGCAGAAAGCATCACACAAAGCACGAGAGTCTCCATGTCTCAGAGAAAAATGCACTTGACTTTTAAGACTTTTTGATAGGATATGCTGTTACCTAATTAACAGTTAAAAATAGCTGCCCATTTAATATTTATATTAATTAAATGTCATGTGAAATGTTTGTCGTTAGTGAAAGAACAATTCATGAAAATGTACTCAAATATAATGCATTAATGTAAGTAAATAAGTTTGTAACCGCAGCATAAATTAAGCAGCAGTTAATTAATTATTAAAATAATAAATAATAAAAAAAAATTTAAAATAAGTAAATATTCGCTAATAATTTATTTCTACTTCTGCTCAATAATTACACTGTTCTGTATCTAAAAATGAGCAATTAATAATTAAATACTAAGTTGAGTCAAGAACCGACATCACTGCACTCAGGACATTCCCATACGTGCTCAGTCCCCTCGTTCAACAGCCAGCAAAAAGTCATATTACTTATCGTTCCCACCGCTATCTGATTAAATGTTCTCCTGGTCTTCCCTCTCAGTTTTGAGATTCTTCCAGAACCCCTGCCGATCCCCCGCAATCTCATTTTTTCCACATATGGGTTCTCAATCTGTTCCTCCGCCTTCTCCACCTGATCCCACAAGCGCACGACCACCTCCCCCTTGTCCATAGGAGAAGAAGAGGAAGGGGAGAGGGGGGAAGGAAAAGGAAGAAGAGGGCTGGAGCCAGAAGGGGTAGAAGGAAAATGGGTCAAATGCTGAAAAATTATACAAGTACACAGATAAATTACTGCTACAAATGAAACTTGTATTCTGTTTAATTTTAGTAGTTAAATTGCCAGTTATAATTATAAATAAATACAAGTCTGCTATAGTTTAGTACAATTGTATGGGTGCCGACATCTTGAATTTTGTGTTATGACTGCCATATCTCATTTTCGTGGTTGTGCTAAAATATTTTTCTTAACAAAGTAAGAACCAGTAATTGTTGAAACTCTTCACATATATGAGAAATTGAACGGAGAATCCAAAAATGCAATAAAAAGTCTTTTTATATTTATGAAACATGAGTTATAAGACAAATTAGCTTACCGGGCTTCAACTATCGAATTTAACTCCACGGAGAAATAACTTTGAGCGACAAAGATTTGCAATCTTAGCAGACAGGCCACTTATGCAATTTTTAGAGTGGTGTGGCATAACGCAGCCAACATTATTCATTACCAACAACTGCCGCAAAAAGAGGAAACAACATTAAAAGAAATTGACTTCACAAACGCAATTGGAGATTGGGACTTAAAACTTAACATCAAAACTGGAACTGAACAAGTGACAAATGACGTGGATTCTTGGAAAGATTTCATCAGACCAAGCTCAGAAAACCATTGCATAGGAAAATCACATGACCGCCTTCGCGCCAGTGCATAATTAACATATATTACTATTTCATCAGAAATGTTAATAAGCCCGCACTTTTGTCTGAACTCGCTCCATGGACGGATGTGAGAAGAGTGTGTGACCAAAAATTCAATGGGCAAGGCAAAAGTCTGGATCCGAGGTACGTTTGTTGGCCCTTGATTAGACTAAGAACCCGATGTATCAAGTAATGTAAACCCATGTTTGTGATGTCAATTGAAATGTATGATTATTAATTAAAACCTCTGAAATGTAAAAATGCTCGACTGTAGATTCTAACGACGCAAAGCCATTCCCGGGCAGAATATTCTCTTCGATGAAACTACAATCTCTGATATTCTTAGAGATAATTATTAACTTTAAGAAGTGCATTCTACTACTATATTCTATTCTAAACAACTGTGAGAAGTGATGATTCGAAAGCAATCTTGTGCATTTCACCAGAAACATTGTTAAAGATGCATCACTATCTACAGCTGAAAAGACAGTTCGTGTACTAGAATAAGTGCCTTGTTCTAAAACAGACTTATCTATGCCTATTTACAATCTAGAAAGCTGAAAGTGAAATCAATCTTTCCTTTCTCCTTTATCTATAGAATTAATAGGGTTTGGCGAAATAAATATTTATATTTATGTCAAATTTAATTAGATAAGGGCACACATGAACTGCAACACATGAGAAAGTTGTGCTTCGCGGAACACCCTCACGCGAAGTGAGCTTAACTCATGACTCAACATAACTTAAAACACAACACCACTCCACACCACTCATCACCACACAACACAACACTCAACATCACAACAACAACAGGTAATGGAAGAGAGTTATTAGACACAAGAAGAAGAAGTAGTTAATTGGGAAAACACAGAGAATTATTTATACACATTGTAAACACCATTTAGTGGAAGAAATGTTCTAAATGTATGTCATTTATTTACATGCATCTTGACATATTCTCACTCTTGTCAATGTCTTACTGTACACGTTCACTGACCCCGGTCAAATGAGAACTTACATACAGCAGGAACAAGTTGATACAAGGCGTACACCGTGTGATAATCTCTGACCACCCCAACTTAACCCAACACTAGCTTAGAGAGAAAAGGAGGGGAGGGGAACTAGTTCCTACTTCAGGAATTTAGATTTCTTCCGACCTACTTCTTATTTATTGTATTGGTAGGAATGTATATATTTATGCGAATATTCATCAGTGATCTTGGTGGCTACATACCAACAACCACCCAACACATCAGCAAATTAACCACCTAAATCAGACCTGAGGGAGGGAAGCCGAGAGAAAGAGATGAACCACAAGTGAGAGGGAGGATGACTTCGCCATGAGCAGAGCATGGGGAGGCCTTCAGAGGAGCTATACGGGCAGACCTGAAGTGGATCCATCAGTCAATGGACCCTGGCTTACCTAATCCTCCAGTCACCAGGTTATTTTTCTGATAGGTAGAACCCACACCCAATTACAGGAACACTGATATATTTATGGTTGAGACACCACTATCATACTTAATATGTACAACATCAAAATGTTTACTATGTTTTCACACTTGTTGACATCTCATATATTGATGCTTGTTATTGCTTGTCTGGGACAATGGTCCAATGTGCAACTGTTCTATTACTTTGTGTAAATCACAATAGAGATGTATGTACTGACCAGAAGGCTCAGGCCAGTCAATAAATGATTAACATGAATTGACCTTCTGTTAATTTGTCAAGTTCAAACCTATCTGTACCAACAACTTCTTTGTACATCATGTTGTCAAAATCTGATGTGATTGTTTATGTGTTTGATTGTTTAAAGATAAATTAACTCATAATGACTTACTGAATGGGGAAATAAAAAGACTCTAAATCTATCAACTGCTCAACATCCATGTTTTCTTCATCTAAATCAGGCTGAGAAACTTCTCCAGACTTTCCTCAGATTTGATAAACTAAAAGGGGGCTCCAGAGCTATCAGAATCATTGGAGAAGGGGCAGATTCCCAGTTAGTAAACTACCATTCTTACCAGGGCCATAATCTATATCTCCTAGACAATACTTAATAGAACGAGGCCTGCAGATAACTCAAGGTTCATATTCTGGGGTTATTGAAGATAGAAGAGGATGGGGCTCTACATCTTTTGTTAGAGATGGGGCATGCACTACAGTGATCTCCCACTCCCTTCAAAAATATATGACATATTGTGGGCTAAGTCCTGGATGGTTCCCATATATTAACCTTTAAACAATCACCTAAAAATACATGAACACAATTATCTTTGGATTTTGAACATTGTCATTTTCTAGAATGTTTAACAGATACCATGTGGGGTATTGATTGACAGCCACATGATATGAATGACATTTATAGATAAATAAGAGTAGGTGACTGATTTTACTCCTGGAGAAGGGAGCCATGTTCAAATAGGCTTATACTTCAGAGAGAGTTGCTCCAGGTGAAATATATAGTGTGTATCTACTCTACCAACACTACTTCTCTTTCAGAGAAGGTGTTCTATTCCTGTGGAGTCTGAACTTAACAGCATTTCATCAACCACCGGAAAATCTTATCCGTTGGGAAAACTCTGTCTAATTTCAGATTCTTTTCTTTACTAGGAATTAATTGTGGTTACTTCAGTGCCTGCTGCCTTTGGCTTTTCCAGCATTGACAGACAGACATAACATAGGGTGTTTTTAATATTGCACATGCTCTGTTGTATCTTTGCAGATCAGGGACTGACAAACTTACGCGGATCAGACTAACTGCAATTATATTGATAGGCAGAGCAAAGCAATAAATTATAGACATGGCGGAAACTGCAAAGTTTAGAGCCCAAATAACAGAAACAGGTAGAGAATGCGGGTTAGATGGCCTTGAGCTAGCTAACTATGTTTCGGATGCATTCGACAAAAGAGAAAGACTGCAGGCTGAATTGACTCTCAAAGAAAAACAGCTTCAAGCAGAATTGGAGGAGAAAGAGAAACGATTTCAAGCAGAATTGGAGGAGAAAGAGAAACGACTACAGGCTGAAATGGAAGATAAGGAGAGAGAGCGTCAACACCAACTGGAGTTGAGGAGAATGGAGATTGAAGTGGAGATCCGGAGGATAGAGAAAGGGAGTGGTCCTACACCCTCAACCTCATCAGGATCGCCAGTGACAGAACCACCTCACGTCTCTCAACTTAATTCAGGAGCTATGTCATTTCCTCTGGAACCCTTTAATGAACAGACTGACCACATCGAAGGATTTTTATCACGCTTCGAGGCAATGGCTGTCAGCTGTGGGCTTGAAGAAAGTAGATGGGCGACGAAGTTGGCGCAGGCCTTAAGATCCACGGCGTATGAAGTGTTCTCAAGACTCACTAGAGAGGAACAACAGAACTACACAACACTCAAGACGGCACTCTTGAGCCGATTCGAAGTGGACGCCGAATCTTATAAACTCAGGTTCAAAGCCGCAAGGAAGGAACCGGGTGAGAGCTACGCACAACTAGTGGAAAGACTGAAGTCATACATACAAAGATGGACTTGCTTGGGAGGATTTGAGGAAAATTATGAAGGACTCCGTGAAATGATTATCATTGATCAGATCAAGGGGAAAATGCAGAACGAAATGAAGGCATTCCTAACCCAAAACGGGGCTGACCGCCTGGAAACTATAATCATCCTGGCAGAGAGATTTGAGAAATCTCAAAAGGAGATGGGAGGAAAGGGACGTTCGAACAACACCCCCTCTCAAAACAAAACTCCACAGCCAAAAGAGGGTGAAAACACTGTAGCCACCGGGAAAAAGGGGAAATCCCCAAAAAACACTCAAAATTCAGTCCAAACAGCGCCGAGGGAGGACAAACCATTCTGTACCCATTGCAAGATTAGAGGTCACCCATTTCAGAATTGCAGAAAGAAGCCACCTCCACACACAGCGGCATGTTTGGCCAACCGAAAAGAGAGAAAAGTGAGCACTGGTGAAACGTCCAAACAGACACCTCATCAAGACACATCATCTCGTATTCCGGTTGTGGAATCCATCTTACTAAATGGATTCAAAACGACCTGTTTATATGATACTGGATTATCATATGACTGTGTTGTCTCATCATCCTTAGTTCACCCCGAACAGGTGACAGAGGAAATAGTGGAATTGCAGGGACCACTGAAGAGTTCAACAAATATGTCTCTTCCAGTGGCAAAAGTGAACATAGCCTCGCGGTATGTCACTGGGACGATCAAGGCAGCAATCTTGGACGATCCGATATATCATGTAATCCTCGGCCGTAGATTTATCGTTCTAGGAGAACCTGTTCAACCTGTGGCGATGGCGACCATGACCACTCGATCACAGGCAACAAAAACTCCAGAAACAACTACGCCAATCCCTCGAACGGAGGAACTGAAGAGGGCACAAGAAGCCGACAGCACCTTGGAACCCTGCTTCAGAAAACTGCCAAAATCACATTTACCTCTACGTAAAGGTGATCTGTTCATGAAGTCAGCACTTCTTTACAGAAAAGCAGGACGAGCTGGACAAGAGTTTAATCAACTTGTTGTACCAACTCAATACAGGACTCAGATCTTAGAGATGGGTCACAGTCTACCATTCAGTGGGCACATGGGTATCAACGCTACTACACAGCGGATTACCACTCACTACTTTTGGCCAGGGATGAATTCAGACATACAACGGTTTATAAAATCATGCCCACAGTGTCAGAAAGTATCACCAAAACACCGGACACCACCGGCAATGTTGGGTGAATCGCCAATCACTGGAATTCCATTTGAGAAAGTGGCAGTAGACATAATCGGACCTCTCTCAGCAACGAAGAGGCGAAACCGATTCATATTAACGCTTGTGGACACAACAACCATGTGGGCCGAAGCAGTTCCTATGCCCAGCTGTGACTCCAAACACGTCGCTGATGCATTATTAGGAATATTCACACGTCTAGGATTCCCACAAAGGATCTTGACGGACAACGGTTCACAGTTTCGTGGTAAGCTCATGGAAGAGACCTTCCGACTTTTTCATGCACGCCATATCTTCAGTTCACCATATCACCCTCAGTCAAATGGACTTATGGAAAGGTGGAACGGGACATTGATTAGTATCCTGCGCAAAATTGCCCAGGAGAAGACAGAGGATTGGGACTTGTATTTACCCGCAGCTTTATTCGCTTACAGGGAAGTACCCCATCACTCAACAGGTTTTGCTCCAGCCACACTGTTGTTTGGACGACCAATCAAAGGACCCCTTGAGGCGTTACTGCGAACATGGACTGATAATACTACAGATGATACAGTCGTGACTGCATCTACATATGTTGCCGAGTTGAAAAATCGTTTACAACACAGTTGGAAACAAGCGAATGTCAATCTACGTCAAGCCAGACGAAGAATTGCTCGTAACTTCAACCGCAAGGCAAAGGATAGAGAGTTAGAGGTAGGAGAGAAGGTGATGTTGCTGCTTCCAACCAGTCAGAATAAGCTGCAAATAGGATGGAGAGGACCTTATGTAGTGACGGAGAAGATCTCACGTACCAACTACAGAATTTCAGTCAAAGGCAAGATGAAAGTATTTCACTTAAACCTCTTGAAGAAATATCATGAAAGACCCTCAACCACCAAACCTGCACATCTGATGGCCATGAGTGTGGCTACTGAAGTCGAAGAAGGATCAACAATGGGAGTCGAGTGCCAACTGCAAGCCAAAGAGACCTTTAAGGATGTGGAAATCAATCCCAACTTAACAAAGGATCAGCAAAAGCAGATTAGGGAACTTATGGCAAAATATGCAGAAGTACTTACTGATAAGCCAGGAAGAACTGATTTGGAGGAATTTGACATAAAGTTGAATGACACAGTGCCTGTGCGAGTCAAGACTTACCCAGTTCCTTATGCAAAGCAAAAGACTTTAGAGGAAGAAATACAACAGCTGCTCACCGCAGGAATAATCTCACCATCTGAATCACCTTACAGTGCTAGCGTCGTATTATTGAGAAAGCCAAGTGGAGAACATAGATTGTGCATCGATTATCGACAGCTCAATGCTATAACTGAATTCCAAGCAGAACCTCTGCCTGATCAGAATAAACTCTTCACAGCACTCAACCGAGCTAAGTACTTTACTAGGATTGATCTCAGTAAGGGATATTACCAGATTCCTGTAAAACCGGAAGTTAGACCATGGTTAGCTTTCAGCACGCCTGGAGGACACTATGAGTTCAACGTTCTTCCATTCGGATTAAGTAATGCTCCCAGTGTCTTTACACGTATGATGAGAATATTACTTGACCCACTACAGCATCCAGACATCAGTCACTTCATGGATGACATCCTGATCGCAACTGAAACATTTGAAGAGCATGTAGAAACCCTGCATCTTTTGTTCAGGCGCCTCAGAGAAACTGGATTGACGGCTAGACCAAAGAAGTGTCAGATAGGATTCCAAGAATTGGACTTTCTAGGTCATAAGATATCTCATGGACTGATAACTCCACAAGAGGGAAATGTGGACAAACTCCAGAGAGCACCTCGTCCAAAAACAAAGAAGGATGTAAGATCATTTGTATCCTTATGTGGATTCTATCAAAAATACATCAAGGACTTCAATACTCTGTCAGCACCTTTAACGGATCTTACCAAAAAGGGGAAACCAGAGAAAGTCACTTGGTCAGCTGACTGTGAGAGAGCTTTCACAGCATTAAAGCAGGCATTAACTGCTCATCCAGTCTTACATCTACCAGACCTCGACCAACCATTCGTGCTGCGCACCGATGCCAGTAACATAGGAATTGGGGCAACGCTGTTGCAGAGAAAGGGAGATGTACCATCAGAGCTATTCCCTGTAGCCTATGCTAGCAGGAAATTGAATGCAGCAGAGAGAAATTACAGTACTATCGAGAGAGAATGTCTTGCGCTCGTATGGAGTGTACAGAAATTTCAAGCATACCTATATGGCAGACACTTCACAGTGCAATGTGACCATCAACCACTCATGTTTCTCGCAGCATCTAAGACTCTGAATGCCCGACTTATGAGGTGGTCGCTGCTTCTTCAACCTTACTCGTTCCAGGTTGAGTATGTTCCTGGGAAAATGAATGTGGGAGCGGACTTCCTGAGTCGACACCCAGTGCCTGATGAACCAGGTCAATCAGATGCAGAAGAGAATACAAGGGAGGAAAAATGGGAACAACTTGATAACTGAAAATGTTGGAAACATAGTTCCATACCATAGAACAATCTGGAGTGGGGCCATGTGGCATAACGCAGCCAACATTATTCATTACCAACAACTGCCGCAAAAAGAGGAAACAACATTAAAAGAAATTGACTTCACAAACGCAATTGGAGATTGGGACTTAAAACTTAACATCAAAACTGGAACTGAACAAGTGACAAATGACGTGGATTCTTGGAAAGATTTCATCAGACCAAGCTCAGAAAACCATTGGATAGGAAAATCACATGACCGCCTTCGCGCCAGTGCATAATTAACATATATTACTATTTCATCAGAAATGTTAATAAGCCCGCACTTTTGTCTGAACTCGCTCCATGGACGGATGTGAGAAGAGTGTGTGACCAAAAATTCAATGGGCAAGGCAAAAGTCTGGATCCGAGGTACGTTTGTTGGCCCTTGATTAGACTAAGAACCCGATGTATCAAGTAATGTAAACCCATGTTTGTGATGTCAATTGAAATGTATGATTATTAATTAAAACCTCTGAAATGTAAAAATGCTCGACTGTAGATTCTAACGACGCAAAGCCATTCCCGGGCAGAATATTCTCTTCGATGAAACTACAATCTCTGATATTCTTAGAGATAATTATTAACTTTAAGAAGTGCATTCTACTACTATATTCTATTCTAAACAACTGTGAGAAGTGATGATTCGAAAGCAATCTTGTGCATTTCACCAGAAACATTGTTAAAGATGCATCACTATCTACAGCTGAAAAGACAGTTCGTGTACTAGAATAAGTGCCTTGTTCTAAAACAGACTTATCTATGCCTATTTACAATCTAGAAAGCTGAAAGTGAAATCAATCTTTCCTTTCTCCTTTATCTATAGAATTAATAGGGTTTGGCGAAATAAATATTTATATTTATGTCAAATTTAATTAGATAAGGGCACACATGAACTGCAACACATGAGAAAGTTGTGCTTCGCGGAACACCCTCACGCGAAGTGAGCTTAACTCATGACTCAACATAACTTAAAACACAACACCACTCCACACCACTCATCACCACACAACACAACACTCAACATCACAACAACAACAGGTAATGGAAGAGAGTTATTAGACACAAGAAGAAGAAGTAGTTAATTGGGAAAACACAGAGAATTATTTATACACATTGTAAACACCATTTAGTGGAAGAAATATTCTAAATGTATGTCATTTATTTACATGCATCTTGACATATTCTCACTCTTGTCAATGTCTTACTGTACACGTTCACTGACCCCGGTCAAATGAGAACTTACATACAGCAGGAACAAGTTGATACAAGGCGTACACCGTGTGATAATCTCTGACCACCCCAACTTAACCCAACACTAGCTTAGAGAGAAAAGGAGGGGAGGGGAACTAGTTCCTACTTCAGGAATTTAGATTTCTTCCGACCTACTTCTTATTTATTGTATTGGTAGGAATGTATATATTTATGCGAATATTCATCAGTGATCTTGGTGGCTACATACCAACAACCACCCAACACATCAGCAAATTAACCACCTAAATCAGACCTGAGGGAGGGAAGCCGAGAGAAAGAGATGAACCACAAGTGAGAGGGAGGATGACTTCGCTATGAGCAGAGCATGGGGAGGCCTTCAGAGGAGCTATACGGGCAGACCTGAAGTGGATCCATCAGTCAATGGACCCTGGCTTACCTAATCCTCCAGTCACCAGGTTATTTTTCTGATAGGTAGAACCCACACCCAATTACAGGAACACTGATATATTTATGGTTGAGACACCACTATCATACTTAATATGTACAACATCAAAATGTTTACTATGTTTTCACACTTGTTGACATCTCATATATTGATGCTTGTGACATCTTGAATTTTGTGTTATGACTGCCATATCTCATTTTCGTGGTTGTGCTAAAATATTTTTCTTAACAAAGTAAGAACCAGTAATTGTTGAAACTCTTCACATATATGAGAAATTGAACGGAGAATCCAAAAATGCAATAAAAAGTCTTTTTATATTTATGAAACATGAGTTATAAGACAAATTAGCTTACCGGGCTTCAACTATCGAATTTAACTCCACGGAGAAATAACTTTGAGCGACAAAGATTTGCAATCTTAGCAGACAGGCCACTTATGCAATTTTTAGAGTGGTTTCTCGTGAAGTTCAACCGGTTATTTCAAAATGTATCCAATCAGAAGTAAGCATGGGTAACCTCAGGCATAAACCGGATGTTGCAAGGAACTGTATGCTAATTAGGGTCACACCCTTCCCCCCCCCCTCCCCCACCACCCATGTTAGGATATGCCAACCTTTGACATTGCTACCAAAAGGAGGACATAATAAGACAAAAAAGAGGACAAAGGAGGACATATTGAATGTTTCATTTTAATCATTCCAGATTAAACCCACAATCAGTACAATTTTATTACAATAGCTGCCAATAAGTGTATCACTGTATCTTACTCTTAGTGAATCGACCAAGAAACATTAATAATCATGTTAAAATATAAATTCAATGGAGGCCTTTTTCAAAATGCTAAAAAACATTATTTAAACAGCCGATTGTACAATTATTACCTTATAATCTTTATTAATTACTCATAAAATATATTTAAAAAACATAAAATATAAGAAAAGCCGGACATTTTAAAGGTTTTTAGCTTTGCCTGCTGGACGGAGAATATTAGGCTAAAAAGGAGTACATGTCCTCTTTTTGCCGGACGTCTGGCAACCCTAGGCAGAGATATTTATTAATTTCAATGAGTGATTGTAATTACTAATTTTACCTTGCCATGAATGTAATTTTAATACTGAAAGTTATAATTATTTATTATCATATGATGTGATGTGTGTATCATATGAATGTATTTGTTGTACTCGTAAATGTAAACACACAATGCGCCTTTTGTAAATACAGAGTGTTGTGTAAAATAAAAGTTAAAAAATAAATAAACTTAACACCGTGAAAGGGTAAGGAAAACACAGAGCGCACTTTGTAAATACAGTTTTGTATGAAATAAAAGTTAAAACATAAATAAATAAACTTATGCTGGAAACGGTAACTAAAGCATGATCATCAGTTGTCTGATTTTATTCCTAGTTACAATATTTTGTTGACAGTTTTGTATCCTTTCAAATGAGATAAGAGGATATAGTTGTTAATATATTAATAAATATTGAGATACGATTATTATTATATAATCAGTCTATTCTATACAGTATACAGCAGTGTGAAACAGCAAAGTATAATTTAAAACTACATATCCATTGTCTGGTTAAAATTTAAAAGTGCAGTTTGATGTGGTGTATGGAGACAATGGCTCTGTTAGTACCTGCTATTCCATGTTCTCCATAAATACCTGTCACTTCAATTTACTGTGACAAATACTCAACAATAAAACACTCATAACACAACTGTAGAGTAGATATCAGGGTGGTCTTATATCTGTTCAAAAACAGTTCACACTACAATATCCTAAATTGTAACCTGGGAGGGTGAATAGGGTATTACTGGCATAGATGCAACTTTGAGTCTAGTTTGATATCATGGCATGGAGGACAGTACAAGAGACAGAAGGCTGTGGACAGACATGACTATAAGAAGAAGACATAAATGCTACTATTGCTGCTGCTACTACTACCGTCTCCATGGTGAAGGAGTTACGGACGCAATTCGTAATCCCACATTGCCGCATTCGAAACACAGCTGAGGGCGATTTGGAAGCAGACCGCCTTGCGTTGGTTTTTTACGAATTGGTACGGGTGCCGGTCGTTCAGAAAGCAATAGCAAACTACTGAACATAAACTTGCCAAGAGATCACAAACAGCCACAAAATGCTGGCATTGACTGCGATGTCCTGTAAAGGATATGCAACTAACTAACTACTACTTACTACTGCTGCTACCACTACTACTGTTACTACTACTACTGTTACTACTACTACTGCTACTACTATTACTACTACTACTACTACTGCTACTCAAATAGCTCCGTTAGGTTAAAAATTGAATGCCAACTAATCAACAATCTGGGATGCGTCCATCCAGCAGGTATTAATACTGTTGTGGACGCCACTGTATAACTGTGCCACCTTCTCCAACTGTTTACACTGTCCATTACTATGCTGTTTCCCCCCCCCCCCCTCCCCCATATCCATACCACTGTCTCCACACACCTATATTTTCATATCAGACTGTTCGCTTTAATTTTTTCTCAATCCTATCTGGCAACTATATTTAAACTCTGCAGCCAAGAGTGCCTTCTCACCTGGCAAATCTGTCTTTTCTGCTCCCACATGGATACATAGTGGTTGTGATTTTTAGTGTTGTGCTTTTTCATATTTCGTTGTCATATCTATCCGTGTTGTCTTGTACTTGACAAAGATTCTGAGAATCGAAACGTCGTTCTGTGTGTCGTATTGTACGCGTTTGTGTGTTTTTTATTTTATTATATTATTCATTTTATATATTTATTGAGTGCTTCTGATTTTGGATTTTCACCTGTATCTCGGGATACGAGATGGATTTCCTTGTAAGGTATGTACAACGTGTTGATGTTTAGTACGTTTCTTCTCGCAGGAGTTTAATATACCTATTTGTTTCCAGTTCATATTGTTATATCCTGCTGCAGCCGCTGCTTTTTCTGCCTACTACTACTACTACTACTACTACTACTACTACTACTACTACTACTACTACTACTACTACTACTACTACTACTACTACTACTACTACTATAACTATACTACTACTGCTACAATGATGATGATGATGATGATGATGATGATGATGATGATGATGATGATGCAGATATAGTTGGGAGTCAATACTGAGTTAAAACTTAGTAAAATAGTAGTTTCTTTGTGTTTAGTAAAATTTCCATATATGTATGTGTGTGCAAGCATGTGAGTGTGTGTGTGTGTGTTGTATGTACGCATTAGACATGCACATCTGGATAGATCTTTAAAGATGTTATTTGTTATCTGTTGGGGTGTCATTCTTGCCCTTTGGACAGGTCCATAGTTGCTTAGACCCCCCCTCCCCTCTTCAACATATGCTTAGCATCTGGTGGCTAATAGTGCCCGTTCTGTGTTGGTAGTTGTGCCTGTTGTGTCTGGCTGTGCCAATTCTTACTCCTGAGTCTCTCTTTCTGGACAACGACATGGATTCGCCGTCATCAAAACTTCTCCACTCTCAACATCTCTCTAAGGACATTAGTAACAGCAGTCCCAGCAAGTTTATCAGCTCGTTCATTTTCCTCAACTCCTGCATGTCCCAGAACGAAGATGAAGGTGAACTACGGACAACAGACAGCAGCAATTCAGTTTACTGTCTACGTGGAGAACCAGCCTCAACCTTTTGGATCATGCTAATTGAATCATTTAGTACACAAACATTGGTATAGTTCTGTGATTCCAGTCATAAAAAAAGCCTGGGTGTAAAAAATTTAATCACTTGTACTTCATTCATGTATCTACATCCATTCAAAGTGGAAATATGAATTATTCCAGGCCAGTTCATGTTGTCTTAACACTGTTTAACCTCTGCATTGCTTTGGCATTACTGTCTGATGTAGATAACTAACATCTGCAATCTCCCTGTTGCAGGAGAAGACAATGAACCATCCAAAGACAATTTCAGCTTCAAGGAGGTTCTTTTCCCCCAAGAACCTCTGAAGGATGGTGAGGTTTTGATTAAAAATGAGTATCTGTCGTTGGATCCTGCGCTGGTAAGACAATAACATTTTAAGAATTGAATCCCATAATTCCCAGAAAGCAGGTCAGCATGGCCAAATAGTTAAGAGCACTGGCTCTTAAACTTCTGGTATACTGATGGTGAGGTAGCAGGTTCATTCCCTACACCGGACAGTTTGACTAAAATGTTGAATTCTTGTCCTTAACCTCGGGACGTTAATTACAAATACCTCAGAAGTCAGAGTGGGTTTGCCTGATGACGAGGAATTTTAGTAATAGGAAAAGTTAATCCACACGCAAAAATCAGTCCAGTGCACTAGAAGTAGTAGCACGTATAAGGGCTATGCTTGAGTTACAAGCAAGAAAATGTCAGAAATAAATTCCCAGAAATATGTTGGGCCTTTATTGCTGTCTGACATTGTACTTGCCACATCATCCTCGGAATGCAGATTGGTCAATGAAAATATGGGTCTGGCACAATATGCTTAGTATGACTTAAATAGTGTAAAAGACATTTTTATTTATTTATTTATTTATTTATGTTTGTCTGTTATCAAGTCCTTGAAAAAGTTGCAGGGAGTTTGAGAAATGCCACTATGTTATGGAAGACATGGTCCCAGGAATCAAAGGCAGATGTTGACCAACACAAATGTAGACACACTGAACATGAAAATGTATGAGGCAGGGGAACTGGAAAAACCAATGAACAAGTCCTTCAAGAAACAAATGAAGATTGTAAACTGATGTGACACATTAGACATAGACAGTCAATATTTTTTGGGCATGTTAGGAGAAGAAATGAATTTGAGGACTTGATGACAACTGGCAAGATGAAGGGAAGAGACCAAGGGGAAGACTGAAAAGTAAATAACTGGATGGCTTGGCCACATAGCATGGTGATCTAGTGAGATGGCAAAACATGACCACCCACGCTAATCGGCATGGCACATGATGGATGGATTGATGAGGGGAACTGGTGAGACATCTAGAGTATTTCCAGGTTGCCTTGAGGAGATCACTGTTCTCCAAATATCTGTTACATAATGATGATCATTCATCATCATCATCTTCCACCTTTGCCACCAAGCAAAGAAAAGCATAGACAGAATATCATTTCCTAAAGAATAAGTGTTATAACAGGGCACTCCAGACCCTAAGCCTTGGTCAGCAACTGTCTAGGATCAAAGCTCTAACAGGCGTACAGTTAGAACATTGCTTTGCTGATCCAGCAGCTTCTGCAGCTTGTCTTGTTCCAGATGTATTGGTGTTACCTTTCTTCTTCAGTAAACCAAGCAGGCTGAGAGAGGGATCATACTGCAACACATGGTCTCTAAACTCAGCCCAGGCTTTGTGCTATGGAGAGAAATAACTCCATTTTGCAAACTGTCATCTGTCAATATGGCCAGGTGCCAGTCAATCGACAGCAGTGTGAATCTCTAAAAACCTTGAGGAAAAGAGTTGCCAGCAAAGACACATATAAACTAAGAAAAAACCCAACAAGAAGAAAGACAGCGTATTCTTCTTGGACCCCGTCTGTAAGACATAGAGGTCACATGGTGAGAAAATTGTCGCAGAAGGCTTGTATTGGATACACTACCTGTGTTCTCAGAAAAACATTATTCCGAGAATATTCTCTAGGTTTGAACTGGGAACTTTTTGAATTGGTGATAGATACCATACTTCGATGCCACTTTGATCCGCTTTCTTATTGTAAACATTTCTTTTCAAATCTGTTACTTTTAAAAAAAATATTGGACAGTGTGAAATTTGCAGGAAAAGAGTCTTCAAGAGATTGTTATGTTGTTTCATTGGCAGCGTTGTGCTATGTTGTTTCATTGACAGAATTGTGCTATGTTGTTTCATTGACAGCGTTGTGCTATGTTGTTTCATTGACAGCATTGTGCTATATTGTTTCATTGACAGCATTGTGCTATGTTGTTTCATTGACAGCATTGTGCTATGTTGTTTCATTGACAGCGTTGTGCTATGTTGTTTCATCGGCAGCGTTGTGCTATGTTGTTTCATTGACAGCATTGTGCTATGTTGTTTCATTGACAGCGTTGTGCTATGTTGTTTCACTGACAGCGTTGTGCTATGTTGTTTCATTGACAGCATTGTGCTATGTTGTTTCATTGACAGCATTGTGCTATGTTGTTTCATTGACAGCGTTGTGCTATGTTGTTTCACTGACAGCGTTGTGCTATGTTGTTTCATTGACAGCATTGTGCTATGTTGTTTCATTGACAGTGTTGTGCTATGTCGTTTCATTGACAGCATTGTGCTATGTTGTTTCATTGACAGCATTGTGCTATGTTGTTTCATTGACAGCGTTGTGCTATGTTGTTTCACTGACAGCATTGTGCTATGTTGTTTCATTGACAGCGTTGTGCTATGTTGTTTCACTGACAGCGTTGTGCTATGTTGTTTCATTGACAGCATTGTGCTATGTTGTTTCATTGACAGCGTTGTGCTATGTTGTTTCATTGACAGCGTTGTGCTATGTTGTTTCATTGACAGCGTTGTGCTATGTTGTTTCATTGACAGCATTGTGCTATGTTGTTTCTTTGACAGCATTGTGCTATGTTGTTTCATTGACAGCATTGTGCTATGTTGTTTCATTGACAGCATTGTGCTATGTTGTTTCATTGACAGCGTTGTGCTATGTCGTTTCATTGACAGCATTGTGCTATGTTGTTTCATTGACAGCATTGTGCTATGTTGTTTCATTGACAGCGTTGTGCTATGTTGTTTCACTGACAGCATTGTGCTATGTTGTTTCATTGACAGCGTTGTGCTATGTTGTTTCATTGACAGCGTTGTGCTATGAACAGAGACACTGGTGTCAGCTATATAAAAGCCTGGGAGATCGGTGAAACCCTGTATGGATTTGGAGGCATTGGTACCATTGTTTCCAGCGGCGACCCAAGCTTTCATCCAGGTGACCTGGTTACCGCCCTGCGAAATTGGCCTTGGAAAGTATACTTCATCATCTCTGCATCCCGCGTGAGAAAGGTGTGTAGGAAATGTGTGTAGATGTGTGCAGGAGATGTGTGTAGAAGATGTATGTATGAGATTTGTGTAGACAATGTATGTAGGATATGTGTGTAGAAGATGTATGTAGGAGATGTGTGTAGAAGATGTACGTAGGAGATGTGTGCAGAAGATGTATGTAGGAGATAGTTAGATCATCCTCATTGCACACCGAACCATTCAGTCCATAAGTGCTCGGATCCCCTCAGAAAATCCTGCAGCGTTTAGCGGCTAACGACACCAGTTCTGTGTTGGTTTATCAATCTTCTTTGGCTTCCTGCATAGTGTTCTTGTTTGGCCACCCCTCTTTTGATTTGCTGTTCTCGCAGTCTGACCATGGTTGTAGATTCACAGTCATCACTTGGTTCTCGCACAAGTCTTCTCATAGAGCATTCAGAATGTCGGCCTGGTCCATGGTGCCCCCGCCCTCCACCTTAGCCGTACCTGCGAGCTTGTCAGCCCGCTCATTTCCTTGTACTCCCGCATGTCCTGGCATGAAGATGAAATTAATCTTTGTCAGCCGAGACCGCTCCAGAGACAGCAACCACTCTCTTCGGATCCAGCCCATCTTGAGCATGCTCTTTGAGTCGCTAAGAAAACATGCCCTATTGAATGTCTGTGTCTCGAGCCATGTTATTGCTTTACTTACTGTCATGACTTCCATAGTCAGGCTACTTCGCAATTCTCCCTCTGGCATGCGCTGTGAAGGCCCATGAGCTTCTCACATGTCGGACGACCGACCCGTCTGTGTAGATGACAGCACCACCGTCTAACAAATTCTCGAAAATCAACGCTTGTACTTCTGCCTCCGCAGTAGCCAGATTTTCTTGTCTGCATTTTCTGTCTAGTTGTGTGTAGGAGATGTGAGTTCTAGGAAAAAATATGCACAATGAAATGTTTATATATTGATTATTTCTGTGCTAATGTAACTTATTTGAAACCAAGTCACTTAGTATCCCTGGAGATCCTTGAAAACAGTCTATCCAATTTACTTCATCCTAGAATCTATAGAATTTGTCCACTTTACTAGATGACTGGACATCCTGCAATCTAAAGAGTATATCCACTTTACTTAATAATAGGACATCCTGCAATCTACAGAGTATATCCACTTTACTAGATAGGTTACTAGACATCCTGCAATCTACAGAGTATATCCACTTTACTAGATGACTGGACATCCTCAGTCTACAGAGTATATCCACTTTACTAGATGACTAGACATCCTGCAGTCTACAGAGTATATCCACTTTACTAGATAGGTTACTAGATATCCTGCAGTCTACAAAGTATATCCACTTTACTAGATAGATGACTGGACATCCTGCAGTGTGCAGAGTATATCCACTTTACAGGACTAAGAAACAATAAAAAGGAGTCTCCGTGGTGAAGTGGTCATGCTGTTTGCCTTGTGTTCTGAAGGTTGTAGGTTCGATTCTGGGCTACTTCTTTCGGTTCACGAGAGAAATATTTCTTGAAGACTCCTAGCGGTCGTCGCTGGAGCTGTGGGGGTCATGCTTTGTGCGATGCTTTCGACAGGCCGACCCAAGGAAAGAAACTGAGCCATATTGGATACAACCTGGAGCGATGAAGTCGATCCTCTTGACTTTTAAGACTATTTTTTAAGAAGACAATAAGAAATATAAAATCACATGTGATCTACTGTTGAACATGTCATGGTGGCATTCCTGCCAGCTCTAACCAGAGAGGAGCAGAGCTGAGTCCCTGGCCTCAAGAGGGCACATCCAAACAACTGTTGCCTCTGCTAACTTAACAGCCGTGGGAAAGCAGAGTAAAGCAACAGATCATGGTTCCTTTCCTCTATAGGTTTGAGGTTTTTTTTTATTTGTGTGTGTGATCGCTCGCTTTGAACCAAAACGTAGTCCATACACATGCTACCACTTCTAATACACTGGACTGATGTTTTCATGTGGATTAGCTTTCCCACATTACCAGCGTCTCTTTCCAACAGGTGAACCAACCCTGGCTTCTGAGGTAATTGTAATTTACAGCCCCAAGTCAAGAACGAGAAGTCAACATTTTGGTCCAACTGACCGGTGCAGGGGTTGAACCCACTACCTCGGCAACAGCACACCGGAAGTTTAGGAGACATACTAACCTCTTTTAGATATTTCATTGTCAACAGATTGAAATCCAATGCCCAGAGAGATATTTTGGATGTATGTTGCTGTATTTGACGGCTGATTGAGATGCCCAGATAGCTTCGTGTGAATGTTTGTCCCTGTGAGCTAATGTCTAGTAAAATTCATGTTCTTGTCTTATCTTGTTCACACCAGATCCCAGTGGAAATTTCCACCATCTCCCCAACCATTTGCTTGAATGTAACCGGAGTTACTGGACTTACAGCATATCTTGGGGTACAGGAGAAGGCCCATGTGATCAAGGGAGCCAATCAAACGATGGTGGTTAGTGGTGCGGCAGGAGCAACAGGCTCAGTGGCTGGACAGGTAGACACTGTTGTGTATTAAACTATTGTTCTGTTTACATCAGATTGTTGGCCGGCGCTCACCAAACCCGACAACCCACACTGTGCCAACTGCTATGGGCAGAGGAGCACAAAAGGAGGGTACAAGCCTTACCCTCATCATCATCAATTACCCTGCCAGCTGGCTTAGGTGATCACATCTCTCCACAAATATCTGTCTTTGGTATTCTGGATCAACACTGCTGATATTCCTCCATGCCACCGTCTCTATCCATCCAGCATCATTTGTCTTGGTCTGCCTCTTTCACAATTCCCCATAATCTTTTCAGTTGTCACAAGGTTATCAAATATCTCTTTTCTCATCACATGACCAAAGAAAGCAAGCCTTACTCTAGTGTGAGGACATAAACCTAAAGACTAAATGTCATAGCAAGGCAGACTAGACCCTTAGCCTTTTTCAGCAATTGGTCAAGGATGGAAGCTCTGACACATCGGCAGTTTGTCTAGTTCCAGATGTATTGGTGTTACCTTTCCTCTGGAGTAAACTAGGCAAGCAGAGAGAGGGATCATGCTGCATGGGCAACACATGGTCTCTACAATTCAGCCCAAGCTTTGTGCTATGGAGAAGTATAACTCCATTTTACAAACTGTCATCTGTCAAGATGGCAAGGTGCCTGTCACATCAAATGTTAAGACTTTAAATTTATTGCTTGATTGGCTCTTTAACTCTTTCTCTCCTGAGCTTTTTATTTTGTTACTGTATCTCATTCTATTTCAAAGTAGTTCATTGTTTATCATATTGCTTGTCCTTTACAGAACATCACTATCATCATGTCCGGCCGGAAAGACTGTTGCTCTCCTGCCTGCTCTCCTGGCTCATTTATGTTCATGCTAAAGGTGTCTTTTATGTCCTGTGTCCACTTGCGTGCTGATGGATCACTGCCTCTTCTTTCTGGAACCATGTTAACAATATGACATGTTTTAGCAAATAATAAGTTAACAATATGACATGTTTTAGCAAATAATAAGTTAACAATATGAAATGTTTGAGCAGATAATAAGTTAACAATATGAATTTATTTTTAGCAAATAATAAATTAACAATAATAAATGTTTGAGCAGATAAGTCTAAACTATTTGAGCAAATAATAAGTTACAAATATTTGAGCAAATAATAAATAAAAATGTTTGAGCAAATAATAAATTAACAATAACACGTTGGAGCAAAAAATAAATTAATATTAACAAATGTTTGAGCAAATAATAAATTAACATTAACAGATTCAGTGCCAAACAAAAAATAGATTTAAACTAAAAAAAATTTTTAAGATTGAAATTGTGGAAGATACAGGAAATGAAACAAATAACACGATGACCCTAGGATGGCGATATACCATCCTTCTGTCCAAATGGGAGGTCCCATGTAGCGATATATTATCCTTCAACGCTAAATCAGTTAATAAATGTTTCAGCAAGTAATAAATGAACAATAATAAATGTTTCAGCAAGTAATAAATGAACAATAATAAATGTTTCAGCAAGTAATAAATTAACAATAATAAATGTTTCAGCAAGTAATAAATGAACAATAATAAATGTTTCAGCAAGTAATAAATTAACAATAATGTTTCAGCAAGTAATAAATTAACAATAATAAATGTTTCAGCAAGTAATAAATGAACAATAATAAATGTTTCAGCAAGTAATAAATTAACAATAATGTTTCAGCAAGTAATAAATTAACAATAATAAATGTTTCAGCAAGTAATAAATTAACAATAATAAATGTTTCAGCAAGTAATAAATTAACAATAATAAATGTTTCAGCAAGTAATAAATTAACAATAATAAATGTTTCAGCAAGTAATAAATTAACAATAATAAATGTTTCAGCAAGTAATAAATTAACAATAATAAATGTTTCAGCAAGTAATAAATTAACAATAATAAATAATTATGATCTGTTTAAGTCCCCGCTAATCACTGGTATGATGAAGGCTAATAGACTACAATGGCTGGGGCATATAGAAAGAATGGAAGATAATAGGGAAACAAAACTCGCTTACACTCAGGAAATAAATGACCGTAGACCCCGAGGTAGACCAAGAAGGCGGTGGAGAGATAATACATGTACAGACCTACAAGCACTTGGAATCAACGACTGGCAAGAGAAGGTCCACCAGAGAGACGAATGGAGACGGATTGTATTTGCAGCAAAGAACCTCAATGGCTCGGAACGCTGAAGAAGAAGAAGTAATAAATTAACAATAATGTTTCAGCAAGTAATAAATTAACAATAATAAATGTTTCAGCAAGTAATAAATGAACAATAATAAATGTTTCAGCAAGTAATAAATTAACAATAATGTTTCAGCAAGTAATAAATTAACAATAATAAATGTTTCAGCAAGTAATAAATGAACAATAATAAATGTTTCAGCAAGTAATAAATTAACAATAATGTTTCAGCAAGTAATAAATTAACAATAATAAATGTTTCAGCAAGTAATAAATTAACAATAATAAATGTTTCAGCAAGTAATAAATTAACAATAATAAATGTTTCAGCAAGTAATAAATTAATAATAATAAATGTTTCAGCAAGTAATAAATTAATAATAATAAATGTTTCAGCAAGTAATAAATTAACAATAATAAATGTTTCAGCAAGTAATAAATTAATAATAATAAATGTTTCAGCAAGTAATAAATTAACAATAATAAATGTTTCAGCAAGTAATAAATTAATAATAATAAATGTGTGAATAATCTTAAACATGACTGACGATGAAATCTCACTGTCAGTGTCTTTTCTGTCTGTGGTAATCGGCAGGTTGCTAAAGCTGAAGGATGTGGTAAAGTCGTGGGTATATGTGGATCTGACATGAAATGCCAGGTGCTGACTGAAGAACTAGGATTTGATGCAGCCATAAATTACAAAACTGAGTCGGTGGCTGCAAGACTTCAAGAGATCTGTCCGGATGGGGTGGATATATATTTTGACAACGTTGGAGGTAGCATTAGCGATGATGTTATCAGATTGGTAAGTGCTTATATTAATGGTTAGTGTTTATATTAATGGTAAATGCCTGTATTAATGGTAAGTGTTTATATTAATGGTAAGTGTTTATATTAATGGTGAGTACCTATATTAATGGTAAGTGCTTATATTAATGGTAAGTGATTGTATTAGTGGTAAGTGCCTATATTAATGGTAAATGCTCATATTAATGGTAATTGCCTATATTAATGGTTAGTGTCAGTAATAATGTTAAGTGATTATATTAAAGGTAAGTGTCTACATTAATGGTACTTGCTTATATTAATGGTAATAGCGTATATTAATGGTAAGTGTTAACATTAATGGTCAGTGCTTATATTAATGGTTATTTCCTATATTAATGGTAATTGCCATATAATAATAATTGCTTTATTAATGGTAATTTCCAAATTAATGGTAAGTGGCTATATTAATGGTAAGTGCTTATATTAATGGTAAGTGCTTATATCAAGTTGTTTCTGTTTAGTTTTCTTTCTTTGTCACATTCCACTTCTGTATTAGAAGAGGTGTACATGTTCAAGTGGTCAAGCTGCCTGCCTCGTGCACCAAAGGTCTTGTGTACATCTCCAGGGTCTGTCATTTGGTTCACGAGTGCAATTTTTTTAAGAGACTCCTAGAGGTCGTCGCTGGAGCTATGGAGTTTGTGTTTTGTGCGACACATTCGGCTGGTCACCCTGTGGCAAGAGACCGAGCCAGGGATAAAATCCTATGCAGTTAAGTTGATCCTTGTGCCTCAAAACAACCCTATAAACCACAAAACTAGAGTGTACCATTTTAAAAAAAAAAGAGACTGTAATGTACAGACCAAATGGAATCAGAAGAAGAGACTGACCATGTAAACGATGGACAGAGGGAATAACAGAGTCCATGGGAATCTCGATACATGAAGCCCATATAAAAGCACTCTACCAATGTTTATGCTTCACCTTAACACCATGATGGACAAGATGATGTGATGAGATGAAAGACTATGTAGTTATGTATAAGGCCTGGATAGAATCAGCAGTTATGCCCCCTGCATTGACTATCACAATTGGATGTTTAGAAATAATGGTTATTGAGTGTGTGTAAATAGATGTTGTTCTATAAACTCTAGATGAGTCCAAACTCATATGTGCTCCTGTGTTCTATAAATTCTAGATGAATCCAGACTCAAATGTGGTCTCTGTGTTCTATAAATTCTAGATGAATCCACTCAAATGTGGTCTCTGTGTTCTATAAATTCTAGATGAGTCCAAACTCACATGTGCTTATGTGTTCTATAAATTCTAGATGAGTCCAAACTCACATGTGCTCCTGTGTTCTATAAATTCTAGATGAATCCAGACTCACATGTGCTTATGTGTTCTATAAATTCTAGATGAATCCAAACTCACATGTGCTCCTGTGTTCTATAAATTCTAGATGAATCCAGACTCAAATGTGGTCTCTGTGTTCTATAAATTCTAGATGAATCCACTCACATGTGCTCCCATGTTCTATAAATTCTAGATGAATCCAAACTCACATGTGCTCCTGTGTTCTATAAATTCTAGATGAATCCAAACTCACATGTGGTCCTATGTGGACAGATATCTGTTTACAACAAGAATGTGCCCTACCCTCCACCTATCTCAGATGAAATATCTGCCATATTGAAGGAGAGGAATATTACTAGGTAGGACCATATATTTTCTTGTTGCTGATTATGCTGCTGCTTCTTCATTTTACAATGTTTTTTCTCCTCTATGAAAGCAACATGCGCTGTATAGAATTGATGTGTGAAAAATGAGTAGTTGCAAGGGCTGAATGTAAAATGGACCTCTGTGTCCAATTTGTGATCCTTTAAAAATCCTGATTGTTTGTACGTTTGCTTGTTCTTCTTTTTCTTCTTCTTCTCCTCCTCTTTCTCCTCATCCTTCTTCTTCTCCTCCTCCTCTTCTCTTCTTCCCTCTCTTCTTCTGCTTCTTGTTTTCTTCCCCCTCCTCCTTTCCCTTCCCCCCATCCTTTTTCTTCTCCTCCACTTCCTTCTTTTTCTCCTTCTCATCCTCCTTCTCTTTTCTCCTCCTTATCTTCCTCCTTATCTTCCTCCTTTTCTTCTCTTTTCATCGTCCTCTTTCTTCTCCTCTTCCTTCTCATTCTCTCCTCTCCTCCTCATCCTCCTTGTAATCACTGCCTTTGATTTTTACACCTTCAGACAAGTTTTCATGGTGAACTCGACCATTTTTGTAGTTCCTCTTTAGTTCCATACAGGTTGGAGTTCAGTGTTGGCTCAGTGGGCCAGTATATCTTGTTGAATTCACTGTAAAGAGTGCAATCCTGCAGAACTTGCCCAGCAGTTAATTTCCTTGGTCCACACGTAGACAATGGTGAATTAGAGAGACATGCTGTACACAGTAGTGAATTAGAGAGACATGCTGTACACAGTGATGAATTAGAGAGACATAGCCTACACAGTAGTGAATTAGAGACACATGCTTACACAGTGGTGAATTAGAGAGATATACCGTACACAGTGGTGAATTAGAGAGAGAAACATGCTGTACACACTGGTGAATTAGAGAGACATGCTGTACACACTGGTGAATTAGAGAGACATGCTGTACACACTGGTGAATTAGAGAGACATGTTGTATGCAGGGATGAATTAGAGAGACATGCTGTATGCAGGGGTGAATTAGAGAGACATGCTGTAGACAGGGGTGAATCAGAGAGACATACTGTAGCCTGTTCGGAAAAACTGCAAACAGCACCAAGAGCCAAGACCAAAAAAGACACAATTTTTACTGTGTGGCTGCTACTAGAACTGGCTCGTGGCAAAGGAGCTACAAATGCAATTCGCAATCCCACATACAGCGTTTGAAACACAGCTGCTGGAGATTTGTAATCAGACTGCATTGCACTGGTTTTCATAAAATAGTATGAGTGCCAGCTGTTCAGAAAGCAATGGCAAACTACTGAATGTAAACTTGCCAAGAAATCACAAAGAGCAAAAAAAAACGCTGGGGTTGACTGCGACGCCTTTTGAAGGATATTCATCCAACTGTAGCCAATTGGAAAAATTGGAGACAGCACCAAGAGCCAATACTAAAAAAAGACATGAAATCTTTTGTTTCACTGTGTGGCTGCTACCAGAAACACATCAAGATTGTGATACATTACTTCTTATTGCTCTCAACAGCATGAAATCAGTATTAACACCTAGAGAGATTAACAATGCATTTATAATGAGAATTGTCGAATGTTACGTATATTCAACACTACTGTATGGCACGGAAGCATGGACATTGAACAAGCAATTAAATAGTCAAAATAGAGGCCATGGAAATATGGATATACTGACAAATATGTTGTATTTCATGGAAACAAAACTAAACAATAAACTACAGAGGTTCTAGAAAAACTGGGAATCTTCTTCTTCTTTTCGTTCATCCGGAGTGTTTTTTCAGATGTGATTGCGGTGTGCATTAGACACCCTTGGGTTGAAAACCCTTAGGTCACACATCCGGCTTTTGCATGCATTTTTGACCAGGTTAGCATTCCTGGGAGACTCTCACTTTTGTGGTACCGTCCACATCCCAGCTGGTCAAGTTGGAACAGTCGAGGACTTCGGTCCTCCCTCAAGAGAAGGAAGGGACAGTCCATAGCATTTTCCGCCATCCAAGGTTGCTTCCATAGTTGCAGGGCCGACACATAGCGCCCTGGTACTGGGCTCACCGAGGGAATCGTCATGTCCTGCTCATGGCTGCTTTAATTCCTCACTTCAATATATTGGGCATTTCGTTCGCCCCGGGCCGTTCCCGCACAAACCAGACAGATCTGCAGACGGTATCCACTCAGCGAGTTTTCGGACATATGCTTGTCGTTGCGCCTGTCAGAGCTGTTCCAGGCACGACAGACATTCGGAAAACTACCTAGTTAGAGCTGTTCCGAACAAGAGCGGCATTCGGAAACTAGGTAGTCAGAGCTGTTCCTAGCATGAGAGACATTCGGACGAGACATTTCACTCGGACGTAAATGCGTAGTGCCAATTTTTAGTTCGCCACCCGTAGGACGGCACTTCCGACTTCAGCAGGCATTTTTTAATGAGGTTATCCTTCCTCGGGTTTCGAGGCACGTTAGACTTATTGTTGTGATGTCGCCCTCATCTCAGCTGGTCAAGATAGAACGATCATCGACATCACGGTTAACCCTCAAGGGAAGGCAGCGGCAGACCATGAGTCTATCCAAGGCTATCCAAGGAGGCTTCCATAATTGCAGAGCCGGCACATATTGCTCTGAGACTGGGCTCACCCAAGGAGTTGCCACATCCTTCTCATGGCTGCTTCAATTCCTCACTTCCATGTGTTGGGCATCTCGCTTTCCACTGGTCGCTCAAGCACACACCAGGAACGGTCAGAATGCAGGCGACATCCACTCTGTAAGCTTTTGCTTTTGACTTCGGACCACGCAATAGGTTCGCTAGCCGTGCGTTCCATTTCGTGTTATTGAGACGTTTTTCCACTTTTGTTTACACTCTCTGTGAGTTAGATACAGACAGTTTTCGTAACCATTTCACTCGACTAGGGCACTTTCTGACTTTTTGTACCCGCTCACGAGGTAGGCTACATGTGCTGCCAGATCAGCACCTTACCTTCGTGCAGCAGTGAACGAGAAACAGCCAGGCCCTCTCATCTGGGAAACACTCATATCCCCCAGCTGAAAGCCTTCGATCATGTATCAGACCTCTGAGCCTGTAGCTTGCTCAGTATCTCACCTCTATTTTTCGGTAGGTGTGTATCGGCCCGGCTCTCAGATCCGAGGGTTTGTGGCTTAGAGGCGTTCAGCCACAGCCCTTGACAGAGAGCCTTAGAGTATTGTCCGGACCAAGGTCTTCTGCCTTCGTGTACCTGATTTAATCTTTTGACTGCTATCCTCAGTCTACCTGCAGAGCAGCAGGTTGTGTCTCTCTTAGTCTGGCCCCTATCCCATAAGCTGTCCGATATGTAGTTTTCATCCATCGGCAAGCAAATGGGGTCAATGGGGCACGCAAGCTCCCCCACCACGGCAAGGTGGAGACACATCGGGGGAGAAACTGGGAATGAAAAGAAAGTTGATGAAAGAAATAAAAAAGAAGCAAGTGAAATATTTTGGCCACGTTAAAAGACATAACACTCTTATAAAAACCATACTGGAGGGCAAGGCTGAGGCATGCGAGCAAGGTGTAGACAATGATACAAGTGGGAAGATAACATCAAGTGATGGACGAACATCAGTCTGACAGAATGTACAATCAAGGCGAGAGACAGACAGTGTTGGAGATCCATTGCAGCCAACCTTCATTGTGGAGATGGCACCTGATTGGTTGATCGTTTGATTGACTTCCTATTAGTTTGTGTTTATTCAGCTTGTAATGCCCCACCTTGAGGTGAAGAATGGTGATCACAAACTAACCTCTTATATCACATATATGAGAATTGTATAATTTTTTTATTTTGGTTTTGTTTTTTTGTGCTCGCTCGGTTGTTTTGAACTGAAGCGTATAGTCCATACACACTACTTCTAGTAGTGCTAGACTGAATTTTGCATGTGGATTAGCTGTCCCTGTTAACAATGTCTTTTGCCATCAGGCGAACCCACTCTGACTTCAGGGGTACTTGTAATTTACATCCCCAAGTCAATGACGAGAGGTCAACAGTTTACCCCAACTGTCCGGTGTAGGGGCTGAACCTCTTACCTCGGTATCAGCACACCGGATGCTTAAGAACACATGTTCTTATTCATTCAGCCATGCTGACCTCCGTTTTATTATTTAATACCAAGCCTATTTCATATGGATGATGAAGAAGAAGAAACAAGAAGATGATGATGGAGGAGGAGGAGAAGCAGTAGAAGAAGAAATAGAAGAAGAAGATGTTGATTATGATGCAGGAATGATGACTTTAACTGTTATTGATATACAGTTAGCGGTTGTTATTTGTCTAATTCTTCCTTTTCTTGCACTTGCTTAAGACAGTTTTAAATGGTTAACATTTAACTCATTAAAATGTCTGACTGGAAAAGTATGTGTATTTGCGTTACAGGGAGCGGTTCATGGTATTAAATTACCCTGACAAATTTGAATCTTCTGCTGAAGAGCTCCTGAAACTGCTTGCTGCTGGGAAAATAAAGGTTAGTTTATGAATTTAATATAACAAGTCAGGTAGTACCGTCTACTGTTCTATGGTAGCTCAGCCTTATCTGACTAAGACCTTTCTGCTCAATGTTGGGCGGTGCTCACCAAACCCGACACCCCACATTGTGCCAACGGCTTCGGGTGGAGGAGTGAAATTGGGAGGCTACAAGCCTTATCCTAGCAGGGCAGATCAGGCCAAAAACTTTGGTCGGCAGCTGGTCTAGGGTGGAAGCTCCAACAGGTGGACAATTAGAGCATTGCTATGCTGGTCTGGCAGCTTCTGCAGCTTGTCTTGTTCCAGACGTATTGGTGTTACCTTTCCTCTAGAATAAACAAGGCAGGCCGAGAGAGGGATCATGTTGCATGGGCAACACATGGTCTCTGCAATTCAGCCCCGGCTTTGTGCTATGGAGCGGTATAACTCCATCCCTGATCCCCACCTTGGGTTGTATTTATTATATCTTTTTGTTTTAAAGCACAATGTAACAAACTATCCTCTGTCAAAACAGCAAGCTGCCAGTGATAAAAGTCCCAACCTTAAACTAACATTAAAATGACAACTATACTTATATTTAGACATAATTAGAATTCACTGTCTTGCTGGTGGACCACACGGTGGTAATGTGTTTAAATCTCCTTCAAGGTGAGAATATTTTGTGTTTGATTGTACTGGTCTCCCATGTTGACCGAGTTTACAATGGGCACCAAGAAGTGCTGTAGGAAGTAAAGGCACCGGATGTCATATTGACCATGTCACCTACTGAGGGCCAATGGTCTATTTTAAAATTGATGCTACCACCATAAACCAAATAAATCAAGATGTACATACAGGTCCTTTACATATTTTAGAAACCCTATATCTAATACGCTGGTTTCCCTGGCCGAGGGGTTAGCAGCTTTCTCCGTAACCCCGAATACTCTCATGGTTGACGTGAGCACACGAGAATTGGAAGCAGTTCGAGTCGCACCAGTGACTTATGAGGGTATGGAGCCGGTCGCTCAGAAAGCAATGGCAAACTAGTGAGCGTAATCTTGCCAAGAAATCAACAGTCAGCTGAAAGATGCTGATGTTGACAGCAATGTCCTGTAAAGGATATGAAAAACATTTATATCTAATACGCCTCATGGTTTGAAAATGGATCCTTTACTTTACTGTACTGTACTTTACTTTACTTTAAGTAAAGTTATTACTTTACTTTACTTTACTTTACTTTACTAACAGATTCACTGCCAAACAATAAAGTGAGTTTGGACCAAACAAAAATTCATGGCAGAAAATGGGAACTAAGGGTGTGTCACAATAATGTTGTAAACATTTTTAAAATGGTAGCAGATATATTGTATCATATATCAAATTAACAAGATTGCACAAGGAGCATGACAGTGTTAATAATTTTGTGTGATGTTAGAAAAATTATAACAATAATGATATGTTTTGTAACAACACTTTAAATAAAAGGGGTGAAAATTATTAAAGATTTTTACTTACCAAGGCGTTATTTCTTATCCTTTGAAGATAATCCTGTTAAATTAACTTAACAATGATAAACACACCACTTTTCTTCACCAGTATCACAATAACTGCTCTACAACACCAATAAAACACAATTAAAACATCATATTTGTGAATCATACCATTTTCACACAGAATGGAAAATGTCAGGCACACACGAGGCAGATTCTACTGAGAAACAATATATACACTGTTTCCTATTTAGTTATAATTATTATTCTTTTAAATTTAATTATTTAAATATTCCTTAAATACTTTGTGATAGGCAAAGCAAATTTAGGGGCACAAGTGTGGCCCATTAGCGCAAGCATAATTCGACATGTACCATCATACAAGGGTAAGTCAATAAGTAAGGCACAAATGGCTGTAGAAAAATAACTAAATATGATAACAACTTGAAACTAGGTTATTTTTATACACACATTGTCCCTTTATTTCTCAACATAATTTCCACCACCATTGATGCACTTATCCCATTGTTTTATCTGTCCTCCCAAATCCGCTGCCTAGAAAAAACATGCCCTGTTCCCATTTACCGGCCATCCCACTGAACTGTGTGACTTACTTATTGACTATCCCTCGTAACTTTTTTCTACCCAGCTATGCACCACATTACGAGACAAACATTTGTCAGCATAAACATTGAAATCCCACCTTGGATGGAGACATTTCGCTAATGACGCCAACGTTGAATGTGAAGTGAAAACGCGGTTTAGAAAACAGGGCATGCAGTTCTTTGAGAGGACTGATAAAACGATGGGATAAATGCATCAATGTTGGTGGAAATTATGTTGAGAAATAGAGAGACAATGTATGTATAAAAATAAACTGGTTTCAAGTTGTTATCATATTTAGTTATTTTTCTACAGCCATTTGTGGCTTTATTATTGACTTCCCCTCGTATTATGATGAACTTTCGCTGTTAGTGTTGTTTTCCATTATGACTGCCTGCTAAATAATTTCACTGAATATTGCATGTGGTATTAGTTTTAGAATCTTTCACAAAGTCCTTTAAATCACAATAACTATAATTTAAAATTGTTTAAAATGCTAATTTGATGAAAATCTATGCAGTCTGGAACTAGAAGACGTTACCATGTCTAAAATAAAACAAACTACTTAAACACCCGTTTTCTCTTAAAAATCTATGAATCTGTGCCTGTTGTCTGACACTTATCGAATGGCAATCTATTGTTTGTGTAAATTTTAATTTACCGGGCACTAAAAATTGCGGAAAATAAGAGAAATGAAACAAATAACGCACTGTCTATACCAGTGGTTCTCAACCGGTGGGGAATTCCCCCCCCCCCCAGGGGGGAATTTTAGGGTTTCGGGGGGGGGGGGGGGGGGGGGGGGGAAAGAATGAAGACCATTTCAAGATCGCGTTAATACAAGAACCGATTACTTGATATTGTTTTTCCCTTCATACTTTACAGTTATGTACGTCTCATCCTTCTAAAATTCATTTTATAAAGTAAGTAGACCCACAAATCATGTTTTATGTGGATGTCTAGACTTGTTTTAGTATATGCTATTAAATTTACCTTCTATTTTTACGTATACTGTGTAGGGGTGGGGGAATTTTTAGGTAGGAAATATGAAAGGGGGGGAATGACATTCTGAAAATATTGTGAAGAGGGGCACGGGCCAAAAAAGGTTGAGAACCACTGGTCTATACCAAGCCGATGTATCGGCTTCTGGCAGTCAGTCAGTTAAGTAAACTTGTCATTTTACTTTCCTTTCCTTTGTTTTACTTTACGTAAACTTGTCATTTTACTTTACTTTCCTTTGTTTTACTTAACTTTATTTTAAGTAATCTTGTCATTTTACTTTAATTTACTTTACTTTAAGTAAACTTTACTTTACTTTAATGACATGACATGTTGGTTTGATATGGGAGAAATGACATGGCATGTTGGTTTGATGTGAGAGAAATGACATGACACACATTTACTTTACTTTATTGTACTATACTTTACTATAAGTAATATTGTCATTTTACTTTACGTAAACTTGTAATTTTACTTTACTTTCCTTTGATTTCCTTAACTTAACTTTATTTTAAATAATCTTGTCAATTAACTTTACTTTACTTAAACGTGTCATTTAACTTTACTTTACTTTAAATAATCTTGTTGTTTTACTTTACTGTACTGAACTTTAAGTAATATTGTCACTTTACTTTACTTTACTTTACTTTACCGTACTGAACTTTAAGTAATATTGTCACTTTACTTTACTTTACTTTACTTTACTTTACTTTACTCTGATCCCCCGGCTATGACAGCCTGAAACCTATTATTTTGTTTTATTAAAATCCATACCATCCACATGGCCAACCCCCCTCTGCCGTCTCTCCACCTTGAAGAGGTAGAGGAGCATAAACCAAGAGTTATGCCGATGGTAAGGCAGCTACTGGTAGGGCCTGCGATGTCCGACAGGTCAAGAGCTATGCCGATGGTAAGGCTGCGATGTCGGACAGGTCAAGAGCTATGCCGATGGTAAGGCTGCGATGTCGGACAGGTCAAGAGCTATGGACCAGACGAAGTGAGACGTACACCTGCTGCCTTGTAGGCAGAGTGAGGAGTGTTGAAGGCTAGGGGAAAGCAGACCGAAACAAATGCTTGTTGAAACTGGATGCACTGAGCTGCTCCACTGTTCCCAAGCTCAGAATGATTGTTACATTTTTCGGCAAATAGTTTACCAATTGTAGCATCGCTTGAAGTCGTGTCATTTGTCTCACGTAAAACTAGCATGTCTAGATGTGTCATTTGTCTCACGTAAAACTAGCATGTCTAGATGTGTCATTTGTCTCATGTAAAACTAGCATGTCTAGATGTGTCATTTGTCTCACGTAAAACTAGCATGTTTAGATGTGTCATTTGTCTCATGTAAAACTAGCATGTCTACATGTCTAGATGTGTCATTTGTCTCATGTAAAACTAGCATGTCTAGATGTGTCATTTGTCTCATGTAAAACTAGCATGTCAAGTCATGTCATTTGTCTCATGTAAAACCAGCTTGTCAAGTCATCATTTCTCTCACATAAACCATCATGTCAAGACATGTCATTTGTTTCACATAAAACCAGCATTTCAAGTCACTTGTCTCATGTAAAAACAGCTTGTCAAGATGTGTCATTTGTCTTGCATAAAACCAGCATGTCAAGTCCTGTCATTTATCTCATGTAAAACCAGCTTGTCAAGATGTGTCATTTGTCTCATGTAAAACCAGTATGTTAAGTCATGTCATTTGTCTCATGTAAAACCAGCATGTCAAGACATGCCATTTCTCCCACATCAAACCAACATGTCATGTCATTTCTCCCACATCAAACCAACATGTCATGTCATTTCTCTCAGATCAAACAAACATGTCATGTCATTTCTGTCACATCAAACCAACACGTCATGTCATTTCTCTCACATCAAACCAAAATGTCATGTAATTTCTCCCACATCAAACCAACATGCCATGTCATTTCTGTCACATCAAACCAACATGTCATGTCATTTCTCTCACATCAAACCAACATGTCATGTCATTTCTCCCACATCAAACCAACATGTCATGTCATTTCTCCCACATCAAACCAACATGTCATGTTGTGTGTCTCACATCAAACCAACATGTTATGCCATGCCATATGTCTCACATCAGATCAACATATCTTGTCATTTGTCTTACATTAAATCAACATGTCATATGATGCCACATGAGTGTCTTGTGTCAAACCAACATGTCATGCCAATTTATGCCATTCAAGTGTCTTGTGTCTAACCAGCATGTCATCAAACCATGTCATATGATACCATGACAGTATCCCATCCTACACCATTTTTTAAAATTCTATGCCAATATTTCCACCACACTTGACCGTCAGACTAAACCAGTGTGCCACATCACACAAGTTTGTCATGCTGCACTGTTTGAGAATGCCTGGGATAGAACTATACTATTTTGGTTCACTATAATATTTTTTTTTGCATATCCCTTACAGGACGTTGCAGTCAACACCAGCATTTTTCAACTGCTGTTGATGTACTAGGCAAGATTACGCTGAGTACTTTGCCATTGCTTTCTGAGCGACCGGCTCACATACCCTGTAAGCTACCGACGTGGCGAGAACCGTTAACAATTCTTGCGCACATCACATCTCTCACGAGAGTATACAGGATTACGGAGAAAGACGCTAACTCCTAGGCCAGGAAGACCGGCCTATAATATTGTTTCAACTTGTGTTTCTACTCTAAGGAAACAGAGAATGACAGAGATAGGACTATACTGTTTTGGTTCACTATAATATTGTTTCAACTTGTGTGTTTCTACTCTAAGGAAACAGAGCATGTCAAAAATAAAATTATACTGTTTCTGTTCACTATAATATTGTCTCATCTTGTGTTTCTAGGGCAAAGAAACTATCGAGATGGGTCTGGCAAATGTAGGTCAGGCATTTGTGTCAATGATGAAAGGTGGCAATATTGGGAAACAACTGGTCAAAGTCACAGAAGAGTGAAAGATCCAATGGTATGGATAAAATAATGTTCTTACTAAAGTTGATTTTCTTGAGTTGAGTTTTACTGTATGAAAAAAAAACTGCTAGGCATATGTAACTCCTGCGAAAAAGTGAGAGATACTAAACAAAGACACAATATACATACCTTACAATGGATGCACAATAGTGAACATAAGTAATAGGGGAGAAATTTTAAAAATATTATAGAATAAAAAATAAAAATAATTGTGACACATTAAAGAACGTTTCAATTATAATAATCTTCATCAGGAATGGAACAACACAAATAGATCTAAAGAAAAACATGAAATTAGACAATTTAATAATATTAAAACACCATTCCTTTGTTGATAGGAAGGCAGTGCTTTTACTGGTTGAACCAATAATGTTAACTTATTTGCATAAGTATACCTTTGAAAGAGCGGATATTACCACAGTGCACTCCCTCCTCAAGCAGAGATGCCTCTGGTGGCTGAACACGTATCTTGAATGGAGGATGAACATATTCCCAAAGATCTCCTATATGGAGAACTAGCCACAGGGAAGAGGCAAACCGGAAGACCCCCAAATGCGATGTAAGGATGTGTGTAAACAAGATATGAAAATCCTTGGCTTACATCCAGACACCTAGGAAAGAGTTGCAACAGATAGATGTTCCTGGAGAAGAGATGTATGAAACGGACTTGTGCTCTTTGAGCGTAATCTGATCTAACAAACTGAGGATAGGCGGCACAGGCATAAAATACAATCACTTACTGCGGGACCTGCCTTGTTTTACAGATGCGGAAACTGTGACAGAGATTGTCACTCTCGCATTGGACTATACAGTCATCAGGGCGCTTTCAGGGGCCTTCCCATCGGCACAACTCTATAGTCTTTCAGGACTGAAATAGGCCTACTACTACCTTTGAAAAGATAATTTCTCCGTTAAGTACATGAATATATGGCTTAAGACTGAATGGCCAAAAATATGCAATATGACCTATTTGATATATGTTTGATGTTTCTTTCAGATGTCTAGTTTGTTTGCATCCCTAGTGGCTGTCACCTGTAGAGACCTTAAAACCTTCACAATTTATGTGAATCTTATTATCTTTCAGGATTACTACTACTAATACTACTACTAATAATACTACTACTAATACTACTACTATTACGACTACTACTACTACTACTACTACTACTACTACTACTACTACTACTACTACTACTACTGCAACTCCTCCATGAGAATCTCGATACATGAAGCCCATATACAGGAACTCTCCTGCTGTTTATGCTTCACCTCGTCACCGCAAGGTACAAGAGGAACACGATGAGATGATGATGAAAGTGACAAGGAACAATATGATCTCTTTGTAATCAGAGGAATAGAAATATCTGAATTTTGATATGCTGTTAATAATTTTTACTATCAACATCATCATTATCATGTGTCATGTCGATAAGCATGGGTGAACATGTTTCACCATCTTACATGATCATCAGAGTTGTGGATCAGATCTGTGTTTTTATTGCAGCCATGCCACAAAAAACAGTTAACACAATACATCCTAAATTACAACTCAGGAGGGTTGAATATGGTATTACTGGCATAGATGCTGCATCACGGCACGTAGGACTATGGATATCAGAAATTACTGACAAGTCATCCAGATATTTAATTCTCTGCCTTCCCCTTGTTCTTTTCCCCTTAATCTTGCCAGTTGTCACCAATTTCTGTAGTTTATTTAATATCTTGATTGTCAGTGTCTAATTTCTCTAATCAGTTTACAATTTTCATTTGTTTCTTTTAGGACTATCCATTGGTATTTCTGCCTGTGGTTGGTATTCTTTGCATTTTCCTCAGAAACCACATTTTCACAGCCATTAGATGTTTTTCAGCTTGTCTGCTCATTGTCCACGTCTCACATCCATACAAAAGTACAGGTTCTGTCAACAGCACAAAAGGGAATTGAGAAACTGATAAAGTCAGTGTAAGAGCAACATGAAAAACTAAACTTTTATCCCAGTGCAACAAAAATAATGACAATAGATAAAACAAATGTATCGACAGATGTTTATCAATGGAGGGAAATTACATACAGTGAGCAGTGTTGAATATCTAGGTCACTGCTGACAGGTGATGCACACATGATAACAACAAATTAAAAGAACAAATGCTGCTCTGCAAAAAACTAAAGCAATTAAAAACTATGGATTAGAACAGACAGAACAACAAAAGTCAAGAGAACTGAAAGCACATATATTTCCAGTGGCAACATATGGGTGTGAAACTTCATCACCATCATCATCCAGTGCCTTATCAGCTGGCATGGGCGATAATGCCTCTCCATAAATAGAGATCTCCATCTACATGAATCTGTTCGTGTGTTGACTCCCATCCGTGCCATGACACAAGACCTTCAGGAATCTTCTCATGATGTCTTCCTCTATCTATTTTTCTACAAATCTTTCTGGTTGTCACAACATGTTCCAGTTTTTGTCTTCTCATAATGTGGCCAAAAAAATTATGACTGCTTCTTTCTAATGTTTGTGATAAGTTGTCTTTACAACTTAGCTTTTCTCAAAATGTTCAGATTGCTCATTTTAGCTGTTTAATTAATCTTCAGCATTCTTCTATAAAACCACATCTCCAAGGCTTACAGGGATGTTTTCACCTGTTTACTAATTGTCCAGGAGTCAAGAATGGGTTCGCCTGATGACGAGGGACAGTGGTAATAGGGAAAGCTAATCAACACGCAAAGATCAGTTCACTGCACTGGAAGCTGTAGCTCATGTATGGACTACGCTTGAGTTCAAATTAAGCGAACGCAACAACAACAAATAATAACAAACCTACAGAAACGGTTGAAACATCTTGCCAGCCAACAATAATGCACAACAACAAATAATAACTAACCTACAGAAACGGTTGAAACATCTTGCCAGTCAGCAATAATGAAACATCTTGCCAGCCAGCAATAATGCACGTTATGCTCTCTGTCTGCAGAAGCCAGTGAGTCACCTGAAACTGTTGATTCTAACAGTGCTGTGGACAGGTGGATACAAGAAGCAGATACCATTAGAAAGGCCAGATACTATGAGAAAGGCCAGATACTATGAGAAAGGTCAACTTTGTGAGAATATCATCACAAGCCACTATATCCAGTCCACAACAGGGAAACTGATGAACAACTTTTATATTTATATTTTCATGTAGTGTATGTCATATAGATGTATCTGTGTGTGTGTGTGTGTGTGTGGGTGGGTGTGTGTGTGTGTGTGTTTTTTTGTTGTTGTTGTTGTTTCATGTCCAGGTTGTTGCTTGTATCGTGTGTTAGTCAGGCTTACCGTCTACTTTTCGTTATTTGGTGATTCACAAGTAACAGTGAAAGATGGGGTCACAAAGACCAGATACCATGATAAAGACCAGATACAATCACAAAGGCCAGATATGATGACAAAGGCCAGATACAATCACAAAGGCCAGATACTATGACAAAGGCCAGCTACCATCATAAAGGCCAGGTACAATCACAAAGACCAGATACCATCATAAAGGCCATATACCATCATTAAGGCCTGCTACCATCACAACGGCCAGATACCATGTCAAAAGCCAGATACAATCACAAAGACCAGATACCATCATAAAGGCCAGATACCATCATAAAGGCTAAATACATTGACAAAGGCCAGATACCATGAAAAAGGCAAGAAATCATGACAAAGGCCAGGTTTGTGAGAGTACCATCACAAGTAACTGAACGATGTGGTTACAAAATCTAGATCAGCAAAAACATGAACAATAACAAATAAATATTAAAATAGCATTAATGTAATGGAAATGTCACAAAAGTTTGGAGAGAACAATAATGGAGGGATATATGCCTGGGAAGAGAGGAAGAGGAAGGCCAAAGAGAAGATGGGTGCAGGATGTGGAGGATGATCTCCAGATGGGTGTATCGGACACGGGACATCTTGTGTATGGCCGAGAGGTTTTCCGGACGGTTGTTATGGGAGCGAGGTTCCGCAAAGGACATGCTACTGAATGAATGAATTAATGAATTAACGTAATGCAATCAATATCAAAGTTTTGCACTATACTAAGAAATCATTAAGACAGACTGGATTGCTGTGTATCACTGTAGCCACAGCACTGTCAGTGTCAGCTGTCATGACAGCCTACAGTACCTTGTGATGTAGAACAAGAGGGGTCCGGGTGTTGAGCCTGAGGAATTAAGGCCATCTGACTTGTGCAGTCATATGAACATATGAAATGAATAAATGAATAATACTTAAGCTGAAACAGTTAAAACACATTGTCACGGGTATTTTTTGAATGTGTAACATCTGTTATCCTCAAGATAATTTTAAATTTAACATGAACTCTTTCTCTTTGCACAAAACCGACTGGAAACGCTTAATTGCTAACGTGTCATTATATCTGAGAAATCAGGGCATTAGATTGGTGAAGAAGAGATGGGAGAGGTTCAGTGCATTGAAGGCTGAATATGTAGAGAGACGACTAAAGTTCACATAAGTTTCCAGATACATGCTTTGACTCCATCATACTAAAGGGTAAAACTTTGTGATCGCCCCTTGAGTGTGTGTGTGTGTGTGTGTGAGAGAGAGAGAGAGAATGTAAGAGAGTGCTGAAGTGTTATGTAGAACCTGTTCTGCTATATGGCAGCGAATCATGAAACGTTAATGAACAAATCAGGAAAAGCTTGGAAGTAACAGAGATGTGGTTTCTAAGACCTTGGACTGCCATTTTGAATATAAGTGGAAAGAGTATTAAAATTTCATTGGATGAAAATTAGAACAAACAGATCCATCCAACACGACCTCAACAATGAAGAAGACTGGTTGTTCAGACAAATAAAATTGAGGAAAATGAAACATTTTAGACATGTAAAAAAAAAGCTTATCCGTGACTCTGGTGATCGAGTGAGATGGCAGAACATGACCGCCCACACTTACCGGCATGGCACATGCTGGATGATGGATGGGAAAAAAAGCTTGAATGTCTTTTTAAAAAAAAAGATAACTATGGAAAGACGTGTACCAGGAAAGCGGAGAGGAGGTCAGTTTTTAAAATCTGGCTTGATGTGAATGCGAACCCATGTCCACTAGGCTTTGGGAAAATCACTGTCAGACAGGACACACAAGCGTTCATGATGAACTGGTGACTTTGCAGGATCAGACAGGGAAATTCTACAATCAGGGCATTAGATTGGTGAAGAAGAGATGGGAGAATAGCAATACCTTGAGGGATGAATATGTGGAGAAAGATGAAAGTTCACGTTATTTTCCAGGTACATGGTTTGACTCCATCATACTAAAGTGCAAAACATTTTTTTTATCGCCCCTGGAGTGTGAATGTGGGTGAGAGAGAGCCACTCACACATGGAAGGGAGAGAGCCCCACACACACAGAAGAGAGAGAGAGCCACACACACACAGAAGGGAGAGAGAGCCACACACACAGAAGGGAGAGAGAGCCACACACACAGAAGGGAGAGAGAGAGCCACACACAGAAGGGAGAGAGAGAGCCACACAGAAAGCAAGAAGAGAGGCAGAGAGAGAGACACACACACACACACACACACAAGAGAGAGAGAGAGAGAGATCTCCTGTCAAACAAACTTGTCCCCATAAATGCATTATATGAAACCTCAAGTGTTAATAATGAATGAAGAGGCTTTAGTCTGAATCCCTGAAGCCAGTTTTGGGAGCTCATCGCTCATCTTGCTCAGCTTAAAGAGGATTACAAAATGATGCTGTTTATGAATCATCACGAAAAGGTTATGCATGACAAGCTTTCCACAAAATGGTCCCAACTATCCAAGTTATGTGTTTTTAGACATTTCAAAATATAAGCATTAACTGTTTCCTGTTTTTTGTTGTTGTTATTGTTTTTTCTAACATTTAAGATTACCTTAATGTCTTGTTTTGTTATTTATTGAAATGTTGGCATATGATCTTTCTCTCTCTCTCTCTCTCTCTATTTGCCTGCCAGTGCCTGTATTTTTTGTTTCTCCCTGCCTGTATTCATTTTTGTTTTCACCTGTCTCCCTGTGTCTGTTTCTTTGTTTCTCTCTGTCTCTGTGTTGCTCTCTCTTTCTCCCATTGTGTCTGTATTTTTTTCTATTTCTCTTTTCCTTTCTGTGTTTCTACTGCTTTCTGTCTCTTCCTGGCTGTGTCTGTATTTCTTTGTTTCTCTTTTCCTTTTTGTGTTTCTACTGCTTTCTGTCTCTTTCTGGTTGTGTGTCTGTATTTCTTTCTGCTTCTCCTTTCCTCTCTGTGTTTCTGCTGCTTTCTGTCTCTTCCTGGCTGTGTGTCTGTATTTCTTTCTGTTTCTCTTTTTCTCTCTGCATTTCTACTTTCTGTCTCTTCCTGGCTGTGTGTCTGTATTTCTTTGTTTCTCCCTGTCTCTGTGTGTCTGTATTTTAGTTTCTCCTTGTCTCAGTTTCTCTATTGCTTTCTGTCTCTCCTTGTCTGTCTCTCTCTCTGCCTGCAATGATTTTTGTTATCTCCAAATCTATCCTATTTGTCTCATTCTGTCCATGTGTCGGTATTTCTTTGTCTCTCCCAGTCTGTCCCCATCTATTCCTCTGTAATGCTTCTCTCTGTCTCTCCATCAGTTTCTCCATTTCTGTCTATCCATTTCTTTTCCTCCCTCTGTCTCTTAAACTATGGTCCTTTTGGCTTGTTTCATAGTGACTTCTACAGCAGGCATCATGTCAACTGGCATTAGCAACCATGTTTCCCCACAACCCTCATTTTCTAGGGCTCTTTACTTATTTCCCATAACTAAGACGTAACAATGTATTTCTGTTTCCTTTCTCATGCCGTGGGTGAAGATAATTTGCAGTATTCTAAAGACATAGAACCTATACTTTTATATGGATGTGAAGCAGACAATGAGCAGATGTCTTTCTCTGGCATGTTGATGATGTTTGGATGTCTTTCTCTGGCATGTTGATGATGTTTGGATGTCTTTTTATGGCATGTTGATGATGTTCGGATGTCTTTCTCTGGCATGTTGATGATGTTCAGATGTCTTTCTCTGGCATGTTGATGATGTTCGGTTGTCTTTCTCTGGCATGTTGATGATGTTCGGTTGTCTTTCTCTGGCATGTTGATGATGTTTGGATGTCTTTCTCTGGCATGTTGATGATGTTCAGTTGTCTTTCTCTGGCATGTTGATGATGTTCAGTTGTCTTTCTCTGGCATGTTGATGATGTTCGGTTGTCTTTCTCTGGCATGTTGATGATGTTTGGATGTCTTTTTATGGCATGTTGATGATGTTCTGATGTCTTTCTCTGGCATGTTGATGATGTTCTGATGTCTTTCTCTGGCATGTTGATGATGTTTGGATGTCTTTTTATGGCATGTTGATGATGTTCGGTTGTCTTTCTCTGGTATGTTGATGATGTTCTGATGTCTTTCTCTGGCATGTTGATGATGTTCGGTTGTCTTTCTCTGGCATGTTGATGATGTTTGGATGTCTTTTTATGGCATGTTGATGATGTTCTGATGTCTTTCTCTGGCATGTTGATGATGTTCGGATGTCTTTTTATGGCATGTTGATGATGTTCGGTTGTCTTTCTCTGGTATGTTGATGATGTTCTGTCTTTCTCTGGCATGTTGATGATGTTTGGATGTCTTTTTATGGCATGTTGATGATGTTTGGTTGTCTTTTTATGGCATGTTGATGATGTTCGGTTGTCTTTCTCTGGTATGTTGATGATGTTCTGATGTCTTTCTCTGGCATGTTGATGATGTTCGGTTGTCTTTCTCTGGCATGTTGATGATGTTTGGATGTCTTTCTCTGGCATGTTGATGATGTTCGGTTGTCTTTCTCTGGTATGTTGATGATGTTCTGATGTCTTTCTCTGGCATGTTGATGATGTTTGGATGTCTTTTTATGGCATGTTGATGATGTTCGGTTGTCTTTTTATGGCATGTTGATGATGTTCGGTTGTCTTTCTCTGGTATGTTGATGATGTTCTGATGTCTTTCTCTGGCATGTTGATGATGTTGGGTTGTCTTTCTCTGGTATGTTGATGATGTTCGGATGTCTTTCTCTGGCATGTTGATGATGTTTGGATGTCTTTCTCTGGCATGTTGATGATGTTCGGTTGTCTTTTTATGGCATGTTGATGATGTTCGGTTGTCTTTCTCTGGTATGTTGATGATGTTCAGATGTCTTTCTCTGGTATGTTGATGATGTTCTGATGTCTTTCTCTGGCATGTTGATGATGTTCAGATGTCTTTCTCTGGCATGTTGATGATGTTCAGATGTCTTTCTCTGGCATGTTGATGATGTTCGGTTGTCTTTCTCTGGCATGTTGATGATGTTCAGTTGTCTTTCTCTGGCATTTTGATGATGTTCGGTTGTCTTTCTCTGGCATGTTGATGTTCAGTTGTCTTTCTCTGGCATGTTGATGATGTTCTGATGTCTTTCTCTGGCATGTTAATGATGTTCGGATGTCTTTCTCTGGCATGTTGATGATGTTCTGATGTCTTTCTCTGGCATGTTGATGATGTTCTGATGTCTTTCTCTGGCATGTTGATGATGTTCGGATGTCTTTCTCTGGTATGTTGATGATGTTCGGATGTCTTTCTCTGCCATGTTGATGATGTTCTGATATCTTTCTCTGCCATGTTGATGATGTTCTGATGTCTTTCTCTGCCATGTTGATGATGATTGGATGTCTTTCTCTGCCATGTTGATGATGATTGGATGTCTTTCTCTGGAATGTTGATGATGATTGGATGTCTTTCTCTGGAATGTTGATGATGATTGGATGTCTTTCTCTGCCATGTTGATGATGATTGGATGTCTTTCTCTGGAATGTTGATGATGATTGGATGTCTTTCTCTGCCATGTTGATGATGATTGGATGTCTTTCTCTGCCATGTTGATAATGTATGAATTGTCTTTTTATGGCATGTTGATGATGTTCTGATATCTTTCTCTGCCATGTTGATGATGTTCTGATGTCTTTCTCTGCCATGTTGATGATGATTGGATGTCTTTCTCTGCCATGTTGATGATGATTGGATGTCTTTCTCTGCCATGTTGATAATGTATGGATGTCTTTCTCTGGAATGTTGATGATGTTCGGATATCTTTCTCTGCCATGTTGATCATGTTGGGATGTCTTTCTCTGGCCTGTGAGTTACCAGGGCCCATAAAGGAAGCCAAGAATTGTCGCTCTGTAACCTACAAGCATTTCATAAAAGGCTGCCCAGCAGGGTTGGCTGAGACCACCGACTTCATCCCGTAGAAAACTGTTCTCAGAATTCAACCGACCAGAAGCAAGTCGGCAGAGGACTCGGCCTGCGTTAGTTCAGTGCCTGAGATCCACTGGGAGATGAGAAGAAGAAGAAAACTGAGGAAAGAGGAGAAGACGGAGGAGGAGGAGACAAAGAGGAGGAACAAGAAGAATATCTTATGTCTACTGAAATGCTTTGTGTAATCAATAAAATTGGACAGCCTGGCCATTTTGAGGGAAGCTAAGTTGCAAAGACAATTTATCACAAACATCAGAAAGAAGCAGTCATCTTATTTTTGGGCCATATTAAGAGAAGATAAAAACTGGAACATGTGAAAACCGGAAAGATTTGTGGAAAGAGAGATAGAGGAAAACAGTGTGAGAAAATTCTTGACAGTCTTGTGTCATGGCGTGGAAGGGGAGTCAACACAAAAATTGATCCATGCCGTCCATCCATCCATCATGTGCCATGCCGGTAAGCGTGGGCGGTCATGTTCTGCCATCTCACTTGATCACCAGAGTCGTGGATCAGCTCCATGTTTCTGTCTCGACCATGCCACAAGGCCAAGCCATCCAGGTACTTGCTTCTAGGTCTTTCCCTTGGTCTGTTCCCCTCGATCTTACCAGTTGTCACCAAGTTCTCCAAATTATTTCTTCTCATAACATGCCCAAAAAATTATGACTGTCTACGTCTAATGTCTCTAATCAGTTTACGATCTTCATTTGTTTCTTGAAGGACTTGTTCATTGGTCTTTCTGGCTGTCCATGGTATTCTTTGCATTCTCCTCAGAAACCACATTTCTACAGCCATCAGATGTTTTTCAGCCTGACTGCTCATTGTCCAAGCTACACATCCATATAAAAGTACAGGTTCTATGTAGCATCTCAACACTCTTTTCCTCGTTTCAATTGACATCTTTTTATTGGTCAGTATGTTTTTCATCTTGCTAAAGGCTACTTTTGCCATGGCGATTCTTGTTCTAATCTCTTCAAGCCACATCTCCCATCAGATGTTATGACTGTTCTGAGATAATTGTACCTATTCACTTGTTGAAGAATATTCCCATTTACTTGTATATTACACTGTGGTATTTCGTTCTTCCTAGTGACGACCATAATCTGTGTCTTTTTACAATTTAATTCTAACCCTAGTTGTTCACTCCACACAACATGATTTTCTTGGCATCTGTAAAGAAGGTAGTTTGCAATTGCTTTCCTTCCTAGCAGTGACCATACTGGTCAGTGACCGTAGCCATTGTCTCCTCAAAAAAGAGATCCTTTGCCTACCGTCGTGAAGGTGGAGACCATAACCTACAACTATCTGTTGGCTGCTCCCCATCTTCATCCACCACCTGCGCATATGGCTTCACGTAACCCTGATCGGGGGTCTAAACGGGTACTCCACCTTGCCCAAGGGTGTCCCGTAGGCTAGCGGAGGGAAAGAGGCGCCTTACTTCTCCGTTGATAGGGAATACCCCTACCCCGCGATCCATGCCGTAGGAGATGCCAGTTTATGAAGAAGTATGATCGCCCACATCAGCCGGCAAGGCACTGGATGATGATGAATAAATAAAAAACAAACTATTCCAAATATTTTAGCTTCATATATGTGAATGTTTTATTTTCAATTATAAGCAACAATTTAAAAAGGGATAAATTAACATTTACCACAGGGAAGGTACAAGTCAGTGGATTTTTCAGAAACGGCAAAACCTCTGCAAACGTGCTTGTAAGACCAACAACTTTGCATGCAGAAAGTTAACTATTATATTTGGTTATATACTGTGTACCATTTGGTTTGCTTTTTCTTTCTCACTCTGAACATTTTGTTTGGTTTAGTAAACCACATATATGAACGTATAGAAAAATATACATATTCTGTATTGCTTTAATATAGTTACAGTAGAATTAACCCTTTTACCATTGTGAATTCCAGGAAATTGCTAGGTGCGGTATAGGTTTTTTAAAAAGATAAATGTAAAATACATGATAAGTAAAACAAATGTTGAACGGTCAGGTATTTATTCAAATGTTCAACAGGCAGGTGTATCTGTCTTAAAAACAACCCAAAAATCTACAAGTTTTCTTGTCACAAACTGCATTTTTCAACTGAATCTTCAACACCCAGGTATTTCTGTACTGAAATTAACTCAAATCTTCAACATAAAAATCAACTTACATCAACACTGAAGTTTTTTCTTTCCTAAAATTAACTCAAATCTTCAATGCCCAGGTAATCCATTCTAAAAACAAGCAATGCATTCTGAATTTATAGTAATTACTGTAAGCCATAAATTAATGAACACATTTGAAAATCCAGAGAATTGATTCTTCTCTCTTCATTTGTTCCGTTGAGATAAAAACTGGTGCCACGAAACATAAGGTCACTTGAATTATGCACAACATTATGACTTTCAATAAGCCGTGATAAACAATTTATGAGCAGAGTTTCATAACATTACTGTAAACGATAAAAGAAGTGGAAGGCTATCCAAGACAATGTTACATCATTTAAGGTAAAATTGGCTATTTGAAATGTAACAGAATAGGTGGAGATCCTGTGGAAACACAACCAATGTTCATTCAACTTTATACCAATGTTCTCTACAACTTTACCTCTTATACACAACCAATATGCACACTACAATACCTAATTACACAACCAATAGACACACTACAACTTTACCTCACATACACAACCAATATGCACACTACAACTATACCTGTCGTACACAAACAATACACACTTGTACCTCACAGTAACACAAGCAATACACACACTACATCCACTCTTCAACGAATATCACTCCACTTCCATCATGTTCTCACCCACAACCAGCACGGAGATTCCACAACCATCATCAATATCATGTGCCACGCTGATAAGCATGGAAGATTATGGTTAGCCATCTCAGATGATATCACCAGTCTCGGAGATCATGGTTAGCCACCTCAGATGATATCACCAGTCTCAGAGATCATGGTTAGCCATCTCAGATATCACGGTGATCCATCTCAGATATCACCAGAGTCTCTGAGATCATAGTTGGCCATCTCAGATATCACAAGTCTCAGAGATCATGGTTAGCCATCTCAGATATCACCAGAGTCTCAGAGATCATGGTGAGCCATCTCAGATATCACCAGAGTCTCTGAGATCATAGTTGGCCATCTCAGATATCACAAGTCTCAGAGATCATGGTTAGCCATCTCAGATATCACCAGAGTCTCAGAGATCATGGTGAGCCATCTCAGATATCACCAGAGTCTCTGAGATCATAGTTGGCCATCTCAGATATCATGGTGAGCCATCTCAGATATCACCAGAGTCTCTGAGATCATAGTTGGCCATCTCAGATATCACAAGTCTCAGAGATCATGGTTAGCCATCTCAGATATCACCAGAGTCTCGGAGATTAAGTCTGTGTTCTGGTCCCGATTATGCTGTATGGCCAAGCCATCCTGATATTATCTCTGTCTTCCCCATTGCTCTTTTCCCATCAAGCTTCCTGCCACTAAGCTTTCCAGTTTATTTGTTCTCATAACAAAATCAAAAAGGATTCCAAAAACAAGGACATAACTGAAATATCTCTCTCTCCCCCCCTCCCCTCTGTAAAGTTTAAAAAAAGAAAAAAAATGGCGGCAGAAAAATAATAAAGCACAACCAACACATGCCATACATATTTCAACATTGACCTAAAACACTGCGGAGGTTGGGGGCGTGGGCACATGTCAATGTCTAAACTATAAAACAAGACCTGGCTTAACCATGTTGAAGACCCGGCTTAACCACGTTGAAAACACAGGTGAGAGCCCACAATGCTAGATGCAGTATAGAGAGAAAAGATGCGTGGCGGTAATAATAAAGTAACAACACAAATCAGGCAACATAGAAATTAAACAACCAAACCAGAACACAATGTCTTTATATCAGAAGGAAAATAAATAAATCAAGACATGGCTGGGGGTGATCAAAGTTGCTGTCATGATAGCAAACATCTTTTGAATTTAATCAATGGTTAACTTGAATGATCAAAGAAATACAAACAGCCAGGTATGTGTCGCTCCTGCAAAAAGTTATGTTTTAATATTATTTTATAATTTTGTTTTTTTTCTTTATATCTGTTTGGGTTGTCCCGTCCCTGATGAATATTTATTTAATCGAAACGTCGTTCGTTGTGTCCATGAATACGTTATTTTCATTTTATTATTATATATGTTTTTGGATTGTCTCTTTGTGTGTGTGTGTGTGTGTGTGTGTGTGGGGGGGGGGGGGGGGGGGGGATTTCACTCTTGTTAGTATGTCTCATCTTTTCACAGGAGCTACATATATCTGTATATATATATATATATATATATATATATATATATATATATATATATATATATATGATTGATACAGGCATTGATAATGCACATTGGCAGCAAGTCGCCGCTGAACAGTGTTCCATGGAGGGCAACTATCAGAAATGGAATAAAGACAAAGGAGAAAATTATTGCACACACAGAGCGTGAGAGACGTAAGATGGTGCATGATGGTGGAAATGACCTTGTTTTCACATGCATCCACTGTGGACAAACATTTACAGCAAAAATTGGCCTTATCAGCCACACTCGCCACTGCCATGGGTTGTAGTTATTAAGCCTCTTTGATGCACAATGTACTAAACTATCATCTGTCAAGATGGAAAGGTGCCAATGATATATATATCTCAAAATAAAGTTTTAAAGGGTAAAAAGGTGAGAGGATCAACTTCACTGCACCGGGTGTTACCCTGTGCAGTTTGGTCTCATTCTGTAGGACAGCCTACCGAAAGGATCGCACACGGCACTAATTCTGAAGCTCCAGTAACAACCTCCAATGGTCTCCGAGACAACTGTATTTGTGAACTGAAAGTTGGTGCCTAGTATCACACTCACAACCTTCACAGTGTGAAGCAGGCGGCTTCACCACTACACCATGGACACCGCATAAATCAAAATACATTTACATAATTTTTAAATTAGGAGGGCAGCATGATCGATTAGATAAGAGAGCTCATTCTTAAACATCCAGTCTGCTGATGTTGAGATAAGGGGTTCAACCCCTACACCAGCCAGTTGGACTAAATTGTTGACTTCTAGTTCTTGACTGATAAGTACCCCAGAAGTCGGAGTGGGTTTTCCTGATGGTGAGTAACACTGACAACACGATAAGCTAATCCACACACAAAATTCAGTCCAGTGCTATTAGAAGTAGCAAGTATTAACTATGCTTGAATTCAAAGCAAGTGAGCGCCCAAAACATATTTCAATGACTTTAATATATATTTAATAAGTTGACAGATATTAAGGCAACCCAATGAATCATTCCAACTGTCAGAAATACTATGGAAGTTTCCTACACGCTAGCAGTGACACACATAACTGAGTTGTCTATTTCAGCTAAAAGAATTCTTTCATTATGTGCTAGCCAAAAAGGGTCAATGGCAGTGTTGCCATTTTAGTACTTTTCGCGCTTAATTTAGTGCTTTTTCAAGTCAGTTAGTGCGAAAATTTTCCTTTTAGCACAGCCACGTAAATTTAGTGCTTCACAAAATTTTTTGGGTGCTTTTTTGGGGTGAGTAAAAATTACTTTAAAATTCATTTTGGGAACATTAAAAAGCCGAATTTGAACTGAAGCGAGGGAGTAAAACAGTCTTAGTACGTTACCGCGCAATATTCAACTAATTTAACTCCCTTTAATAGCAGACTACAAGTTTCCCGATGAGAAAGAAATTCGTGGAAGGTGCATCCAGTTTTTAATAGAGCTATTGACACAGCTGTGTTTACGTACACCCGATAACGTTTGAGTGTTACAGTCCATGTCATGGCTTAGTGGAAGTGGATGTCTACAGCCAATGAAGCCCTGTATATTGGATCTTGCTAAAATGTTTGTAGAATATACAGCTACTCTCATCCGCATCGATTTCCAGTGGAGAAAATTTCATCATATGCAGTGGACACAGACCTCTGACACACTTGGACTGTGGGCAGAAATAGCCTCATACAGGGATGCCACTGGTGACAATCCTTTCCAAGATCTTACAGATTTAGCTTTAACTGTGCTCATTTTACCTCATTCTAATGCGGACGCGGAGAGTATTTTCAGTCAGATGGGAGTTATAAAATCAAAATAGCGGAATAGACTTGGCATAAAAAGTTTGACAGCTGTTTTGACTATTAGATATGGAATGAAAAGATATGGCAAATGCTGTCATGATTATAAACTACCTAAGGATATTCTGCGAAAAATTGGATCACAGGAGGCATATACATGTTTCTTTCAATCATCCTCCTCATTGCAGGAGCAAACACAACAGGAAATAGCTACAGAAACTGAAGAGGAGTTGTTTGACTGGGATTTGGCAGATCTGGAATAAACTTCATTCTAATATTCGGTGATAATAATAAATTATAATGTGCTACTTTATAACAGGGCTTGTTTTAGTGATTTCACAAAAAAACAGTATTGCAATTTGGTGCTTTTTTGGCTAAAAAGTAGTTTTGATTGGGATTTGGCGGATCTGGAATAAACTTCATTGTAATATGAAGTGATAATAATAAATTATACTGTGCTACCTTGTTACATTTGTAATAAAAACAGTTGGTGATATTTTTTGGGTGCTTCCTAAGAAATTTTAGTGCTTTTTTGGGTCGATTTTGGTGCTTTTTCATCAAAGGGAGATGGCAACAATGGTCAATGGTCATAGTTCTCCATTTCACACGATCACCAGTCTCAGAAATTGGATATGTGTTCTGGTTCTGATTGTGCCAAGCGGACAAGCTATTCTAATATTTTCTTTGCCCTTCTCTTTGTTCTACTGCCATGAATTTTGCCAGTTGTCACCAAGTTTTCAGGTTTGTGTCTCCTCAAAACAGTCCCCCAAAATCTAGACTAGGTCTTATTTTCTGTATGTTGCTTTAACAGATTCAGTGTCAAACACAAAGTATTTTTAGATCAAATGAAAATGGATGGCAGAGAATTTGAAGTAGGGGTGTGTCACAGTTATGACTTAAAGTTATTAATATGGAAGCAGACATGCTGTATTATATATATATATATATATATATATATATATATATATATATATATATATACATACACACACACACCATTAAATGTGGTTATATAGGGGAAACTACTGTATTGATATTTTAGGAATAGTTTGATTTATAAGCCTATGGCAGTTAAGGGAAGTTTGAATAAGATGATTTATCATCCCATGGCACTTTATCAGTTCACTCTTTCAGCACTAAAATAAAGCATTCTTTCAGCACTAAAATAAAGAACACAGACATGCTAGGAAACGTATAAACAGAAAGACTGGAGTAGAAGTATCCGATTAAGCAGATGTACAGATGGGCAAAGAAAACAAGACTCTTAAACCGGACAGGAACAACCATTTCTGATAAACTGAAAATAAAAATCTGTTAAATTCATCAAAAATACAACAACTTGGTAAGAAATATAAAACAAAGAAACAATGCCAAATCAAAGCAAAGAAATACATGCTACACGTGTGTATATCAAAATGATGTATATTTGATTATGTACTGAATATCACATTCATGAGTATAGAAAACTTTCAGATGAATATATTTGAATATTTTTTTTTTCAAACATGATAAAACTTAGATATTGTATAAACTTCATATCACACTGCTACACGATTTATTCACAACATGTGTATTGTTATATTATTCACTTCATCACCAACATCATCATCATATAATCTGCCAACTGACAAAGGTGTTCCTGACTCTCCACAGATCTTGGTCCCTGGTGCTATGGATCAATTCTGTTGATTATGCTCCTCCATGCCACCCACTCAGCCCATCCAGCATCATTTCTCTTGATGTGCCCTTACCTCTTCTAACCGCTGATTTGTCCAGTCTTCATGATGTTTTTTAATATCTTTTTTTCTTTACATAACCAAAGAACAGTTTGTCTCCTTCTTATATTAGTATATGTTCTGCTTTCATTAACCTTTCTCGGACAGCCGTTGTTTGTTACTCTGGCAGGGCAGTTCTATTCCAACAGTTCAAAGTAGTTACTCTGACAGTTCAAAGTAGTCACTCTGACAGTTCAAAGTAGTCACTCTGCCAGTTCAAAGTAGTTCCTCTAACAGTTCAAGGTAATTGCAACATACATCTCAGAAACCACATCCCCGCTGCACCCAAGTTCTCCCTCATTTGTTCATTCACGTTTCAAATTAGAAAGAACTTACAAGCAACAGAGATGTGCTTTCTGAGACATTCGCTGCGAATACCTTGGACTCCTATAGTGACTACATTAACATAATTACTGTCTAGGCAGGCACGTTAGTGTGGTTGACAGGAAGCTGTACTGATAATGGCATAAGATGAGGGTTCGCCACCTGCACTCATCACCCACTATGAGAGGGAAAGACTCACCCCCCTATTCCTCTGTGTATTCAGACCTTCAAACTGTGAAGGCCCGATCACATCAGGCATAGTAGGATCTTGCTTCAGGACATGTAACTGTCATCCTACCCAAGTATATTGTCATCCGATCCATATATATTGTGTGATTTATTGGCAACAATATGTGTGAATAACTACTAACGCACAATTCACAACTCATCGAGGCCAAGATTTTTCTAACACTTGTAAAATAATTCACAGGACATCCAAAGAAACATTTTGCAAACACACTTTCATTAAAAAGAAAACTCATCTCCTGCCTATGGTACCTTGCAGTGTAGGACAGGGGCTCTTGAGCCTGAGAAATTAAGGCCACCTGGCTAGTGCAGTCGCTGTGAACTGTGCAAGTTAGGGTTTTCCTTTTGCAAACACACTAATATACTACGAACAAACTGTTTATAAGATGGGATATCCACCATGTTTTCTGTATCTAAAGTGTTAGCTTGTTTTTGTGTAGAGCCTTTTTGTAACTACATTGTAACAATTAAGCCAAGAACTTCTTTTTAGTAACTACACTAGCAGAAATGTTTAATTAAATACCTTTATTTTTGGTAATCGCATTTTTTCTATGGTGAACTTGGTGGTGATGACTATGCTGAACCTGCACATAATGTCATAAAACCGTAAGAGAAATTTACAGTAAACGCTGTGTGTCGGAGATATAATCAATTTGATAGTAATTTTTCCCCCCAACCACTATGGTTCTGGGCTCAACCTGCCTCATAAAAATGGGTTCAATCAGCCACATAAAAATGGGTACCTGACATTTCTAGAGAGCTGTCTGGGCAGGACAGATGACAAGGAAGGGAACCAATCACCTTACCTCATATGAATATGGCCTAGAATATGTGAAACCCAACCACTTCACACACAAATGGCAGTTTCTGCTATGGGGGGTTACCTTTACATTTGTATATAATGTAATTGCACTGAAATCTTACATTTGACGAAATTACATATCGTTAAATGTAGATGTGATTAAAAATGATGTATATGTGATGAGAATAATATAAAGGGTGTTTATATGAAATACAGGTGATGTGACAAGAATTTAGACATACACAAGTGATGTGACAAGGATGGAGACAAACATACATACATAAGTAATGTGACAAGTATGGAGACAAACATACCGTGTAATGTGACACATACAGAACTATACATACACAAGTGATGTGACAAGTACAGAGACAAACCCACACAAGTGATGTGACAAGTAGAGACAAACATTCACAAGTAATGTGACAAGCACTGAGGCAAACATTCACAAATAATTTGACAAAGAGTTAAGACAAACATAGGTAATGTGACATGCACAGATACAAACATACACAAGTATGGAGACAAACATACCATGTAATGTGACACATACAGAACCAAACATACATAAGTAATGTGACAAGTACTGAGAAATATACAAGTAATATGACATGTATTGAATCAAAAATATCAATGAACAAAACACATACAACACACATGATATGATGGATGGTTGATTGTGAATCCCCTGGAAGATTGAATCATTTCTTTCTGAAGTCTGATGTACCCTCATTCATCATGTCTGAATCTCGAAAAGGGCCAGCATCTATCGGAGTATACTTGGTATCAAAGTACCATCTTCATGATGAGCTGAGACAAGAAGCAGCATCGTAGCACTCATGACATTCCCATACCTGCTCTGTCCTCATCTTCAACAGCCAGAGAAGAATCCCAATACTAATGGTACCAGTAGAAATCTGATTACGTGTCTGTCTGGCCTTTATTCTGAGTCCTGAGTGTCGGCCAGATCCTCTGGTCACTCCTTGCAGCACCATTCTCTCCAGGCCGTGATAATCTGTCAGTTCTGCTGCACTATACACGTGATTCCAGAGGGCCCATGTCTGCCTTATCATGCACCAATACCCTACCAAGGGGCACAAACTCATGGGGATCTCACTCTCGCCCAGAAAGCATGAAAGAACAAAAAAGTATATACAACTGGCACCCGGCTGTCTCGAAAGACGATAGTTTTTTGTGTTTTTTAAACGTTGCATATCCTTTACAGGGCATTGCAGTCAACACCAGCATTTTACCACCGCTATTGATGTCTTGGCAAGTTTTTACGTTCACTAGTTTGTTACATTATGCTTTAAAAAATAGACATAATAACCACAAGCTATGGCGATAGCGAATGTGACTGATCAGATCAATTCCTGGGGTAACTGTTCGTCCGCAATGGATGTTTGCCGCTCTCTGATATTTGCGATAACTTGTCTTTGCATTTTAATGTTTTTTTTAAACATATATCTAGAGAACTCATTGTGATCTATACAGTATTGTTCACATTCTTTTCAACAACCACATTTTTGCGGTTTAAATCCTAGCTTTGAGACAACCAGTTTTAAGACTTTAATCATTTTTCGCTTTTATCCCACAAATGCCGGCTTCGTGGCTTAGAGGTTATGACTTTTCTCCGTAATCTCGTATACTCTCGTGGTTAACATGATGACGGTGAGAATCAGCAGTGGTTCAAATCGCATCGGTAACTTACGGGGTATGTGAGCCGGCCGCTCAGAAAGCAATGGCAAACTACTGAGCGTAATCTTGCCAAGAAATCAACATACAGCTGAAAGATGCTGGTGTTGACAGCGATGTCCTGTAAAGGATAAGCAAAAAAAAAAATCCCACAAATACACCTCAAAGTGTGCCTACCTACCAGCCATCCCTCCCTAAGGGAGGTGAACATTGTACACATCGCGACCTAAATTATAACAGGCCCTTTATTTCAACCATGCGAAAAACTAGCTCCTTTCCACCCTGTTGTTTTGCCTCCATTGCCACCTGCACACTGGCGGTTCACTAAACCCCAAAAGATGTCATTCCCGTCTTGCTACTTTGCTAAGGAGAATGTTCCTCACACAACTTCTTGAACCACAAGCAGCAACTGTTGTCACGTGTTTGCACAGGTAAATTTTGGAAGGTGTTCTTGACCCCGGTGATCACTACATTGTGGTGTCGATCATTACATTGTGGCGTGTCGATCACTACATTGTGGTGTGTTGATCACTACATTGTGGTGTGTTGATCACTACATCAAGTGATCAAATGTAAGTGTGAGTAGCCCCATGTAAGATCAGGACTAGTTGTGTTATGTCTAGCACTGGATATCTGAACACGACCCCTGTGGTATCAGAGACCTTGCTTGGCTTAAACAAAGCATCTCAATGACATTAACCCTTGCTGGCTCAAGTATCTGGAGCTTGAAGAGTCATCATCAAACTGTCATTTACTGTCAATATAGTACCTTGCAGTGTATGGGCCTGAGGAATTAAGGACACCTGGCTAGTGCAGTCGCCGCAAACTGTGCAGGTTAGAGTTTTCGTTTTACCCCCAACAGAAAAATACTCCACACCTTACTGAGGATTCGAAGACGGGTCTCCCATCTCCCATAGGAGAATCCGGCATTCTAGCCACTCTGCTAGCCACTCCTCATTCAGCACAAAGAGTAAATGTTCAAATTAAATAACATGGAGTATGGTTAAAACTGAACAAAATGTTAAATACAAATGTTGGCACAACTGACACAAATACAACAGAACAAAAGATTTATAAAAAATATACTCAATAAATATCATGATAGTAAGCGAATAAAAACAAAGAGATGTGGCAATTTACTAAAAACATAATGGAATCGAGCGGTAAAAATTAATATAGAAAGAATATGAAAGGTCACTGTCAGCGAGATATATTCGGGAATGGACGGGATAAAGTAAAAGTACACAACCAAGGTAACAGTACAACGCTAGAATATGCCATGGTTAACTGTCCATCTGTGAGCAAGGGATTACATATCCACCAGTTAGTTTTTCGGGTGTGAGCAAAACAGAAATGTACTAGAGTTCACTTTTCAGGTTTCAGCAGCAAATGCTAGAAATATGCTGTGGTTAACAATTCACACATGAGGAGCAAATGCTCGACATATGCTGCAGTTAACAATTCGCACATGAGGAACAAATGGTAGAAATATGCTGTGGTTAACAATTCACACATGAGGAGCGAATTGTAGAAATATACTGTGGTTAACAATTCACACATGAGGAGAAAATACTAGAAATATGCTGCAGTTAACAATTCAGACATGAGGAGCAAATATTAAAAATATGCTGTAGTTAACAATTCACACATGAGGAGCAAATGCTAGAAATGTACTGCAGTTAACTTGCCAGGATTTGGCAACAAATGTTAGAAATATTCCACAGTTATGTTACCAGAACCTCTATGGTTGAGTAGCAGATTGCCCACCTACTATAACTCAAGGTTCTAGTCTCGTTCACCCTATCCCCATCCTACTTCTTCCCCACTGGTCTTGGTCTGGAAATTCATGAAGACAGAATGTTTATATATATATATATACACCAAATGTACAACACTACACGGTTGTCTTATTTCTCTCTTACTGTTCTAGATATCCACAAAGAAGAAAACTAATGCACAGCGACTTAACAACAACACCATACTAGCGGTTTTGGTTGTGAGACAGAGAGTGGAGCACTCACAGACTTGTCCTAAGTGCAATGTGAAGTTTACATGTGCCAGGTCTGGAGCTGGCATCAGTGATCATGACCCTGTACTCACTTCTGTCATTTGATATTTTAATGAACTTGACATTTCTCACATGAGCTGGCATCTGGCCATCATTACAGACGATAGTTTGCTACACTGTGCTTAAAAAAAGGCATAATAACTACCACCCATGGCAGCAGCAAATGTGACTGATCAGACCAATTCAAGCTGTAAACGTGTCCACAATGGGTGCATGTGAACACATGGTCATTTCCACCATCACGCATCATCTCACGCCGGACACGCTCGGTATGTGACCTATCTTCATTAATTGTCTCCTTTGTCTTTATTCCAGTTCTGATATTTGCCCTCCATGCAACGCAATCAGTGGCAACAGCTGTGTAAGCAACCCAGCTGGTAACACTTTCCACATCTACTTCTCTGTCTTCCTGTCTCTCGTCTAGTATTCTTTCACTCATGGCTGATTTCTCTACACAACCTAGTCTGTTGATCCTTCTATTTCATTTGTATTTTCTTTATGATGTTTATGTGTGATCTTAAAGTGCCTGCAGGTGTCAATACCTTACACTTATTTACTTCTTTGTCCACAAAATGTCCAACATTCTTCTCAAAAGCCACACTTGTTTTGTCCTCAAAATGTTCAACATTCATCTCAAAAGCCACATCTCTATTTCCATTCATCATATTATTGCTCATTGCCCAGTATTCACATCCACACAAGAGAACAAGTCACCACAAACAATGAAGACAATCAATGGATAACTGATTGATATGGAGAATATAAGATGACATAAAGGACACACTACATTCTTTACACAAACAAATTTACCACTCTTTCTACAATCCAAGAAATGGAGCAACAAAGTAACAATTGAGTTTACATCTGATATAAGATAACATCCGATAAAAGATAACATCTAAAGGAAAGCTCCTTCATCTAAACAGATACCTACTGGAACACATTATATATTCTTTCAACAACCAATCACTGAAACTGTTAGGTTCTTTCAACAACCAATCACACAGACTGTTAGGTTATTTCAACAACCAATCACACAAACTGTTAGGTTCTTTCAACAACCAATCACACAAACTGTTAGGTTCTTTCAAAACCAATCACAGAAACTGTTAGGTTCTGATACTACAAGGCATAACATGTGAAATAGTCCACGCTTTCAGTTTAGCAGAGTATATGCTATGAGTGTTATTCAGCAGATGTTTAACTTGCGAACAGCTCCAATGCCTGATCCCTGTATTACCTAGGTTTAGGAGGCTAGTTCTACAGTGCCTTCCCGTTTCGATGGAGGTATCAGATGATCTGGTAGAGTGTTTGGAAGATCGTGACCTTCCAATTTGATCTTGATGAGATGGTTAGCCAGAGCCCATTCATCCGCATCCAGCATCCCATCTTTATCAATATCCGCCAACTTCCAAACTTTGGACAGAACAGTGTTGGGTAGTTTGGATTTGACCATTTCAGACTTGGCTGCAGCTCCAGAGATTTTCCCGTTGACTGGGTTCAGCTTGGTGAAAGCATCATCATACTCATATTTGCTGGACTCCACAACCCATTCGTGCTCCCCACGGCCAGCATCAACGCCTTCTCCCCGACCCACGCCAAAGGGACTCTCTGTGTAGCCTTCAAAGGCCCCACCTTGTACGTTTCCGTTGGCCTCACTTTTCAGGGCGGTGTCTTTTTCCTCAGCTGGAATCATCTGCATGAGACGGGCAATGTCTGTGGCCAACATCGCATCAACTGTCTCAATCAGCTTCGGCTTCAGCTGGGGATATAAAATAAAACATTAATGGTTATATCAAAGAAAGAGATAATACCAAAATGTATATACAAGATAAATTGTTTAACTAAGTTTATTAATACTTCTTCTTCTTCTTCTTCGTTCATCTGGAATGTTGTTTTAGATGTAATTGTGTTTTGCCTGTTTACAGCAGAGTTGCAATATTTCCAGCATCCTCGGGCATTTTTTGGCCGGGTTACCTTCCCGGGAATTTATTAATTCAAATACCTTGGGGGAATTTGCTATATAATCCTCTAATCCTGGAGTAGTGGACTGGATGTCGATTCTTTTCAGATAAGGACAAAAGACTAGGAGGACTCGTGGGCATGAGGCACATATTACAAATGTTTCGGCAGTTGGAAATTGAACAAGGTAGAGGCTAAATGGACATGAACAGATCTATGGGAAGGAACTGCAGCACTAATGGGAGGCAATTTTATGCAATGAAACCAAATAATCTTCTAGATGTTTCTATCACCAAGCACGTCCAGCAGGTACCAGATGTTCTATCATGTCTATGGATGCAGCACCATATGTTCAAAGCACCTAATGGCATGTAGAAGGGTCCTTGACTTGTGTTGCTATGTTTCTATTATGTTTGTATTCTTGGTTATATCCTTGATGTTGAGATGGGTAGGGATATATTAATATTATCTTATTTTGTACCACTGTATAGTACATGGAGAACGATTAATACAATACTGTCTTATTTTGTACCGCTGTATAGATCAGGAACATGGAGAATGACTAAAACAATAGTCTTATTTTGTACCGCTGTATAGATCAGGAACATGGAGAATGACTAAAACAATACTGTCTTATTTTGTACCACTGTATAGATCAGGAACATGGAGAATGACTAAAACAATAGTCTTATTTTGTACCGCTGTATAGATCAGGAACATGGAGAATGACTAAAACAATACTGTCTTATTTTGTACCGCTGTATAGATCAGGAACAAGGAGAATGACTAAAACAATTACTATAAACTACAAACATTCAGTAACTGATACTTGCACAGAACAGAAGGACTACAGTGAAATGACAGAATCAACAATGTAGAGATTGAGGAGAGAGCTAGACAAATCACAGTGAATCAAGAGGTGGGGGAAATAAGCTGGCACTGGAATGAACACACAATGAGAAAACCTGATGACAATAAAAGTTGGAAGTCCTTTCTCTAGAACTCACAAGGCAAACAAAACAGAAGGAGAAATTAAACTGCATGAAGAAGAGAATTAGAATCAGAGATGGGGAGGACATAACAAGCTGCAAGAGATGGCAAAAAACATGATGGCTTGAGGAGAGTTGTTTGAGAGTGTATGCTCCAATAGGAGGTATAATGTAGAATATGTTTCTGTTTTTCTCTGCAGGATCTCAACCAATGCTTGCTTGTAAAACGATCACTGCTGATTGCTATGCCACTGTGTCGTCTGTCCACCCAAGGATATGGCACAGTGCTCATCTAGCTCACTAAACCTGGGTAGTGTGAGAGCATGGTTACATATGGCGGATTTAGCTTGTGAGCAGGTGATACACCCTATACTTTGGTTGACTACAAACAAGAAGACACTGAGGTCCCTACCTGATTGAACTTGCTAAAGTCTTGATGCTGCAATTGGTCCTGAAACTGCTTGCAGTTGGGGAAGTCCCCGGGGGAAATCTGGTGCTCACGCTGCAGCTGGGCAAATATCTCGGGCAGTTTGTTGATCAGATCCTTCTTCTTGGAGTCCTTGCCAAACATGGACGGCATCTCTTTCCGCAGTTGAGAAATGATGTAGGCATGCACCTGCAAGAAACATCCACAGTATGAGCTTGACACTTCCACACAGCAGATTTCAGTAAAAAAAAAATGTCAATTGCCATGGATATAAGCTGCTATCCTCATATATTTATACCAATCAGCACTCAATTGGTGATGTGTTCAATGTGTTAGCCATCTTTCTTCCCCAAAAATTTCATGGTATGAAAAAAATTCTTGCCTCGAAAGTGATTCAAACTTGTGATCAACCGGCTGGTGGGCAATCATGCTAGCAACTGGGCCACCACTGGCCCTACAAAGTAGATTATCTATGTTTGTTTACTAGGTTCTTACTAGCGCTGTGGAGTTCATGCACTGCGCTGAAATTCTCATTGTGTACTCTACAGGAGGTGGCAAAACCACTTGAAGTATAGAAGAGAAAAGACCACTTGAAGTATAGTACAGAAGAGCCCAGACCACTTAAAGTATAGAAGAGACCAGACCACTTGAGGTATAGAAGAGAAAAGACCCTTGAAGTATAGAAGAGACCAGACCACTTGAAGTACAGAAGAGACCAGACCACTTGAAGTAGAGATGAGACCAGACCACTTGAAGTTTAGAAGAGACCAGACCACTTAAAGTATAGAAGAGACCAGACCACTTGAAGTAGAGATGAGACCAGACCACTTGAAGTAGAGACGAGACCAGACCACTTGAAGTATAGAAGAGACCAGACCACTTGAAGTATAGAAGAGACCAGACCACTTGAAGTATAGAAGAGACCAGACCACTTGAAGTATAGAAGAGACCAGACCACTTGAAATAGAGACGAAACCAGACCACTTGAAGTAGAGATGAGACCAGACCAGACCACTTGAAGTATAGAAGAGACCAGACCACTAGAAGTATAGAAGAGACCAGACCACTTGAAGTATAGAAGAGACCAGACCACTTGAAGTATAGAAGAGACCAGACCACTTGAAGTATAGAAGAGACCAGACCACTTGAAATAGAGACGAAACCAGACCACTTGAAGTAGAGATGAGACCAGACCAGACCACTTGAAGTATAGAAGAGACCAGACCACTAGAAGTATAGAAGAGACCAGACCACTTGAAGTATAGAAGAGACTAGACCACTTGAAGTAGAGACGAGACCAGACCAGACCACTTGAAGTACAAAAGAGACCAGACCACTTGAAGTACAAAAGAGACCAGACCACCTGATCTCTAGGGGAACACTTGAGCACTCAAGGAGGCACCTGTGTGCAATAGAAGTGTCCTTTGCAAACCAAACAGATCACTATCATTATGTGCTTTTTCAAGTGGCATAGATGATCATGTCTCCTCACAACCCCCCCCCCCCCCCCCCCCCCTTCCATGAACTGATGAATAGATATGTGGATGGACAGATGAGTTGATACATGGATATGAGTCAAAAGTGGATAGGTGGATACTCATTTTACAATTTACCACAGATAATTTAGAATTGAAGTCAAAGGCGAACGGATCACCTTCATTATACCGGGTCTGCCACATCTGGCCCAGTCTCTCCACAGAGTGGCAAGCTGTCAATTAGCTCACACTCTCAGTCTATGCACTCTTTTATTTCCTTCAAATAAATTAGCTCACACACCCACAAAGTCTGTTTCACTCTTATTTCCTTTACATCAGCGTGCAGAAAAACCCAGAATATCCTTCCTTATCAACCATGTGTCTCATTATGCATGGCCTTTCACCTTCCACCTTGTGGTGTTATAACAAAATAATTTGACTTTACTGTTTCAGCACGAAGTGAGATGTCTAACCAAGAACCACACCTGAGATTTTCCAGGCAGTCAACACTGACCACCCTACCGTTAAAAACCTCTGACAAATGCTGGCATAAAATATGTAATACCCATCTAGAACAGATGGAAAAAAATGATAATACAGGCGTTAAAAAGGACAGCACACAGAGATATAAATTATTCAGGTAGTTACAGCTTTCAAAAGGCAAAGGTCATCCCATGATAGAATTGATGTGCTAAAAAAATATAGAACCATTTTCCATAGTGGGTAGTAGTCTGAGGGTAAGGGGTGGTGGCCGCTACCTAGATGATGACCCTAAAGTGTCTTGATCCTACCATGCATCCAGCCACTGACTTGAGCCCTATGCATCCAAACCCTGTATGACAGCTCCAGGACATGTGTACACCACTGGCTGCAAGTGACCTAGAAATTTGCCATTATGTATGCCTTCCTAACACACCCCCTACCCTTGGGAAGACAAACCTTGACAACAAAAGGCAACAACAACAACAATGAAACATGACATAACAAGACCGGTGAATGAACAAGACCAGCAACTTGAACAAAACAACCCAGGCATGCTCAAGTTGTTTTCCTACCTATACCTATTCACATAATCAATGATACATTCATCCGGAGATCTTCAATGCTGAATCAAGCATGTAGCCGAACAGTAAAAGCTTCCTATGCCTGACCGTACATGAAACCCAGCGAACATTATGCAAATGAGAAATGCTGTCGGCAGGTGTTAGATCAATGCTTGAATAGTCGACAGCTGTGACCTGTGGACACTAATATCCTCAAAATGGTGGTTAGTCTACCAATGGATTTGGGGCAGGGAAGAAGGTGGTGATAGAAGGGCAAATGTGTGAGACAGTGGTTCTTAAATGGTGACTTCCCAGCCACAGATATCTGACTAATACTGTATACTAATGCATAAGAAGAGGGTCAAGGGGTGTCAAATTAGATGTTTGGGAACAACTGTTGGCATCATGAGATGATACAGAATGAGAAACAGTGACGCTAGAAGGCCCACTGGAACAATATCAAGAGCACAATATAGTTAGTTAGGTAGTCGCGGTTCCAACTTTGCGGCAACGGGTCGTCCCCATTATGCTACCTTTCTGTGCCAGTGAATATCACACAAAATGCTCCCCACTGCCCAATGTGAAAAGTGGAATAGACAGGAGTCTTGGCAAGCCAACAGCCCGCACAGGTACACTTGTGCATAATGCCGCCGCCAGAATGCCAACACAAAAGTCCTCCACCAAAAATAAAGTTCATTTTGATGGAATCGGCAGTCACCAGAAAGACTTCATTGACCCAGTTTTTATCCCATATGGCCCGGCCTCGGGGTGACCCGCCGAAAGCTCCGCACAAAGCACAAACTCCGTAGCTCCAGTGACGACTCCCACATGCACAATATTTGAGAGGTAAAGGTAATCCCATAGCACATACTGGGTGTGAAGTGTTCAGCCTTCATATATTCTAGGTCATGACACATAGGTGGGGTGGTCCCTTCCCTTCCTTGTGGCCTTTCTTTACAGACAATTCGGAAAATTGTCCAGTACCTATTTTTGTAAAGACCCCAAAGATGTACTAGTCGAAAACAATAATCCTGCCCCTGCACTAGACTGAACCTGAGCCACCATCTAGACAAACAAGTGCATTAAACATTATAGGAGACTCAACAAACCGCCCACAACGCTCAATGACAAATGAGTAGTAGAGTAGTGTTTAGGTAACCAGTGGATAGACAAGGCTGTAAGAGAGTGTATATCACTTTATGGAGTTATATGGCTATAATGCCTAGCTGGATGAGAATCGAAGCACATCTGTTACTTCAGCCACGTGACATATAGTATGTTTGAAGTCTTGAATGTTTCAGTTGTTTTACAGTAAACAACCAAGTAGGCTAGTTTATTTTGGTCACAATACAACATTGGGGTCTATGCTTGAAAAAATAAATGTAAGACAAAAATCTAAGATTAAAGGAAAAGAGTATTCAGAGTAATAGATTTATGATGGAATTATGAGAATTTCTGAAAACAGTGGGGGACAAGAAGAGGAGGAGGAAAACAAGTTTTTCCTCCATAGACTTTGAACTCAAGCGTAGTAAATACAAGTGCTACTACTTCTAATAGTTGCCACTACTGGGGAGTGTACTGGAATGATGTTTGCAAGTGGATTTGTTTTCTTTATTACCAGTGTCCCTCGCCATCAGGCGAACCCAGTCCAGCTTCTGGGTTGTTTTTTTTTAATTTACATCCTCAAGTCAAGGATGAGAATTCAACATTTTAGTCCAGCTGACCCAACTAGCCCAATGATAATACGGATGATGATGATTCAGTTTGTTTCCTTTAGCATATACCTCTTTCCCAATTGCAGTGATCTCCTTCACACCAAATCATCAAACACATATAGGCATGGTGCTCGCCAGTTCATCAGTAACATATTAGCTAGTGCTTTGCTGAATAAACATCGTTCTCACAACAGCACACCAGAAAGACTCTGGATTCTTTGCCAGTTCCCGAGCCCCATTCATTTAATCTTTAATCTTATGTTACTTAATTTGGTTGGTTGGTTGGTTATCTGTTGGGGTATCATGCTTACACGTCAGCCATGTCCATATGTATTCATAATACACATGCGTTAGCTTCTTACTTCCAAGTCTCTCATTCTAGGCAACGATGTGGTTTGAGAGGCAAAGAACAAGGAGAAGGCATAGAAGTAAATATCTGGATGGCTTGGCCACGTGGTATGGTCGAGACAAGAACACAGAGCTGATCCAGGACTCTGGTGATCGTGTGAGATGGCAAAACCTGACCGCCCACGCTTGTCGGCATGGCATATGATGATGACTAGACTGGACATACACTGACCAAGTGCTACATTTACTTTACATTACTGTTTGGTTAAGAAGCGCGGATACTGAATAAACAATAAACAATGCGAGGGCACAGCCAAAGTTGTCAACATGTGGTTATTTCAAACAGGAAGAATATCATGGCGGGAGAGGACAAGAAACTATTAGAAAATTGAGTGTTGAAGAAACCGTGACTCACCGAGATCAACAGGTCGGACAATTGAGGTACTTCGGTCATATAAAGAGACAACTTCTTGTTAAAAAAAAAAAAAAGTCGCAAGTCGACAGGGTCGACTTCATTGCACCGAGTTTTATCGCATATGGCTCGGTCTCTTTCCGCAGCGAGGAAAGCGTCGCATAAAGCACGAACTCCGTAGCTCTGGCTACGACCCACGGGAGTCTCCGAAAAAATACTCGTGAACCGAAGGACGTGGCCCGGAATCGAACCCACAATCTTCGGAGCCCGAGTCTAACAGCTTGACCACGACTATATATATATATATATATATATATATATATATATATATATATATATATATATATATATATATATATATATATATATATCGCATAGGCCGGTCTCTCTGGCCGAGGGGTTACAACACTTTCTCCGTAATCCCGTTTATCACGCAGAGTCTCGTAGCGGGCGAGAACTGGGAGCGGTTCGTCCCCCGCTGGTGACTTGCGGGATAACTGAGCCGGCCGCTCAGAAAGCAATGGCAAACTACTGAGCGTAATCTTGCCAAGAAATCAACAGACAGCTGAAAGATGCTGCTGTTGACAGCGATGTCCTGTAAAGGATATGCGAATTTTAAAAAAATAAAAATATATCGCATATGGCTCGGTCTCTTTCCGCACCGCGATCTGCCGACAGCGTCCCACAGAGCATGAACTCCGTATCTCCAGCGATGACCCCCCCCCCCACGAGTCTCAGAGAAAACTACACACGTAAATGGTGTAATTTAGTCCCGAAACGAACCCACTACCCCTCTCCTTTGGAGACATTACAGTCGACCTTCAGTGCGGTAATGGCACTTGATTGTAGTGGTGCTTGTGATGTTGAAGAAGCCATGTTAAATCCTCGCCAAAACACTCACTGAAACTGGTCATGGGAATTATATTAACGCACATCGGCCTGGTGGCCCGCCTATGATACAATATATACACTCTGAAAACTGGCATTCCAACGACGGGACTACCTTGACCTTTAACAATGAATGCCTCGCGACAATGAGAAACACAAATACCGAACACAACCGAACAACAATCCAATCCAATCTTTCAAGGGAGATATTTAGGTCCCGTTCAACTGTCTGTCTGTCCGCAGATAGGTTATAGTTGGGGAACTTTATGGTGTTTTCTTTCGGGTTATAGTTGGAGCCTTTATGGTGTTTTTCTTTCATACTGAACTTCTCGGAGACATTGTAGCTTGCTTACAAACCATTCACTACACAACACGATAGAAACCGACAAGTCTGGTCATAAACAGATCGTGACAAAGAATAGCGTTTACTCTATGGCGCTTGATTGCCTAATTCTTCTGGCTGTAATACAGCGATATTCTAGCAGACATCAACAACGCGCAGAGGAACGACAATGGTTTATCAGGCAGAAGACAGCGAGCCAATAATAATTGCCGAGACATTCTGGGTATTCCAGGCGATAATGAATAAATTACACGCAGACGACGAGAAGGGGACACAAGTTCTTCACATAAAGTACATTTTTTGCAGGTGTTTTATGTTAGTTGCATATCCTTTACAGGACGTAACAGTCAACCCCAGCATTTTTTGGCTGTTTGTGATTCCTGGGCCAGTTTACGTTCAGTAGTTTTTCCATTGCTTTCGGAACGACCGGCACTCATATGCAAACCAACGCAAAACGGCCTACTTCCAAATCGTCCGCAGCTGTGTTTCGAACGCGGTATTCGGGATTACGAACTGCATTCGTAACCCTTTCCCTGTATGTACCAGAAGAAGCGGTCGACCATGTATGTAAACGTTGGACAGAGGGAATAACAAGCGTCCATGGGTGACTCTCGATGCATGACGCCCACAAACGGGCACTCTCCCGCTGTTTATGCTTCGCCTCGACACTGCAAGGTACAAGAGGAACAAGATCAGATAGAGATGATTGTGTGTCTTATAAAGGGAACTGAATCATCAACATTTTTTCGGGATCCTCGCCGGCGCTACGGAGTTCTTGCAATGAGCTGAGATTCTCCGGACTCAGTCTTGAGTTAGAAGTAGAACGGAGCACTTATGGGTTACACCCGTGTGCCGTGGTGTTGATCCGTTGACTAAACAAAACTATACAGGGAAGTGGGGTAGCGTTAATGGGTAGCCTGCCGGTCAGGTGGTCATGAGACAGAATACGCATCACGGTGGGATTTGAACACTGAGCATGAGATTGAATACGCATCACGGTGGGATTTGAACATTGAGCATGAGACGCCAGATCGACCCAGCCTATAATGGTTTATCAGGAAATGTCTTGGGGAATAAAGCTGGCACGCAGCTATTGATCAGGTCAACTCATGACTGCCTATTGGTCTATAAATATATGGGGTTAGAACCACAGGTCTTAAGATGTGTAAAAGGCTCTTTTCTTTTCACTTCTTATAAATACCATCAAGCATGAACTGTATGTTTCGTAGGACTTTTGTGTTGGCATTCTGGTTACGGCATTATTACAGTGGAATTTTTTTACATCTGTCCGATGTTGTTTTGTTGCGTGAACTACATTTCGGAGGTAAAATGGCGTGGCTGGTTAGAAAATATCTAGAAACGGAACAACATCTAGAAACATCGAGACTGTCGGTGAACATCTGGTTGGGAAAGTGACTGCCGATTCCATCAGGGATGAACTGTATGTTTCGTAGAGGACTTTTGTGTTGGGATTCTGGCGACGGCATTATGTACAGTGGAATCTTTTTACATCTGTCCGAGGTTGTTTTGTTGCGTGAACTGCATTTTGGAGGTAAAATGGCTAGAAAACATCTAGAAACGGAACAACAACATCTAGAAACATCGAGACTATAGGTGAACATCTGGTTGGGAAAGTGACTGCCGATTCCATCAAGGATGATCTGTATGTTTCGTAGAAGACTTTTATGGTGACATTCTGGCGACGGCATTATGCACAGTGTGCCTGAGCGGGCCGTTGTTTGTCGAGACTCCTGTCTTTTCCACTCTTCACATGGGGCAGTGAGGAACATTTTGTGTAATATTCACTGGCACGGGAATAGACCATAATGAGGACGACCCTTTGCTGTGAAGTTGGAACCGCGACTAATGACTAATGACCAGAGAAGTTCACCGTGGGCCCATGTGCTTTTCCCGATCAAATGAGGGACATCTTGAAGAAAGAGCAAATCTGACACGAACTGCCCACTATATGAGAGAGAAAAAACTGGATGCAACAGACGTCAGAAGGAGATTGCTTATAGCAATGTAGAGATTATACAGTCGTTAAGGTACTATGGAACGACAAGCAGATTAAAGTAACAAAGTTGAGAACATGCGCTTTTACTTTGGCATCATATGCTCTGAGTCATACAACATTTGGCAATCACTCATCATCTTCGACTTTTGTCATCAAGCGTCGTGGAGAAGTATGGTTGACGCTCCAGCGCTTGATGGGTGGCACGGGATCATGTCATTCTGTGTTATTGTACAATGTCTTTGATGTCTTCAATCCATGTGCTCGTCCTCTTGCTCTCACATCAGATCCTCTTTAATGTAGCGCCGGTGCTGGTAGTTGATTGTGAATTCTACGAGATGGCCGAGCCATTTGATCTTCTGTCTTTCAATATATGTGGCACAAGGTGTTGATTCCACTCTCTGTCTGATAACATTTCTTATTCGGTCTCGGATTGTTAAGTTGGCAGCTCTCCTCAGGCATCTCATCTCAAGGGTGTTGATTTTGCGTGTGTGATTCGGATAATGTCCAAGTCTGACATCGTTCTTTATCTTATATATAAAAAAGGATCTCCGTCCAAATGTATGTCCGTATGTATTTATGTCTGTATGTCCTTTATACGTTCGCGAACGGCCCATCCGATTGAGATGAAATTTTCTACACGCCTTCCTTTCATTCCAGAGCTGCCAACTGTGATATTTTGTTAGTGTGAAATCGCCTGCTTACTCAGTATTATTTCATTTTTCATTTTTCATCATAATTTCATATATCTCAGGGGACCTAACTCTGTAAAAGTTATTTCAAGGGGCATAACTTTTCTGTATAACTTATAGTCATATTGTGGCATCGTTTTCACAGATTTATAAACTCTTTGTCCATAGTTATGTACCGGCATATGAGTTATAATAAATAATGATACAATCTGTAAGGCATTTTCAAAGTTTTCATAAAAATGATGCACAATGCATAACATTGTAACTCATCTTTTTTTGCTTAAGAAGTTACTGTAGTCATGCAGGTGATTAGAAAGAGTTTTCATTAAAAATAATGGATGGTGTGTGGAAGAACGTTCTTTTAAGTTACTTTTTTTGTTGTATGAATTTAATGAAGCCGGACAGGGTCAGGCAGACAGATAGACAGACAGATAGACAGTCGGGAACAGGAACTTATATGACTACTTATATAAATTAAATGAGATGCTTCACACCAGGAGCTGGGCGATGCCGGGCCGGGTCAGACAGACAGACAGACAGACAGACAGACAGATAGTCGGTAACGGGAACGGGAACTTATATGACTACTTATATGAATTAAATGAGATGCTTCCCACAAGGGACTGGGCGAAGCCGGGCAGGGTCAGGCAGACAGATAGACAGACAGATAGACAGACAGATAGACAGACAGATAGACAGACAGATAGACAGTCGGGAACGGGAACTTATATGACTACTTATATGAATTAAATGAGATGCTCCACACCAGGAGCTGGGCAATGCCGGGCCGGGTCAGACAGACAGACAGACAGACAGACAGACAGACAGACAGACAGACAGTCGGTAACGGGAACGAGAACTTATATGACTACTTATATGAATTAAATGAGATGCTCCCCACCAGGGTCTGGGCGAAGCCGGGCAGGGTCAGCTAGTGTTATATAATTATCTGTCGTTTTGGGGACATAAAGCCACAATCACTTAAGACAAAATTCGGGGATTCTGAGCGTAAGTATTGGAGACATCGTCTTAGAATTCCACGGACAAGAAAAACAGAACAATGCGGGACAGTCAACAAGATTGGAACATCGTGTAAAATTGCTCATTAACGGTATAAAATAACTTGATAATCTTAAATATGTAAGGATATTAAGTATATTCAATCGGCTCTGTTGTGAAGGGGTTATGGGCGCAGTTCGTAATCCCGCATACCGCGTTTGAAACACAGTTATCAGTTATCAGTTGGGGTATCGTCATTGCGCTCCGGACAGGTCCATAGGTGCTCAGATCCTCCCCCCAGCATATGCATCAGCGTCCGGTGGCTAATAGTGCCAGTTCTGTGTTGGTTGACGAGGCCCCTCATTTTCCCGATGTACCTCCCGTGTCTAGCCGTGCCAATTCTCACTCCCAAGTCTCTCATCCTGGACAGCGATGTGGAATCACTGACGTCAAAGTCCTCTGTTCTCGCCATATCTTTAAGGATGTTAATAACATCGGCACGATCCATGGGCTGGCCATCTACAGGGGGTGCAGAGCCAGCCAGTTTATCAGCTCGTTCATTTCCCTCGACTCCCTCATGTCCCGGGACGAAGGTGAAGGTGACTTTACGAACAACAGTCTTCCGCAGCGACTCAGTCCACTGTCTACGTACAGATCCAGCTTCGACCTTCTGAATCATGCTCATTGAGTCACTTAGTACACCCACGTTGGTATAATGGTGTGATTCCAGCCATATGAAAGCCTGTGTAACTGCCATCACCTACATCGTCATGCTGCTCGTGGTCATAGAGTGGGCACCACTGGATTCTTGAACGGTTCGGCCAGCTGAACGGGCTGTAAATGCCCACGCACTTTTCTGCTGCTTTACAACAGATCCATCTGTATAGATGAGCACTTCGGGGTTGTCTGAGTGTTCTTTGATGAGCGCGTCGACCTCTGCATTGACAGCGGCAGGGTTCTGTTCTCTGCACCGTCTCTCAAGTGTGATAATGGCGATTTGGCAGCAGACCGCTTTGCTTTGGTTTTCATAAAACTGGTATGGGTGTCGGTCGTTCAGAAAGCAATGGCAAACTACTGAACGTAAACTTGCCAAGAAATCACAAACAGCCAAAAAAATGCTGGGGATGACTGCAACGTCCTGTAAAGGATATGCAACTAACTTAACTTACCAGACAGATGGTTTATCTGACAATTGTCGAACGATATCTATACACACTGTAGCAGAGCAGTGGTCACCAAAATTGTTCAGTCGTCGTCCTCACCTCCTACATGATACCCCAGCTTGTCCCCTTCCCCGCGCACACATGCACACACTTGGTATTTGGGCCAATTGGCCACATCCAAAACGACAGAATTCTCAACCCCACCCTACAGGCGACGATCAATCATTCCACCATTCTAATTCGCTCTGACGGGTGGGTACCGCCCACTTTCAAAACTCCAGTATGGATGTGATACAATGCCTATTACATGTAACATCACCCTAAAAGGCACTGGGTTGCCGGTGCCGCCCACTTTCGTAACTTCCGGTATGGATGATTTATAATGTCTACTGCGTTTGACATTAAACACGTTGTCGCTGTTTTCTGACCTGAAGCAGATCAATAATAATGACCCTGGTGTTAATAATAATAATAATAATAATAATAATAATAATAATAATAATAATAATAATAGACGTTCGCCTGCCGTTGCGGTGGCCATGGAGGTCGATCCACATGGGGAATGGATTACGCAACATATGCCCATTGCGCGGTAAGGCGTGAAGAATGGTCCTTTACTAATCTCATCATGTTTCTCTCGTCCCTTCTGGCATCTAGGTGGGGTCCTTCGCTACTTATAATAATAATAATAATAATAATAATAATAATACCAACATTCCTCATATTCCTTCTTCTTCTATTGTCCTCTATCCCCCAGTGGGGAATAGTTCCCCCCCCCCCTCTGTATCTCTAGATATCCCATGCAGCTCTGCCCATAATTTTCATTTGTTTCTACTTCTCTTCTCTGTGAGTTTTTAGGCCTTATATTTCTTTTGCTTTGTGCGTTCCAGACTAAAGCCTTTCTAGGTGTACTATTCTCAGGTTTTCCCAATGTATGGACTATTCAGCGCCCGAACCTTCTCTTCGACCGATTCACTAGTAATTAATTCCCCATGTAGTGCCACTTCATTTCCAGAAGATATCCTCCCACGTTTCTAAACTGAAGTGAAACTGGTCTCTGCGCCCCAGCATGAACCATCGACCTACTTTGCCACGGTTCAGCGCCCAGGTAGGCAAGAATTCAGCATTACAGGTGTACTGTTGCTGCGGTATTCTCAAATACACACAAGATCTGTGCAGGTTTATACGGGGAATCGCTTCATTGTGAAACATGCACTGAAAAAAATAACCGTGTCTAGATATAATTTGGAGGGGGGAGGGAGCATCATCATCACGTGCCTTGCCGACTGGCGTGGGGGATCATGCAACGCTTTCGATGGGCGGTTAGCTTCTCTGTGGAGAACATGAGCCAGATTGGATAAAACCCAGTTGTTTTTTTTTAAATTTTGTTACCGGTCGCTCGCTTTAAACTCAAGCGTAGTTCACGGACGTGCCAATACTTCTAGTGCACTGGACTTATCTTTGCGTGTGGACCAGCTTTCCCTATTACCAGTATCCCTCGCCATCAAGCGAACCCACCCCGATTTCTGGGGTACTTATTATTTGCGCAGTGAAATAAAGTCGACCCTCTTGTCTCTTAACCCTTTTTTGTGAGCGCCATTTTCATTAATACGCAGTTGTACTTCTAACCCCACCAATTCATTACGTCAATCCATACCCAGCGTTACAATATGGTACTAAATACTTCCCCTCTGGCGATGGGGTTACTAATGCAATTCGTAATTCCGCATACCGCATTCGAAAACAGCTGAAGGCGCTCTGGCAGCAGTCCGCCTTGCGTTAGTATTCTTACAATGATATGTGTGCCGGTCGTTTGAAAAGCAATGACAAACTACTAGAGGTAAACATGCCAAGAAATCACAAACAGTAAAAAAAAAAAAATGCTGGAGTTGACTGCAACGTACTGTACAGGATATGGAACTAACTTTCCACATACTTCTCCGAATGTTCTGGAAGGAAAGGCGGCGAGGAGGGATTATGGTCTCCCCACCTACGAATACTGTTTACCTATAATAATCCATACCTGTCGGTGCAATATCTTAAAAAGTCGCTTAAAAGTCCACAGGGTCGACTTAATTACACCAGGTTTTATCACATACGGCTCAGCCTCTTTCCGCAGCGAGGAAAGCGTCGCACAAAGCACGAACTCCGTAGCTCTAGCGACGACCCACAGGAGTCTCCGAAAAATTTAACTCGTGAACCGAAGGACGCAGCCCGGAATCGAACCCACAACCTTCGGAGCCCGAGTCAAACGGCTTGACAGCTTGCAATATCTGCCTAAGAATAGAAGAGACCGGGAAAAGAACAAGGTATCCACAAAGTTGGCTTGACAGCTTTACAATGTTGCTGAACAAACATCTCCTACCACAAATCGTCGTTAGTCTTCTGGGATTAAACGAAAAGAAATCACCGCCATCACCAGCCGGTTTCTCTGACGTAGAGTTTAAGGACATTGTTCGTAATCCCGTATACTCTCGTACGAAACGCAGCTGTGCGAGATTCGGCAACGGATCACGTCACGTTGGTTACTTACGAGAGTATGTGAGCAGGTCGTTCAGAAATCAATGGCAAACTACTGAACGTAAAACTTGCCAAGACATCAACAGCAGCTGAAACATGCTGGTGTTGACTGCAATGTCCCGTAAATGATATGCGGGGGGGGGGGGGGGGGGGGGGAAGAATCACCGCCATACCGTACTGAATGCGGCAACTGTATCCTGCATAACCTCAGATGAATAGTAACAGTGAGGCTGTGCTCATAACAAGGAACATGGCCGCTCGAACTCCAAGCAGATGTAACTGGGAGACATCTACAACGACCACGATATATTGTAGTAATCAGACTCGAGCAGGCTAGGGGAGTTAACCTATGTTGCTGTGATTGTCTCCCTTAGCTTGTCCCATCTTTTCCCCCCAATTTTATTTAATCAAGAACCATTGTTGTTCATTGGGATTGGAAAATTAATTCAGGAAAGACTGACCAACCCAGAACTCAGGCCTACAACATGTAATAGTCCTAACATCTAACACAGTGGTTCTCAACCTTTTTTGGCCAATACACCCTTTCACCATTTGTTCAGCATGTCACCCCCTCCCCCACCACATTCGTATTTCCTACCTATAAATTCCTCCGCCCCTACACATTATACGTAAAAATGGAAGCTAAATTTAATAACACATACTAGAACAAGTCTAGTTCTACCCCCGCTGGTGACTTGCGGGATAACTGAGCCGGCCGCTCAGAAAGCAATGGCAAACTACTTAGCATAATCTTGCCAAGAAATCAACAGACAGCTGAAAGATGCTGCTGTTGACAGCCATGTCCTGTAATGGATATGCGAATTAAAAAAAAAAAAAAAAAAAAAGAACAAGTCTAGACGTCTACATAAAACGTGATTTGCGGGTCTACTTCCGTTATAAAACGAATTTCAGAAGGACGAGATGTACAGAACCGTAAAGTATGGAGGGAAAAACAATATCAAGTAATGGGTTCTTATATTAGTGCGATTTTGAAACAATCTTAACCCCCCCCCCCCCCCACAGAAACCCTAAAATTCCCCACCGGTTGAAAACCACTGGTCTAATATATTCAAAGCTGTTTCCTGCTACGGAAGTTTGCTGTTAGTTTTACAAACATTAGCCCCAACAGAATATCGATTAGCCGTACAGACGACAGACGGCAACATAAGCCCTACAGGCATGTACAGTTGAAGTCGGATGTGTGTCCCAAAGGCGAAAACATCACCAACTGTGCCACAATGCTTTCCGAGCACTAACCACGAAGACAGGAGAAGAATACGGCTTTCAACTCGCCACCATAATCAAGTCTCCTGGTGGTCAGTGTGGATACTTAAACTATCGATGTGCTGATGCCGAGGCAGTGGGTTCAACCCCTACACCGGTCGGTTGGGACTAAAATGTTGACTTCTCGTTCTTGACTTGGGAAAGTAAATTACAAGTACCTCTGAAGTCAGGAATGGGTTCGGCTGGTGGAGAGGGACACTGGTCATAGGGAAAGCTAATCCACACGCAAACATCAATCCAGAAGTAGTAACACGTGTATGGACTATGCTTGAGTTCAGAGCGAGGGAACGCTAAAATAAAAAGCCTCCTTAACGACACAACAACCTAAGAATGAAATTGTGAAAGTGAGCCCAACAAACACAGAAGCCACTCACACCCAGACAGTAACACAAACAAGACACTGTGCCTATTCATAATACAAGGCCAGATATCACGTGGCAACAGATTGTTCTGAACATGCCTTGCTGTCTACTACCAAAAAAAAAAAATAATGCAACAGCATGAACGAGTGACTCATGCCTAGAATAGATGCTGCAGTGTTTGGTTCTTGTGGTGATATGTATATGCGTTTATATCATGAAGGTTTTGTGTGGCAGTGTTTGTTGGCAAAGAGTCGTTTTCATTGCCACGGATGCCTCCATAAAACATGCTCGAGTCTCCTCACATGGCTCACACTTCGAGAAGTTCAGCACAGTGCACCAACTCTAGCACGGTATATCTGTATCATAACTCCTTGTACTGATTTCGATGGTATAGACAGAAAGCAACAGCAAACTACCGAACGCAAAAATAATTGCCTAGTAAATCAAGAACAGCCAAACAATGTTGCGGTTGATTGCCACGCCCTGTGAAGCACACGCAACTAACTTTAATCACATGCATGTACCCGTTGCGTGAAAACTGAAAACTGCGACGTCGAGTGTGTGAAAATAGAAGGTCGCCTATCTTCGCTGACCTTAATGGCCGGTGTCAAAGGAACGCGTGGGAAATGTCACATTGGATTTTTTTAAAAATATTGCATATCCCTTTCAAGGACGTTGCAGTCAACACCAGCATTTTCCAGTTGCTATACTAGGCAAGTTTTACGCTCAGTAGTTTGCCATTGCTTTCAGAACGACCGGCTCACATACCCCCTAAGTTACCAGCGCGGCGCGAACCGCTGCCGATTCTCGCAGCTGCTGTTTTCCCCACGTGGATATACGGATTACGAACAAGCAGAATTGGATTACACTCGTGTAAGGAAGCCTTTTGGCTCAGATCAAAGTGTAGTCATCTGCGCTTTGATATGTCCGTGGTCATCCGAACGACACCCAGAGACGTGGTTCCTCACGGGGCAGCTCTGGCCACAAAAATAAAATATAACAAAAAACTGCGTGGCCACACGAGATAACGCGAAATATTCCAGGCAAAAAATCGTGTAAGCTATTATTTGTGTTGTTCAACTGCACTATACCACAACCATGTTCAAGATACGAGATAACGCAAAATATTCCAGGCAATAAATCGTGTAAACTATTATTTGTGTTGTTATTCAACTACACTATACCACAACCATGTTCAAGATACGAGATAACGCAAAATATTTCAGGCAATAAATCGTGTAAACTATTATTTGTGTTGTTATTCAACTGCACTATACCACAACCATGTTCAAGATACGAGATAACGCGAAATGTTCCAGGCAATAAATCGTGTAAGCTATTATTTGTGTTGTTATTCACTCACGCTCAGATGGCGGCCTCTACAATGCTCAGAGATTGAAGGCTAAGACCAAAATTAGGAGGGTACTGATCAGAGAGTTGCTTTTTGCAGATGAAGGCACTAAAGAAGATTGGCTGCCCACCAACTCTTCTGTCCATTGTGGAATCGTTCCACACAGGCATGAAGGGTATAATCAAGTTTGATGGTGCAACTTCTGAAGAATTTGAAATCAAGAGTGGAGTTAAGCAAGGTTGTGTACTAGCTCCCACCCTCTTTGGAATATACTTTTCACTTCTACTGAAATATGCATTTCGTGATCAGGATGGTGGTATATACATTCACTCACGCTCAGATGGCGGCCTCTACAATGCTCAGAGATTGAAGGCTAAGACCAAAATTAGGAGGGTACTGATCAGAGAGTTGCTTTTTGCAGATGATGCTGCAGTTACGACCCACTCTGAGGAAGAATTGCAATGTCTACTATCTGCATTCTCCAATGCTTGTTCTGAATTTGGTTTAACAATTAGCAAAAAGAAGACACAGATTATGTCACAAGGTGCACATGGGGTACCATCAATCTTTATTGACGACGCCGAACTAGAGATAGTAGACCATTTTACATATCTGGGATCGGTGGTAAATAGCAAATTATCCCTAGATCAGGAAATCAACATCCGGATTGGAAAGGCAGCAACAACAATGAACAGGTTAAGAAAAAGAGTCTGGGAGAACAGGAAGCTTACTGCCAAAACAAAAGTCCTTGTCTATCAAGCCTGTGTCCTTAGTACTCTTCTCTATGGCAGTGAAACCTGGACAACTTACTCACACCAAGAGAACAATTTAAACAGCTTTCATATGCGGTGTCTGCGAAGAATTCTTGGTATTAAGTGGCAAGACAAAATCACAAATACTGAAGTATTGGAAAGATCAGGTTGTGTGACAGTTTATTCCATGCTCAGTCTTCGTAGACTTAGATGGATAGGACATCTTAGGCGGATGGATGATGGTAGAATACCAAAGGATATCTTTTTTGGTGAATTACAGATGGGTAAGAGATCTCAGGGTCGGCCTCTACTACGATACAAAGATGTGTGTAAGCGGGACATGATTGATACAGGCATTGATAATGCACATTGGGAGCAAGTCGCCGCTGAACGTGTTGCATGGAGGGCAAATATCAGAAATGGAATAAAGTCAAAGGAGAAAATTATTGCAGAAAAGTCACACACCAAGCGTTTGAGACGTAAGATGGTGCATGATGGTGGAAATGACCACGTGTTCACATGCACCCACTGTGAACGGACATTTACAGCGCAAATTGGCCTTATCAGTCACACTCGCTACCGCCATAGTTAAAAGTTATTATGCCTTTTTAAAGCACAAACTATCGTCTGTCAAGACGGCAAGGTGCCAATGTGTGTATATTCAACTGCACTATACCACAACATGCACAAGAGATTACCTACTAAAAAAAAAAAATTCTTTTTAGTTGCCGTTGTGTATAAGACCTGCCTTTTCAAGCAAGCTAAATATTCATAAAGTAATTCTCAAATGTGCCCGTCTGGCTTTTCCTAGGAGTTGCAGGTGAGGACGGAGCAAGTATAGGAATGTCCCGCGTGCTGAGATATCTGTGACACGGGTTTTTGACTATTAACTCAAATTCTCAAAGTAGAGATCGCCCACAAGCAATAAGGTGTGGCAAACACGTTTGCTAATTGTCTTTATACACAGTGGACCATGGAATACAGGAACAAAAGACTCCCGCTACCGGATTAACTCCAAACAATGGGCCAGACATGAGCCAACCTCCAACAATGACAGCAATTAGCATGGCCTGGGGAAACGCTAGCATGTTACAGATCTCTTAGTAATTAAACACCGCATATAGCCATCTATAGTGAACAACCTGAGTTCTTTTGCGCCATATCAAACGTGTTTAACCTGCCAACAAAAGACTATTTACAGTATAGTAGTAGTATAACTGCCTGCTCCGTGGCGAAGGGTTTTCGCAGTGTTCGTACTCCCGCATATCAGCTGTGGGCGATTTGGCAGCAGACCGCCTTGCGTTGGTTTTTTTACGATTTGGTATGGGTACCGGCCGTTCAGAAATCAATGGCAAACTACTGAACGTAAACTTGCCAAGAGATCACAAACAGCCAAACAATGCTGGGGTTGACTGCGACGTCATGTAAAGGATATGCAACTAACTTTTTAGTCGTATAACTGTGTAGATCGCTTTGACGTGATTTCCACAAGAGTGTAAGAGTAAGAGTCGGCAGTTCAGAAAGCGATGACAAACCGTCTTCTTATAGTGCATGCCAAGTAGCGTTGGCAACTACAACTCGTAGTAGTACAAAGGAAACATGAAATATGTAACTCCAGTGACGAATCCCAGGAGGCTCCGAGAAAATTGCTCTCGTGGACCGAACGACATCGCCCGGAATCGAACCCACAACCTTCGGGGCGCGAGGCAGACGACGTAATCACTTCACGGAGACTCCCTTACACTTACACGCCTGAAGGTGTGCTAGACCCACATTTGTTGACCAAACGTCACTCTGTGGACGATGCTGTCATCAGTACCACAACGGCCGCCTTTATGACACACCTTGACCCCATTAAAGGCTAGGTCGACCTGGGAGCCAGGTCCATTTGATAAAATCGGAATCCGCCCCTGTTTAGGATCTTATGACCACCAGCAGGTGAGTGTCTGTCCAACCACAACGCTACCGTGGCGCTATAAGCAGGTTATGCTGTATACCAAAACTAGCCCCAGAATAAAACAGTTCCGCACTTAACCACACCTACTTTGATTTAACGCGCAACCCCGCACAGGGGCCAAATTCCAGGACACCGTATGACGTAAACTCGGAAATCGCTAGCACCTCACATTGTAGAGCGAGGTAGGTGCGCGTAGAAGAAAGAGACTGACTGTGTTTATCATCTTCGGTAAGGCGGTAGATTTTTCTTTTCTCCTTCTGTTTGATGGGCAAAAAGAAAACCCTAACCTCTACAGTTCACAGCTACTGTTCTAGCCAGGCCGTCTTAATTCCTCAGGCTGAAGACCCCATTGTCCTAGCCCCCGCAAGGTACTACAGGGAGTAATGACAGCTTTGTTTCCTCCCTCCCCCCTCCCCCTTCTTGAGTGAACTTGGTATATGGCGTTAGCCCCAGATTTTCATAAACCAATATTGACTCGGCCGGTCTCCGTGGCGTAAAGGCTTGTGAACGCGATTCGTGAGCCGCTTAACACGTGTTCGAAACACAGCGGCGACCGATTTTGGCAGGAGACCAAGTCGCGCTGGGGTTTTAACGTGTTGGTATGGGAGCCAGCCATTCAGAAAGAAATGACAAACTACTGAAAGTAAACTTGTCAAGACATCAACAACAGCAGTAAAATGCTGGTGTTGACAGAGATGTCCTGTAATTAGGATATGGAAAAAAAAATCGTGACTCGACCGCAACATGTCCTGGTATCTATTTTAGACTAGGCAACTCATGTTATTTTTTGTTTTTAGTTCTCGGAGTTCGAATATACGACAACCAAGCCGGCGGGCATGCGTGATAGCCGCTGCACCATCACGGCTGTCACGGTGTGCGCGTGGTAAAAGAACACTGGGTTCGAAATAATTCGCAAGCGAGTTGGAAACAAGCCGCCTTACGTTGATTTTCACAATGGCATGAGAGTCGGTTGTCCAGAAAGCAATGGGACACCGTTGAACGTAAAATTGCCTAGAAAATCACAAATAGCCGAAAAATACTGGGGTTGACAGCGACGCCCTGTAAAGAACACGCAACAAACTTCCCAACATCACACACGCATGTGTCTATGCCCCGCTGCCGGCTCTACTGACTTGTCCTTGTTTTCTTCCCGTCTCACACAAACGCATTCTTTCTCTCTGGGGAAAGAAACAATGTACTCGTACATCAATTGCTTTCCCCGTCTTCGCTAAACTTTTGAAATGCCAGAAACTCGTAGACTCCTGGCACCGATACCGGAGTAATAACGCATACATCAAGGAAGAGACCCGTCATCTCTATCTCTCTCTCTCTCTCTCTCTCTCTCTCAGACACACCACCACTCACTGACGCAACAGATGGTGGCCCAGCGCCAACTTGTTCAATATCACGAGGCCGGCCTAGCTGATATGCCAGGTGTTGTACTAACAGTGAGTCACCGCCGGGCCCTATGCTGGAGTGGAGTTTTAGTACTTGTACACATTTAAGAGTGTATGTACATTGCGGGCAATAGTGAGTCACAGACAGGCCTTACACTTGAGTGTTAGTACCTGTTTACATTGAAGAGTGTCCGTTGCTTGTTTGTTTGCAACAGCGTGTCGCAGTCAAACATTCAACTTCATCAGACCACCTGCCTCGAGTTCCGAAGGTCGTGGGTTTGTTTCCGGACTCTGTCATACGGTTCACGTGTGCAATTTATTTAGGAGGCCCCAGCTGGTAGTAACTGGAGGTACAGAGTTCGCACTGTCTGACGCATTCAGCAGGCTGCTTTGAGGACAGAGACCGAGCTACACAATATAAAGCCGGGTGCAATTAAAACGGCCATACCTTTTTTTAAAACTCAGTATGAATCTACCTAGCGTACAATTGCCAGTCACAACCAAACATTCAGTGTCAATACTACTGTTCATGCAGAAGTTAAACAGTATTAAGAACCCATGGCACAAGATCATCAAATAAGTACGTTATTTGCGACAATGCATCTTTCATGTGCCAACATATGCATGCGAGACATGGCCATTTCCCAGTCACTAAAGGAAACTAGGGATTTGAGCTTAAGTGTTATAAAACACAACGTTCTTAGAATATCATGGACAAAGAGGATGTGTTCTATAAGATGCTACGAGATAAAGAAAACTGGCTACAAGATCATCAAGAAAACTGGCTACAAGATCATCAAGAAAACTGACTACAAGATCATCAAGAAAACTGGATACAAGATCATCAAGAAAACTGGCTACAAGATCATCAAGAAAACTGACTACAAGATCATCAAGAAAACTGGCTACGAGATCATCAAATAAAACTGACCACATGATCATCAAACATTTGGATACAAGATCATCAAGAAATCTGGCTACTAGATCATCAAACATTTGGATACAAAATCATCAAGAAAACTGGCTACAAAATCATCAAACATTTGGATACAGGATCATCAAGAAAACTAGCTACAAGATCATCAAGAAAACTGGCCCATAAGCAGTGTCAGGCCTCAGAAACTGAAATACTGTGGCCACATCAAACGTCACAGTAGCTTGGAGAGAACCGTGATGGAAGGTGTGGTTCAGGGTAGAAGAGACAGAGGTCGACCAATACGAAGATGGACACAGGACATGGCAGGGTATGAAGGAGAAGATATGGCCACAGATAAGTTGAGAGCAACACCGTGACTGCCAGCAGCAGTCAAACAGCAGTGTCAGTACTAATGTACATTCTCTTATGGCCGATGTTGAATGTGTATTGGTGCACAAACATAGTCACGGATTTCCCCTGTCTGCCTGCTCGGTTTAGTCTTTTCTGCATATCAAGGCTAAAATTTCTGTTGGTTTTAGTTATCCTTATCTTAACTGATTTAGTGCGAATGGAGAATATAAGGTGTATTTTTAATGGCTGTGCAGTGTTTGAAAATATTGCAGGGCCAAGTTTTGTATTCACCCTCTGTAAAGTTCATGCAACATAACAGGTAAATACAAAACTTGGACCGGCAATATTTTTTAAACACTGCACAGTTATTAAAACTACACCTTGTATATCACTAAATGTGACCTCCCATTTGGACAGATGGACGGTATATCGCCATACCAGGGTCACTGTGTTATTTGTTTTGCTTCGTGGCAACTTCCGTAGTTTCAAAGCTCAATGAACGGAAATCTACACTATAATACTTGTTCGTTTGATTGTGCACCATGTTTGGTCCAAACCTACGTTTTGTTTGGCACGGAATCAGTTAATACTCCCGGTAACCCAAAAACATGCACCACATGACAAGCTCACTTGAAGAAACAATTCAACTATAACCTCTCCCCAAAACAAGTGAAAGAACATGTTGACTTCTCATACTAGACTCGGGAACATAAATTACAAGTACCCATGAAGTCGGGATGACCCCACCTGATGGCGAGGGACACTGGTAATTTTTTTCCACATATCCTTTACATGACATACCTGTCAACATCAGCAGACTGTTGCAGTAGTTTGTCATTGCTTTCTGAGCGACCGGTTCACATACCCCATAAGTTACCGACACAGCGAGAACCGCTACCAATTCTCGCGCACATCACATTACTCACGAGAGTATACGGGATTACGGAGAAAGACTAAACTCCTAGGCCAGGGACACTGGTAATAGGAAAAGTTAATCCACACTCCAAAAAAAAACCAAAAGAATCAGCCCAGTGCACTAGAAGAAGTAGCACGTGTATTAACTACTCTTGAGTACAAAGCGAGCAAAAACAAACAAACAACAAAAAACAGAAAAGGACATGTCACTGACAAAAGACAGATAGTTTTTGTTTCCGCATTGAAGGGGGGGGGGGGGGGGGGGGGAATGAATAAAAGTATAATCCTGTTAAAACCTTAACAGCAATATAGCCAATTACTGCCACCAACTGAAAGCCCCATTAAGCCGACATTAGTGAAACTGAATATAATGAAGGCCTAAGGTATTATACAGACCTATCTACTAGATATCTTGGTGGATGTATGAATGACATCATACATACAATAAAAATGCAACATATCACATCATCATCATGTGTCCTGCGCATAGACACAGGCGTTCAAGCATCTCCACAGATGGCGGCCCTTGAGCTCTGGATCTAATCTATTGATGACGTTCCTCCACGCCACCACTCCAGTCCATCCAGCATCATTTCTTTCAGTCAAACAATACCTGTAACTATGTTTTTTTAAGTATTTCAGCTAAAGTATTATTCATTTATTCACTTCCTATGATATATATAACTTGGCAGTATGGACTTGATGAGATAAAATCTAGTGCTGCCATAACCTCCAATTAGATATAGTTTGTAAAATGGAGCTATACCTCTCCAGAGCACAAAGCCTGGGCTGAATTGTGGAGACCATGTGTTGCCCATGCAGCATAATCCCTCTCTCTGCCTGCCTAGTTTACTCCAGAGGAAAGGTAACACCAATATGTCTGGAACATGACAAGCTGCAGAAGCTGCCGAATCAGCAAAGTAATACTCACTGCCTGTCTAAGCTTCCATCCTAGACGTTGCCAACCAAGGTTTGCGGCTTCATCTGCCCTGCCATTTAGTCTTTGGGTTGCATATCCTTGCACTTGGCTAAGACTTGTACACTCCCAATTACACTCCTCGACCTGAAGTTGCTGGGTTTGCTGCCCAACAAAAAGCAGGTAGTAACGTCTACTGTTATATGGTAGCTCAGTCACATTTTTTGCAAATACAGGCTAAGAAAATTACAAATTCAGGTGGAAATTTTCATGTGCCATGGCGACTGGATTTTTCTACCCCTAGGTTTGAGGTTTATACTGTGACACATTCTCATGGAAATCTACGACAACGCTGTAGGCTGGACATGAGGTTTATATTTGACACATTCTCATGGAAATCTAAAATTAAACAGTAGACTAGGTTTGAGGTTTACATTATGACACACTTTCATAGATCTAAAATTAAACTATAGGTTAGGCAAGAGGTTTAAAACATGATACATTCTCATGGAAACCTATGGAAGCCAGAGACTAAACTGCAGGTGTCGTCGCTAGAGTTACACGTTCAACGATTCTGACAAGCCGCTCTGCGGAAAGAAGATGTGAGCAATATGGGATAGAACCCAGCACAATGAAACTGATTCTCCTGCCTTTAATTCCTCCCTTTTAACATTTTCATAGAAACCCACGGAAATAAAGACTAACCTGTAGGCAATACTGGCATTTGTCAGAAACAAGGTTTAAAAACTGCAGAGCAAATAATTATAACCAAATTACCAGCAACAATGATCACTGGTGGTAGTGTTGTGTGTGTTTAGTCATACGTTCAACAATAGGCTAAACATATTTAATCACCCTCTAACTTCTGTAATTATTGTTTTATTTCACTGAGTGAGTACAGAATGTTAAGAGATTGAGTTATAAATTTCATTAACCATAGTGAAAGATACTATAAAAAGTAAATGTCCAATTCTTTCAGGTAACAGATGTTTTCATAATTTCAGCTGCAGATGTTACATATATCGTTCCTTAAGCCTTGATATTGTAATTTCTGCCACAGTTTTTGTTAACTCTTTTAGCATCAGAAGCTGCCCATTGGGGCAAATAATTATAACAAAATCACAATGGTCAAATATACACACGCCAGAGAATGAAGAGGTGAAGAAAAGATGATGGTGCTGGTTAGGACATGCACTGAGAAAACCTGACAATATTATAACTAGCGGGGTCTTTGGAATTCACGGGGCCGCCAGAGAAATATGAGAAAACCTAGTGGGGACATGGAGGAGAGAAAAAAAAATTAATCATACGGAGAAGATGCAGACAGAGCTACATGGGATAGTTAATGATAGGACAGCCTGGAGTCAGTTGATTGCCAGCCTATGCCATAATGGAGAATAATGGGTGACAGAAGAAATATACAAATCCTGCGTAGTTTTCTTGTTTGGCCACACCTCTTTTAATTTGCTGTTCTCGCAGTCTGGCCATGGTTGTAGATTCACAGTCATCACTTAGTTCTCGCAAAAGTCTTACTTCTCGTAGAGCATTCAAAATGTCAGCCTGGTCCATGGCGCATCTGCCCTCCACAGTAGCCTTATCTGCGAGCTTGTCAGCCGGCTCATTTCTTTGTACTCCCGCATGAAGATGAAACTAATCTTTGCCAGCCAAGACCGCTCCAAAGACAGCAACCACTCTCTTCAGATCCACCCTATCTCTATCCTCATGAGCTTGCTCATTGTGTCGCTAAGGAAACATGCCCTAGTGAATGTCTGTGTCTCGAGCCATGTTACTGCTTTACTTACTGCCATAACTTCGATAGTCAGGCTACTTGTGGTCACAACAAAAGTTGAGGGGGCTGAGTGGTCTCGAGGTTATGGTGTCCGCCTCGAGTGCTGGAGGTCCCGGGTTCAGGCCCCGGTGAGGACGGGGATTTATTTAAAAAATCCACCTGGACTTCTAGTAATAAAAATTGCCCCTGGTCTCTGGGTAGTGAAATCGGACGCCCGTGTGTATTGTTGCGCACGTAAAAAATCCCTTGGCAGTTGGAAATCGAAAAAGAGTAGCCTAACGGCGCTGCCCGGGCAAGATTTTGAGTTAAAAATCTACCCAAAGTATTTCAGGATCCTCGCCGACGCAACGGAGTTCGTGCATTGAGCTGAGTTTCTCCAGACTCAGGTTTGAGTTAGGAGGAAAACGGAGCACTTATGGGTTAAACCGTGTGCCGTGATGTTGATCCAAGGACTAAACAACAAAAGCACCAGAGTCCTCCTTCACAATTCTCCCTCCCGCCTGAGCTGTAAAGGCCCATGAGCTTCTCACCGACCCATCTGTGTAAATGACAGCATCACCATCTAACAAATTCTCGAAAATCAACGCTTGTACTTCCCCCTCCACAGCAGCCGGATGGTATATGTTAAAGAATAGCTAATCACACATAAAGTACTACAAGAAACAAATGAAAATTGTAAACTGATTAGAGAAATTAGATGTAGACAGTCAAAATTTTTTGGTCACATTATGAGAAGAAACAAATTGGAGAACTTGTTGACAACTGGCAAGATCGAAGGGAAGAGAACAAGGGGAAGGCAGAGAAGTAAATACCTGGATGGCTTGGCCACATGGTATGGTCGAGACAAGAACACTGAGCTGATCCACGACTCTGGTGATCCAGTGAGATGGCGAAACATGACCGCCCATACTTATTGGCACGGCACATGACAAATGAATGAACCAAACATGGTGCATTGCTTGGGTAAACCCAGTCTCATAAAACAGGCACCGGATAATGTTCCGAAGAGAGATGGACAGAGTCACACTTGGGTGGACCACCGATGAATCACTCCCTGAAAGAACACCATGAGACGAAGCAGCAACGTGACAACAATAAGCCTTAGAACAGTGGTTCTCAACCGGTATTACTCCCTAGTATCATAGACATCCTGCTAAGGGAGTCTCCATGGCGAAGTGGTCAAGCCATCTGCCTCATGCTCCTAGATTGGGGGTTCTTTCAGTTCACGAATGCAGTTTTCTCGGAGACTCCTGGGATCATCACTGGAGCTACAGAGTTTGTGCTTTGTGTGACACTTTCGGCAGGCTGCCTTGCGGAAAGAGACCAAGTATGTGGGATAAAACCCGGTGCCCCGGGAAGGTTAACCCGGTCAACAAATGCCCGCAGAAGTCGGATGTGTCGGCCTAACGGCGCAAGAACGCAGCTCTGCTGTAAACAGGCACAAAGCAATCACATCCGAAAAAAAACAACTCCGGATGAACGAAGAAGAAGAAACCCAGTGCAATGAAGTTGATCCTCTCAACTTTTAAGACTTTTTTTTTATCTTATTGTTTATATTTGTGTCCATCCATCGATCTACCTATCTACCAACAAATGGATAATGAATTATGTCCGCACTTGCTATTCATTTGACTTGCTGCTTTCAAATAAAATCTCGCGCTGCTATAACCTCCAGTTAGTCCTGATTTCTTAATTTCTGACTTTCTTTCTTCTTGATACATTGAGTTCTTCTCAGGAATCTCGTTTCTGTTGTGATTTTTCTTTTCTCTTTTTATGTCACTGTCCAGGTTTGGCATTCGTAGCATAGAGTTCATAGGAAGATTGCTTTCAACACAGATAAAAGTCACACCTGGACAAATTGTTGACATCAAGACAGAAAGAAGCCATGGCTGGACAAACAAGTCACTAAATGGAAATAAATTAAAAATACAATAAAAAACAAACAATTAATTCACCTTTGCCAGTCTTGCTCTCTTGATCAGATCATTCAGCTTCCTTAAGGCAGCGTTCCTAGGCAACAGCTGCAAGTCTTTAAACAAATCTTGTTCTTCCAACTCAAACAGACGACGGTTCATATCAAACTGCAGCGGCTGATCCCAGAAAGACCCAATATACACCCTAGCAACCTCTGGGGTATTCAACACTTTTCCTAAGGACCACATAAGAGCACCATACACTCTCATTAACTGTTGGTGGTTGATCATGTCCGATTTATTCAGGACAATTCTGATTTTGTCATCGTGGCCTTTGATTGCTTCAATTGCCCGTCTGAACTCATCGGATATATCAAGCTTGTGAGCATCAAATAACAAAATAATTCTGTCAACATGCTCAGCATACCACTCTAGTACACCAGCGAAATCATAACCACGGTCGACTCTCTGCTTCTCACCAGACAAGATACCTGGGGTATCTACAATTGTAATACTGTCTAACACTGGATTTTTCATCTGGGAACACTGAAATCTGTTAAGAAACGTATTTCCAAATTTAGTTAATGGTTTAAATTGTTTCTTGGGGTCCACGACAAGAGCATTCCCTGGAATGACACTCTCTGTTTCTCCTCCCATTATAACTATGAAACGGTCAGTTGTCGGTTCGGGTCCGATCCTCATTCCTGGAAAATCCTGCTCTAATAAATATCGAATAAACGTGGTTTTACCTGTAGAATATTGCCCGATTAACAGAATCACAGGTTTAGCATCGAAATCTGGTTCATCCAATGCAGGCGAATGAAAATCGTGGTATCTATAAGCTTCTTCCAAAGGCAACAGTTTATTTTTGTAAATTTTCTTCAGCCCCTCGACAACAGTGTTAAAAACTTCTGGCTCTTTTTTCCGCCTGTTGTCGTCTGCCATCCACCGCATCATGGTGGTAATGTTAGAGAATATGAACTCGAAATAATCAGAAGTGATATTAATATGTTTATAATTAAATCCAACTTGCCGTGGCGATAATAAACCGAATAAACCCGTCACACTGGGTCCTTCTTGTCGCCGTCCCGGACTTCTGCAACTAAATGAATGAACCGGAAATGTGTTGCTTTAAAATACCTTCAGTGACACGGCGCATGCCCACTGTGGCTGTCACCTCGACCTCCGACCCCTCACCTTGACCCCCAGGGGTGACATCATGTAATGTTTTGATGTGCTCCAGGTCTCCACTGACAGCAGCAGACGGCCAGCTATTTATAGTCGTCGTCTTTATCTTCACGGTTTGAACCCAGCTGCCTTGTTTCTTGGTCGTTATTGTTGTTGTTATTTTACGTTGCAGGTAAACATATCTAGTACATGTCAATGAAATAAACTGTATACAACATTGGTTAATACGTGGTAAATACAAGGGGAGAAGACGACCCGGGAAGAGTTGGTTTGATGGAGTAAACTAAAAGTAAAAACAAGTTCAGTTGTTTTAACAAGAGACATTGAAATTGAAGAAATCAAATATGACGTTATAGTTATAGTTCGTACACACGTGTACTACTGCAAGCAAACATGGAAAATGACATCTGCCTCCTCTCTGCGACGCTGCACGACAGAAGCAGTAGGGAGAGAAATATATGCAGAATAAGAAATATCTATATATAATTATTAATATAAAATCAAATTGATCATAGACTTTTACTTTTACACATTGTGTCCTATTGTATTTACTTAATTTACTTACCTGTAAAATTTACTCCTTGTATATATTATTACAGATACTGAAAGTTAGCTTATATATATCTTTACTTTGAATAACGAAGACACAAACAATAGATTGCACGATTTATTGTCTGGCATATTTCGCTGCATCTCGTCAGGTACATACTGCAGAAATCACACAACTTACGTGAATTAATTAGATAAATCCTTCAAACTGAAATATACACATGTTCGCACAGTAACGTCGATTGTCTACCACGGTAATTGTAAACTGACTAACATGTCTTTCTGCTTGCACAAGGACGGCTTACGAAGGTTGATTATTATAGCTTCAGCAAACTTTAACAATCGACTACTTTGTGTGTTGAACAACACCCGGAAGGCACTGTCTCTTTCAACCATGTGACCACTCTCGAGCACATGTCTCCCGACCGATGAAGCCGGACTGTTCCGGTGTGTCGGCCTGTTCCGGTGTGTCGGCCTGCCTAGGCTACCATCTTCTGTGTGTAGTATCTTGTCCACCCAATTCGGAATATGTTCCGAAACCCTGCAATGTAACTGTCGCTCAGTTCTGCCTATGTAGATGGCCTCGCATCTGCATGTAAATTATCTTATATCTTTACTGATTATAATTATGTTTTCAACAAAATCATCTTTGCACTTTGAATAGGTCTACAGCTAATAATCAATGTTTAAGATGGTATATTATAATTTCTACCAGTGATGTCTGATCACGCCAATTCCATGTTACTTCACCAGTTTTCTTGTGTCCCTTAAAGCCCCAATTGCACTATAGTAGCATATTATGTCGATGTTTCAGTTAGTACCAAGTGTGCAGACTTTGGAGAGTAGGTGTACTAGATCTGTTGCTATTGGGAATGCTCTGAAAGTTTCATGGTTTACCTTACACGTGATTCCCAGGGACCTGTGATTTAGTTGTAGATTACTTTGTTTTCTTATGCAGTCATTGAACTCTAGTGTAGTCCACACCAGAATGATTTTTGCATGTGGATTAACTTTCCATATAACCTATGTCCCTCGCCATCATGTGAACCCACTCAATGCAACTAAACCCACTCTATGCAGTGAACCCACTCCATGCAACTGAACCCACTCCATGCAACTGAACCCACTCCATGCAACTGAACCCACTGCATGCAACTGAACCCACTCCATACAGTGAACCCACTCCATGCAGCTGAACCCACTCCATACGCTGAACCCACTCCATGCAGCTGAACCCACTCCATACAGTGAACCCACTCCATACAGTGAACCCACTCCATACAGTGAACCCACTCCATACAGTGAACCCACTCCATGCAACTGAACTCACACCATACAGTGAACCCACTGTATGCCCCTTTATGTTGCTCTGGCCAGACTACATCTGACTTCTGTTGAAGAGTTCCCATTGCCGATGATTTTAGAGCCAAGATATTCAAAGGTTGTGACATTCTCAATGCACCCCTTGGCATGACATATCTTCTTCTTCTCCACTTTACTTTCCATTGGGGCATAGGACCAACTCACTGCAAGCCATACTACCCTTTGCTATCTCATGCAGCTCCATTCATGTTCTCCCCATATTATTCACCTATGTTTTGAATTCTCTTCACCTTGTGTTTTAGGTTTTCCTCTGTGTGGATTCCAGACAAAAGTACTTTCTAGTTAAACTGTTCCTAGGTTTTCTTAATAGCATTAAGCTATTCAGCATAGGACATGTTTTTCTCACCTTTTGATTCACTGGTGCCTTGCCGTCTTGACAGACGATAGTTTGTGATGGAGTTATACCTCTCCATAGAACAAAGCCTGAGCTGAATCGTAAAGACCATGTGTGGTCCATGTAACACGAACCCTCTCTTGGTTTGCTTAGTTTACTCCAAAGATAAGGTAACACCAACACATCTGGAACAAGACAAGCTGCTGGATCAGCAAAGCAATGCTTTAACTGTCCGCCTGTCTGAGCATCTATCCAAGACCGGTGGCTGACGAAGGCTTAAGGTCTCTTCTGCGCTGCCATGACATTTTGAGTCTTTAGGTTGCATTTTCTCGCACCAGGATAAGACTTGTACCCTCCCAATTGAACTCTCCACCGAAAGCCATTGGGACAATGTGCAGTGTCGTGTTTTTTGAGTGCTGCCCTACATTCAGCACTTACAGAAAGTAGGTAGAACTGTCTACTGTTGTACAGTAGCTCACTTATATCTGACTAAGACCTGACATATTTTGATTCACTTGTTTAATTCTCTGGATTTTATGTTAATGCTGATTACATTTCCATTATTCTTGATTAGCTTCTGCAGAAAAACAAATAACTATGGGACGAATTTTTCTCCAGCATATTGGAGGATCCCGGCTGTTCACATGTGGGAACTGCAATATTGCACTGACAAATAGAGCTGAGCTGATCTCCACCCGCTTTACAGGTTAGCAGAATGTAATTAGCAGTTGTGTTAGCGAAGTTGATAGGGAACTACATTGATAATGTCATGAGCACGTTCTGATGAAGATTTGGTGCTTGGTATTGTTGATTATTAAGTGACGGAAAATTGGCCACATTCCTCCATGAATTTAGGCCTACAAATTATGATAGTTCTGTCACATCACACTCCCATAGCAAGAAACTGCTTTGGGGCAATTTTTGTTTAGAATGTAATTGCCAAACCAGTCAAATGGTCTTTCCTTTGAATATACGAATGTTTGGTTGAGTTGAGTTAAGAACCGACATCATTGCACTCAGAGCATTCCCTTAGGCTCTCAGTCCTCACTTTCAACAATCAGCGTGTAGTTCCAATACTAATGATGCCCGTTACAATATGATTACATGATTACTATGATGAAATATGGTTGAAATATAATTACATGCGACAGCGGCCATCCTCCGGGCACCAGCTGTGACAGGCTGGCTAAACCAGGCGTGGGTAACCGATTTGGTGTCAAACCGATCGGTGAACTATGGTATGCCTACCCAGCTTGTCAAGATAGGATTCAGCAGACTGCACGGAAGAAATCATTGATGATTCAACGGGCAAGACGGCGTTTACCTGTAAAGCGTTGTGGAACGTAAAGAGCACGGCAAGGCACGTAGAGTGCCCTGGTCATCCACTGCACCTATATTCATCTCCAATCGTCTTGACTTGTCTTGATTTGTTTTGCCACTGGACTCAGATGGACTCAGGCGAGAAAGTGAGGTCGACGAATTCCGCAACTCTTCCTCACTTTAATCCAATTCATCGCGCAAGTCATTCTTCATCCAACTTCATATTAAGAATATTGAAGAATCAGATTCGCTGGGCTGGTCACTTAACTCGCATGCCAGATCACGGGCTCCCTAAACAAATTTTTTACGGCGAGCTTCATTGTGGTAAATGCTTCCAAGGCAGCCAGAGGAAACGCTTTAAAGACACTCTGAAAATCTCACTGAAAGCTTTTGGAATTCATCATGACACCTGGGAGACTGCTGCCAAAGACCGAAATTCGTGGTGCACATCACTACGCAAGAGTGCAGTCACTTGTGAAGCAACCAGGACTGCAAGAACTGTGAAGAAAAGGCTGGACAGAAAAACCACTGCAGGAGATCCTCCTCCTGGAATATCAAGCATTCTTTGACCACATTCGAGCCAAATAGGTCTTATCAGCCATCTTAGAACTCACGGTTCCATACTTTAAATCCCACTGGATGAAATAAATGGTCATCATCATTCTTGATAGACAAACAACATGGTTACATGTCCGCCGTACTTTACCTCTGAGTGACGACTGTCGACCAGATCCTCTGACCACCCCTTGCTACCACATTCTCTCTAGACCATGATAGTCTATCTGTTCTTCTACATTATTGCAGAGTTGCATTCGGCAACTATGATGGCTTGGCTTAAGATTGGTTTTCTCATACCGCAGAAAACTGATTGCATAATCCGGCTATTCATAACCTGATTATTCATCATCAAGTTTACAAAGGGCTTGGCATGAGTTGGTTGTGGGCCTATCTATGCTTCTTAGGGAAATGAAAGACTGAAGAAGAAGCCACTTTATGGTAAAGGTGGTATTGTGAGGACTGTCTGGGATCACATGGTGAGGACTGTCTGGGGTCACCTGGTGAGGACTGGGATCAAAGGTGAGGACTGTCTGGGATTGTCAGGTGAAGACTGTCTGGGATCACCTGGTGAAGACTGTCTGGGATTGCCAGTTGAGGACTGCCTGGGATCACCTGGTGAGGACTGCCTGGGATCACCTGGTGAGGACTGTTGGGATCACCTGGTGAGGACTGTTTGGGATCACCTGGTGAGGACGGTCTAGGATCGCCAGGTGAGGACTTTCTGGGATCACCAGGTGAGGACATTCTGGGATCACCTGGTGAGGACTGTCTAGGATCACCAGGTGAGACTGTCTGGGATCATTAGGTGAGACTGTCTAGGATCACCAGATGAGACTGTCTGGGATCATCTGGTGAGGACAGTCTAGGATTGCCAGTTGAGGACTGTCTAGGATTGCCTGGTGAGGACTGTCTGGGATCACCAGGTGAGGACTGTCTGAGATCACCAGGTGAGGACTGTCTGAGATCACCAGGTGAGGACTGTCTGAGATCACCTGGTGAAGACTGTCTGAGATTGCCTGGTGAGGACTGTCTGGGATCACTAGGTGAGGACTCTGGGATTGCCTGGTGAGTACTGTCTGGGATCACGTGGAGAGTGTGGTTGAACAGAGTATCCGTATCTAGAAAGACTGGCTCGAAGAGAGTGACTAGAGGGTCTGAGAGATACTCAAAGCATAGAGAAAAAGCCAGCTGATTGTTTGTCGAATTGCTACTGGAATAATCAGTAAGGGAACTCTTTGGTGGATTTTGAAGAGGGGGACAATATGTTTGGGAATGTCTCTAGGACAGCGATGCTGATTCTAAAATTAAGTAATGAGTAAGTATTAAGAAGGCAGATCTAATTGAAGTACCTATCAGCACCACATTGCTGTTTCACTAGGCTAAAAGGCAGGTACAGTGTAACTCACACTAAGGTGAATATTGATGGCAAAGTTAAATATTTTGTTTATTGTTTGTTTAGGAGAGGCAATAACTCCATCCCTGGTCTTAACTGGTCTCGGAATCAAAGCGAGAGGCAACTGTTACGGGTTATAAGTCCTTGTCAGTTGGCGTAGACATGGGGCGCCACGCGTTGCCTCTGACGGTGGGAGACACCTATAGGTGTCACTGATCAGCTACCGCCCGCCTCAAGCTGGGCAGCCCCCAGCCAATTGGGTGCTGATCCGCCACAGCCTGCCTGCTTCAATGGGTGCTTGGGGCTAGGACAAAATCTGAATCGCAGGCTGTAAAACCAATGCACCAGGTACAAACAAAAATATAAATAGAAACCTCAAGCTACGGCTTGCAACCTGGAACGTGAGAACCATGTGTCCAGGATTTTCCACTGACTTGACCAATATTGACGATGTGAGAAAAACGGCTGTGATTGATGCCGAACTCAATCGTCTTAACATTGATATTGCTGGCCTGCAGGAGACTCGCCTCGCTGAGGAAGGGTCACTCAGGGAAAACAACTACACCTTTTTCTGGAAGGGTAAAGGGCAGGCAGAAAAAAGGCAACACGGTGTGGGCTTTGCAGTGAAGAATTCGCTACTGGGAATGATTGAAATTCCAGCAGGAGGAAATGAAAGACTATTATCCCTGCGCTTGGCAACCTCTTGTGGGTTTGCCACCATTATTACTGCATATGCACCGACACTCGATTCCTCTGATGATGTGAAGGATTTGTTCTATGAGGAGTTAGACTCTGTGATCAAGGCAGTTCCAAAATCCGACTACATTTATATGCTCGGTGATTTCAATGCTCGTGTGGGCAAGGACTCGAGTTCATGGCCAGTGTGCCTTGGAAAATACAACATCGGTCGCATGAATGAAAATGGGCAAAGGCTGCTGGAGCATTGCACCAGAAATGACCTATGTATTACAAACTCTTTTTTTAAAACAAAAGAGATGCATAAGGTCACATGGAAACATCCAAGATCCGGCCATTGGCACCAGCTGGACTTCATCATCACACGGAGACAACATCTGAACCATATATCATTGACTCGTAGTTACCACAGTGCTGACTGTGATACGGATCATTCTTTGGTTGTTGCAAGGGTTAGACTGAGACCAAAGAGAATCTACACAGCTAAACACAAATCTAGCCCCAGGATTAATATTATTAACACTCATGATCCTGAAAAATGCTTTCAGTTTCAACAGCAACTTGAAGACGCTTTCACTGATACACCAGAAAATTGTACAGTAAATGATAAATGGAATAAACTTAAGGAAACTCTTTGTAAAACTGCCGTAAAGGTTTACGGCACTGTGGATCATAAGAGGCAGGACTGGTTTGCGGCCAACAGCGAGACTCTGCAGCCCTTGATTGATAAGAAGAAGAAAGCTCTCTTAAGAAACAAGGAAAGACCAACGCGTAACACTCTGAGTGAGCTAAGGCAAGCTAGGAAGGATGTGCAAAAGGCTGCCAGGCAGTGTGCAAATGATTATTGGATCAAGTTATGTGAGTCCATTCAAATTGCAAGTGATAAGGGAGACATAAGAAGCATGTATGAAGGAATAAAGAAAGCCTGTGGTCCAGTGATCAAAAGAAGTGCACCATTGAAAACCTTGACTGGAGAAGTCATCACTGATAAGAAACAGCAGATGGACAGATGGGTAGAGCACTATTTGGAGCTTTACTCAAGTGAGACCAAACTAGCGGATAATGCCCTCAACGCCATAGAGGCTCTACCAACTCTTGACCACCTGGACACACTTCCCACCATAACAGAAGTTAAGTGTGCTATAAATGAACTTGCATCTGGCAAGGCTCCAGGTAAGGATGGGATTCCAATAGAGGTTATCAGGAGTGGGCAAGACACACTCACTATACAGATCCACCAGCTAATAGAGCTATGCTGGCGTGAAGGACAAGTCCCACAGGATTTCAAAGATTCAAGCATCATAACACTGTACAAGAACAAGGGCGATCGGAGCGACTGCAACAACTATAGGGGTATCTCACTTCTGTGTATTGTTGGAAAAGTATTTGCCAGAATTGTTCTGCGCAGACTTCAAGTCCTAGGAGATCAAGTCTACCCCGAATCACAGTGTGGCTTTCGACAGAACCGGTCTACCACTGATATGATATTCTCATTGCGACAAATGCAAGAAAAATGCCGTGAACAGAATCAACCACTGTTTATTGCCTTCATCGACCTCACAAAGGCATTTGATTTGGTCAGTCGTGAGGGTCTGTTCAAGGCACTAAAGAAGATTGGCTGCCCACCAACTCTTCTGTCCATTGTGGAATCGTTCCACACAGGCATGAAGGGTATAATCAAGTTTGATGGTGCAACTTCTGAAGAATTTGAAATCAAGAGTGGAGTTAAGCAAGGTTGTGTACTAGCTCCCACCCTCTTTGGAATATACTTTTCACTTCTACTGAAATATGCATTTCGTGATCAGGATGGTGGTATATACATTCACTCACGCTCAGATGGCGGCCTCTACAATGCTCAGAGATTGAAGGCTAAGACCAAAATTAGGAGGGTACTGATCAGAGAGTTGCTTTTTGCAGATGATGCTGCAGTTACGACCCACTCTGAGGAAGAATTGCAATGTCTACTATCTGCATTCTCCAATGCTTGTTCTGAATTTGGTTTAACAATTAGCAAAAAGAAGACACAGATTATGTCACAAGGTGCACATGGGGTACCATCAATCTTTATTGATGACGCCGAACTAGAGATAGTAGACCATTTTACATATCTAGGATCGGTGGTAAATAGCAAATTATCCCTAGATCAGGAAATCAACATCCGGATTGGTAAGGCAGCAACAACAATGAACAGGTTAAGAAAAAGAGTCTGGGAGAACAGGAAGCTTACTGCCAAAACAAAAGTCCTTGTCTATCAAGCCTGTGTCCTTAGTACTCTTCTCTATGGCAGTGAAACCTGGACAACTTACTCACACCAAGAGAACAATTTAAACAGCTTTCATATGCGGTGTCTGCGAAGAATTCTTGGTATTAAGTGGCAAGACAAAATCACAAATACTGAAGTATTGGAAAGATCAGGTTGTGTGACAGTTTATTCCATGCTCAGTCTTCGTAGACTTAGATGGATAGGACATCTTAGGCGGATGGATGATGGTAGAATACCAAAGGATATCTTTTTTGGTGAATTACAGATGGGTAAGAGATCTCAGGGTCGGCCTCTACTACGATACAAAGATGTGTGTAAGCGGGACATGATTGATACAGGCATTGATAATGCACATTGGGAGCAAGTCGCCGCTGAACGTGTTGCATGGAGGGCAAATATCAGAAATGGAATAAAGTCAAAGGAGAAAATTATTGCAGAAAAGTCACACACCAAGCGTTTGAGACGTAAGATGGTGCATGATGGTGGAAATGACCACGTGTTCACATGCACCCACTGTGAACGGACATTTACAGCGCAAATTGGCCTTATCAGTCACACTCGCTACCGCCATAGTTAAAAGTTATTATGCCTTTTTAAAGCACAAACTATCGTCTGTCAAGACGGCAAGGTGCCAATGTGTGTGTGTTTGTTTAATGTAGATGCTACATGGAGACCATTTTTAGTTAAAACAGTTATAAATATGTTGTTTTGTTGTTTGTTTAATGTAGTTGCTACAGGGAGACCACTCTTATTTAACAGTTATTAAATATGTTATTTTATTGTTTGTTCTATTTAGGTGCTAAGGGGAGACCACTCTTAGTTATCAGCTATAAATATTTTGTTTTATTTTTTTTTTTGGTTTAATGTAGGTGCTAAATAGACAGCTTTCCTATTTAACAGTTATAAATAATATTTTTTTAATGTAGGTGCCATAGGAAAGGCATTCTTATTTAATGGCTATAAATATTTTTGCTTTGATTTAGGTGCCACAGGGAGGGCATTCCTATTTAATAGAGTAGTAAACCTACAGTACAGCGAAGTCCAGGATCGGGTGATGTTAACTGGACGACACATGGTGCGAGACGTCTCCTGCAAGTTCTGTAACTCCAAATTGGGGTGGATCTATGAATTTGCCACGGAGGACAATCAACGGTACAAGGAGGGTAGAGTTATTCTGGAGCGAGCCTTGGTGCATGAGGTTGATGGCATGGACGAACCTGTGGTGAATGACAGTTGATTGTTATTGGCTTTTTTGTTTCTTTATTTGGTTTTTCATCATGGTTATGTATTGCCTATGTTTGTCATTTCTTCCTCACTTCTGTATATTTTTATAGTTTATTTTCATGTCATTTCATGTTTTCTGTTAATGCCACTGGGTTATAATGGTGCATATTTCTTGTACTGGTTTGCATTATGGCACTGGACTAATTTTTGCATGTGTATTAGCTTTGCCTATTACGAGAGTCCCTCACAATTAAGCGAACCCACCCCAACTTCAGAGGCACTTGTAATTTACGCCCCCATGTCAAGGACGAGGAGTCAACATTTTAGTCCAACTGTCCGGTGTAGGGGTTGAACCTAATACCTCGGCATCAGCATACCGGTTGTTTAAGAACGAGCATTCTTATCCATTCGGCCATGCTGACCTTTATTGTTATTATTATCATTATTATTATTTAGAGTTCATATTTCAGATTACCCATTCACAGAATATGGTTTCAGAATGCTGACTGATTCACACATCATAATTGTTATCAATTGTGTAATCACTTGGTGGTTTGTTTTGTGAAGCTCAGTCACTTTGATGGTTTTCAAGTGTGCACATTCACATGGCAATACTTTGAAGTAAAAATTCATGTGCAAGACTTTTTCCAAGGCATCTAATCACACAGTTGGTTTATATTTTGAAATTCAAATGCTCATCGTTTTTCATATTTTTTTTAGTTCAAATTTGGGTGGAGAATTCATATTTCTGAATATAAATTTACTTGATTTTGTTGTTGTTGACTTCTAGTTGAGAAGTACCTTGGTAAAACAATTCCAACTTGCAATTTGCCAGATGGTACCAGCATGTTGTAGAACTGTATGTTCGGAATGATGGCAGTCGGCCTGTCGCAGAATTGACTGGATTGCCTTCTTCAGTTGACGGGTGCTTTTTTTCTCTGTGACTCCTGGGGGTTGTCACTGGAGCTACGGTGTTCGTGCTTTGTGCGATGCTTTCAGAACCAGATATCAGACCATGACGGTATGCTTCCAAATTGCCTGCAGATGTGTTTCAAAACGTACGGACATAAAGATTTAAATGCTTTCGTTTTTGAAGAGCAATGTTTAATAATCTTGTATAAGATCAAATGAAAAACTTAAATGACCCTGGTTGCATATGACCTTGGGATATTGGATATACAATGCTAGGCCCGTGATTTACTAACCATTGAATATTTGATGGGTGGTACAGTTAGAGTCATGCCAGCTGCCTAACCTCATAGAACATTGTTGGTGTCCAGTTTGTGAGACTGGATCAGCATGTGGTCTTGAGAAAATTCTGCCTTGTGGAGTATCTGAATCCACGATCACTGGGCCAGCTGGCAAATACACGAGCTTGACATCAGTGTTGGCTGCTTATGATTATGTATATGCCAGATAATTTTTTTGTATACTCATTTCCGATTTGTATTATATATTTTCATTTTTTTTTAATGTTATCTTTTTATTCCCCTTGTTAAAAAACATGTATTAATCATTTCCATGGTAAAGTGGCAGCAAACTGATCCACTGTGATGGTTGAGTGGATGATGGGGTTCACACAGTTGAGGATCCTGGTTCAATCTCTGAGGTATACTAGTCCCATATTTTTTAACCAATCAGTCCATGGTAGGTGATATGATCAATATGAAATCAGCCACCGTTTTTACTGGCACCTGGCCGTCTTGACAGGTGATAGTTTGTTACATTGTGCCATCTACTGATTGTCTGCCATTCCAGATGTCAGAATAGCTCTTTGTAATTCTTTAGAACTCTCTTCTCCTACATTTAATGACAAAAGTATATTGTATAATATTTCCTGTCTCGGTGAATAATGCTATGGCTTGAATTATTCTACTGGCACCTGGCTGTCTTGACTGATGATAGTTTGTAACATTGTGCTTCAGAAAAGGCATAATAACTACAACCCATGGCAAGGACCAAGGATGGAATTATACTTCTCCATAGCACAAAGCCTGGGCTGAATTGCAGAGACCATGTGTTGCCCATACAACATGATCCCTGTCTTGGCCTGCCTAGTTTACTCCAGAGACCATGTGTTGCCCATACAGCATGATCCCTCTCTCAGCCTGCCTAGTTTACTCCAGAGACCATGTGTTGCCCATACAGCATGATCCCTGTCTTGGCCTGCCTAGTTTACTCCAGAGACCATGTGTTGCCCATACAGCATGATCCCTGTCTTGGCCTGCCTAGTTTACTCCAGAGACCATGTGTTGCCCATACAGCATGATCCCTGTCTTGGCCTGCCTAGTTTACTCCAGAGACCATGTGTTGCCCATACAGCATGATCCCTGTCTTGGCCTGCCTAGTTTACTCCAGAAGAAAGGTAATATGAATATGTCTGGAACAAGACACTTGTACTTCCGAGATAATGTCCTGGTACTCATCTTGGGTCAACCAGAGAGCTGGATCAGTGAAAATAAATCCCCACTTGAAGAGGGATTATAACACATGACCAGTGGGCCGGGAGGCAACTATGCTAACCACTGCACCATCGCCGCTCCCTCAAGGACAAATAAGTCTGTTTATTATCTTGGTCATACAAATGAAAACTGTGTATCTGTATATATTATGCTCTTTACGCAAGACGACATGGTTTTATTTTCTTCTGCATTCTAATATAGAAGACAGACTAAAAAAGAAACAATTTGTTTTTCATTAAAATAATCAATTGTTTTAATTTATAAAGATCCACACGGCAGCATCTGGAGTCGATATTCGCAAATATTTTTTTATGGGAAGCCAGTTTACACTAGAGGTAATTGTTACCAGATGTTTTATTTCAATTTGTTTCCTGGCTATAGTTTTTTATGCATTTCCTGTATAACAATGTATAAAGTCAGTTGCAAATCCTTTACAGGATGTCGTAATCAACCCCAACATTTACTGGCTGTTTGTGGTTTGCTAAACAATTTTATGTACAGTAGTTTGCGATTGCTTTCTTAATGGTCGATTCCTCAAACTATTAAAATTAACCCAACGCGATCTGCTTCCAGGTTGCTCCTAGCTGATTTTAAACCTCGAGCCTGTATGTTGGGAAGTTGTGAAACTGCATTTCACTATCCCCTTAAACCACAGATACCGGTAACAATATATAATACCTGTGGGATTCTCACAAAACTGGCTCTTGAGATTAATAATTAACTATAAGCTGTAATCCATGCAGTCTTGTTTTTTTAAAAAGACTGATAGTAAATTATTGTTTTTTCCCAGCCATGCTGCAGCAGTTTGTCATAAAAATTGAGAAGGTGTGCAACAGTTTGTCATAAAAATTGAGAAGGTGTGCAATAGTTTGTCATAAAAATTCAGAAGGTGCAGCTGAAATTTTAGTCCTAGCTTTTGTTCAGAAACATAAACACAAACTGACTCTGCCACAGTGTCTCAACGATTGCCTGGAAGAGGCTCATGAAAGAGGAACACTATATGAACGAGACGAGCAGCCCCTTTAGTCATGTGATGAGAAGAAAGGCATTGGCAAACATTGCAACAACTGGAAAGAAGATCTGTGGCAAAAGAAGCAGAAGCAGACCAAAAGAAATGATGCAGGATGGGCAGAGGCATGGAGGAATATCATCAGCAGAGTTGATCCAGAACACCAACGATCAAGATCTGTAGCCAGACATGAATGCTTATGCGAATTGGCAACACACATGATGATGATACTGATAATGTTCTCTTTAATTTTATGTTTTAATAATCTGATAGTTAATCAATTAAACTTTAACAAAGTGTGAATTTGACTGAGAGAGCGATAGAACAGTCCTGCATGAATGAAACGCTGGGAAAACTTCAGATGAAGCATATTTTGTAAGTCTGCATTTTTGCTACTTGATCCACCCACATCAGTTTTTGTGGGGGAAATTTGGCAGAGAGGTTTCAGCGTCCACTTCTGCCTCAATATGTTTGCTGGTTTGCTCCCAGCTTGTGATATACTTTTTTTCAGATTTCAGTCCTAATTGTCACTGTTGTTACTTCAGTCCTAGATGTTACTGTAGTTACTCCAGTCCTAGGTATTACTGTAGTTACTCCAGTCCTAGGTGTTACTGTAGTTACTCCAGTCCTAGATGTTACTTTTGTTACTTCAGTCCTAGGTTTTAGTTTAGTTACTTCAGTCCTAAGTGTTACTGTAGTTACTGCAGTCCTAGCTGTTCCTGTAGTTACTTCAGTCCTAACTGTTACTTTAATTACTTCAGTCCTAACTGTTACTTTAGTTACTTCAGTCCTAACTGTTACTGTAGTTACTTCAGTCCTAGCTGTTACTTCAGTCCCAGGTGTTACTGTAGTTACTTCAGTCCTAACTGTTACTGTAGTTACTTCAGTCCCAGGTGTTATTGTAGTTACTTCAGTCCTAACTGTTACTGTAGTTACTTCAGTCCCAGGTGTTACTGTAGTTACTTCAGTCCTAACTGTTACTGTAGTTACTTCTGTCCCAGGTGTTACTGTAGTTACTTGAGTCCTAGCTGTTACTATAGTTAATTCAGTCCTAGCTGTTACTGTAGTTACTTCAGTCCTAGCTGTTACTACAGTTACTTCAGTCCTAGCTGTTACTTTAGTTACTTCAGTCCTAGCTGTTACTGTAGTTACTTCAGTCCTAGGTGTTACTGTGGTTACTTCAGTCCTAGCTGTTACTTCAGTCCCAGGTGTTACTGTAGTTACTTCAGTCCAAACTGTTACTGTAGTTACTTCAGTCCCAGGTGTTACTGTAGTTACTTCAGTCCTAACTGTTACTGTAGTTACTTCAGTCCCAGGTGTTACTGTAGTTACTTCAGTCCTAACTGTTACTGTAGTTACTTCTGTCCCAGGTGTTACTGTAGTTACTTGAGTCCTAGCTGTTACTATAGTTACTTCAGTCCTAGCTGTTACTATAGTTACTTCAGTCCTAGCTGTTACTATAGTTACTTCAGTCCTAGCTGTTACTGTAGTTACTTCAGTCCTAGCTGTTACTGTAGTTACTTCAGTCCTAGCTGTTACTGTAGTTACTTCAGTCCTAGGTGTTATTGTAGTTACTTCAGTCCAAGATGTTACTATAGTTACCTCAGTCCTAGGTGTTATTGTAGTTACTTCAGTCCAAGATGTTACTATAGTTACATCAGTCCTAGCTGTTACTATAGTTACTTCAGTCCTAGCTGTTACTGTAGTTACTTCAGTCCTAGCTGTTACTGTAGTTACTTCAGTCCTAGCTGTTACTGTAGTTACTTCAGTTCTAATTGTCACAGTAGTTACTTCAGTCTGAGATGTTACTGTAGTTACTTCAGTCCTAGCTGTTACTGTAGTTACTTCAGTTCTAATTGTCACAGTAGTAACATCAGTCCTAGCTGTTACTGTAGTTATTTCAGTCCTAGCTGTTCCTGTAGTTACTTCAGTCCTAGCTGTTACTATAGTTACTTCAGTCCTAGCTGTTACTGTAGTTACATCAGTCCTAGCTGTTACTGTAGTTACTTCAGTCCTAGCTGTTACTGTAGTTACATCAGTCCTAGCTGTTACTATAGTTAAGTCCTAGCTGTTACTGTAGTTACATCAGTCCTAGCTGTTACTGTAGTTACTTCAGTCCTAGGTGTTACTGTAGTTACTTCAGTCCTAGGTGTTACTGTAGTTACTTCAGTCCTAGCTGTTACTGTAGTTACTTCAGTCCTAGCTGTTACTGTAGTTACATCAGCCCTATCTGTTACTGTAGTTACTTCAGCCCTAGCTGTTACTGTAGTTACATCAGCCCTATCTGTTACTGTAGTTACTTCTGTCCTAGCTGTCACTGTAGTTACATCAGTCCTAGCTGTTACTGTAGTTACTTCAGCCCTATCTGTTACTGTAGTTACTTCAGTTCTAATTGTCACAGTAGTTACTTCAGTCCTAGTTGTCACATTAGTTACTTCATTCCTAGCTGTTACTATAGTTACCTCAGTCCTAGCTATTACTTTAGTTACTGCAGTCCTAGTGGTACTTCAGTCCTAGTTGTTACTTTAGTTCCCTGGGACACAGACAGTTATTGGGTTATATTCTTCTGACACAGGGTTATTGATTTGATTTCTTCTGTCGCCACAGAAAAAAAGTTATCTCAAAATGTCTAAATGACGGGTGTCCTTACTCTCTCTATACACCCCTAGTGGTTCATTGATGAGAACTGGTGTATGTAAGCCTGTAAGTACTCTTTTATTCATATGGGTATGCATGAGTGTATGAATGTGAGTGTGTATGTGTATAATATGACAATTGCTGCATATCTGTGTGCATGAGTGTATGTATTATATATTTAAGCATGACAATTTGTGCTTATTTCCAAATTAATGGTAATAATAAACGAATTGCCACAACATGTTTTATTTTGTTAATTCCCTTGTTTGTTTGTTATTTTCTTTTAGCGCTCCTATTTTCGTAAAATGTACGCGACTCTAGCAAAATAATGTGTTATCTCCCTTCATTTGTTAGAACCTGTGGGCCTTGGTGATCATGACTATCTACAACCTTTTTTTTTTTTTTTGCGTATCCTTTTACAGGACTTAGCTGTCAACAGCAGCATCTTTCAGCTGTCTGTTGATCTCTTGGCAAGATTACGCTCAGTAGTTTGCCATTGCTTTCTGAGCGGCCGGCTCAGTATCCGCAAGTCACGAGCGGGGGTCGAACCACCTCAGTTCTCGCTCCGCTGCGAGACTCTGCGTGATAAACGGGATTACAGAGAGAAAGTGTTGTAACCCCACAGCCAGAGAGACCGGCATCTACAACCTACTGTCTTATATTCTGCCAATCATTTCTGATAACGATCTTCCTCCATGCCATAAAGGCAAACTATCCAGCTTCTTCTCTCTAGGCCTTCCTCTGCCTCCCCTCCTCTCCAACTTCCCCGTTGTCACGACATACTACAGCTGAAAGAATGTCGATTGCTCTCTTCTGGTTTCCCTAGTGAGTTTTAACTGCCTTCAATATATTACAATGCCGCCTTTTATCTGTCCCGTGATCTTCTCATTATGCAATCCCCCATCTCTGCATTCTCCAAACAATTTCTCACGCGTATACTAATTACCCATGATTCACTTCCGCGGAGTGTCTAGTTGGTCATGCGTCGAAGTACAGCGAGGCGCCGTCGCCATTTGGAGGTGACAAGTTCGAATCCCGGTCGTTAACTATAACTTTTATGTTGTCTAGTGCGTCCTCTAAACACTGCTTCCCTCATCTCCTTCTATAAGCGCCAAACAATACTATGTCTCATCTCATCTCATCATGTTCCTCTTGTACCTTGCGGTTTTGAGGTGAAGTATAAACATCGTGAGAGTGCCCGATTATGGGCTTCATATATCGATATTCCCATGGACTCTGCTATTCCCTCAGTCCAACGTTTACGTGGTCGGCCTCTTCCTCTGTTTCCATCTGGTCTGCACATCATTGCCTGTTGTGGTATGCTGTTGAATGGTAACCTACTTGCATGGCCAAACCATTTGACTTGATGCTTTCTAATAAAATCTAGTGCTGCTATAACCCCGACTTTAGTCCTGATTTCTTCATTTCTGATCTTATCTCTTCTTGATACGTTGAGTATTCTTCTCAGGACAATACTGTGTGTGTTTATTTATTAACAAAAACCTGTTTGGGAATGTGCAATGTTTAGACCGGACCTGTTGTAGGTCTGAGTGTATGGGGGATTTAAAAGTTAGTCTTTCCCTCACTAAGCGAACGACGAGAACTGGTACTAATCCATTAACCGACCTCGTTCTTGCCATTTCAGTGCAACGTCCTGATCGCTACACAAACGCGACAAACACGAAATGTTTATGCCCGCAATGCGAGTATGGACGCCCAGAAGTGGCAGTGCTTAAGTGGCATATTAGGTCACGAGAGAAATGTTATTTTCTGTGGCGACTTCAACGCTAACGGCAGATCATGGGGAAACATTTCCTCCAATACACAGGGGGGGGGGGAGGAGCTCGAGACTGCACTGGAAACCATTGACCTGGTTTGTATCAACAGTGGCTGTGTCACCAGGACAGCAAGCCGTCCAGTCGATGAGGACAGTGCTATTGAGCTGGCGCTGGTTTCACCTTCACTCACTACAGTGTGTAGATGGGGTATCATAGGACACAACGGCAGCGACCACCACCCTTGCAGCATTTTGGTGGAGAAAGGCAGAACCAGGCAGCACAAGCTAAAGGTAAAGACTTTCCAGTATGACAGTACAGGGCAAGATGTGGTGAGTAAAATAAGACGTGACAAGCGCAGAAAGCTTCAGGGCAGGAAAAAAAAGCTGGGAGCAGCCACTTTAGTGGAATTTCGAGGTGGAGAGGGCTTGGGTGGATAAGCGTAGTGCTGTAAGGAGATGGCAAAATGCCAAGAAGAACAGAGCTGGTCATCCTAGTCCCTGCTTGCACTTAGAAAGAGAGATGCACACAAAAGTAAGCCATTTAAAAAAAACTGGTCAAGGTGGTTAAAAGCGAAAAATGGGCAGAGGTGTGTCAAAGAGTAAGCACAGACAAGTCACTGAAATTGTTCTGGTGACTACATAAAAGCATGAGTGGTGTAGTCAAGAATAAGAGCATTTCTGACTTCCAAGGTGCTGACCTCATCTGGCAGAGGACTGACGAGGACAAGGGCAAAGCCCCATTTGAACGCTATCTAGAGCAGAGCAACCAGACAGACATGGGAGGCAGAAATCTGGCCAAGGAGGTCACCTCAGACAGGTGCAAGGCCCAGAACACTTCGGATGAAGACAGTGACAGTGAAAGAATTCAAGGCTGTACTTCGACGATCAAAAAACAGTGCTCCAGGGCCTGATGGCATAAGATACGACTACATCAATAGGTGTACCGACAATGAGCTAGAGAAACTAGCAGACATGTACAACAACAGTATAGAGAGTGCTAGCATCAAGGAGGAATGGTTACACAGCTCTCTGATTCCCTTGCCGAAGACCACACAAAAATTCAGGGATATCGAATTATAACCATGCAGAATACAATAGGCAAGCTGCTGGAGAAGGTAATTGCCAGGAAAATATCAAACCAGCTGGAGAGGCAAGGTGTTTTCCCACCTACCCTGGGTGGGTACCGTCCAAAAAGAGAAACCTGGACCAATGCAGCAGTCTTTGCCCATGATGTCTATGAAGGTTTCCACTCAGGCATTGAAACCTTTGCTGCAGCGATTGATCTTGAGGACGCATACAACAGAGTACCATTGGATTTTTTAATGCTTCAGCTTCTTGAACTAAAAGTAAGTCCATTCCTCCTTAGTTGGATCGCTGCAGCCCTCTTCCAACGGAAAGTAGTTTTTAGATGTGGCAGTTGGACTTCGGAATCAACAACAATATATCCTGGCCTACCACAGGGATCACCATTATCTCCGGTACTGTTCAACGCCTACACAGTGAGAATCACCAGTGCGCAGATCACTGGACCTGGCAGGACATTGTCATATGCCGATGATGTTTTAGTGTATCGTCAGGGTAAGGATAGAGAGCAGGTTGCTTTGGAACTACAAACCGAACTCAAACGCATAAGTACTTGGTGTGATGAAGCTGGGGCAATGGTCAACCCAACAAAGGCAATAGTGACTTGGTTCTCGTTGAATAATCATATTGTCAACACTCCAACACCAACTGTAATGCTGTGTTCAGATACGGTGGAAAGAACGCAGGCAATGAATTACCTGGGGATACGGTTTGATCGAAGCCTTGCTTATAATGAGCACATATACCAGGTGATAACAAAGGCCAAGCGGGGTTTGGCTGCGATGCGGGTGATGGCGGCAGCAAACTGTGAGCAGCGCCATCTATGTCTTCTGTACGATGGGCTGGTCATGTCTGTTTTGGAGTATGCAATGGCAATCCTGACTCTCAGCCGTAAGCAGATAGAAAGGATGGAAAGGATATAGAATGAAGCTATGCGCATTATTCTTGGATGTACAAGAGATACATCATGCAGGGCGATGCGCTACCTTCTTGATTTTCCAACCATTGAAGACAGAATACAAGTTTGCAGGGCACGTGCCTACCTCAGAGTTAACGCAAACACACAACATCCACTGCATAGTGAAATTATGAAGGTGAAGGGCAGCAGGTTAAAAAGAGGACGGTCGTGGATGGGTCAAGCCGAAGACATTCTTCAACAGGTGTGTTCACTTGAGGACTTAGAACCTGGCGAGGAGTGGGTGCAAGTGCCAACAGATTTCTGCACACCCTTTTCAGTTTGCATCCAACTAGACAGAAAATGTAGACAAGAAAATCCGGCTGCTGTGGAGGCTGAAGTACAAGCGTTGATTTTCGAGAATTCGCTAGACGGTGATGCGGTCATCTACACAGATGGGTCGGTCGTCCGACATGTGAGAAGCTCATGGGCCTTTACAGCTCGGGCCGGAGGGAGAATTGTGAAGGAGGACTCTGGTGTTTTCACTGAAACCACAAGTAGCCTGACTATGGAAGTCATGGCAGTAAGTAAAGCAATAACATGGCTCGAGACACAGACATTCACTAGGGCATGTTTCCTTAGCGACTCAATGAACATGATCAAGAGGATAGAGGAGGGGTCGATCCAAAGAGAATGGTTGCTGCCTCTGGAGCGGTCTCGGCTGACAAAGATTAGTTTCATCTTCGTGCCAGGGCATGCGGGAGTACAAGGAAAGGAGCGGGCTGACAAGCTCGCAGGTGAGGCTACAGGGCGGACGCGCCATGGACCAGGCTGACATTCTGAATGCTCTACGAGAAGTAAGACTCTTGCGTGAACCAAGTGATGACTGTGAATCTACAACCATGGCCAGACTACGAGAACAGCAAATTAAAAGAGGAGTGGCCAAACAAGAACACTACGCAGGAAGCCAAAGAAGATTGATAAACCAACACAGAACTGGCGTCGTTAGCCGCTGCACGCTGCGGGATTTGCTGAGGAGGGGATCCGAGCACTTATGGACTGAATGGTTCGATGTGCAATGAGGATGATCTGTCGACTAACTAACTAACTAATTAACAAACGCGACCTCTATTGGCTCCTTTCGGGCTAATTTTACCAAATGTTTTGTTGTCCGGATCACCATTTTAAAACATTTCCATTTACAATATTTGACCCTGTAATTTTATATGATTCAATTCAATTCAACTATATTTTAAAAGGGTTACAAATTGGGCACGCAGGCCCGTCTTACATTCGGCCCTTCTAATCACTCATCTTTCAATCATTAATAGTGCATGATACATTCACATAGGAAAATACATTGTCAAATAAATGTTGTAAACATAAGCAATGCATATTGCAATGTCATTAAGACACATCCCTCACCCACCCACACATCCCCCTCCCACCCACATACACCTCCACCCATCCACACATCCCCAATCCTCATCCACCCACACACACCCCCCACCCACACACACCTCACCCACCCACCCACACATATCCCCCACCCATACACACACACCCTCCATCCACCCACATACATCCTCCACCCACCTACACACCCCACCCAGCCACACATACCCTCAACCTGTGATAATGAGGTCAGCATGGCCGAATGATAAGATTCTCGCTATTAAACTTCCAGTGTGCTGATAACAGGGTAACAGGTTCATTCCCTACACCAGTCAGTTAGACTAGAATGTTGACTTCTCGTCCTTGACTTGGGGACGTCAATTACAGGCCCGGATATATTGTTGTTAGTTCAGTCCTTGGTTTGGGGGCGTCAATTACAGGCCCGGATATATTGATGTTGGTTCAGTCCTTGACTTGGGGATGTCAATTACAGGCCCGGATATATTGTTGTTAGTTCAGTCCTTGACTTGGAGACGTCAATTACAGGCCCGGATATATTGTTGTTGGTTCAGTCCTTGACTTGGGGACGTCAATTACAGGCCCGGATATATTGTTGTTAGTTCAGTCCTTGACTTGGGGACGTCAATTACAGGCCCGGATATATTGTTGTTGGTTCAGTCCTTGACTTGGGGACGTCAATTACAGGCCCGGATATATTGTTGTTAGTTCAGTCCTTGACTTGGGGACGTCAATTACAGGCCCGGATATATTGTTGTTGCTTCAGTCCTTGACTTGGGGACGTCAATTACAGGCCCGGATATATTGTTGTTGGTTCAGTCCTTGACTTGGGGACGTCAATTACAGACCCGGATATATTGTTGTTAGTTCAGTCCTTGACTTGGGGACGTCAATTACAGGCCCGGATATATTGTTGTTAGTTCAGTCCATGACTTGGGGACGTAAATTACAAGCCTGGATATATTGTTGTTGGTTCATTCCTTGACTTGGGGACGTCAATTACAGACCCGGATATATTGTTGTTGGTCCAGTCCTTGACTTGGGGACGTCAATTACAGACCCGGATATATTGTTGTTGGTTCATTCCTTGACTTGGGGACGTCAATTACAGGCCCGGATATATTCTTGTTGGTTCATTCCTTGACTTGGGGACGTCAATTACAGGCCCGGATATATTGTTGTTGGTTCAGAAGTCCAACTGTCAACCTCTGAAGTCGGAGTAGGTTCACCTGATGGCGAGAGACACTGATAACAGGGAAAGCTAATCAACACGCAAAAATCAGTCCAATGCACTAGAAGTAGTAACATGTGTAATGACTACATCTTTATTCAAAACCAGCGAATGAAAACAACAAATATGGACGTTCAAAGACGAAGAACATTTCTGTATGAAACACTGAAAAAACTTCACGTTATTGCAGAACTATTCTTCCTCCTCTTCTTTCATCTCATCTCGTCTCATCATGTTCCTCTTGTACATTGCGGTGTCGTGGTGAAGTATAAACATCGTGAGAGTGCCCGCTTATGGGCTTCATATATCGATATTCCCGTGGACTCAGCTATTCCCTCCGTCCAGCGTTTACGTGGTCGGCCTCTTCCTCTGCTTCCATCTGGTCTGTACATCATTGCTTGTTGTGGTATGCTGTTGAATGGTAACCTACTTGCATGGCCAAACCATTTGACTCGCTGCTTTCTAATAAAATCTAGTGCTGTTATAACCCCCGCTTTAGTCCTGGTTTGTTTTCATTTCTGATCTTATCTCTTCTTGATACGTTGAGTATTCTTCTCAGGAATCTCATTTCTGTTGTGATTTTTCTTTTCTCTTTTTCTGTCCCTGTCCCTCTAAACTAAGAAGTATAAACGGACTGACCCTCTTCTTTCGTTAGCTTGAAATTTGTCTATATCAGCAATGGTGTCTCTTTTATAAACTTAGCTGTCTTTTTTTTATTCAATCAGTGGCTAATCGTGTGGTCGCAAGATTTCCCACGACGACCTACATTCCTTTGTGTAATACGTCAGTGAGCGGTTGAAAGTTGAGGAGAATTTGAGGCGCGGATCCGTCTATACCTTGAAGATGTTGGCTGACAGCAGGTAGCATGATGAATCTACAGATGTTTACGTGCTACTGGCACGCGCGTGTATTTTAAGCTTCATCGTCAATCTCCGCAGGTAAAAGTAAAATAGAGGAATTTGTTGGGGCGGGCAGGTTACTTCAGATAAAATATTTATCTATTCTGGAAAGGAACGAAGTTAAATAAAACGGCAGGAAGTTGTAGGGTATTACTGATTTACCGCCCAGCAAAGGAATATTTTCTGATGTTTTGCTTTACTTTCTGTGCGTGCCTGTTCCTTTGTTCTGCTCTTAACTGATTCAGCCATCATCATCATCATCATCATCATCATCATCATCATCATCATCATCATCATCTTCTTCCACTTCTGCCGTCAAGCGTCGTGGGGAGGAATAATTTGCTCTGCAGCGCCCGATGGGCGGCACTTGATAGTGTCATTCCGTGTGATTGTACAATGTCTTTGATGTCGTCAATCCATTTTCTTCTTGGACGTCCTCTTGGTCTCGTCGTGAATCCTCGTAGGCACGTAACAGGAACAATACCCACCTCTCTCTCTTTCATTCCCTCCACCCCCCCCCCTCTCTCTCTCTCTCTCTCTCTCTCTCTTATATATATATATATATATATATATATATATATATATATATACCTTGCACTTGCCCATATACGCTAACATTATGTCTCTTGAGCGGTGTTTATGTGTGTATGTGCGTTCACGCATATCAGCCCACCCAGACTTTAGGACTCGCCTCATAACAACATATATGAGTACATAATGGGTTTTGGTTAGTACCACCATCGCTCCTCCTCATACTTCGTTAGTACATCCACTGAGATTGCTCAGATACCCCTACCAGACCAGTTACCTTCCTGCCCTCCTGCCTCCGCCCCCCTGCTTTCAATGTGCTCACTGAACCGTAACACCTATCACCGGATATAAACAGAATACATCGGAGATTTTCTCAGTTGCTTACAGATCGGTACTATGAAGTGAGTATAAACATTTTTTCAATTAAATTTTTTTTTCAATAAACATTTTTTTCAATTCACACTTTTTTTTTTCAATTCTCATTTTCTTCATTGCTTTCATTTTTTCATCCTTTTGTTCTTCTCGTCCTGTCGTCACCTTCTGATGTAGTCACAGGAGTTCTCCTTGACTGTATGCTGTGTTTGTGAATGTGTTTGTTTGCTGATGAAGGCTAGTCGCCGCAACGTCCTGTATGTGTCGTAACTCTGTTATGTAAAGCTGCACTACTTTGAGTCATTTTATATTGTTTACACTTTCACAGCTTTACCGCAGTTCCACCAAATTTTACTCATTGTATTGACACGTTTATAAAATTATCTTGGGTAGTCTTTGCTAAGGGTCGCCATCTGTTCACCATATATTCTCCAGGATTCATCTTTATATGTTCTAATTGTTCGTGTGGCATTTCGTCGTGCAATTCTATAAGTAACATAGTCTTGTTCAGATTTGGTTGTGATCCATTTTTTGAACGCTACCTTCTTTTTGAATATGCTGTCTTTAACTTCATTGTTCCACTAAGCTGTTCTTAATCTTTTGTCCTGCCCTACTTTCTTTGTTAAATATGAATAAAATTTGGTGGAACTGCGGTAAAGCTGTGAAAGTGTAAACAATATAAATGACACAAAGTAGTGCAGCTTTACATAACAGAGTTAAGACACATACAGAACGTTGCGGCGATTAGCCTTCATCAGCAAACAAACACATTCACAAACACAACATACAGTCAAGGAGATCTCCTGTGACTACATCAGAAGGTGACGACAGGACGAGAAGAACAAACGCATGGAAAAATGGAAGCATAAAGAGAAAATGAGAATTGAAAAAAATGTTATTTGAAAAGAATTTAGTTGAAGAAAATGTTTAATTGAAAAAAAATGTTAATAGAGAAAACGTGCATTTTGTTCCACATTTATTTTCCAGTGTGTCGAGATTGGCAGCCTTAAAAATAGTCCATTCCTTATCTACGCTTGAGTAGTCATCAGGGATGTTCTTATGAAGGTTTTTGATTTCTTGATTGAATTCGTCTTTAATCATACTTTCCTGAAGTCTCCTATAATTGATGACATGTGTTGTTACCTTTGATGCAGTGCCAGATATAAAGTATGTGTTGAACAAACACGGTACACAATTAAATGAACTGACATCTACTGCCTATAGTACCTTGCGGTGTATGACACAATCACTTAAACAAGTATTATAATTGATTTATTTGGTTGTTTCTGGATTAGAGGTTTAAAGATATAAGTATTATAATGTAAATTTCCGTTCACTGAGCATTTAAATTGCGGAAGATGCATCGAAACAAAACAAAGACAATGACCCTGCTACGGCGATATACTATCCTTCTGTCCAAATGGGTGGTAACATTTGACGATATATTATCCTTTGACACTAAATCAGTTAAAGTGTCGGAGACTGTAGCTTAGGGACGGGGAGCATACTTTCACAGTACCGCATACGGGAATCGAAATCAGCGATTTGGAATCAGACCGCCTTGGGTTAATTTTCACAATGGTACGAGAGGCGGTCTTTTAGAAAGCCATGCAAACTCTTAATGGCGTATGTTCTTGCAGGACGCTGCGATAAACTCCTGATTCATTTTCTATGAAATGTTACGTTCGGTAGTTTGCCATCGCTTTCTGAACCAGAAGACGACGTTTAGGTCCAACTGGCCGGTTTAGGGAATACACCCACTAATTACTCCGCCATCAACATACAGGAAGTTTAAGAGCGAGCTCTCTTAAGCTTTCAGCCAAGCTGACTGGACGTAGAATTGTCTAGAAAGTCACAAACAACTAAAAATTATGGGGTTGATTGAGACGTCCTTACAGGACATGCAACTAACTTTACCACTTTCATCATCATCAAGTGCCACACCGATAGGCGTGGGCGGTCATGTTTTGCCATCTCCCACGGTCACGAATCAAGTCTGTGTTCTTGTCCCAACCATGTCTTGCTGCCAAACTATCAAGGTATTTATCCCTTTGTCTTCTTCTTGCTCTCTTCGGATCAGTTTTGCCAGTTGCCACCAAATTTTTAAGTCCATGTCTTAATTTCTCCAAGATGCCACGAAACATAAACAAATAACACGATGACCCTGGTATGGCGATATATCGCCCTTTGATCAAATAAGAGATCATATTTGGCCATTTATTATCCTTCTGCGCTGAACCAGTTACGGATGAATGTGTGTGTGTGTGTGTGTTGGGGGGGGGGGGGAGGTAAATCTAATTGTTCAATTAATTCAGAATGGATGACCGTATTTTGTTCCGCATTTTCACTAAGACAGTCCATAAATAAACACATAATATTGGTTGGTGCTCATATTTCATGTTTCGTTTCAGAGCCCGAAGGAGGGAATAGGGTAATTCTCTGGACTCAAAACAATGTTTTCCCGTAGTGAATTTGAATAACGAAGACACAAACAATAGACTGCGCGATTGATTTCCTGGCGTATTTTGCTGCATCTCACCACGTGTACACTGCAGAAATCACACTACATAAACTAAAATAATTAGATAAATCATTAGCGATTCTAGCGAAACGGGGAATAACCAGCACTAATCAAATCTGCACAGGCCTAGGTAAAGTAGAAGGGAAGAATATAGTCAAAAACTACATTCTCAAGGAATGGAGGCAACAGTGGCGAAACAGCGATAAAGGCCGTCATGCCTTCCAAGTTCTGGGTGAACCCAGATTCAAGCCACAAGTCAAGACCAACATGAAAGCACCGGCAAACAGACAGATGTGGAGAATCAGATTAGGCAATTGGAAAGACACAAGAGAAAACCCAAACTGCAGAGTATGCCGAGAAAACAACACCATCGAACACTACTTACTAGTATGCGACAAGTACAATAGAGAGCGAAGGGACCTGAGAGATCACTTCGTCAAAACTGGGAACCCAATGACAATGACGGAGTGCCTGCACATAAACAGCAATCCGGAAACACAGCGACTGGTCAGACAGTTCCTATGCAGAACAGGGAAGACCGTATAACCTCCCTACACTGTATATATGTATATGTGTATTTGTTTGTATCTGTGCATGTTTATATATGTTGTTAAATAAAAAAAAAAAAATAAAAATTTTAAATTCATAAAAATATTTACAAAAAAAAAAAAAAAAAAAAAGCGGGTGAAGGGCAGGAAGGTGGGTTGGCTCTTCCGGTAGAGCACCTGAATTAGAAAGACAGGGATACCTGGTCATCTTGTTGCCACACCACACCCACACGCGATGAAGAAAACCGCCAAAACTCACAAGCGTTGTGACGTAATAGACAGTCTCCCCCTTTATTTTTGCTTAAATTACAGTGCAGATCATATTTTTCATTATAAATATATCTAGGAAAACGATCTTTTCCCTATTTTCCTATGTTTGTAGATATCTATAAATATGTCTGTATTATTGGCGAGAATTTAATATATTTAATCTCCTGTAAACCAAGTGAATATTCTAGTGTTTTTAAAATATATATTATACAGTATATTATAGAACTATTAGTTATGCATGCCTTCTGCCCCAGCGCAAGTTTGGCTGAATAACATATTCAGTTTTAGCCTGCGACCCGGGTGGCAACACGAGAATCTGCCTGGCCAGTTGTCGTCAGCCGGCAGATCGTCCATTTGGTCGACTAACTCGAAGCGGTAGGACACAGGCGCCGATACTAGCTGTAAAAAGACATATTGCAACAAAATAATCCAGGCTCTAGTTAGCCGATATTTGGGAATAGCAAATTGCTAGCCAAATTGATACCAAAAAGTAATATTTACACTGCTAGTGGCACTGTTCCCCCGTGGAGAGGTTTAATCACCACATTTTGGAAGCAGTTCTGCACCTTCTTTGGTGGTACCATGAGCCAGCAACTTGCAGCAACGCATACTTACCAGTCCTGAGCACCATGTCTATTGCCGGAGAGTGAATCCGCAACCTGAACTGGAACATCACCTGAGTTGACAAGCCGGACCCAAATCTTGAGCTGAGTGGCCAACCTCCTCGGCTGACACCTTTAGCCTGCCAACTTAGTCTAGGATTTGATTGCCTACACACTAGGGCAACAGACTTTTACATGCCACAGTATTTCATTAAATTAATAGTTATATGTGATACCAGAAACATACTTAGTCTGTTGCTGTTATACTCTAATTTAATATTAGGATACTGAGAGAGAGAAGGAATGCAAGTTGTAACTTTATATTTGTACTCTTCCTCCATGTTGTGAGAATGGATCAGTAAAAGGGGGCTCTTTAATTTTTGCAGGCATTCGTCGCCAGATTCATTAAGCCTACTGTCTAGAATTATTCCTAGTACGGTTGTTCGCTTTACCTATCTGTGCCTGAACACTGTCTGAAGACCTGGTCATTCCTGGGACAGTTCCGAATCGTACTTCCTAGTTCGAGCCATTTCGGCCTCTTCTTCGACAGTGATTAGTCTTTCGGAATCCTGAAAGTCTATTGGTTGCTATTTCTGATCCTTGTCTGTCAAAATAGTCAACATTACGCGACAATTGGTGGCCGCGTCCGGTATAGAATTATCATTTATTACTGATTCCAGCCGAGTATCCAACCTCGTATTACAAGTTCAACTTTTAGTTTCTTCTCACTAGAGTATCCTGTTAGTAAAAGTGTGGCCTTACAATAGACTAGTACAGTAATAAATTATAATCAGTATATTAACCACTTATACAAGCACAGTAACATTGGTACCTATAAGTTAGGACTAACAGTTAAGATAAACCAGGTGTCAGACGGGTGAGTTTTGTGTTGTATCGTTGCATTGCGTTAACTTACATAAGTTGTTCTGTAATATATTGATTACAAATTTTCAGGACAAATATCTTGTTGGTAAGTAAGTATACTTCAGGTACTTCAACTAAGATCTATCTAGTGCTTACACATCATGTCTGTTGAAAATCAACCCACAACTCAGGAGCTTAAAGAGAAAGGGGCCTTGTTAGGATATGAAGGTGCAGAATTGAGGAAATATATTAGAGAGGCGGAAAAAGAATGGAGGCAAGAACAAAGGGAAGAAAGAATCCGGATGGAGGAAATAGAATCCGAGAAACAGATTAAACAGGCAGAACCGGAGAAGGACAAGGAATTGAAACTAGCAGAACAGGCGAGACAGCATGAGATAGAATTAAGAAGACTGGAATTGCAACACCCGGATGCTTCAAGATTCAGTAGTGCTAGTTCTCCAACCCACACTAGTGACATTTCTGCCGGACCACACATCTCCAATGGATCAATGAGTTTTCCACTGCTCCCCTTCGACCCAAAAGAAGATCAGATGGATAATTATCTTGACAAATTTGTTTTAATGTGTGAAGCCTACAATCTTCCCAGCAAAAAATACAATCTTAAGCTCTCCCAAGGGTTAAGAGGCGCAGCTTTCGACGTGTTTGCTAAACTTCCTCCAGGTCTCGAGAGGGATTTTCTTACTCTAAAATCCGCTTTGCTTAAAAGATTTGAATTGACATCAGTGGCTTACAGACTGAAGTTCCGTTCGGCCAAGCGATCACAGGGAGAATCGTTCGCTCAGTTTGCCTCGCGATTACACACTTATTTTTCTAAGTGGGTCGAACTGAGCGATTTCGATGCGACTTATGATGGGCTTGAGGAAATGGTTCTTACAGAACAGTTTAAAGATACACTCCAAAAACCACTTCAAACTTTTATTGCTGAAAATTGTGGGAATAGGCTTCAGGAAATTATCTCTTTAGCTGAAAGGTACTTAACTGCCCATGGTGAAGGGGGTACCACTAAAACCACTCATACTAATGCTCAACAGAATCTTCCAGTACAAAATCAGAGTTATCAACAAAATAACTCCTTAGGTAATGACACTAGGGGGCACCCTGGTGGTCAACGCCAAAACCCGGGATTTCAGAAACCTATAGCTCAAAACACACCAGCACAAAATAGTGGATGGGGCAAGCCTTATTGTAAAAACTGTAAAACTAATGATCACCACACTAGTTCTTGCAGGAATAAACCCCCTACCCAGTATGTTGCGTGTATGACAACGGGGGCAAGTACCCGACAGAACTTAGATTCTGGAACTAACGGTAAACCACCCACAGTCGAGACTATTCTGGTAAATGGTAGCCCAGTGCAATGTCTCTATGACACGGGATTGACCTGTGAGGCAATCATAAGTAGACACTTAGTGAAACCATCCCAGTTGACTAAGCAAAGAGTTGCAGTAAAGGGTGCTACTAGGGGCTCCCAAACCATTTATGCTCGGATAGCTAAGGTGCATGTGACATCTAAGTACTGCTGCTGTGATTGAAGATCCCGTATATCCATTTATCCTCGGATGTAAACATGTATATTTAGGGGAACCCTCATCACCTATAATAATGGCAATGCAGACCCATAATAAGGGAACCGTTTTGAGTGACCCTGACTTATCTATCAACACACTATCGGGGGAAATTAGGGATGCCCAAGCAGCATGTCCAACCTTACAATCTTGCTTTGGCAACCTGCCAAAATCTAGGAATCCACCCAGAGTTGGTGATTTCTATATACAAGACGAGTTGCTATTCCATAGGGCAAGAACTATGGGGAACTTCCATGAACAGCTGGTCATACCCAAAGAGTATCGTGCACCTATATTAGAAATGGGACATTCACTCTCGGACAGTGGGCATATGGGGATAAAAGCTACAATCCGAAGGCTTGCTTTCTCCTATTTCTGGCCGGGGATGATCAGGGATATTAAACAATATGTCAGGTCATGTAAGGAGTGTCACCAATTCCCACCCAAACATAGGGAAACTCAACTTACTTTAAGAGACAGAGTATTTGTATTATTACCAAAGAGGGATAATAGATTAGAACTGGGTTGGCAGGGTCCTTTTCCTATACTAGAGAAGGTGTCCCAGACTAAGTATAAAATTTATTTTAGGGGTAAACCCACAGTTTTTCATATCCACTTGCTAAAGAAGCAGGTTGGAGTAGAAGAGTCACCGGTGCATCTGATGGCATTCTCGGTGGTAACTGAGGTCAAAGGTGGAGATGACTCGTTAGTGGAGTATCCCCTAAAACCTCAGGAGACCAGGAATGATGTCTTCCTCAACCCTGACGCAGAGACGTCTGAGTCAGAGAAGAGTAGACGAATTCCAGTGTCTCATGCACCAATGCGTACAGATAAGCCTGGTAAGACTAATATTGTCCAGGTCGATATGAATGTTAACACTAAGGACTCAGCTCCACAAAAGCATTATCCTGTTCGTACGCGAGCCGAGAACCTGTATGCTTCTAGAATAGATTATATTCCTAGAAAGAATAATTTAGGGGCGGCTGGCTTTAGAAGACAGCATCCACAGTGTAGATCTCTCTGGAACCAACACCAGGGGAGAAGGGCTCTTAGAAGAAGTCTTAAGAATGAAGAAACATGGTTGAGTAGACAGGGTTCTACTTAAGAGGGTGAGACTAGTCCAGATGACCCATAAATGTTAGAGTGAGTGCTAACAAAACTAAAGGGGAATCCTGCTGGGAGAAAAGTTTGTTTTCTCAAACTTTTCTTTCAACGGGGAGCATCTGTGACGTAATAGACAGTCTCCCCCTTTATTTTTGCTTAAATTACAGTGCAGATCATATTTTTCATTATAAATATATCTAGGAAAACGATCTTTTCCCTATTTTCCTATGTTTGTAGATATCTATAAATATGTCTGTATTATTGGCGAGAATTTAATATATTTAATCTCCTGTAAACCTAGTGAATATTCTAGTGTTTTTAAAATATATATTATACAGTATATTATAGAACTATTAGTTATGCATGCCTTCTGCCCCAGCGCAAGTTTGGCTGAATAACATATTCAGTTTTAGCCTGCGACCCGGGTGGCAACACGAGAATCTGCCTGGCCAGTTGTCGTCAGCCGGCAGATCGTCCATTTGGTCGACTAACTCGAAGCGGTAGGACACAGGCGCCGATACTAGCTGTAAAAAGACATATTGCAACAAAATAATCCAGGCTCTAGTTAGCCGATATTTGGGAATAGCAAATTGCTAGCCAAATTGATACCAAAAAGTAATATTTACACTGCTAGTGGCACTGTTCCCCCGTGGAGAGGTTTAATCACCACATTTTGGAAGCAGTTCTGCACCTTCTTTGGTGGTACCATGAGCCAGCAACTTGCAGCAACGCATACTTACCAGTCCTGAGCACCATGTCTATTGCCGGAGAGTGAATCCGCAACCTGAACTGGAACATCACCTGAGTTGACAAGCCGGACCCAAATCTTGAGCTGAGTGGCCAACCTCCTCGGCTGACACCTTTAGCCTGCCAACTTAGTCTAGGATTTGATTGCCTACACACTAGGGCAACAGACTTTTACATGCCACAGTATTTCATTAAATTAATAGTTATATGTGATACCAGAAACATACTTAGTCTGTTGCTGTTATACTCTAATTTAATATTAGGATACTGAGAGAGAGAAGGAATGCAAGTTGTAACTTTATATTTGTACTCTTCCTCCATGTTGTGAGAATGGATCAGTAAAAGGGGGCTCTTTAATTTTTGCAGGCATTCGTCGCCAGATTCATTAAGCCTACTGTCTAGAATTATTCCTAGTACGGTTGTTCGCTTTACCTATCTGTGCCTGAACACTGTCTGAAGACCTGGTCATTCCTGGGACAGTTCCGAATCGTACTTCCTAGTTCGAGCCATTTCGGCCTCTTCTTCGACAGTGATTAGTCTTTCGGAATCCTGAAAGTCTATTGGTTGCTATTTCTGATCCTTGTCTGTCAAAATAGTCAACATTACGCGACAAGCGTAAAGGAGTTTGTAACGGTGAACGGGGGGACAACATGAGACTTGCAATTAAATGCTCCGCCCTTGCCTACATCAAGTCCTTATGAGGACTGGACATGACCGGGACTAGCCCCGATGAGAATAACACAAGAAACGACAAGCAGTTAGCAGAGCTAACAGAGAAAAGAAGCCAAAAAATGAGAGAATGCGGGCCCAATAGGCCCAACCAAGGACTGGTCTTTACCAGGACCAGCACAAAACAAATATATCCGACGAACAGAGCGGAACCAATAAAACCAGTAGGAATTAGGACTAACAATCCACACAACCACGGCTCTCAACAATAACCACAGCTGACGAAGCAGGTTAGACGAGGCCGAATTTGGAATTTTTTTTGGGGAAAATTGGAATTGGAATAAATCATTCAAGCTGAAAAATACCACGCACACATATTGAATTTACGCAGTAATTAGAATTCTCGAAACGATACTGTATTGACTGTTTTCATTGTTTTGCTGTTTAGAATGACCAGTACCTCCTTCGCCGTCTCCTTGGCCTTGGTGTTAGCGACTTTCTCTGTAATCCCGTATACTCTCGCGAGTAACGTGACGTGCGCGAGAATCTGTAGCGATTCTAACCGCGTCGGTAACTTACGAGGTGTGTGAGCCGGTCGCTCAGAAAGCAATGGCAAACTACTGAGTGTAATCTTGCCAAGAAATTAACAATCAGCTGAAAGATGCTGATGTTGACAGCGACGTCCTGTAAAGAATATGCGAACATTAGTATCTACTTTACATAAGTAAATATGTCACATGAACGTGACACAATGGGAGCCGCATTATCACAGTGGCTAGCACGCTTCTCTAACCTGTGGTTGGGAGTTCGAATCTTCATCGAGGCGACATTTTTAAAATTGATCGGGCTTCCTTATCGACCCAGCCTAAAAATACTAAAATAGATGCAGGGAATTTCCCTGGAAGCAATGGCGGCCTGTCCCGGATGTCAGTTTGCCCAATGACAGGTGAGCATTGTGGGCTCTTCATTTTTTTTTGGGGGGGGGGGGAGGGGGGGGGGGGGTTTGTTCGCTTTGAACTTAAGCGTAGACCATGCACGTGCTACTTCGTCTAGTGTATTGGATTGATTTTTGCGCGTGGATTAACTTTCCTTTTTGCCAGCGTCCCTTGCCATCAGATGAACCCACTCCGACTTCTGAGGTACTTGTAATTTATGTCCCCAAGCCAGGGACGAAAAGTCAACGTTTTAGTCCAACAGAAAGGTGTAGGGTTGAACCCGCTACCTCGCCATCAGCACACTGGGCGTTTAAGAACGAGCGCTCATGTCCATTTGGGATACGCTGACCTCCTGGGTTCTTGATGAAGTGGTCTTCCTTAACCATTAGCCAATATGTTTAAAATGTTAATGACCTTTCACTAGCTTTGTCTCCTAACAACCAATATATTTAGAATAAGTCCGCCACTGTTGGGAAGTAAAGGCGATCACGTGATAGGGGCCGTATCACCCATCGCTTTCGATTGGTCTATAAGAATATGGAGTTAGCGCCGTATGCCCAATATGTTGCAAGGCATGTAAAATGTGTTCTTTACTTTGTACTTATCTTATCAAATAAACAATTTGACCCCAAATCTTCTTTACTTTGCACTTATCTTATCAAATACACAATTTGAACCCAAGGCTTCTTTACTTTGCACTTGTCTTATCAAATAAACATTTTGATCCCACATCTTCTTTATTTTGTACATATTTTATCAAATTAAACAATTCTACCCCAAGGTTTCTTTACTTTGTACTTTACTTATCAAATAAACAGTTCGTCCTAAATCTTCTGTACGTTGTACTTGTCTTATTTATTTATTTATTTATTTTGTGCTCGCTCGCTTTTAACTCAAGCGTAGGCCATACACATTATTTTTATAGTAGTGATGGACTGAATTTTGCGTGTGGGTTTGCTTTCGATATTAATAGTATCTGAATAACGAAGATACAAACAATAGATTGCACGATTTATTGCCTGGCATATTTCGCTGCATCTCGTCAGGTACATACTGCAGAAATCACACAACTTACGTGAATTAACTAGATAAATCCTTCAAGTTGAAATATACACAATTTCGCACAGTAATGTCACTTATCTACCACGGTAATTTTAAGCTGACTAACATGTCTTTCTGTTTACACAATTCTGGCTTGCGTTGATAGATCATAATTGCTTCTGCAAATTTTAACAAGCGAGTATTTTGTGTGTTAAACAACACGCGAAAGGCAGTGTTTCTGTCCACCATATGGCCACTGTCGACGATGTGCCTACCGATTGAAGACGCCGGGAGCTTCCGGTGTGTCGGCCCCACGAGGCTAGCATTTCCTGTGTGTTGTATCTTGTTGACCCATTGAGGTATGTGTTCTAACACCCGTTTGTTAAGCTGTCTCTCAGTTCTACCAATGTAAACGGCCTGGCATCTACATGTGAATTGGTAAATACAATTGTTTGTGGCGTACTGAGGAACAGGCTCTTTGACTGCTGGTGTAGGAATCGGTACGGTTTTAAATCTAATGACTGGAGTTGCCGCACAGAATGTTCGGCCTACAGCTGTAGTAAGCCGGTCTTGTAGACGTTGCATTACGTCATCCCCTCGAAAGGTTAGCTGGATGAATACCTTGAGTTTAGGGACTGTAGTTACGTCTGCTTTGGGTTTGGGCTGTTGGCAGTGGCGCTTTATAAATCCTGTGGAGTACCCATTCAGGTTTAAGACATTCTTCAGAGTTTCAAATTCCTCTGTCAGTGTGTCCTGGGTGCATATCTTTCTAGCACGGTCAAACAAGGTCCGTACTAAGCCCCGTTTGTACTGGACAGGTGTGAAGCTCTGAAAATTTAGGTATTGGCCAGTCCATGTTCCTTTGCGATACACCGATCTTTGAATTGTGCCGTCTGCTCTACGTCTCATTAGAATATCTAGGAACGGCAACGCTTCGTTGTGTTCGTGTTCCATAGATAGAGAGATGTTTTTATGCGTCTTGTTCATTGTGGCCTGAAACGATGTTGCTTGTAGCTCGTCTGTGGTGATAATTAGTATATCGTCCACATAACGACGGTAAAAGGCCAAGTTGTTGATGTCTGAGGATCTCTTTTCTTCTAAATGTGCCATGAAGATGTCCGCTAGAATAGGACCAAGAGGACTCCCCATGGCCACTCCGTCAATTTGGCGGTATGACTTAGTTAGAAAATTGAATTGTATGTTGGCGGTACAAAGTAGTAGTAGCCTCTCCAGAATAGGTGTTGGTATGCCTAATTTTAGTTGTTTGTCTTCAATGCGTTCCCTTATTATTTGCACTGTTTCCTCTAATGGAACGTTAGTGAATAGGGAGGCTATATCCATGGATGCCATGTGTTTGTTATTTATGTCCATAGTATCCAATAATTCCACCAGTTGGAATGTATCTCTGAGTATTTTAGGATCGAAGGACTGTCGTACTGGCTTTAACATTTCGGCCAGCCATCTCGCCATTCGGTGTTGTGCAGAGTTAACCATGGACAGGATAGGTCTTAGCGGGATGCCGGGCTTGTGAAGTTTGGGTAGACCGTACATCTGAGGAGTGTGCGAGCCACGTGGTGTGAGCGTTTTTGCAGTGGCCTCACTGATGAGTCCCGCATTCACAAGTGACTGGATCTCTTTCCTCATTATAGCATCCAGGTCCTCCGACTTGTTCACTTTTTGGTCTATCCTGAATTTGGATTCATCTGACAATATTACATCCATTTTTCTCTGGTAGTCTGACATGTCCATCAGTACTGTACCGCTCCCTTTGTCAGGTTTCAGTATGACGAGGGTTTTGTTAGCCTTTAACGCTTTTAAGGCAGTAAGGTGTTCGTTGGTCAGCGGACACGTCTGTTTAGAGGGTGTTGTGCGATACTGGTGTTCGAAATCTACCAGTTATCTACCATTAATCTACCATTAATAGTATCCCTCGCCATCAGGCGAACCCACTCCGACTATAGAGGTATTTGTAATTTACGTTATCAAGTCAAGGACGACAGGTCAACATTTTAGTCCAGCTGTCCGGTGTAGGGCATGAACCACTAACCTCGGCATCAGCACACCGGGTGTTTAAGAACACCATTTTTATCCATTCGGCCATGCGGACCTACTTGTCTTATCAAATACACAGTTCGACCCAGAGCTTCTTTACTTTGTACTTGCCTTATCTCGAGGTATGGTGTCCGCCTCGAGTGCTGGAGGTCCCGGGTTCAGGCCCCGGTGAGGACCGGGATTTATTTTAAAAATCCACCTGGACTTCCAGTAATAAAATTTCCCCTGGTCTCTGGGTAGTGAGATCGGACGCCCGTGTGTATTGTTGAGCACGTAAAAAATCCCTTGGCAGTTGGAAATCGAAAAAGAGTAGCCTAACGGCGCTTCTTCTTCTTCTTCTTTCGTTCGCTTGAAATATGTCTATATCTGCAATGTCGTCTCTTGCATGAATTGAACTGTTTTTTTCAGTTCACACAGTGGTCCATAGAGTTTATCTTCCACCGTCGTCTCTCTAGGCCAGAAGGTTTGCCTAGATATGTTATATTTTGGGCAGTCTTGGAGTATGTGCTCTGCTGTCTGCGACGCCAATCCACATGTGCACATGGCTGTTTCACCAATCTTGAATTTTGTATACATGTGGTTGCGTAATCTATTGTGTCCTGTTCTGAGGCGCAGAATAATGACTTGTTCTGGTCTGTCCATAATGTGGTAGTCATCTTGAGCAGGTTTTGGTGGCTTTCTGACTGATTTGATCATTCTTTTCTTTTGGTGGTATGTAACGGGCACATCAGGCTGTTCCTCTTTGGCTCCTTCCTTAGCCAATTGATCAGCTCTGTCGTTTCCGGGTACTCCACAGTGGGATGGTATCCACTGTATGGTGACTTTATGCTGACTGCTAAGTTCAGAAAGTAGTGTCCTTAGTACTGGCAATTTCCCAGAGAGGAGCGCCTCGAGTACTGATTTTGCATCTGTTAGTAGCACCACAGGTTGTGTACCATTGCTGTTATTTAGTAATTTCTCTGTTGCTATCTTGATTGCCTCAATTTCGGCATCATAGTTATGGCAGTACTTTCCTGTCGGTACTCTGGCTGTGTCCCTAGTATTATTTGGGTATTCTATGTACACTCCCGCTCCTCCATTTCGAACAGCATTTTGTGCTGACCCATCTGTGTAGACTCGGATCCAGAGGTCCTGTGGGTATTCTTCATCAAGGAAGCTGAGAGTGGCTGTTCTGCGCTGCACACTGTTCTGTTCTTCCTTGTCAAATATTCCTCTCACTTTTGTCTGGATTTGTAATGATAGTCTATGCTCATCTTTCCATGGAGTTCGCTCTGGAATAGTTGTTAGGGGGATACAAACTGTGGGCAGATCAGTGGTTTCTCTGCAGAGTCGTTTGGCCTGGTGGATAAAACTACTTCTTTTCAACCGCCCCATAGCTAGGTTTTCAAATCTGTTCTTCATAGGGTGGCCTGGCAAGCTGAGGAACTTTTCTGCTTGTATTAGCGTTTTCGTATCTCTGCGCTCACTCAGTGCCTGTGTCCTCCCCATCTTCTCCATTTCCACTATAGGGGTTGATCTCATCCCTCCTGTGGTGACTCTAAGTGCTTGATTTTGCACCTTGTCCAGCTCTTGTAGTGTGGTATTTGATGCTGAACACCACGCAGTTGACCCATATTCCAGGTGTGGTCGTATGCTCTGTTGGTAAACTTTGCTAAGTATTTTCGTACTGGCTCCCCATGTGGTTCCACTTAGCTTTCTCAGGATGGCTATTTTCCTTCTGGCTTTTGCTACTGCTTTGTTGATGTGCTTTCTCCATGTCAGCTTGCCATCAAATGTTACTCCAAGGTATGTTGGTTCTTTATCTTCTCTTAGGGGTGTTCCATTTATCTGGATGATCCCTGCCTTTTGTTTTGGAGAGAGGGTAAATAGGGTGGTGCTGCACTTGTCAGTGTTTATGCTGACACACCATCTATTTGCCCATGCAGCAAATGTATCTACAGCTCTTTGTAGCAATCTGGTGGCCACTGATGCATATTCATTTGTGCTCCATAGAACCAGGTCATCGGCGTACATTGCCGCTTTAATTCCATGCGGTAGGTGAGCAACAAGATCATTGATGAAGATTAGAAAAAGTGTGGGGGACAAGACTCCGCCCTGGGGGACACCGTGACGCAGTAGTACTTTCTTGCTCTTGAGTCCGTCTATCTGTACTCGGGCTCTTCTGTTGTGCAAGTATGCTTTCACCCATTTGTACATTCTTCCATTGACTTTGCAGTTTCTCAGTTTCTTCATCAGACCTTCTTTCCAGACTTTGTCAAAGGCTTTCTTCAGATCTATCCATGCCGCAAGCACCAGCTTCTTCTCTTGGAATGCATCCTCAATTTCTTGAGAGAGGTAGGTTGTCTGATCTTCCGTAGAGTAGCACTGCCTAAAGCCAGCCTGCTGTGGCACAAGGATGTTTTTACTTTCAATGTACCACTGCAGTCTGTGATTGATGATGCGCTCCAGTGTTTTGCAGAGACAGCTGGTGAGGCTAATTGGTCTGTAGCTAGAGGCAATGGAACCATCTTTCCCTGATTTTAGGAGGGGTATCATGATTGCTTCTCTCCAGGCTTGTGGAACACTGCCTAAGGTCCAGCTGTTATTGAAGATCTGCAACAGCTTTGTTTTGGCCTCTGTTCCTAGGTTCCTGATCATTTCATTGGAGATACCATCAGCTCCTGGTGACTTTCTCATTTTCAGTTTTGATATGGCTAGCTCCAGTTCGCTGATTGTGATGGGTGCCTCCAGAACCTCATGTACTATTTCCTTCTGTCCTGTATGTTGTCGTTTCTCTCGAATCTCTTGTTGATTCTCTGGACTAATTTTGATATTGCTATCTTGTGCGAACGAGTCCGCAAAATGGTCAGCTGCTTGCTTTCTTGTTAAGATTTTTCCATCTTTATGTAGTGCAATTTTGGAGTTTCTCCCTGTGCCCTCGTCATTAAGCTGTTTTATTAGCTTCCACAATTTCCTTGTGTCTCTTTCAAAGTTCAGAGACTCCGTTTTCTCCTGCCAGCTTTTCCGTCTAGCCTGCAGCTTGGCCCTTTGAAATTTGGCTTTTGCATGCTGGAATTTATTGTGGTGCTCTTGGCTGGGTGTGGCCTCTGCTTGCTTTCTACACACTTCAACATCATTATGCAACTGTTCCAGTTCACTACTCCAGTAGGGTTTATATTGTTTACGGGCTCCTCTTGGTACTGTTTCTCGCGCTGCCTGTAGTATGCATTTCCCAAACTCTTCAACTGCTTTATTTATGTCTTTCTCAGTGTTCAGGTTTCTAACCAGTATGCTGGTGCGATGCTTGTACATTGCCCAGTCTGCTTTCTTGTAGTTCCACCTCGAGAGGGTGCTGCTTTCACTTACAAGCTCATTTTCTACGGTTAGAAAGACTGGCCGATGGTCACTGCCACCAAGTTGTTTCCCAACAGTTCGTGTAATGTTCCACTCCAGGTCTGGTGAATGAAAAGCCAGGTCAGGTGTAGTTGAAGAGTGCCATGATCTCGAGTAGAAAGTATGTGGGTCGGACGGCTTGTTAATCAACATGAATCTATTCTCATCTTGCCAGTCTTCCAGTCTCTCTCCTCTCTGGTCCATGTGATCATAGCCCCAGCTCTGCGAGTGGCTGTTGAAATCGCCACACACAATCATTTTTTCTTTTAGTGGTAGAGTGTCCAGTGCCTGTGGGCGGTCACTTGGACAGTAGTAATTGATCAGATGTAGATCTGTATTACCTGTCTTAAGTTTAAGTGTCTGATACTCAGCCCCTTCCATGTAGACTTTGATTTGGGAAGCCATGATGTTATTTCTTACAAGGGTCAGTATCCCACCTTTTCGCCTGTTCTTTCGGTCAGATCGGTAACACTGGTAGCCTCTGATTTTAAAGGCTATATTTTCGTTGAGGTGAGTTTCTTGCAAGCAACATATGCTTACTTTCTCTTTGTCCAGGATGTTTTCTAATTCAACTTTTTTGTTGCTGACTCCCTCCGCATTCCAGTGCATTATTTTAAGTCTTAGTTTAGTATGGCCAGTCGTCCTATTCTCATGTCCCCTGGCTCCACAGGACATCTGAGAAGGATCTCCAGTAGTTGGGGTTGGACCCTTTCGAGACATAGGGCCCGGCACTGCACCTGCCTGGGGGTCCAAAGCAGGGCGAGCACCATAACGATTAGCAGTAGTCGACATATTCCATTTTGCGTGATTGCGTGGCATCCTGATTTCTGTGGTGCGCCTCTTGGCTGGTTGCCTCCGTCTTCAGCACCTTTCTTTGCTAGAGCAGACTGTGGTCTCACTCGAGTGTAGATGTGTACGCGCGCACACGCCTGTCTGCGCATGCATGTCCGTGCATACACATCTAGAGCATACTGGTTATTTTCCGGCGCCAGAGACTCGCCGTCGCCCCTTCTCCTGTTAGTTTAAACAGGCCCGCCACGTGAAGGCCAGGAGTTGGACTTTTGCTGCATAGGTTATGTATTCACGAGCCATTGAGGTATTTGAGCAATGTTGGGCGCTCACCCCAACACCGCGCCTCGGCTACATACAGCAACATTTGGAACCCACGTGATAGGGGCCGTATCACCCATCGCTTTCGATTGGTCTATAAGAATATGGAGTTAGCGCCGTATGCCCAATATGTTGCAAGGCATGTAAAATGTGTTCTTTACTTTGTACTTATCTTATCAAATAAACAATTTGACCCCAAATCTTCTTTACTTTGCACTTATCTTATCAAATACACAATTTGAACCCAAGGCTTCTTTACTTTGCACTTGTCTTATCAAATAAACATTTTGATCCCACATCTTCTTTATTTTGTACATATTTTATCAAATTAAACAATTCTACCCCAAGGTTTCTTTACTTTGTACTTTACTTATCAAATAAACAGTTCGTCCTAAATCTTCTGTACGTTGTACTTGTCTTATTTATTTATTTATTTATTTTGTGCTCGCTCGCTTTTAACTCAAGCGTAGGCCATACACATTATTTTTATAGTAGTGATGGACTGAATTTTGCGTGTGGGTTTGCTTTCGATATTAATAGTATCTGAATAACGAAGATACAAACAATAGATTGCACGATTTATTGCCTGGCATATTTCGCTGCATCTCGTCAGGTACATACTGCAGAAATCACACAACTTACGTGAATTAACTAGATAAATCCTTCAAGTTGAAATATACACAATTTCGCACAGTAATGTCACTTATCTACCACGGTAATTTTAAGCTGACTAACATGTCTTTCTGTTTACACAATTCTGGCTTGCGTTGATAGATCATAATTGCTTCTGCAAATTTTAACAAGCGAGTATTTTGTGTGTTAAACAACACGCGAAAGGCAGTGTTTCTGTCCACCATATGGCCACTGTCGACGATGTGCCTACCGATTGAAGACGCCGGGAGCTTCCGGTGTGTCGGCCCCACGAGGCTAGCATTTCCTGTGTGTTGTATCTTGTTGACCCATTGAGGTATGTGTTCTAACACCCGTTTGTTAAGCTGTCTCTCAGTTCTACCAATGTAAACGGCCTGGCATCTACATGTGAATTGGTAAATACAATTGTTTGTGGCGTACTGAGGAACAGGCTCTTTGACTGCTGGTGTAGGAATCGGTACGGTTTTAAATCTAATGACTGGAGTTGCCGCACAGAATGTTCGGCCTACAGCTGTAGTAAGCCGGTCTTGTAGACGTTGCATTACGTCATCCCCTCGAAAGGTTAGCTGGATGAATACCTTGAGTTTAGGGACTGTAGTTACGTCTGCTTTGGGTTTGGGCTGTTGGCAGTGGCGCTTTATAAATCCTGTGGAGTACCCATTCAGGTTTAAGACATTCTTCAGAGTTTCAAATTCCTCTGTCAGTGTGTCCTGGGTGCATATCTTTCTAGCACGGTCAAACAAGGTCCGTACTAAGCCCCGTTTGTACTGGACAGGTGTGAAGCTCTGAAAATTTAGGTATTGGCCAGTCCATGTTCCTTTGCGATACACCGATCTTTGAATTGTGCCGTCTGCTCTACGTCTCATTAGAATATCTAGGAACGGCAACGCTTCGTTGTGTTCGTGTTCCATAGATAGAGAGATGTTTTTATGCGTCTTGTTCATTGTGGCCTGAAACGATGTTGCTTGTAGCTCGTCTGTGGTGATAATTAGTATATCGTCCACATAACGACGGTAAAAGGCCAAGTTGTTGATGTCTGAGGATCTCTTTTCTTCTAAATGTGCCATGAAGATGTCCGCTAGAATAGGACCAAGAGGACTCCCCATGGCCACTCCGTCAATTTGGCGGTATGACTTAGTTAGAAAATTGAATTGTATGTTGGCGGTACAAAGTAGTAGTAGCCTCTCCAGAATAGGTGTTGGTATGCCTAATTTTAGTTGTTTGTCTTCAATGCGTTCCCTTATTATTTGCACTGTTTCCTCTAATGGAACGTTAGTGAATAGGGAGGCTATATCCATGGATGCCATGTGTTTGTTATTTATGTCCATAGTATCCAATAATTCCACCAGTTGGAATGTATCTCTGAGTATTTTAGGATCGAAGGACTGTCGTACTGGCTTTAACATTTCGGCCAGCCATCTCGCCATTCGGTGTTGTGCAGAGTTAACCATGGACAGGATAGGTCTTAGCGGGATGCCGGGCTTGTGAAGTTTGGGTAGACCGTACATCTGAGGAGTGTGCGAGCCACGTGGTGTGAGCGTTTTTGCAGTGGCCTCACTGATGAGTCCCGCATTCACAAGTGACTGGATCTCTTTCCTCATTATAGCATCCAGGTCCTCCGACTTGTTCACTTTTTGGTCTATCCTGAATTTGGATTCATCTGACAATATTACATCCATTTTTCTCTGGTAGTCTGACATGTCCATCAGTACTGTACCGCTCCCTTTGTCAGGTTTCAGTATGACGAGGGTTTTGTTAGCCTTTAACGCTTTTAAGGCAGTAAGGTGTTCGTTGGTCAGCGGACACGTCTGTTTAGAGGGTGTTGTGCGATACTGGTGTTCGAAATCTACCAGTTATCTACCATTAATCTACCATTAATAGTATCCCTCGCCATCAGGCGAACCCACTCCGACTATAGAGGTATTTGTAATTTACGTTATCAAGTCAAGGACGACAGGTCAACATTTTAGTCCAGCTGTCCGGTGTAGGGCATGAACCACTAACCTCGGCATCAGCACACCGGGTGTTTAAGAACACCATTTTTATCCATTCGGCCATGCGGACCTACTTGTCTTATCAAATACACAGTTCGACCCAGAGCTTCTTTACTTTGTACTTGCCTTATCTCGAGGTATGGTGTCCGCCTCGAGTGCTGGAGGTCCCGGGTTCAGGCCCCGGTGAGGACCGGGATTTATTTTAAAAATCCACCTGGACTTCCAGTAATAAAATTTCCCCTGGTCTCTGGGTAGTGAGATCGGACGCCCGTGTGTATTGTTGAGCACGTAAAAAATCCCTTGGCAGTTGGAAATCGAAAAAGAGTAGCCTAACGGCGCTGTCCGGGCAAAATTTCGAGTTAAAAATCTACCCAAAGTATTTCAGGATCCTCGCCGATGCAACGGAGTTCGTGCATTGAACTGAGTTTCTCCAGACTCAGGTTTGAGTTAGGAGGAAAACGGAGCACTTATGGGTTAAACCGTGTGCCGTGATGTTGATCCAACGACTAAACTAAACTAAACTTGTCTTATCAAATAAACAGTTCGACCCGAAGGTGTCTACAGACTTGTTTACTCTGCTTTTATCAGGGCCGCGCCAAGCTATGATACATAGAGGTGGCAGCACCATGCGGCACCGTAAGGGGGCTTCATACGTGGGAGGCATTTTTACAGAAATAATGCATCATACTGAGAAAATCTACCGAAGGGTCCTGACTTGTATCACCCTGTGCCATGTCGACAAGCTTCGGTGGTCATGTTTCGCCATCTCACACAATCACTAGAGTTGTGGATCGGCTCCGTGTTTTTGCCCCGACCATGCCATGTGGCCAAGCCATCCAGATATTTACATTTCTGCCTTCCTCTTGTTCTTTTCCTCTCAATCTGGTAGGTTGTCTCCAAATTCTCCAGTTTATTTCTTCTCATAACGTGCCTAAAATCTCGTCACTGGCTACGTCTAGTTTCTTTAATCAGTTAACAGTTTTCATTCTTTCTCCAAGGAATTTTAGTCAGGTCTTAGATATGGCTGAGCTACCATACAACAGTCGACGGTACTATCTGCTTTCTGTTAACGCTGAATGTTGAGCGGCGTTCACAAAACCTGACACCCCATATTGTGTCAACGGCATCGGGCAGAAGAGCGCAATTTAAGGCTACAAACCTTATCCTAGGTTAAGAAAATGCAACCTAAAGACTAAATGTCATGGCAGGATAGAACAGAAGCCTTCTTCATCAAGTGGTCTAAGTTGGAATCTCCGACAGGCGGGCAGTTAGAGTACTACTTTGCTGATCCGGTAGCTTCTGTAACTTGTCTTGTTCCAGACGTATCGGTGTTACCTTATCTCTGGAGTAAACTAGGCAGGCCGAGAGAGGAATCATGCTGCATGGGCAACATATGGTCTCTAAAATCAGCCCAGGCTTTGTGCTTTGTGGGGTATAACTATAGGGTGTATTTTTAATGACTGTTCAGTGTTTGAAAATATTGCCGGTCCAAGTTTTGAATTAACCCTTTGTAAAGTTCATGCAACATACTAAATAAATACAAAACTTGGACCGGCAATATTTTCAAACACTGCACAGTCATTAACATACACCCAGTATAACTCCATTTTACGAATGTCTATCAAAACAGCAAGGTGCCAGTCATGTATGATTTGCTATTTTACCTACACCATAAAATAACCTGGCTAACGAAGACACCGCCGGCTTCCTGGCCTAGAGGTTAGCGACTTTTCTCCGTAATCTCGTATACTCTCGTAAGTAACGTGACGACGGTGAGAATCAGCAGTGGTTCGAATCGCGTCCGTAACTTACGGGGTATGTGAGCCGGCCGCTCAGAAAGCAATGGCAAACTACTGAGCGTAATCTTGCCAAGAAATCAACAATCACCTGAAAGATGCTGATGTTGACAGCAATGTCCTGTAAAGGATATGCAAACAATTTTTTTTAAAATGAAGACACCTTGTTTTAGGTGGTGACTAGCTGGCCGAGCGTCGAAGTACACTTCTTCCTACAACGAAGCGCTGGTGTCATTTGGAGATGACAGGTTCGTATCCCATTTTGGTAACTGTAACTTTCAATTTTTATGTTGTCTGGTGCTTTCTCTTATCTGTATTTCTGCCCTTTACTTCTTTGAGTTTCCTGCCCATAATTACCTTGTGTTGTAGGTCTTGAGCCTGAGGAATTAAGGCCGTCTTGCAAGTGCAGTCACTGCGAACTGTGCAGGTTAAGATTTTCCTTTTTTCCCTTACAGAAAAAAAAAATCATAATTTACCGAGGATTGGAACTCGGGTCTTCCGAATGAGAACCTGACGATTTATTTCTGTAATCTGTATCCACTGCGCTATAAAAATCTTCTTCTTCTAAAAGCCCACATTCCCACATGCCAAGCTCTTTATAGGCCAGTTGTGGCTGTTTTTTGTTGTTGTTTTTTTAAGTTAGTTGCATATCCTTAACAGGACGTCGCAGTCAACTCCAGCACATTTTAGCTGTTTATGATTTCATGACAAGTTTACGTTCAGTAGAGTGCCACCGCTTTCTGAACGACAAACACTCATTCTCTTCTAAGAAAACCAACACAATGCGGTGTGTTGGCAAAACGCCCACAGCAGTGGTTGAATGGTTGGTGGCTAATTCCTTTTCTACGGTGTGAGACTGTGAGATAGCCAGCCATAGACCAAACCGCATTAGTGGCCACTTACGACATACACAGGGCGTCTACAGTACACTTCCCAGAACCCACCCAGTGTTGTTCAAATTACAACCACTTCATTTCATCCGATACCTCAGCGCATCCGTTGAGCTCCTCGCCTGAGTACTTCAAGCCGCTGCTGATTTTTCTTTCCGCCTCTCACGTTTTGCGCACCTTAGTCTGGCAGGTGAGAAAGCCAGAAAAACTGAGTGACGCAAACGGCAGGCTTTCTAGCGTTCCCACCGATTACTCACTGCATTGGAGTGTTGTTCTGCGGATGTCTTTATTTTGCTACCTCCTGTCTACAATCGCTTCTCTGTAATGGTAAGTGTTTATTTGCTATATCATTGTATGCTTTTCTAGTTAGTTAATCAGTCAGTCAGTTAGTCAGTCAGTCAGTCAGTCAGTCATTCAGCCAATCAGTCAGTCAGTCAGTCAGTCAGTCAGTCAGTCAGTTAGTTAGTTAGTCGCAGTTCCAACTTCACGGCAACATGTCGTCCGCATAATGCTCCGTTCCTGTGCCAGTGAATATCACACAAAATGCTCCTCACTGCCCAGTGTGAAAACTTGAACAGACAGGAGTCTCGACAAACCAACAGTCCGCACAGGCATACTATGCATATATGCATAGTGCTTGTGTGTGTGTGTGTGTGTTTTTTTGCGATAGGTCATTTAGAGATCAGGTGAAAGTAGAATGGAAACTGTCATAATTACTCGTTTACTGAATTTGTATGACCAAAATGTCAGAGAATACTGGACTAGGAAACGAGATCGTTTCCTACACGAGCCAGTTCGGAGCTCAAACTTGACTTCTTGTTCGGAAATAATGGCAAACTGACTGAGTGGCACCTTGCCGTCATGACAGAAGATAGTTTGTGGAATGAACTTATACCCCTGCATAGCACAAAGCCATGGCTGAATTTAGAGACCATGTGTTGCCCATGCAGCATAAACCCTCTCTCGGCCTGCCGAATTTACTCCAGAGGAGACGTAACACCAATACGTCACGAATAAGACAAGCTGCATAAGTTGTCGGATCAGCAAAGCAATTATCTAACTGTCCGCCTGTCGGAGCTTCCATCCTAGACCAGTTGCCAACCAAGGCTTAGATCCTGGTCTGCTCTGCCATGACATTTAGTCTTTAGGTTGCATTTCCTCGCACTAGGGTAAGGCTTGTATTCTCCCAATTTCGCTTCTCCGCCCAAAGCCGCTGGCACAATGTTGAGTGTCGGATTTGGTGAGCGCCGAACGTAAAATTGACTCGAAAATCAACTTCCGATTATGATTAATCGCAATGTCATGCAAAGGACATGCAATTTTTAATCACGGAAACGTGGAAGAACGAATATAAATCATATGTGCTGTTGGGTGCAAGCGGCTTGCGAAAGAATAGTTAATTAGTTTACATAATCATTACGTGTGCGGCGTTAACAAGTGACGTAATACGAATTCTTACCTGATTCAGTGCCAAGCAAAAAGTACACATGTACCAAACGGGATACACAATCAAATGAACAAGTATTGTAAGTACATGGTGTATTTTTAATGACTGTGGGGTTTATGAAAATATTGCCGTTCCAAGTTTTGTATTTACTTTCTATGTTGCGTGAGTTCACAGAGGGTGAATACAAAACTTGGAACGGCAATAGTTTCAAAAACCCCACAATCATTAACAATACACCCTATATATTTCCGTTCACTGAGCATTGAAACTGCGGCAGATACCTCGAGACAAAACACATAACACGATAACCCTAGTATGGCGAAATATCGTCCTTCTGTCCAAATGGGAGGTCATATTTCGCGATAAATTATCCTTCTGCACTGAATCAGTTCATGTAACGATATGTTTGTTTGTGTTTGTTAGCTATCTTTGAACTCAAGTGTAGTCCATACACGTGCTAATACTTTTTGGTGCACTGGACTGATTTTTGCCTGGGTATTAACTTTCTCTAACACCAGTGTCCCTCGCCACCAGGCAAACCCACTCCTACTTCGGAAGTACTTGTATCTCCCCAAGTCAAGGACGAGAAGTGAACTTGTTAGTCCAACTGACCGGTGCATGGATTGAACCCGCTACCTCGGCATCAGCACACCGGAAGTTTAAGAACGCGCACTCTTATACATTCGGCCATGCTGGTCTCCTGTGACCTGACAATCACAATCTTTCTTGTGAATGTAAAAAAAAAAAAAAAGTAATGTCCACGGACAGAGAGCTAAACGCCAACTAAACATCACAATCAAAAATGACAAACTTGACAATCTCACAACCTTTGATTAGCTTGACCCCGTGACCATCAACAATGAGAGGTTGTTGGTAAGACCTGCGACGTAGACTCGCCATAGAAATGGAGTGGGTTGACAGCCAAACATCACCGGCAAACATATTAACTGATTCAGTGCAGGAGAATAATATAGGCCAAATTTGACCTCCCATTTTTTAGGTTTTAATAGGATTACATTATATCTGAACAGAATAACTAAAATTAAGTAGACACGTCATCATGATCCAAACTCGTGGGTTTAATAAGATTACGTGATATCTGAACAGAATAACTAAAATTAAGTAGACACGTCATCATGTTCCAAGCTCGTGGCTTTAATAAGATTACATGATATCTGAACAGAATAACTAAAATTAAGTAGACAACCATCAGTAACACCATATGTCCCGCCCATAGATTTACCATCTTACACTATCACCAGTCTTAGATTAAGTCTGTGTTCTTGTCCCAATTATGTCTTGTAGGTCAACCTCTCCATTTATTTATCTATATGTCTACCTGTTTGTATTTTCCTGTCAAATTTGCCACTTGTCACTAAAGTTTCAAGCTTATTTTCCCTCATATCATGCCCTAAACATCTGGACGTGTACTAGGCATCTATAAATTAAGTAGACGATGATGGCTTCACTTCTTGGCAGTGGCCTTACTTGTCGGTGACTATAATGTAAAAAAAAAGAGCGGTGTAAAAGGCCAGATAATCGACTTCATTTGCCGGGGTTTTATCCCATTTGGCTTGGTCTCTTTCCACAGGGCGGCTTGTTGAAAGTGTCATATAAAGCACCAAATCCGAAGCTCCAGCGACGACCCCCAGGAGTCTAAGAGAAAACTGCACTCGTGAACCGAACGACGTGGCCCAGTATCGACCCCACAACCTTCGGAGCGCAAGGCAGGCGCGGTAACCACGTCGCCACGGACACCCCCGGGCCATAAATAGATCCTCTGCCTACCGCCGTAAACTCGAAACCACAACCAACAACTATCTCTCGGCTGCTCTTAAGTTCAATTCGCCACCTACTCGGTGGTTTCGTGTACTCTTTTAGGGGAGTTAAATGTGTACTGAACGTAAGGGAACTGCTAAACGTGTCCTAAATCTAAGAGAGTTTAACGTGTAGTAAACCTAAGTGAGTTTACCGTGTACTAAGTCTAAGAGAGTTTAACCAAACCTAAGAGAGGTAAACGTGTTAAATATGTGTAGCGCCCCGTACAGTATGAGAATCACTGTTCTACTCTATCTGCTTTTGGCACATATTTGCCTCACTGTCAATGATTCAGGGAAAACAACCTCTTGTATGTTAACATCTCTACCTGCCGAACACCCATATCACAGAAGGACTAGCATTACTTGCGAAATTTAGCCGGACCAATTTATTCACGTAAAAATATGTACAATGGAAACCTGACTTGAGAAAGAAATAGTTCTAGTGGAAGAAAACTATTGATTTCCCCAACCCGTTAAAGATTTAGTATAGATCATCAGTTCCTCATCCACCCGCTGGTTATCAAGGGAATTATTTTCCAACAGGCTGCCAGTCGCCAATGTACACACGGATTATCTCTGTAACACTAGGTTAGATTTTTGGGGTACTCGGATGAGGGTTCATATGTTTTAACATTAACACCCCCCCCCCTGTTTTTTTTTACCCCCTAACTTTTCCTGATAAAGATTTTTGTCGGAACGTTCGGTCGTGCATATATTATGTGTTTATCAACAGTCTTTGGCTAGAACGATTGGTCGTGTGTACATCAGAATTAGTAGAGTTTCATTATCATATTTTACCTTAAAACAATGTATTCCCGTTGGGAATTTAACCACAGAATCCGCAAACAATATGTTACACAATTTATTGCCTGTCATATTTTGCTGCATCTCGTTAGGTGTATACTGCCGAGTTACAAATTTTATCATCTTTTGACTGCACAGGGATTCTTGTGTTAATCAGCCTTCAGGAATACCTGTACAGTCGAAAGGCCATAAAACGCCCTCCTCGTCAATTTCTCAACCTCTCATAGGCTATGAACATAACGTGACCCCCCCCCCCCTCCCCCCAACAAACAAACAAAAAACACTGTATTCGCCGAACAATAACCGATTGCTCAAATGTGGTGAATCGTTAGCAATTAGGCAATTCCAGCCCATTTTATGCAAACATATAGAGTCCGTGTTAAAATGTGAAATGACCGCGAGAATAACAAATGCTCCACATTAGAAAACTACCTGTGACTAAGTGTTTTAATTGTTTCAGCTAAAGTATTATTCATTTATTCAATTCATTTGATATATATTTTTTGTGTCAGGTCTTAGATATGGCTGAGCTATCGTATGACAGTAGACAGTACTATCTACTTTCTGTTTGTTGGCGCCGAATGTTGGGCGTCGCTTACCAAACCCGACACCCCATATTGTGCCAACGGCTTCGGGCGTTGGAGTGCAGTTGGCAGGGTACAAGCCTGACCTTAGTGCGAGGAAATGCAACCTAAAGACTAAATGTCATGGCAGGGCAGACCAGGTCCTAAGCCTTGGTCGGCAGCTGTTCTATGATGGAAGCTCCGACAGGCGGGCAGTTAGAGTGTTGCTTTGCTGATCCGGCAGCTTCTGAAGATTGTCTTGTTCCAGATGTTTTGGTGTTACCTTTCCTATGGAGTAAACTAGGCAGATAGAGAGAGGGATCATGCTGAATGTGCAACACATGGTCTCTAAATTCAGTCCAGGCTTTGTGTTATGGAGAGGTATAACTCCATTTTACAAACTATCGTCTGTCAAGACGGCAAGGTGCCAGTCAATGATATATATTTTATCTTAATTTGTGCAAAAATAAGGTGTGCGCTATTGTCCGCACAATGGACACCAATAGAATATTAGAAATATGTAAATTTGTTTTCTTACACTCATTGACGTGACTAGGTGAGACATTTGTCCTGAATTAAAATAATATGGCAAATTGAGAATAGTCAAGAAAGATTTTAGTCTGGAATCCAAAGATGTCCTTATCTATGATACCATTACCCCTGTCCCGTTCAGCTTCAGAAGAGAAGTTATATTAGGGTCTATCGCCTGGCTCAGATTAATAATCCTGTGACCGAGTCGGCCACAAATATAATATTAATTTGAATTTTTTTTTTTTTTTAAACTTTTCTTTTGTTCAAAACTGTTTATTTACAATACAGGGTACATTATATGTTTTACTTTTCATTTGCGAATACAACAAATATATTCATATACACATATGATAATATTACATTTATGGCAAAGTGCAATTACCTACACATTACTTGAAGATTATAATGGTGGAGTTATTATCTACTCTCATGCATACTAAATCTTTCAAAAGAAATTGTTTCATTCACCAAGTATTTTCATGCGCACGTAATTTTATTTAAACAAGTTTAAAAGTATCTATCACTGAATGGATCACACATGAAACATCGCAACACGCGTCTCATTTTACGCAGTAAATGTAAAAACAGTGATGTGTGGCGTTTACGGTGCACGCGCACGTTAGATAGATAGAGAGACAGAGAGAGAATGAGAGAGATAGAATGAGAGAGAGAGAGAGAGAGAGAGAGAGAGAGAGAGAGAGAGAGAGGAGAATAATGAGAGACAGGAAGAAGAATGGAGGAGGGGGGATATAACAAACCCCAAACCAGACAAGGATTGTGAATTTAGCAGCATTGAGCAGTAACTTTATCGCTAGCACAATGAATTTATTCGGGGTGGGCGGGGTTGGAGTGTAGGTTAAAGGAACTGTTGCCTTGGTCAAGGTTACTTCCTGGCTAGCAAAGACCTTTTTTTTCCCGCTTTTCCATCCTGTCTCAGGATATTGCGGTCAACACTGGCATCTTTCAGCTGTATGTTGATTCCTAGGCTAGATTACTCTCATCAGCACGCCACGACTTTCTGAGCGACCGGCTCCATACTCTCATAAGTCACTGGCGCGACTCGAACCACCTCTAATTCTCGTGCGCTCACGTCAACCACGAGAGTATTCGGGATTAACGGAGAAAGCTGTTAACCCCCTCAGCCAGGGAGCCGGTAGCAAAGACCTTTGACCTATGAAATATAGCTTCCTTTTGTGCTGGGTAACTTAGTGAACTTTTGTCCCTGGCTGTGGTAATATTTTCCTATCCCCGGTGACAAAGAATGAAACTTGCTGATTCATTGCACCTGTGACAGTTACTATAAATGTTTTTTTAAAGTCAAATTTGGCTATTATAATATGTCATTTTAATAATTAATCAACAACAAGTGCATAATAGTCTCAAACAATAATCCTAAAAGCAAGAGAAAATAAAATTAATGAACGTTTACATAATCACGAAATATAGTAGATAGTCTGTATTTGAACATATTTTTTTTTTTTTGCATATCCTTTACAGAACATCGCTGTCAACATCAGCATCTTTCAGCTGTATGTTGATTTCTTGGCAAGATTACGCTCAGTAGTTTGCCATTGCTTTCTGAGCGGCCGGCTCATTATCCCGCAAGTCACGCGCGCGGGTCGAACCGCTTCCAGTTCTCGCCTCGCTACGAGATCCTGTGTGGATAAACGGGATTACGGAGAAAGTGGTGTAACCCCTCAGCCAGAGAGACCGGCATTTGAACATTAGGAAACATAATTTTTTTTTTTTTTTAATTTTTTTGTTGTTGTTGTTGTGTAAAGGAATTGAAATTGGCCTTGATTTTGCAAGCCAAAACTAAGTTTCTGTATTCTGCTAGTGTTTAAAATAGTTGTGTGTGTGTGTGTGTGTGTGTGTGTGTGTGTGTGTGTGTGTGTGTGTGTGTGTGTGTGTGTGTGTGTTTAGGAAGAGTGTTCAGACAGATTACCTTGTAAATGTCTTTGAATAACGAAGACACAAAGAATAGATTTATTGCCTGGCATATTTCGCTGCATCTCGTTAGATACATACTGCAGAATTCATACAACATAAAAAGTTAAATAACTAGATAACTCCTTCAAGCTGAAATATACACATTAAGAAATCTCAATCGACAATCCTGCACCGATATTTTACACTTCAGCTTGAGTAATCCATCTAATCGCTTCACAATTGATTATAGGAGGCGACGTTTTAGAAATGCAATTGTAAATGTCTGTTTGCCTGAGTGTGTTTGTATTAGTTGTTTGAGAGTTTCCACTGCATCTGTGACTGTTTGACATGTGTAGTATGTATGTTCTTCTGTCTCGTGTGTGTTGTTCCTGCATAGTTTGCATTTTCTTATTTGTCTGGATCTGCATGCTCCTTTGGATATTATGGGTGTCATATTAAAAAGAAGTCTGTAAGTGACTTCTCTTGCTTTAGGTGTGATGTGTTTGTTGTGTAAATTGGAAAAGGTGGATGTGAGTCTGACATGAAGTATTGTTGTTCTCTTTTGATTCTCAGTGTAAGTGATAGTGCTTGTTTACTAGTTAACTGTTTGTAAATTTCCTGTTTTGTTTCCCGTATTACATGCTCAAGTCCTTGTATTGCTTGTATGCAAGTGCGATAGAATGTTGGCAGTATGCCCCGATAATGTGCTGTTGCATTGTTTAGCTTTGTGAGATGTTTTATTTTGTGTGCTATGTAATTTAATGCTCATCTATATTGTTCTGGATATCTGATAATAATACTTATGTGAATTATTCTAAGTGCTTGTATTTTTGTTTGTATGTCCTGTGGTGTTATTCCTCCTTGTTTCTTGTCCTGTGTGAGTGTTTTGTGCTGTATGATGTGTGCTGTCTTGCTGATTTGTTTCTTTATGTCTGTGATTGTCTTCTTCTTCTTCTTTCGTTCGCTAAGGCTATATTTTCGTTGAGGTGAGTTTCTTGCAAGCAACATACACTTACATTTTCTTGGTCCAGAATGTTTTCCAATTCTTTTTTTTTTTTTTTTTTTTTTTTTGCTGACTCCCTCCAGATTCCAGTGCATTTATTTTAAGTCTTTGTTTAGTATGACTAGCCGTTCTATTCTCGTGTCCCCTGGCTCCACAGGACATCTGAGAAAGACCTCCAGTTGTTGGGGTTGGACCCTTTCGAGACATAGGGCCCGGCACTGCACCTGCCTGGGGCTCCAAAGCAGGCGAGCACCTTAACATTTAGCAGTAGTCGACATATTCCATTTTGCGTAATTGCGTGGCTTCCTGATTTCTGTGGTGCGCCTCCTGGCTGGTTGCCTCCGTCTTCAGCACCTTTCCTTTGCTAGAACAGACTGTGGTCTCACTCGAGTTTAGATGTTTACGCGCGCACACACGTGTTTGAGCATGCGTGTACGTGCATACACATCTAGAGCATACTATTTATTTTTCGGCGCCAGAAACTCGCCGTCGCCCCTTCTCCTGTTAGTAGAAACAGTTCCGCCACGTGAAGGCCAGGAGTTGGACTTTTGCTGCAGAGGTTATGTATTCACGAGCCATTGGGGTATTTACGCAATATTGGGCGCTCACCCCAATACTGCGCCCCGCTTACATACAGCAACATTTGGAACCTCTGTGACTGTCTGTTTTGGAGGGTTTAACACTGTCACTAAGTATATTATTTTTGGTATGATGAATGTGTTAACTATTGTGCGTCTACCAAATATTGTTGTTGTTTTGTATTTATACGTGTGTAGCATATATGTGATCTGTTGTGCCAGTCTTAGCCATGTTTCTTTGTGTGTTGTTCTGAGGTCACATGGAAATGTGATCCCATACTGTTTCATATTGTACTGTGTATGAGTTCTAGAGGGAAATCAGAGAGCAAAATAAATAGAGACAGACTTAGAAACACACGAATAAGAGCAAAGGCAGAAATGAATAATATAGGGAAGGCACTAACCGACCTGCTTATGATAGCAAAAGATAGGACGGTTTGAGGATCTATGCCTATAGTAAGATAAAAGGGCGAAAGAAGAAGAGGAAGAACATATGTTTCAGTACGAAATACCAGTTTCAAATAACAGGTTTCACATAACAGTTTTCACATAGTTAGTTAGTTAGTCGAAAGATCATCCTCATTGCACATCGAACCATTCAGTCCATAAGTGCTCGGATCCCCTCCTCGGCAAATCCCGCAGCATGTAGCGGCTAACGACACCAGTTTTGTGTTGGTTTATCAATCTTCTTTGACTTCCTGCGTAGTGTTCTTGTTTGGCCACCCCCCCCCCCCTTTTAATTTGCTGTTTTCGCAGTCTGGCCATGGTTGTGGATTCACAGTCATCACTTGGTTCACGCAAAAGTCTTACTTCTCGTAGAGCATTCAGAATGTCAGCCTGGTCCATGGTTCGTCCGCCCTCCACCATAGCCTCACCTGCGAGCTTGTCAGCCCGCTCATTTCCGTGTACTCCCGCATGCCCTGGCACGAAAATGAAATTAAACTTTGCCAGCCGAGACCGCTCCAGAGGCAGCAACCATTCTCTTCGGATCGACCCCTCCTCTATCCTCTTGATTATGTTCATTGAGTCGCTAAGGAAACATGCCCTAGTGAATGTCTGCGTCTCGAGCCATGTTATTGCTTTAGTTAGTTAGTTAGTTAGTTAGTTAGTTAGTTAGTTAGTTAGTTAGTTAGTTAGTTAGTTAGTTAGTTAGTTAGTTAGTCGCAGTTCCAACTTCACAGCAACGGGTCGTCCCCATTATGCTCCGTTCCTGTGCCAGTGAATATCACACAAATCGCTCCCCACTGCCCAATGTGAAAAGTGGAAAAGACAGGAGTCTCGACAAATAACAGCCCGCACAGATACACTGTGCATAATGCCGCCACCAGAATGTCAACACAATAGTCCCCCACAAAATACCCAGTTCATTTCTGATGGAATCGGCAGTCATTTTCCCATCTGGATGTTTCCTAGATGTTCACCCACACAGTCCACGAAATACAGTTCATCGCCGATGGCAGTGACCGTCAACCAGAAGCCCCGCAGCCACGCATTTCTGCATAATGGCAAAAACCGGTCAACTCTGGGACATAGCCATCTGCCATCGCTCCGAACATGCAGTCACGTTCCAAAAGACCTCGGGCAGATTCAAAAGCATTTCACACGAAACTCACAGCTCACAGTGTCGCGCAACGCACTCACTCAGTAGCAGGGCGACGGAACAATAAAGCCTCCTTAGTCGCCTCTTACGACATGCGTGGTAGGCTGCAGTGTTGCTATTCTTTGCTTCCCTTATGGGCCCCGGCAACACACGGGATTCTTTACTTACTGCCATGACTTCCATGGTCAGGCTACTTGTGGTTTCAGTGAAAGCACCAGAGTCCTCCTTCACAATTCTCCCTCCGGCCCGAGCTGTAAAGGCCCATGAGCTTCTCACATGTGGGACGACCGACCCATCTGTGTAGATGACCGCATCACCGTCTAGCGAATTCTCGAAAATCAACGCTTGTACTTCAGCCTCCACAGCAGCAGGATTTTCTTGTCTACATTTTCTGTCTAGTTGGATGCAAACTGAAAAGGATGTGCAGAAATCTGTTGGCACTTGTACCCACTTCTCGCCAGGTTCTAAGTCCTCAAGTGAACACACCTGTTGAAGAATGTCTTCGGCTTGACCCATCCACGACCGTCCTCTTTTTAACCTGCTGCCCTTCACCTTCATAATTTCACTATGCAGTGGATGTTGTGTGTTTGCGTTAACTCTGAGGTAGGCGCGTGCTCTGCAAACTTGTATTCTCTCTTCAATGGTTGGAAAATCAAGAAGGTAGCGCATCGCCCTGCATGCTGTATCTCTTGTACATCCAAGAATAATGCGCATAGGTTCATTCTGTATCCTTTCCATCCTTTCTATCTGCTTACTGCTGAGAGTCAGGATTGCCATTGCATACTCCAAAACTGACATGACCAGCCCCTCGTACAGAAGACATAGATGGCGCTGCTCACAGTTTGCTGCCGCCATCACCCGCATCGCACCCAAACCCCGCCTGGCCTTTGTTATCACCTGGTCTATGTGCTCATTATAAGCAAGGCTTCTATTAAACCGTATCCCCAGGTAATTCATTGCCTGCGTTCTTTCCATCGTCTCTGAACACAGCATTACAGTTGGTGTTGGAGTGTTGACAATAAAATTATTCAACGAGAACCAAGTCACTGTTGCCTTTGTTGGGTTGACCATTGCCCCAGCTTCATCACACCAAGTACTTATGCGATTGAGTTCGGTTTGTAGTTCCACAGCAACCTGCTCTCTATCCTTACCCTGACGATACACTAAAACATCATCGGCATATGACAATGTCCTGCCAGGTCCAGTGATCTGCTCACTGGTGATTCTCACTGTGTAGGCGCTGAACAGTACCGGAGATAATGGTGATCCCTGTGGTAGGCCAGGATATATTGTTGTTGGTTCCGAAGTCCAACCAACAACAATATATCCTGGCCTACCACAGGGATCACCATTATCTCCGGTACTGTTCAACGCTTACACAGTGAGAATCACCAGTGAGCAGATCACTGGACCTGGCAGGACATTGTCATATGCCGATGATGTTTTAGTGCATCGTCAGGGTAAGGATAAATAGATAGGTTTTCACATAATAGGTTTCACATTACAGGTTTCACGTATCAAGTTTCACATAACGGTTTTAATTATGCTGGGGTAGCGGGTTCAACACCTACACCGGTCAGTTGGACTAAGATGTTGACTTCTCGTCCTTGACTTGGTGACGAAAATTACAAGTACCTCTAAAGTCGGAGTGGGTTAGCATGATGGCGATGGAGCACAAGTAATAGGGAAAGCTAATCCAGCCGGTAATAGGGAAAGCTAATCCACACGCAAAAATCAGTCAACTGCACAAGACGCAATAGCACGTGTATGGACTACGTTTGAGTTCAAAGCGAGCTAAAGCAACATAGCAGGTTTCACGTCGTGCAACTATGTATGTGTTGTACATTATTCCTTATTACGTTTCTACTTGCACAAGCTATTTTTGGCAGGGAGTTTCCTTCTTGTAATCCGACAAGATACTCCAGTTATACCGTTTGGCGGAGCATAGTGTAAACAAGCATAGATTTGACAGCGCAAATTGAAACGCAGTTGCAGGAAATAGTAGGTATGGTTGCGTTAGACAGTTATAATAAAGAGTTCAAGATGAAAAGCATTAAAATGGACGCGATGACAATCTCAAAGGAAAGAAATACCCTACAACGCAACATAAGTAAATCGAACGAACGAAGGAACTTTATTTTAAGACAGAGAAGTAAATATCTGGATGGGTTGACCACATGACATGGTCGGGACAAGAACACAGAGCCGATCCATGACTCTGGCGATCGTGTGAGATGGCGAAATATGACAGCCCACTCTTATCGGCATGGCACATGATAATGATGATGAACAAACCTTATTTTCAAAGGGTCACAAATTGCGCATGCAGGCCCATCTTACTTTCGGCCCTTCCAATCATTCATCTTTGCTTGCTTACGTTCGCTGGCTGTGATCTCCAACTCGAAGTCCTGTATGTCGGATGAAGACATCCTGTTGTCCAACATCAGTGTGAGTCTTACAGGACCTGAGGTTTGCGTTGAGTATCCGTTGTCCCATGTCTGGCTTATTGGTGTGTAGACTGGTGGTTCCTTGCCGTGCAGGCAGATACTCTCCGACTTCGGAGGACATTCATCTTTCATTCTGGAGGAAGTTAATGACTTCCATTTCCTGCATACTTTGAAAATAGCAAACGGAAGATGTACTACAGAGGTAAAATATAGAATAGATCACGTCAAAGTACCAGTCAGTAAGGTGAAGAATATTTTAGCATCATAGCTTGTCAAGGAATGTGAGAAAGAGCGTTCTAAGGGTTTATGCGGAGTCAGTCCTCGTGGATAAAAATGAGAGACGGGCATTTAACAGATTCGTGAGAAATTATTTAGAGACTGAAAATATGTGGTTCTGTAGAACTGTACTGAGAACACCTTGGACAGATGGTTAATTGGTTGATTGGTTGGTTGGTTGGATTGTTGGTTGGTTGGTTGGTTGGTTGGTTGGTTGGTTGGTTGGACTGTCACTTCCATCGACGATGAAATTTAATTTTCGTGGCGGACTGTTGTGTTGGCATTCTGGCAACGGCCTAATTCATGTGCTTGCCTGTGCATGCTGTAGGTAAGTCAGTACTGCTGTTTGTTCCACTTTTCACATGGGGCAGTGAGGAGAATTTTATGTGATAGTCACTAGCACAGGAACGGAGTATATGGGGGTTACCCTTTACCGTGAAGTTGGAACTGCGACCAACGACTAAAGTCTTAAGTCCGTATCACTGGTGGGCATGTCGTGTTCAGCCCTGAAGCGGGCTGTCATCTATGGAAGTGAAGTTACCATAGACATGTTCTTACCGATCCAGTACCAAAGTCCCATCTCCATGGGGCCTGTGTTGTAGTGCCCTCCTTCCCCTCTCCAAGCTCTCAAACCAACGCGGTGTACAAGACAACTAAACACAGAATGCAAATGTCCAGACAGAAAAAAAAAAAACCACAACGACAACTAGTTGCTCCTGTGAGAAATAAAATTGTAAAACAAAGGAATCTTGTCCGCATCTTGAGATACACTAGGGTTAGAATCAAATTGTAAGAAGACACAGATTATGGTCGTCACTAGGAAGAACGAAATACCACAAAGTAATATACAGGTAAATGGGAATATTCTTAAACAAGTGAATCGGTACAATTATCTCGGAACAGTCATAACATCTGATGGGAGATGCCTTGAAGAGATTAGAACAAAAATCGCCAAGGAAAAGGTAGCCTTTTGCAAGATGAAAAAAATACTGACCAATAAAAATATGTCAATTGCTACGAAAAAAGAGTGTTGATGTGCTACATAGAGCCTGTACTTTTATATGTATGTGAAGCGTGGACAATGAGCAGTCAAGCTGAAAAATATCTTATGGCAGTGGAAATGTGGTTTCTGAGGAGAATATCATGGGCAGGCGGAAAAACCAGCGACCAAGTCCTACAAGAAAAAAAAATGAAAAGTAATTTGATTAGAGAAATTAGATGTAGACAGTCACCATTTTTGGACATGTTATGAGAAGAAATAAATTAGAGAACTTGGTGACAACTGGCAAGATCGAGGGGAAGAGAACAGGGGGAAGACAGAGAAGTAAATACCTGGATCGCTTGGCTACGTGGCATGGTCGAGACAAGAACAGTGAGCTGATCCACGACTCTGGTGATCAAGTGAAATAGCAAGTCATGACCGCCCACGTTTACCGGCACGGCACATGATGGATGGATGGATGGATGGACTGAGTATAAAGTGCTGGCCGTATAATTTCTGTAGACAAATCGGCATTCGACAGATGCTGTGGTTAATTTAACAGTGGCAGCCTTTACTTCCCATAACGTATCCTGGTACCTTGGAAATGTTATTCTGGGTCGACTTGAGATGGCAGATTGTCTCCCTTTCACCGCAGGAAGTCTCCAGAACTGGCAGCTGGAATGTTAGAACTATGGGGGGAAATAAATAGAAGAAGATATAAACGATCACGTAGAAACAGAAACAAACAATAGGGAAAGTACATGAACAGAGCTGCACGGGATATTTAAAGATAGGTCGCTTGGGAGGAGTTAGTTAAGGGTGCATGCCTTAATGGGAGAATAGAGGGCAAAAGAAGACAGAGACGAAGTACATATCTTCATTCACAGCTGTCTCGGCACACCTGCGGTACATCTTGTGTATTTTCCCGATATACAATTCACACCTTCTGGCCATGGCCCAAGCGAATGTCGGAAGGAATTAAATGAACTACGCGCGTTCTGTCTCATTTACACCGACCGTGCGTGTTTGTGATTTATGATGAAGTCTCATCTCCACTACCCCAGGGCATACACACATGCAATTACGCGCGCGCATTATCTTGGGTATTTCTAGAACCTTAATTTGATAACTGTTATGACACGGGTAGAAAATCGTCTTAAGTCTTAACAACTAAGTATCACTGTTACTTGTCGTCTGCAGGCTTCGGGAGTGGCTGTGGCAGACGAGTGTCTGCGAGTCTTTGAAGAGATCAAGATGGGGCATCGATGGTTGTACATCATTTATAGGGTCAGTGAAGATCTGAGAACCATCATCGTGGAGGAAAAGGGTGGACACGGTATGCCAACTTTCAGAATCCTTGTGTTTGGGAGATTATGACCAGGTGAAGGAATGATGGCAAAACAACAGAAGTACAAGTAAACAATAAACTGAGATAGATAGGCGTTCACTATATTAATATTGTTGTGACATGTATCACTCTTCGTTTTGTTATGTTAGTCTTAGTTTCTGTTGGCTTCATTGTAACGTGTTGTTGTTAAACTATCGTTTACAAGAAGGTTGATACAATTAATATATTATTATTATTAAACTAATGTTTACAAGAGGGTGAATACAATTAATGTATTGTTGTTAAACAATCTCTTACAAAGTAGTACAAGCTAACATAATGTTGTTAACCAACTTTATACAAGATTATAACGACTAATATAATGTTGTTAAACAACTTGATACATTTGATGGATGCCTAGCACAGTTTTATCAAGCCTGTAGCTCAGTACATCCGTCTTTGACAAGCATTTGTTCCGGTTTCCTTTCCCTAGCCCTTGACTGTCTAGTCTACTTCCCGTGTTTCCCCGAAAATAAGACAGGGTCTTATATTATTTTTAGCTTTAAAATATGCACTAGAGCTTATTTTCGAGGGATGTCTTTTTTTTTCAAATACAAAATTGTACATTTATTCATGTACAAAATTCTGCATTTATTCTTCTTCTTCTGTGTTCACCAGGAGAGTTTTTTTTTCGGACGTGATTGCGTTGTGCCTGTTGACAGCAAAGCTGTGACACTTGCGCCGTTAGGCCGACACATCCGACTTCTGCGGGCATTTGTTGACCGGATTAACCTTCCCGGGGGCTACATTTATTCAAATACAGTCATATCCTCTTCTTCTGGAACATCGTCAACTCTCTCCAAATCCCGAATTCCTGCCTCAATTTCTTGCGACTCCATTTCCTGTAGAACCACTGGTCCCAGTCTCTCATGTCCAGCAATAAAGCTTTCCTTAAATGAGAATTTCTTGTCCATGTAGCCTGCCCGTAGTGCATTGGTAACTTTATTTTACACGAGTGACGTATTCAATTATGAACCACATACGTAAACTTACAAAATTCTCAAAGACGAGGCAGTGAGGAAAAACTATGAAAAAGAGCTAACTGACATCTTTGTAAAATTACTTAAAGAAAGACAGTGGAAGAAGAATGGGAGATGTTCAAATAAAACATTTTAAATACTCCAAAGATAACATGTGGAACCACGAAAAAACGCAAAACAGGGATAAAGAAAATAACAAGTTGGTGGAATGCAGAAGTAAAGATAGCTGTAAAAGACAAAAAGGAAACATATAAAAAGTGGTCGAAGAGCAAACATTAATCCGATTACATAGAATATAGTTTAGCGAGAAGACATGTGAATAGAATAGTAAAGAGAGAAAAACAAAAAGACTGGGAGGAGTATGGAGAAACCCTAAATAAAAACTACAAGGAGGCAACTAGAAACTTCTATAAAAAGGTAAGTGCAATGAGAACCAAAGGAGAACCTTTGACCCAATTGAAATAATTAACAGCGAAAATGGAGAACCAATAAGTGAACAAAAACAAGTCCTAATAAGATGGAAACAGTACTTCGAATAACTTCTCAACATCGCATCAGATGTCACAGGAATTCAAGAGACCGACGCAGATTCCACCGAAGAACTAGAACCAGACATACTGAAAGAAGAAATTATAGAAGCCATCAGATTAGCCCCATTGAACAAATCACCAGGACAAGATGAAATACCAAATGAACTAATTAAAGCAGCAAGAGAAGTAGGAACAGCATGGCTACATAGACTATTCAACCATGTTTGGGTGAAAAAAACAGACACCACGAGACTGGGGAAACGCCGTAATTATCCCATTTGGAAAAACAAAGACAGCAAAAGTGATTGCACGCTATACAGAAGCATTTCACTGTTGAGTCATACTGGGAAAATATTTTGCAAATTTCTTGAGAAAAGATTACGAACTATTATAGAACCCCAGCTAAGCGAAACACAACTTGGATTTAGAAAAAACCAAGGATGCACAGATGCCATTTTTGCTCTTAGACAACTTATAGAAAAATCAATCGAATTCAATTAAACACTCTACTTAGCCTTTGTCGACCTAGTAAGGGCATTTGATAGAGTAGATAGAAACAAGCTGTGGGAAATCCTTAAACAGTATGGAGTGAATACACATCTAACAAACCTATGTGGAAGCTTATACAACAACAGTGAATGCATAGTGAGAACAACTGGAGGACACTCAGAACCCTTCACCATAAGATCTGGAGTACTGTAGTAGTGTCAAATGAAGTAACAAGACTTGATCTGTACTAAAACTTTATACTTTATTCTCAAGATGACAAGCCGTGTCTTCTCAGCTGGACTATCGGATGTTGACTCCCCTTCACAACAACCATACGTCACGATTGAGCATCTCTCTCCGCTTTCACTCATAATGCTCAATCGTGCTGTATCTCTAATTCCCCACTAGATCCTAATTATAACCCAAACTACACATACTGTTACACCTCCCCATGTTTATTAAAGAATTTTCCTTATAAAGGAAAAATCTTTACTCCTAATCCCCTTACTCTATTCCCTCTTTTTCCCCTAATCTTCCATAGTTCTTCTAATCCTCCCCAAACCAACTCCAATTTAATTAAACATTCTATTTCTTTAACTCTTTCCCCAGCTATATAATCAACCCACTTCTTCTTCCATTTTACCTCTATACCTCGTACCATGTACTGTAACCCTTTTTTTTAACTTACCATTTCTACTCTTCTTTCATTTCCCCAAACTATATAGCAATCCACTATATATTCCTTGGCTCCTCAAGTTCCTATATAAAATATGCATATTATAAACAAAATGGCTCGTAAAATCGTATTTGTACAACTGGCATTAGGAAATCACTCGCATTTCTCAATACAAGACAACCCGAACAACGAGAACAACGTATTTAGAAGAAGTAAAGAAGGGGTGCACCCAGTAAAAGGAATAAATAGTCAAGATAAGCACAAAGAAACGCATATTCCACACAACCACATTTACCTCCTTTGCCAATAAAAAAATTTGTACAATCAAATTTTTTCTTATAAATACGTCATACAAAAATAGATCTTTGTTTTCTATAAACCAAGTTGATATAATGTTTTACAAGCTTTATATATACAACCCTATATGAAATAGAACTTTTTACGTAAGTTTCAAGCCTTATATCTTCAACATTTAAAATTTCCAACCACAATCTTGTCCAAATTGCGTTATCTCACCTTTTAGCATGAGATCCTGTTCAATTTTTATGAACACCTTTAATATAATTAAAGCTGGTTTTTCACAGCACCTATTTCTTGCCCCCTTCATGTCCCATGATCTGCCCTTTATCCCCCTATGTATTTCTTCTATATGCTGCTATTCACAGTTTTTCCCTTAAACTTCTATCTAGTTATACTCTACTTATATATTCGAAGCTTTTCAAGCAACCTAACCTTCCCAACAGCCTATGTCTCCATACTCTCCCTCAATAATTTTATAATTCCTTTCTGAACGAAAGCCCCCTGTATTTGAAAAGTTAACTAATATTCTAACCAAACTTAAAACCAATTCATTAACCACATCACTTAATCTATCAATCCAACTGTTTACGCAAAACTAAATCAAAACAAGGCGTCACAATTATCCAATTAAAACACATTTTCAAAATTAATATGGCATGCATTTTATCAACCCAAAAGCAAATATTATATCATTATTAGACACTTTTACGGTCCAATAGTGTTTTACTCAAAGCACTATAAACTCAACGATCCTAACTTACTTAAACTAACTTTTTATTAAACCAAACCAAGCATGAAATAAAACATAATACATATACATATAGCATTGAAACATAGTCTCAATAAAATAATCAATTAACAACCATCATTGCCCAGTTACACGAAAATAAAACTCCAAGTGAATAAACAAAGATTTTCCAAGTAAACTTTCTTAAAATTATTATGTATAGTGGCCCCAACAACCATACTAATAATGTACCAGATCTCTATTTATTCAGGCCATTCCATTTATATATTTCCTAACTCCATTCTCATTTTCCTACCTCATCATAGCCAATTGCTAACCAGAGACATACTTCCCAGTATATCAATAATACCAAAAACTCCCCACCAAATTCTCTATAAAACTTCCTACAACTCTCTGTAAGCGAACCGCTTTTAAATTTAAATTGTTCATTAAAATTATGATTGACAAAACTGAAGATATTTCCCTTATCCCCTATTTCACATTCTCACAGAAAAGATATGTTAGATTGAGTTAGTGCGCACTTAGGAAAATAAGAAAAAGAAAGGAAAAAGTAAGAAGTAATCACACTTCTCTTTCCATACATACTTTATCTTCAGTTTCCGTCAATAATAATTGTTATTATCAAAAAAAATATTGATTCAACACTACTAGCTTTTTTTTTTTTTTTTTTTTTTCATTCCTCTCGTCAATTACAAGTTTACCATTCTAAGTAAACCCATCAATTCAATGCTACATATGTGTATCTGTTACTTACAGACCAATATCCAAATCTTATAACCATATCTGCCGATATCAATGATAACAAATAGTACAAACATCAATTCCTCCTTTTTCTAGCCTAACTCCAAACACATCATACTACCCGGAAAATCCTCTTAATTAATCACTGTAAACTACAGTACAAGTCCTCTTATCTATACTAATGTAGTATTCACCATCCACTCACCTATTTACTTGTGGCCCTACCTGCCAATTATTTCCCTTCAATTTGTCCAAGCTACTAAAAAAATCAACCATCAATTCCACCCCATAGAGAAATAACCAAATATATACATATACTTCATTCAAAACTACCTCCATATTGATTATAAAAATACCAAGAGTCATCTTCTTCATTTTCAATTCTAACACTTATAAATTGCTATCTGCAATATTCTCTACTTATCTACTTCCTACGGTTCCACTTCTTCAATATCTCCAAATTTCTTTGAACCAATGCTAATTCTACATCAATGTCTTCTTCTTCGTACAATCCATTTGTTTCCTCCATACTACTACTACTTGACTCTGACTTTTCATCCATTTCTTCTTCTTCGTCTGTATGTCTCTCTTTAGCTGCCGCTAATCTCTTTTGTTCAATATCCCATCTAATTTGTCGATCACTATTCCTCAAGGATCTTTCTAGTAACGGCATATCCTCCCCGCTCGTTGAATAATCCCTAATTCTCCTCTGTCTTTTCACTTCTCTATCTCTTTGTCTATCCATTCTCCTTTTCGTTGCCTGTCTAGTGTTCCTAAACGGAGCACTTATTTCCTCTTCCATACTATCATAATGAGTCTCATTCAACTTTTCTTCTTCTATTGTTTTCGGTATCGTCTGTTCTTGAGTATCATCAAAGCCTGGAGTTGCTAATAAGCGATTTTGTGCTGGATCTCTTCTAACGCCTGGGGTTACTGTAGCACCTCTAACGAGTTGTTCATCTAAAAACCTTGTGTCTGAATAATAATTATTATTATTATTATATTCTATCTCTTCTTCATCTCTCCTTAAGTGTTCCACGTGTGCCCTTGCTACATGTCCCGTGACCTGGTTCTTAATTTTATACGATACTTTACCTAGTTTTTCCAAAATATAATACCCTGGAATCCAACGATTATCAAACTTAGAGTTTCTCCTATGCTTCTTGTAATAGACCCTATCACCAACCTTAAATTCCTGCAAGTTTGTATTTATATTCTTGTACTTTTTCTGCCTTTCCCTAGCTTTAATTATATTATTCCTTAGTCTTACGTGTGCTTTATGCATTTCCTGTATTATAACCTCTTGAAAGTCTTCCCCCATATATTTCCGTCTAGGTTTTAATAGATTGTCTATAGGTAGTATCGGTTCTCTCCCGTATATTAAATAATATGGTGAAAAACCCGTGCTTTCATTTTGATTAGTACGAATGGCGTTAAGGGCAGGTCCTAAAAACAAATCCCAATCCCTTTCATGTTCATCTACAATCTTTGATATAATGCTATATAACGTCTGATGTTGACGCTCGTTTCTAGCATTGGAAGTAGGTCTATAATATGATGTCTTTATATGTTTTATATTTAAATCATTTAACAACTTTTCAAATTTCTTATTTATAAATTCTTTACCATTGTCTGTAAGTATACTTTGTGGACAACTAAATCTTGGGACAAACTCTTGTAAAAAAATATTGACTACTGTATCTGCACTCTTATCCGGAATTGCATAAACCTCCGGCCAAAGACTGTAAACATCTACTATATGAATCAAATACACGTTTCCTGACAATGTTCTGGGGTGTGGACCCGATATATCTAAACTAATCTTTTGCATTGGGAACTGAGGAATGTCAGTATCCTGCAAGGGACACTTTATTGTTTTCATGTTCCTCAATCTGCACTTCTCACAGGTATCCACATATTTATATGCAGATTTAAATAAATTTGGCCAGTAATATTTACTTGTAAGCGCCTTCACCAATTTGTCTCTACCTAAATGTCCATTTTCATCATGATATGCCTTTAAAAGTTCATTTTCTAAATGTTTTGGAATGTATTTCCTCAGTTGTTCGTTCCTTTCAGACATGTAGTATAAATGTCCATCCTCTTGTAAAACCAAATAATTCCTTTTATATTTGTTATCTTCTGTTTCTCTTAATTTTTCTTTTATTTGTATCACTTTTGGGTCTAGGTCCTGCTCCTCTTTCATGTTAAATTTTTCTAAGTGTAGATCATCTTCCCTATGTTCAGACTCTTGTTCCGATGGTAGACTATCAAATTCTTCTCTATTTATTATAGCAGAATCTAAAATATTTACTTGCCAATTTCGATCGTCAATCTCTGGTTCTCCTTCATCTTCTGTGTCACCTGACGACTGTGGATAGGGAATCCTAGACAGTAAATCAGCGCATGTGTTAATCTTACCTGGAATGTACTCAATTTTCGTATTATATCCCTGTAAGTTCAATGCCCAGGTTTGTATTTTCCTGTTCTGCACTGGGGCTTCTAAAAAAGACTTTAAAGGCATATGGTCAGTTCTAATAACAAAATTTGCGTTATGTAAGTAGTAATTTAGTTTTTGAAGAGCGTAATGTATTGCGTAAGCCTCCTTCTCAATAGTCGTCCACTTTCTTTGTGATCTGCTAAGTTTATGCGACAAGAAGTATATAGGCCTTTCATTTTTAACCCCTGGTATTCCAGACTCTTTCCCTTCATATGGTTGTACCAAACACGCTCCTACTGCATTGTCTGAAGCGTCTGTGTACAGTATCAACTGTTTGTTTAAGTCTGGATGCGTCAACAGTGGTACCAGTGTTAAACTGTTTTTTAAATACTCGAACGCTTTTTGACACTCATCATCCCACTTAAACCTAGCGTACTTGCCTGTTAAGTTTGTAATAGGTTCAGCTATTTTTGAAAACGCTGGGACAAACCGCCTATAATACGCGCATGTTCCTATAAAGGCGCGTACCTCCTTAACGTTAGTTGGAGCAGGTAACTCTTTAATAACCTTTATTTTGTCCTGGTCTGGTTTTATACCTTCTCTATTTATAATATACCCCAAATATTTTGTTTCTGTCTTTAAAAATTGGCATTTACTGAGCTTTAACTTCACATCATGTTTTCTTAACCTGTCAAACACTAACTTTATATGTTTCAAATGATCCTCCACATTTCCAGAAGTAAAGATCAGAATATCATCAATATAAGCAAGAGCGAACCTTTGCATACCTTCTAAAACTTCATTTATTAAGAGCATGTAGTGAGATGGCGCAGTTTTGACTCCAAAAGGCATACGTAAAAATTCATAAGAACCCATATGAGTACAGAAAGCACTTTTTCTCTGCGCGTCTGCCGACATCGGAATGCACCAAAATCCTGCTCTTGCGTCTAACGTCGTAAAAAATGTAGCGCCATTTAGCAACCCCAAAATATCATCTATCACTGGTAGTGGATATGCAACATTTTTAGTAATTTTGTTCAACGCCCGATAGTCGCAACAGAATCGACTCGAACCATCAGGTTTGGCCACAATTACCACCGGAGATGACCACTCTGATTTTGATCTTTTGATTATCCCTGCTTTCAACATTTCTTCTATTGCCTTTTCTACAATTTCTCTATTTCTTAAGGGAGTTCTATATGGTTTTAAGCTAATCGGCGGATGGTCTCCCGTATCTATCTCCATTGTTACCGTTTTTGTCTTACCCAACTCTAAATCACTAATTGCAAACACATCCTGATTCTCCTTTATAAACTGTTCCAATACTTCTTTATTTTCTGGTGAAGTCTTTAACTGTGCCAACAATTCCTGTTCTCTTGTCTGTTTATCTAGTGAATGTATTTGTGCTGTATTTCTTTTGAATGGATGGATCAATTCATTCATTCGTGTGTTTCCTCTACTTCCGCGTCCGCGTCTGTTATTACTTCTTTCACTAGAAGACTGTGAATAATTAGTTCCCGGCATTTCTACTCTATCCGTTGCCAATATTTCACTAACGTTCTGTTCAATTTTTGCTACTACACACCCTCTGTATAATTTAATTTCTCTACCTGTGTTGTTAATCACCATAACTGGAAAGGTTAAGTGTTTATCTAACTCTATTATTCCATCCGGAACTTCCAAACCAGGCTCATCAATTATTTCCTCTTGTAATTCAGTGATTCTGACTGTGTTTCCTTCTACATAATATGGGTTTTTCTTCAGCTTCACTTGTATCAAATTAACCGACTGTGGTTTTAACGTCGTTGTCATTTTAACTCTAACTAGTGCTGATATATGCATGTCTTCTTGCATATCTATATAGACGTCCCTGAATTTTAATTTGTGTAAATCATAGAAAAGTCTTACTCCATTTTTTATTAAAAAATCTCTTCCTATTAACATGTTTCTATTTAAACCCTTCACTACATGAAAAAGGTGTCTTATGTTGATCCCTCCTAACTTAAAATTTATCATTGTTTGTCCAACTACTTGTAAATTCTGTCCCGTAACAGAGTGTAAATTATTATGACTCTTAAATACTCTACAATTTCTTACTATTTTGTATAGAAAACTTTCTTTTACTACACTAACCTGAGCTCCCGAATCAATTAACGTACGAACTCTATACTTTCCTATTTCTAATATACAAGAACTATAATCTGTTTTATCTTCTATAAATTTCTTGACTTCATCTAGTTGAAAATATTCTCTGTTCGACCTATTATACCTGTTGTTAACATATTCTCTAACCCCTGGGACCTTATTATTTACCCTCCTATCATAGGTCCTGTCTAATAGGTAGGGCGCCGATTTTCCTGTGTTCTTGTACCTGTAAAATTCCTGTGTCCATCTACAACATTCCTACTCACCCTATTATTGTCATGTCTACCCTGTGTATTCGACTGGACATGCCTGTTATTACAAAACCGAAAAACATGTCCCCGTTGACCACAATTCCAACAGACAATATTTGTACTATTTGTGTTACCTACTGTTTCTCTTGTAGGGTATCTCATATTTCTTCTTTCCTCATTATCATACCTATTTCTACCTTGTAACGTCTGTATACCTCCTCTCCTATTCCATCCGAATCTTGTTTGTCCTATTTCCATAGGTTCCTCAACTCTGTCATCTCGATTACTTCCCACTTCTCGTCCTGTTCTTAATCTAAACCTACGTCTCAAATTTTCTTCTTGTACCGCGATATCCACCGCTTGTGATAACCTCTCAGGGTTTTCCCTCATTAATTTAAGTTTCAAACCATCAGACTTTATGCCATCCACAAAGATCCCTACCAACATCCTTTCCACCTCCTCTCCTCGTACATTCTGTCCTAAGAATGCCTCTTCAGCCAGATTAATTAATCTATCGCTAAACAATTGTACCGTCTCTCCGTTATTTTGTTTAGCCTGCCTCAACACCGAAAATGCATGTTGTGGATCCGTTATTTCTGCATATTTCCTTGCTAGGTCTTCCTTGAATTGTTCCCATGTCTCATCTACTCTAGCTTCTAGCTTTCTTCTTATATGATCCGAGACCGGTTCCGTTGCCGTCTGATAAGCCAGTCTCATTTTTTCTTCATCTGTTGCTGAGATCAAATAGGCATATTTTTCTATAGAGGTGACCCATTTCTTATAGTCTCTGGCCTGTCCACTAAACTCTACAATTTCTGTTGCCATGCCTTGTTGTCTAATCACCATATTAAGTCGGCCTACTGCTGTACCCACGCCTGTCAAAACCTGGGCCAAGTTATCCGGTTCCGCCATGCTGAAAAATACTGAAACAAAGCAAGCAACCAATCACACAATTACAATTTCCCAAATCCCAAACAGCACAATTCAGTTGGTTATAATATTGTAAGATATTACATTAATCAGAGGAAGCATCAACAATATCCTGTCTGAGCATAGGAAGAATGAACCCTGTCCTCAATAAAAAACTCAAATTTGTGGCAATCAGAAGGTTCCTTGTAGATATTTGTTTCTTAAACCACAATAATGTCCTGTACTCCACTCTAATTAATAAATTCGGAAGCTCACGGGAGACCTCGAAATACACAACTTTTACTCCGAGTCTATTTCCTTAATTAATCCGTCATCTTCTTTTACCAACTTACGGATTCAGTTCAACCAACCAGAGCCCGCATCAAGTGAAAGTCTCGGAATTCAGGTGGTGGAGTTCAGATATCACTTCTCTTCCCTCAGGTAATTTCGTCCTTCTCGTGGGCTGCCAGAAAATTTTCAACCCCTGGTTGGGTCACATCTCATGGGCTGCCAGACAATCTTCGACCCCCTGGTTGGGTCCCTTCCTTGATCTCAAGTGGGTACTTCATCGTCGTATGGAATGGGTCATAGGAATATAACGAGGCCCAAAAATGGATTAGGGGTGTTTGGGTCATAGGAATGACAAGGCCAAAAAATGGATTAGTATCAATCAGCCAACGGCTAGTGATGAGCTGACCTTGAACGAGTTCTGACTTCCGATAAAATCTTGAAAGTGGCAAGGTTCAGGCAACGGCCAGGTTAGGCCCCTTATAAATGATACGATTCAAATGTTCAGCCACGGCTCCAGGAAACCCTTCTTGTCCTGGCAGTTTTGTCTGGATTCTTTAGTACTTCGCGTGGTAGGCCATTATCTTCATAATTTGTCTTACAGCATGCCGCCAGTGGATAGTTGTTGTTGGCCGGCCTAGATCAACCTCAGATTCTCGGTCCACGGCACCATTTATTACTCCTGTAGTAGTGTCAAATGAAGTAACAAGACTTGATCTGTACTAAAACTTTATACTTTATTCTCAAGATGACAAGCCGTGTCTTCTCAGCTGGACTATCGGATGTTGACTCCCCTTCACAACAACCATACGTCACGATTGAGCATCTCTCTCCGCTTTCACTCATAATTACTTATAGAAAAATCAATCGAATTCAATTAAACACTCTACTTAGCCTTTGTCGACCTAGTAAGGGCATTTGATAGAGTAGATAGAAACAAGCTGTGGGAAATCCTTAAACAGTATGGAGTGAATACACATCTAACAAACCTATGTGGAAGCTTATACAACAACAGTGAATGCATAGTGAGAACAACTGGAGGACACTCAGAACCCTTCACCATAAGATCTGGAGTACGACACGGTTGTGTCTTGTCCCCTCTCTTGTTTATCACATATATAGACGACATATGTAAAGAAACCAGCCAAATCAAGACCGCAAGAACACCGCAAGACGAGAACGCAGAAGAAGAACCATCTGTAAATCTAACCATTAGAGAACTCCTGTTTGCGGACTACCAAGCACTAATAGCAAAATCAGAAACTGAATTACAAGACCACATGAATAGTCTAAACGAAATGTGTAGGGAACATAACATGAAAGTTAGCACAAGTAAAACAGAGGTATTAACTATAACTAAAGAAGAAAAAGCAACAACGATTCACCTAAACGAACATCCCTTGAAACAAGTAAAGAATTTCAAGTGCCTAGGAAGTATACCATCAAATGGCAGATCAGAAGACGAGATCGAAAATAAATGTAATAAGGCAAACCAACACATTGGACAAATGGCACCAATACTGACGAACACACATGTATCAATAACTACTAAGAAATCACTTTATAACACAATCTTCCTACCATCTCTATGTTACCAATGCCAAACCTGGATAATGAGAGAAAAGGAGAAAAGAAAAATCACAACAACAGAAATGAGATTCCTGAGAAGAATACTCAATGTATCAAGAAAAGATAAGATCAGAAATGAAGAAATCAGGACTAAAGTGGGGGTTATAGCTGCACTAGATTGTATTAGAAGGCAGCAAGTCAAATGGTTTGGCCATGCAAGTAGATTACCAACTAACAGTATACCACAACAAGCAATGATGTACAGATCAGAGGGAGGCAGAGGGAGAGACCGACCACATAAACGATGAACGCAGAGAATAACAGAGTCCATGGGAATATCGATACATGAAGCCCATAATCGGGCACTCTCCCGCTGTTTATACTTCATCTCAACACCGCAAGGTACAGGGGGAACATGATGAGATGAGATGAAATCCGTTCATTATCAAGTGCGCACTAGTTGCGTCTGTATTCCGACTAGCCATTCGGAAACAAGTCTCTCATTCTAGCTGACTATCTTAACTATGGCTTATTTTAGGGATGTTTTATATTAAAAGCATTATGAATTATCGTGCTAGGGCTTATTATAGGGGTAGGTCTTATTTTCGGGTAAACACGGTACCTACATGGCAGCAGGTTTGTGTATCACTTTGTCTGGTCCCTACCCTGTCATCAGTCCAACATGGAAGATCCTACCAGTAGTCGCGCTACCGTCGGTATAAGGCTTTGGGTCACTGGAACACGTAAGCCCCTCCACCGCGACAATGTGAATACACAGCAGAGGTGTTACTACATAATAACAATTGATATATTGTTATTGAGCAATCTCTGTCAATATGAGTGTAATTATTATATTATCGTTAGAGAGCATTTTACAAGATGAATATAATCAATATATTATTATTGCACAGTCTCTTCCAATATGAATGTATTTTTTATATTGTTGCTAGACAGCATTTTACCAGATGAATATTATTAATATATATTTGTTATACAGCATTTTACAAAATGAATTTAAGTAATATATTGTTGTTACATACTTGTACAACCACACGGAATGACACTATCCAGTGCCGTCCACCGGGCGCTGGAACGCAAATTATTCCTCCCCACGTCAATTGACGGCAGAAGTGGAAGAAGATGATGATGATGGTTGTTGTTACGAGTGATGCTGATCCGTCGACTAAACTAAACTAAATTAATATAATTAATATATTGTTGTTAACATTTTACAAGATAATTATAATTAATATATATTTATTAGACAACGTTTTACAAGATGAATATAATTATTATATATTTTTATATATATTTTCTTATTCTTCTATCTCTCTTCCCATATTCTCAATTATATGAACGCGTTCCAGTATTTTCTTCTTCTTCTTCTATTTCTCTTCCCATAAAATTTCCCAGTTGTTAGGATGTATTCCAGTGTTTTCTTATTCTTCTATCTCTCTTCCCTTAAATTCCCCAGTTATAAGAATGTGTTCCAGTATTTTCTTCTTCTACATCTATCTCTCTTCCCATAAAATTTCGCAGATATTAGAATAGTTTAGTTTAGTTTAGTTTCTTTAGTTTAGTTTTTTTTCCGTTTAGTTTTTTTATTCAATCAATCAATTTTTATTAGAATAACAGAAAATTACGCGGCCAAAAATGCCGACTGTCTCTCTTTATTGTGTGGTAAAGTTGTTTTTTGTGCAGTTGCGCGTATAAGAGATTTAGTGTACTCGTTTTTGCTACCTAAGGTATTTTCAGCAGTTTTCCTTAACCCCGCCATTCCTGTGGCTTCAATACATGTCTTACGCGTTTAAAACCTGTACTGGTTGTCACAGCCATTTTTTTTTTAAATTTTCGTTCCATCGCTTTGAACTCAATCGTAGTCCATACACGTGCCACTACTTTTAATCCACTGGATTGCTTTTTTTGCGTGTGGATTAGCTTTCCCTATTACCAGTGTCCCTCGCCATCAGGCGAACCCGCTCCGACTTCTGAATGTGCTTGTAATTTAGGTCTGGGACGAGAAATCAACATTTTAGTCCAACTGACCGATGTAGGGGTTGAACCCGCTACCTCGACATCAGCACACCGGCAGTTTAAGAATGTGTGCTCTTATCCATTTAGCCATGCTGACCCTGACCAAATGCATTTGATTCTCTTCATTTTATAAAACATTATTTGCTTCTCCTATTCTTTAGTTTATTTCTCTGATACAGCTTCCATTCGATGTCTATGTTTCTATGTAGAACCGGAGATCCGCTGGCAAGTTCTATAACAATATTTGTGTTTCAGATAAAACATACGACGACTTTGTGGCAATGTTGAAGCAGGCGGAGACACAAAGACAATGTCGCTACGCCGTGTTTGATGTCCGATTTATGCACAATTATGTTCCTCAAGAAAGACTGGCCTTCTTCTTGTGGTAAGTTCATGTCTGTGTGCAGTGGCGAACTGGGTCTTAAAATATTGGTTTCCTGGACTAAAAGGTCGTTAACGTTTTTAGCATACTGTCTGGGGGTTAGCCAGGTCGGATAGATAAGAGCGCTTGTTCTTAAACTTCCAGTGTGCTAACGTCGAGGTAGCGGGTTCAACCCATATACCGGTCAGTTGGACTAAATGTTGACTTCTCGTCCTTGACTTGTGGACGTAAAATACAAGTACCTCTTAAGTCGGAGTTGGATTCGCCTGATGGCGAAGGACACTGGTAATTGGAAAGCTAATCTACTCGCAAAAATCAGTCCAGTGCTACTAGAAGTAGTAGAACTTGTATGGATTACGCTTGAGTTCAAAGGAGTAAACGCTAAAATAACAAAATATACTGTCTAATGTTGAATACTCGAACAGATCCACAATGGCGGCTATGAGATCACTCGTCAAGGCAAACATGTGAGGAACATGTGAAAGAACGTCATTCGCCACCAGTCCGACAGATATGGCAAACCCAAAGCTTATAAACGTCTGACGTGGATAGGCCTTGGGTTCGTACCGGAACGCGATCAGCGTTGCCAGTAGTGGGTTGTGCTCAATCTTTAAACTTTAAATCCTGAAAAAAAAAACACCAAACAAATCAAGATATGGCAAAATCAAGCCAAACTGGCCGAATCCCAGGGTATTGACAGCAGAGCCAGGAGTAGGTTCAAGGGACAATACAAGACGCCAAACATTGGCTGGGTACCTGGAAGAAGTGCCAGCACGTATGGTTCGATGGCTTCAACAAATTCCTCGTTCATAACGTCAAGGAACTGAAAGTGCTACTGATGCAGAACCGCACATCAAACAAGGAAAAGAAAAGACATTGCCTAGCGTGCCCAGTAGTTGGCCATCAAAGTGGCGAACCTCAATGCTCGCTTCCGATCTAAGGAGGATGAGTAAATTAACCGTTTGCTTACATAGTAAATGTGAGTATGACTGCACTACTGTATGACAATATACGGATTACAGTAGACTGTATCACCCGTTTTTTGTTAGCACCGAATGTTGGGCGGCGCACACCAAACCTGACACTCCACATTGTGCCAACGGCATCCGACAGAGTCTCTGTGGCGAAGTGGTCAAGCCGTTTGACTCGTGCTCCGAAGGTTGTGGGTTCGATTCCGGGCCGCGTCCTTCGGTTTACGAGTTAAATGTTTCGGAGACTCCTGTGGCTCGTCGCTAAAAGCTACGGAGTTCGTGCTTAGTGCGACGCTTTCCGTGCTGCGGAAAGAGACCGAGCCATATGGGATAAAACCCGGTGCAATGAAGTCGACCCTGTCGACTTTAAGCGACAGAGAAACAAAACGCGGAGGATACAAGCCTTATCCCAGGCAACCTAAAGACTAATTGTCATGGCAGGGCAGACCAAGTCCTATGCCTTGGTCGGCAACTGGTCTACGATCGAAGCTCCGATAAGTGGACAGTTAGAGCATTGCTTTGCTGATCTGGCAGATTATGCAGCTTGTCTTGTTCCAGATGTATTGGTGGTATCTTTCCACTTGAGTAAACTAGTCAGGCCGAGAGAGAGAGAGAGATTATGCAGCATGTGCACCACACAGTCTCTATAATTCAGCCCAGGTTTTGTGCTATGGAGAGGTTATTAAGCCTTTCTTTGAAGCTCAATCAATAACTAAGGCCTGTCAAGACGGCAAAGAAAACAACATTCGACTTACTACGCGTGTTGACTTCTCCATAAAGTGTGTCCTCAAATAAAGCGGGTGTAGAATAAATTACATTTTTTCTGTTCTGCATCTGTTGGACACTCCTGTATCAGATGTATAGTTGTCATTTTATCAGTTCCATGGTTACATTCATCAGCCAAGGGATTTTTTTTACGCGCGCGACAATACACGCGGGCGTCCGATCTCACTACCCAGAGACCAGGGGAAATTGTATTACTGGAAGTCCAGGTGGATTTTTTAAATAAATCCCGGTCCTCACCGGGGCCTGAACCCGGGACCTCCAACACTCGAGGCGGACACCATACCTCGATACCACTCAGCCCCCTACACAGCCCCCCCCCCCCCCCCCCATTCCACAAGCTCCGACAAACATAATATTGTATGTAGGAAACTCTTTTCTATCAATGACGTGTTTTTATTACCCTCTCCCAGGAGCCCCGACAGCGCCACAATCAAACAGAAAATGATATACACCAGCAGTAAACAAGCTCTTCGGAACAAGATGCGAGGCATCCACGCTGAAATCCAGTGCACGGAAGATGCCGACCTCACAATGTCCAACATCCTTGAGCGAATTTGCAGCAAATACGCGTGACATGTCTACCAATGAGATTTCTTGTACATTCTAAAGTTGCTGACAATATTTTTGTTGTATTAGATTGTAAATGTTCTTTACCGTGGCTTGTAGAAATGCTTGGCAAGATTCCGCTGCAAAGCATCAAGATAGGAGGAGCTTCAACTGTTTACGTTTTCAATAAGTTGAAGAGGCTAATAATTAGAATGTATTGTCACTAAGAAACTAGGAATTCACTAAGCTAAAGAGTTTGTGATTGAAGACTTCAAATAAGTTACAGATAATTATTAATCGATTCCGGACGTTTTCTCTAAAGTCGTGGCGATTTCAGATCATGTGCTATTGGATTGGGACAGGCTAGTCTCCGTGGCCAAACAGTCTGACTTGCGCTCTGATGGTCATGGCCGCTGCCGAGATGATACTGTAGTCCAAATGTTAGTTGCTTCTCATTTACAGGATGTCGTAAACAACATCAGAATCTATTGATTGTTTGTGATTTTCTACGCAATTTTCCGTTCAGTAAATTTGCAGTTGCTTTATGAACCCCCCGACTCGCATACTGTGGAAATCAACGCAAAGTAATGCTCCCAACCCGCCTGCGGCTCAATTCCAGACCGGTATGTCGAAATTATGGAACTGTGTTCACTACCACTAAGCCACAGATGCCAGTACTTGTAGGAGGCACACGAGGCCAGGGTGAATACGTGGTCGAGCACGAACTGAAGACTGTACCTAGACTTGAATGCATTTTATACGATGAACACTGAAGAAGAAGAAAGCATTTTGTACGACACAGTGCAGAGAAAAGTATGAAGGGGCTTCTAATGAAAACCTTGAATGTCTGTCCCAATGACTCTTTGAGTTGTCCAAACAGGTGGAAATCACGTGGGGTAGTCTACGAGTACATGGGGGGGGGGGGGGGGGGGAGGTTTTCGATGGTTTCAGCCGTTGCACGGGCAGAAAGAGGTTTTCGATGGTTTCAGCCGTTGCACGGGCAGTACGGACGTGCATCACCATACTGGAGCTTCGTTCACCGATGAATTTCCATACGTTTCAATCCTTCACTGATCAAAAAGAGGTTACAGAACACTGCTCCTTTTTGGCGAATGTCAAAAGTGGGGCGGCCATCTTTAAGCTGTCCTTATGATGTCATCGTCTGCAACGTGATGTCATGTGTTTGATATCCTTAACAACAATATTGACAGGTGACAAGGCAACGGCACGTTATTTAATTTCTATCACACTGTTAAGGTTTTCATTTTATGCCATCTCGTATGATGGCCTACACCCGGTCCAAGTGAGGATAAACTCTGCGATGTGCAACAAGCTCAAGCTGCTTTCTTTGCATTCATTCATAATGTGTTAAGGTGAGTGAACAAAGAGGATGAGGATAAGGAAGGGAAAGGAGGAGAAAAAGACGGGTAGGGAGGAAGTGGGAGAAAACGAAGAAGAAGAGGTAAAATACGAGTTTTGATTCTTGTTTAATTCGTCTGCTGTGATGACTGCAACAAAATGTGTGTGAGTGAGAGAGGACGTATATGTGTTTGAGTACGCGCGCGATGCATGCTTGCATACGTACATACTACGTGCGTGATGCATGCTTATGTATGAACGTAAGTGTCCTTAGAGATCAGTCCAGCTAATGTCTTTAACTATCACAAGCATTCAAAACAATGTTTTCCCATGATGAATTTAAATAACGAAGACACAAACAATAGATTGCACGATTTATTGCCTGACATATTTCGCTGCATCTCGTCAGGTACATACTGCAGAAATCACACAACTTATGTGAATTAACTAGATAAATCCTTCAAACTGAAATATACACATGTTCGCACAGTAATGTCGATTGTCTACCACGGTAATTTTAAACTGACTAACATGTCTTTCTGCTTGCACAAGGACGGCTTACGAAGGTTGATTATTATAGCTTCAGGAAACTTTAACAATCGACTACTTTGTGTGTTGAACAACATACGGAAGGCACTGTCTCTTTCAACCACGTGACCGCTCTCGAGCACATGTCTCCCGACCGATGAAGCCGGACTGTTCCGGTGTGTCGGCCTGCCTAGGCTACCATCTTCTGTGTGTAGTATCTTGTATATCTACATCTATTATATCTTCATCCAGCTAACCTTCCGAGGAGATGACGTAATGCAATGTCTGCGGGACCGGCTCAACACAGCAGTCGGGTGAACATTCTGTGCTGCAACTCCAGTCATCAGGTACAGAAACACACCGATCCCTATCCCAGCAGTAAAAGAACCTGTACCTTTGTACGCCACATCAAATTGTATTTACCAATTTACATGCAGATGCGAGGCCATCTACATAGGTAGAACTGAGTGACAGTTACATTGCTGGGTTTCGGAACACATTCCGAATTGGGTGGACAAGATACTACACACAGAAGATGGTAGCCTAGGCAGGCCGACAAACCGGAACAGTCCTGCTTCATCGGTCGCGAGACATGTGCTCGAGAGTGGTCATGTGGTTGAAAGAGACAGTGCTTGTTCAACACACAAAGTAGTCGATTGTTAGTTTGCTGAAGCTATAATAATCAACCTTCGTAAGCCGTCCTTGTGCAAGCAGAAAGACATGTTAGTCAATTTAAAATTACTGTGGTAGACAATCGACATTACTGTGCGAACATGTGTATATTTCAGTTTGAAGGATTTATCTAATTAATTCACTTTACGTTGTGTGATTTCTGCAGTATGTACCTGACGAGATGCAGCGAAATATGCCAGGTAATAAATCGTGCAATCTATTGTTTGTGTCTTCGTTATCACAAGCATGTTTGTTGATCTACTACAGCTGCCACCGACACTGATGTGTTATGATGATCGTGGCACAATGTATGTGTCAATATATTGCTTATGTTAGCGCACTGATCCACTGTGTTGAGTTCATTGTCTGCCATATGATGTGGGATATAACCGCAAATTAGTCGGTATAGGGTTGTGAGGTTCGGACTCATAAGAAGGGGTGATACTGAAATGGGGTTCTAATTGTACACACACACACACACTCAGATCTATAAAATACAGATCCATACATACACAAATCTATAACACACACATATGAAGATACAAAAACATATATACATACATAAGTAGATATGTAGTGTGTACCACGCAATGCCGTGCATGATTGAGTGTTAATGAGCGAGCCAGCCAGCTTTTCTCTTGCGTGCGTGTGCCCCTTAGTCTGTCCTACTGCTAGCTGCATCCAGCAGGTGGTATTTAGTGGAGAGCAGGCGAGTTAGTTGGTTGGGCAGCTGTCTATATAAATTACATAAAAATTCTGTGACATGGCCATTGGCGAGTAAAAGCGTATATGTTGTCTGATCCAAAAATTCTACTTAAAGATGTTAATGATCAAGGATGATGATGATCAATGGGCAATATTAAAGAACTCAGTCAGACAAGCTGCAGAAACAACGATCTCAACATTGAAGATGCAGCTCGTAGGAAATTGAAGACTGAAGACATCGTAAAACTAATGGAAACAAAAGATGAAATAATAAAAATAACTATCAACACTATAAAGAGATTCTGAGGAAAATTAGAGGATTATGTAAAGAGGCTAAAGAATCATGGCTTAGGGAAATAGCAGAGACATCGAAAAACATCTCAACACAAACAGTTATTGAAAACCAATGAGGTCAAAATCATCACTGCCAAGTATCAGATTTCAAATACATGGTCTGAGTATGTGAAAGTATATGTACCATTGTATGAAAACCAGCGCAAGGCGGTTTGCTTCCAAATCGCACGCAGTAGTATTTTGAAAGTGGTATGCAGGATTGCGAATTGCTTTTGTAACCCCTTCATCACAGCTCAGCGATATGAAATTCAACATGAACCCAAGTCCGGATATCACAACAGAAATGATCAATGACTTAGAAGAATATGTAATTGACCAGGTCGCCAGACGGCTGAACACAATATATCACACTGGAGACATACCTCCTGGCTTCTGTAAATCTATGTCTATTGCGGTCCCGAAGACATCGAGAGCCTTGGTATGTGATCAACATCAAATAATTCACACAATCAATCACATCACAAACATGTTGCTAAGAATCATCAAGTTATGAAGAAAACACTAGAAATAGAAGACGAGCAATGTGGGCTTAAAGAAGGGTACCAAAACGTTTTTCTTGTCCTTTGCAGGATCAACCCCAAGTTCAATTTGATTCACTAAGCAACTTACATTCAGTAGTTTGCCATTGTTTCTGAAGATAAGCCAACGCTTAAGTTAAATTGACCGGTGTGTGGAATGACCCATGACCTCGCTGTCAGCACACCAGAAGTTTACACACAAGCGTCTAAGGGTATCATTGATGGTGAATATTTGCTGAGAACATTAATATAGCCTTCCATAGAAGTAAACAAAGACCTGCATTACTGCTTCACTGACTAACTACACAAAGGCTTTGGGTAGACTTGTAAAATACTTCTATCAGAAATAACGTACTGTTATAAAATAAATGATAATGAACTATGTCAATATCAGCCTATAAAGAGAGGTGTACGACAGGGATGTGTAAAGTCTCTATACGATTCTCCCTTAAAAGTACTGTACTGGCACCTGGCCTCCTTGACAGACTTTAGTTTGTTACATTGTGCTTCAAAAAAGGCATAATATCTACAACCCATGGCAGGGACCAGGATGGAGTTATACGTCTCCATAGTACAAGACCTGGCACAAAAGCGGACGAGCAAAGGACTGGGCTGATGTAGTGAATAAGAGATGTAGAGAATGCCTTTAGAGGGGCAGGGCGACAACTGAACAATGATAATTGAACAAAGACAACTGAAAAATGATTAATGAACAATGACAAGTATTTAATGGCTGTATGTCAACATGCAAACAGATTAAGATAAATTACATACAGCAATCACTCAAAACCACTATACTACACAGTAACCAGCCACATTGTATGCCAAGAGCATTACCACATAATACGTAACAAACAAGAAAGGGAAAAATAAAACCAAGCTATGGAGGTAATGAATTCTCTTTAAAGCCAATAAGAGCTGGCTACCCACACCTCTCTTTCTCTACCTGATTATTTATGTTATATGTGTGAGGAGCCACAGAGGCATAATGGTTAGTCTAACTGCCTGCCAAAATAGCAGTCCAAGTTCAATCCTCAACAGTACTGCCAGCAGATGAGAGGTTACGGCATCTGCCTCTGTCACAGGCAGACCAGGTTTGTCTCACTGTGTTTCAGTTAGTACAAGACCCTTTTTTTTTTCGAAGTCTCCATGGTGAAGTGGTCAAGTAATCTGCCTCGCACTCCGAGGGTTGTGGGTTCGATTCCAGGCTGAGTCTTTCAGTTCATGAGGGCATTTTTTTTCAGAGTCTCGCTGGAGCTATGAAGTCCATGCTTTATTCAACGCTTTCGACCGGCCGCCCTGCAGGAAGAGACACAGCCATATGGGATAACACTCAGTGCAATGAAGTTGATCCTCTCAGCTTTGAAGACTTTTTTTTAAAGTACCCTTATCATGACTGAAGGCACATCAGGCATACTGTACTGGTCCCATATCTTTATAGACCAATCGACAGTCTGTGCGTGATGACATCATCAGGTCAGCCGCCCTTACTTCCCAGGACATTCCTGGTACCCATATTAAGCTGGGTCAACCTGGGAGCTTAGGTCTATTTTGACAAATCCAAATTCGCCCAGCTGTGGATCAAACCACAACCTCCTGGTTGGCAGGCGAATATCTATGCCACTGAGGCTCCTTACACAGTGTTGCCTGTTTGGATTTTTTACAAAACCATACAACCATCCATGTATTCATCTCTTCATTATTTCCCCTTGCCATTTTCCCTTCAATTTTGCCAGCCGTCGTTAAATTCCCAACTTTATTTCTTCTCACATGCTCAAATAATCTTGACTGCTTACATCTAAATTCTCTAACCAATTTAGGGTTTTCACGTGTTTCTTGAAGGATCATCTTATTCATCTTCCTGTCCGTCCATGGTAGCTAATTTTTGTCACTGATGAACATGCCAATGGACAAGACTGTGTTTGCAGTGAACACACCCCTCTCCAGTGCTTGTACAGCTGCGGGGAAGTTATCCAAGACAGCATTTGTGAAGTGTCCTGTTTCTGTAACTGAACTGTTCTTTGTGTCGGCATTTGAAGCAAGGAAGGAAGACACATGCTCATGCTCAGGAAGAATCTGGAAATCTTGCAGACTATTCAAGGGAGCTAGTCTCAGACCACAACAACATGGAGTTGTTTCAATGCTGGGAGTAGTAGTTTCCCTTCCTCTTGGAACTCTCCAGCAGTGAAGAGAAGACAAATCTACGAGTACATTCTCTGTGTCACGCGCAAGAGATCTGATCCAGCGATGGAGACTGGAGCGAAACAATGCTAGCGATAATAAAACTTGAGCTTCTGTACAGCCAATCTCCTTAACCAGCATTGGTAAATGCTTTAATACCTGTTAGAATTGGAAAAACAGTGACAGATTTAGTATGAGAGAAATAACTGTAACCAATGAAACTTAAATATTCACTTATTCTAAAGAAACAAATTCCCTTACATTAATACATTAATCAGTTATTCCTACATGACAAACAAACACAAACACATTTTGAATACAAAAATTACGTAATATGTGTAGTAAATGCTATAGGCCTGTTAGTCAGTCAGTCAGTTAGTTACCTGTTGGGGTATCATCTTTGCACACCGGACAAGTCCATAGATGCTCAGATCCTCTCCGCAACATATGCATCAGTGTCCGGCTAATAACAGTGCCAGTTTTGTGTTGATTGATGAGGTCCCTCATTCTCCCAAAGTGCCTCTCTTGTCTGGCTGTACAAATTCTGACTTCCAAGTCTCTCGTTCTAAACAACGATGAAAATTCCCTGGTGTCAAAGTCCTCCGCTCTCAATCTCTCTCTTTAGGCATTAATAACATCGGCACAATCCATGGGCTGTCCATCTGCAGGGGATGCAGAATCAGCAAGTTTATCAGCTCGTTCTTTCCTTCAACTCCAACATTTCCCGGAACAAAGATGAAAGTAACTCTACGGACAACAAAGCTATGTTAGGTTTACTTATCGCCACCAGGTGCCGATAATACGTCGTACTAAAGATCTATATTTATGCTAAACAAATTGTGGTTATGGCACGAGACTCAATTTTCAAAACCAAGCAGCACTCAAGAAGTGAAATACTTGGGATAACGCCAGCTGTCTTACCGTAACACTTTGATGCCGCCATTTTATGAGGCAGGATCAACGCAAGGCAGATGGTCAAATAAAGTATCCAATCAGGAAGGGCAATTCTGATCCCAGGAATCTCATCATCATCATCATCATTATGTGCCAGGTACTCTGCAGAATGTCACTCTCATAACGCCCCATCTAGTGTTTCAATGGTCTCTTGCACCCTCACGCCCGAGGTGTCTGCCATGTACTGAGTCCATCTTCATGCTGGTCGACCCCTGCCTCTTCTTCTCCTTCTTCCAGAAACCAGGCCTTCCATCGCTGGTCTCCTCAAGCCCTGCGACATTTAATATGGCCAAATTATTTCAGTTTTCCAGACATGACACTTTTTATGGGCCAATTTTCTTCGATACTCAGATCCTGAAGAACATCATTATTTTTCTTCTTCTTGGTCCACGATATTCTCAGAATTTTACTATAACATTTAACCCCTACCAGACCGCTGTACCGATTTTTCGGTAATTTCCTAATCTGCCGCTATACCGCTGTACCAAATGTTCAGTATTTTGCCTAGAAAGTGAAAAAAATGCGTCACATACTAAAAATAACCAACCAATCGTGGTCAAACCTCATGGTTAGCCATTGCAAATGTCTGCCCCCATAGGTTTGAATTGACTTTGTGTGGTTTAACGCGAAAAAATTCTGAAAATTCACAATGAAACGTAGACTGATGAACCAAGCACTTCACCAAGAAAGCAAATTAGGCCTAGGCTTTTCACAATCCAACAGGGGTCAATACTTTGGTTTATTCAGACTACATTGGCACACAAAGGTGGAATATTGGCCCTAGATGAAAGGTAGACCTTTTTTCTACAATGTCTCCAAGTTACTTCTTATTCTAACCACTTGTTTGCATGTAACTAACATTTTTCTATATCCTCTTTAATGCTCAGGAGCCCAGGTAATAGGGACAGTTAGGTTCAAGGCCTCAGTTCAAAAATCCCGATTTTCTTCTTAAGTGATAGCAAAATTGTCCACAACTCAAGAGTCATATGGTACCACAGGAAAGATACGTGTGCTCTAAAATTTCCCCTTAATTTGTTTCTTTGTGTTTCTTTGTTGTGGCATATGTTTTTAATCCCTTTGAACATCTGCAGATTATACCGATTAGAAATTTAGTTGTTGAAAACAGATGTAGCCTCTAGAATGTATATTCATTGCTTTAACTCTGTTTTAACATGTTACTCACTCGAACTCTGAGCACGTAGGAACAATGAGCCTGCCAGCAACCACCACCTGATAGTAGTCTTGGCTCCTTGGACAATGAATACAAGCCGTGTAGACATGTCTTCACACAGCACTGAGAGAGATAGATGGCATGGGTGATTATAAAACTACAACACAATTACAAATTTGATGAAGATATTATTAAAATAAGAATAAACAGGCAAGAGACATTATGAAGCTACAACAGAAATAAAAATTTGATAAGGATGCTAACAGAAGAATAAACAGGCAAAAAGAGCTTTCATAACACTCGGAAATCTGGGGAAGTCAAAGGAAATTAAACTTGGCACCAAACTTAGAATATTTAACCCCAATGTTAAATCAGTTCTACTGTATGGACCAGAAACATGGAGAACAACTAAAAGAATTACTAACATACTACAAATATTCATTAACTGGTCCCTGCGTAAAATAGTGGGACTAAAATGATATGACAGAACCAACAATGTGGAGCTAATGGCAAGAAATAAACAAAGTCCAGTCAATGAGAAGGTGAAGAAAAGATGCTGGCACAAGTCTTAAATTACAGTAGAAAAGAGGAATAGCCCAACAGGCACTGAAAGAAGTGACACTAATACCAGGCTTGAAGACAGGCAAGGACCTGATACAACCAAACAGTTGTGTAGAAATCCTGAGGATAGTATAACTAGACACCCCCTTGTCAGGAACACACAGGGGGAAAACACAATAGTTTAGTTTAGTCTAGTATAGTTTAGTCGATGGATCAGCATCACGGCACACGGGTGTAACCCATAAGTGCTCCATTCTCCTCCTAACTCAAACCTGAGTCTGGAGAAACTCAGCTCAGTACAAGAACTCCGTAGCACCGGCGAGGATCCTGAAATACTTTGGGTAGATTTTTAACTCAAAATTTTGCCCGGGCAGTGCCGTTAGGCTACTCTTTTTCGATTTCCAACTGCCAAGGGATTTTTTACGTGCGCAACAATACACATGGGCGTCCAATCTCACTACCCAGAGACCAGGGGAAATTGTATTACTGGAAGTCCACGTGAAATAAATCCCGGTCCTCACCGGGGCTTGAACCCGGGACCTCCAGCACTCGAGGTGGACACCATACCTTGAGACCACACAGCCCCCCCCCCCCCAGAAAACACAATAGTGGGAGTCATAAACATACACTGAGAAGAGAATTCTAGACAGATGAACAATATGGGGTGAACATGGAAGGAGAGTTGCAGGAGATAGTACATGACAGGACAGGTTGGCATGAGTTGGTTGAACACCTATGCCTCAGTGGGGGGTAATGGGCAAAAGAAGGTAATTACAAATTGTGTTCAGAATGAGAGAACAATTATCTGTCCATGGAGCTAGATGTTAATTAGCAGACAGGTCAGGAATTACATGGAAGCTGCAGAGATGATTTATAGAAATAAAACAGTTGCAAAACTCCTGAGGTCACGAAGAAAGCACATAAACACATTGGCAAGTACTGATTGGAGCTCTTCTTCTTCTTCTTCGTTCATCCGGAGTTTTTTTTCGGATGTGATTGCGTTGTGCCTGTTTACAGCAGAGCTGCGTTCTTGCGCCGTTAGGCCGACACATCCGACTTCTGCGGGCATTTGTTGACCGGGTTAACCTTCCCGGGGGTTTCTTAGGACGTTTGACTCTCACTGTTGTGGTGTTATCCCCCATCCCAGCTGGTCCATATAGAACAGCCAAAGATACTGGTCAGCCCTCAAGGGAAGGCAGGGGCAGACCATGGGCATTCCCCGCCATCCAAGGAGGCTTCCATACTTGCAGAGCCGATACATAGCGCTCTGGTACTGGGCTCACCCAAGGAATCGTCACGTCCTGCACATGGCTGCTTAGCCTCACTTCCGTATATTGGGCCTTCCGTTCACCATAGGCTGTTCTTCCGGAAACCAGAAGTATGCAGTCTGCAGATGACATCCACACAGTGAGCTTTCGATTCGGACTTTCCATGTAATGGATTTGCTAGTCAAGCAATATTCCATTTCGTGCCACTAGGACACTTTTCCACCTGTTATGAAGCCCACACAGTGGGCTTTTGATTCAGACTTTCCACGTAATGGATTTGCTATCCAAGCAATATTCCATTTCGTGCCACTAGGACACTTTTCCACCTTTTATGAAGCCCACACAGTGGGCTTTTGATTCGGACTTTCCACGTAATGGATTTGCTATCCAAGCAATATTCCATTTCGTGCCACTAGGACACTTTTCCACCTTTTATGAAGCCCACACAATGGGCTTTTGATTTGGACTTTCCACGTAATGGATTTGCTATCCAAGCAATATTCCATTTCATGCCTCTGGGTCTTCATGCACCTTTAAATGTCAACCTGTATATAGTTAAAGTAATCTGTGGTCAACTTTAGCTTGTTGATATCTCCATAGAGCTTGTCCTCAAATGAAGCAGGTGTGGGCCAAAATATCTTTCTCTGTTCTGCATACGTTGGGCAATCCTGCAGCAAATGTTTTGCTGTCATTTTTCCAGTTCTACAATTACATTCATCGGTATCTCCTATCTTTAGTTTATTGAACAAGTGGTATTTCAGCCTGTTGTGTCCTGTGCGGAGTCTGAAGATTGCTACTTGTTCTCTTCTGTCGAGTTTGTAATATGCATCATCCTTCTGATGGCCTGGATGCTCTGATTCCCATTTGGTTCTATAAGTGCTTTTTATCAACCTCTTTGCCTCATTATAGGTTATGTCTATGTCAGGCTGTGGTAGTCGTCCGCCCTCTTTTGCCAGTCTGTCAGCCTCTTCGTTTCCAGGTATACTGCAACGTGATGGGATCCACTGTATTACAACTTTTTTGGATTTCTGGCATAGACCATGGAGTGCTGCTCTTAGGTCAGTTAGTTCTGTGCTGTTATTGCTCTTCAGTATTGAGACAGCTGACTTTGCATCTGTGAAGATAGCTATTTGCTTCTCTTTATTTTCCTCCATCAGGAGCATTTCTGCTGCAGTTTTCAGAGCCTCTACCTCCGCTTTGAAGTTACTTGAAAATTTTCCAGTTGCCATTGAATGTGTTTTTTTCGCTCCATTTTTTAAATTTAGGAGAATTCCTCCTCCTCCATTCTCTATTGAATTTTTGGCTGATCCATCTGTATATGCATGGGTCCAATTCCTGCTTGGGTAATGTTCTTTTATGTAGTTTAGGGTTATTTCTCTTCTTTCGGTTTCATGCTGAGTGTTCTTTTTCTCAATACCAGGAATGTTTTCTATCATCTCAGGCAGTTGCTGCTGTCTCCAAGCTGGGAACTTGTGTGCATTGTGTATGGGCTTGACTGTTGATATGTTAAGAATAGGATCTGACCTAATCCTTCGTTTTGCAGTTTCTACAAAGTTGCTACGCTTCAGTCTTCCCTTTCCAAAACCATTAAATCTGTTGTACATAGGGTGGTCTGTCAATCTTCTAAATTTTTCTGCTTGTTGCTGGGCTCTGCTATCTCTTCTATCCTGCATTGGTTGTAAACAAGTGATCTTTTCTAATTCATTAATAGGCGTTGTCTTCAGGCTTCCAGTTATGATTCGCATTCCTTGATTTTGGACTCTACTTATTTTGTTAAAGTTTGACTTAGCTGCTGTTGCCCAAGCTGCAATGCCATATTCCAGTACTGGCCTCACCCGCCCAGTATATAACTTCTTGAGAACTTTCTCATCTGCTCCCCATGTTGTACCAGCAAGCTTTTTCATGATTGCCATTCTTTGCCTTGCTCTTGTTCGATTTTTCTCAACCTGTGTCTTCCATGTCAGGCGACGATCAAAGGTGACTCCTAGATAGTTTGGATTTTCTTCATGGCGCAATATTTTTCCATTCAATACCAGCTTAGGTTGCTGAGTTTTAGTTGAGAGGGAGAACACTGTGCATGTTGTTTTCTCCTCACTTATCTTCACTAGCCATGATTTTGACCAGTCCTCTAGCGCTAATAGGGCTTGCTGTATTCTGCTGTTAGCTGTACTAATATATTCTTCAGATGTCCATATGGCTAGGTCATCTGCAAAGGATGATGTGTGTACTCTGGCTGGAAAATTTTCCGTGATGTCGTTTATATATGCTAGGAATAATGTTGGTGAAAGAACTCCTCCTTGGGGGACACCTTGCTCCAACAGCATCATTTTGCTGGTTTGTCCTTGTACTTTTGTCCTAGCAGTTCTGTTCTCAAGGTAGTGGCTGATCCATTTGTACATTTTCCCGCAAACATGCATTTTTTGCAGTTTTACTTTCAGTCCTTCCTTCCATACTTTATCAAATGCTTTTTCTAAATCTATCCAGACTGCTAGTGTGTGCTTTTTCTCTTGGAAGGCATCCTCTATTTCCTGAGCTATATAGGTTATTTGATCTTCAGTAGATCTGTACTTTCTGAATCCTGCTTGGTGAGGTGTTAAGAGTTGGTTTTCTTCCAGATGCCATGTTAGCCTGCCATTGATAATGCGTTCCATTAATTTTCCTACACAGCTAAGAAGACTGATAGGTCGATAGCCATTTGGTTCTTCCAGGTCTTTTCCTTTCTTTGGGACTGGTATTAGTATAGCTTCCTTCCATGCCTGTGGGACTATTCCCCTCTTCCAGCTGTAATTTAGGACTGCTAGTAGTTTCTTTTTTGCCTTAGTGCCTAGTCCTATTAGCATTTCATTTGTGATTCCATCCTTTCCTGGTGATGTCTTCTTTTTTAGGGTATTCATTGCCTGTTCCATTTCTTCCATTGTTAGATTTGCCATCATATATTCTGCTGCTGTCTCTGTATATGTATGATGCATCTGTTTATCTTTGATTGCTTTCTTCTGTTCGGCTGTAATATCAATGTGGTTTGCACTGGCATAGTGTTCCATTAGTGCATTTGCAGCCTTTTTTCCTGTAAGCAAGGAATTTCCTTGTTTAATTGTTATTTGTTTGTTTCTAGGTCCTTCATTGTTCATGGCTTTCACTAGTTTCCATAGTTTGTTTCCATCCCTGTCAAAATTCAGGTTTTCTGTTTTTTTCCTCCAACAATCTCTTGTTGTTTGATTTACTGTTCTTTTATATTTTGCTGAGATGGCTTTGAGAGAGATGTTCGCTTCAGTTGTTCGTTCTCTCTCTGCGGTCTTCCTAGCATCTTCAACTTTGTCCTCCAAAAATTGTAGTTCTTCAGTCCAGTATGGTTTGTAATTTTTCCTTGCTCCTCTTGGAATAGACTCAGTGGCTGCCTGTATTATTGCTCTGTTTAGACTTTCAACCATTTGCTTCATGTTGCCATATCGTGTATTTACGTTTTCACAATATTTGTCTGTTAGTATGGCAAATCTGTCCCAATCTGCTCGTTTGTAATTCCAACGGGGCAAAGGCTTTTGCTCCTGTGGAACATACTCCATATTTATTACAAGCTTGATTGGTCTGTGGTCACTACCTGCTAATTGGTCCAGCACATGGCGATCGATTTTGTGGAGGATGTCTCCTGTGCAGAAAGCTAAGTCTGGAGTAGAAGTGGTAATCCATCTTCTGGAGTAGAAGCTCGGTGTGTCATCCGCTTTGTTAAGTAGATGGAGATTTGAGTCTATTTCCCAGTCCTCCACTTCATCTCCTCTTTTGTCAGTATCTGGGTATCCCCATCTTTCTGAACGGCTATTAAAGTCTCCGACAACAATGCAATTTGTGTCAGTTATTTCCATGTTTGAGAGTGTAAGATCCTTATCTGCCGGGCTATATAGATTGTAAATTCTTATTTTCACGTCCTTTATCATTATATCAACACCTATAATTTCCGTTTGGTTGTCAGAGATCACAGATACTTCGCTGCAAGGTATTGTATTTCGTGTAAGTATTACAACTCCTCCTTTATGTCCTTCGCGGTCGAAACGTGTGGCCTGATATCCCTCGACTGAAAATGTGCGATTGGCGTTGAGGTGTGTCTCTTGAATGCATGCCACATCTATTCTATCTTTATGAAGACGCTGTGTTAGGGAGGCTTTCTTGTTATAAACTCCTTCTGCATTCCATTGTAGTATGTTGAGTGTCCGGGGTGTTTGGTCAATAGCTCTTAACCTACTCCTCTGTGCCTTGACTCCACAGCACAGGGGAAGGTGACCACCAGTAGTCATGGGTGGACCCCCTCGAGGCAGGGGGCCCGGCACTATCACCGCCTGATGGGACTTCACGGGATTAGCACCATATCGATTAACTTTCATCTGTGGCATCATGAAATGATAAAGTTACGTTGCACTTCTTTGTCAAGCCTGTGGCTCAGTACATCCGATTTCGACAAGCATTTGTTCGGGATGCTTTCCCTAGCCTTTGACTGTCCCCAGTCTACCTACAAGGCAGCAGGTTTGTGCGTCACTTCGTCTGGTCCCTCTCCCTTGACCTGTCCGACATGGGTGACCCTACCAGTAGCTGTGCTACCGTCGGCATAGCTCTTGGGGTCATTGGAACGCTCAAGCCCCTCTACCTCGTCAAGGTGGACGCACGGCAGAGGGGGATTGGAGCTCAAGAAGGTATGTTGAGGCCACCGGGGATGGATAAAAATGGTAATAAATATCTTGAAAAAGTTAACTCACAAAAAGAACTTGTACTTGCATCAGAAGAAGACAGTCCCTATTCTTTTTCAAGTCATGAGAAGGGGGCAGATGGTGTATGTTGTGGCAATGGGAAAGTTGGAGGAGAGAAGATGCATGGGGGAGAGAAAATGCTGAACTGCTGAACAGTTTGACATTATGGCATGGAGGAAAATTGATATCAGAAATGATTAGCAGTAGATGAGACAAAAGGCTGTGGACAGACATGATCAGAAAAGCCACATGGCATGGACTATAAGAAGAAGAAGAAGAATGAGCTGTTACAAATATTTCAATAACTGGTACTGCCATGGCAGTGAAAATATGCATATTGTACACTATCAGCATCATCTATTCTGAGATCTATATCTATAAAACAAAGTGTATGTGTATATATATGTATGTATGTAAATATTTATGTCCTTTATTTGTTCGCGAACGGCCCATCCGATTGAGATGAAATTTTCTACACGCCTTCCTTTCATTCCAGAGCTGTCAACTGTCATAGTTTTTTTCTCTTCTTCCTCCTCCTCCCTCCTCCCCCTCCCAAAATACGTACGTAAATATATGATGATGATGATGAAAGAATCCCCGAACCAAAACGCTAGGGAAAGGGAAGAAAATGACGTGACTACACAGAATCGTCACACGGCAATCATCATCATCAAGTGCCGTGCCGGCTGGCGTAGGCGTTCATGGCTCTCCGTAGATCTCAGTCTTTGGTTTTTTGGATCAACTCTGCTGCTGATATTCCTCCATGCCACGGCAATATCAATAACAATTCATCTTTTTATGTGTAAGGAAGTTATCTACAGTCGTGTAGAAGGGAAGAACTAGACGAGTATGAATTCGGAATGGCGAACTCTCTCCTCCTCTCTTCTTCCTCCCTCTTTCTTCTCCCTCTTCCTCTCCCCTCCTCCCTCCTACTCCATCCGCCTCCTCCCCCTCCTCCCTCATCTTCCCTTCTCCTCCCTCTCCCTCCTTATCCCTCCTCCTCCTCCTGCCTCCCTCCTCCTCCTCCTGCCTCCTTCTCCCTCATCATCCTCACTCCTCCTTCTCCCTCTTCCTCCTCCTCCTACCTCCTCCCTTTTCCTCCCTCCTCTTCCCTCTACATCCTCCCTCCTCTCCACTCTTCCTCCTACCCTCTTCCTCTCCTCCCTATCCCTCCTCCTCCCTTCACATTCCTCCTCCTCCCTCTACCTCCTCCCTCTTCCTCCCTCCTTCTCCCTCCTCCTCCTTCTTCCTCCCTCCTCCTCCTCACTCCTCCTCCTCCCTCTTCCTCCTCCTCATCCCTCCTCCTCCCTTCTCCTCCTCCTCCTCCCTCTACCTCCTCCTCCCTTCACATTCCTCCTCCTCCCTCTTCCTCCCTCCTCCTCCTTCTTCCTCCCTCCTCCTCCTCCTCCCTCTCTTCCTCCTCACTCCTCCTCCTCCCTCCTCCTCCTCCCTTCACATTCCTCCTCCTCCCTCTTCCTCCTCTCTCCTCCTCATCACTCCTCCTCCCTCCTCCTCCCTCCTCCCTCTCCGCCTCCTCCCTCCTCCTCCTCTCCTCCCTCCTCCTCCCTTCACATTCCTCCTCCTCCCTCCTCCTCCTCCTCCTCATTCTCCCTCTTCCTTCTCCCTCCGCCTCCTCCATCCTCCTACTCTCTCCTCCTCCTCCCTTTTCCTCCCTCTCCTCCTCCTGCTCCCTTCTCCTCCTGCATTCTCCTCCTCCCTCCTTCTCCCTCCTCCACACTACTCCTCCCTCCTCCTCCTAATCCCTCCTCCTCCCTCCTATTCCTCCCTACTCCTCCCTCCTCCTCCCTCCTCTTCCCTCCTCCACCTCCCTCTTCCTCCTCCCTCCTCCATTTACCCAAGACAGACAGACAGTCAGACAGATAGTCGGGAACGGGATCTTATATGACTACTTATATAATTTAAATGAGATGCTCTCCACCATGGGATGGGCCGGGTCAGACAGACAGACAGATAGATAGACAGATAGACAGATAGTCGGTAACGGGAACGAGAACTTATATAACTACTTATATGAATTAAATGAGATGCTCCCCACCAGGGTCTGGGCGAAGCCGGGCCGGGTCAGCTAGTAATATATAAGAGAAGTAATGGCTGCAGCAGGATATAACAATACAAAAAACATTTAGATAATATATAAGAGAAGTAATGGCTGCAGCAGGATATAACAATACCAAAAACATTTAGATAATATATAAGAGAAGTAATGGCTGCAGCAGGATATAACAATACCAAAAACATTTAGATAATATATAAGAGAAGTAATGGCTGCAGCAGGATATAACAATACCAAAAACATTTAGATAATATATAAGAGAAGTAATGGCTGCAGCAGGATATAACAATACCAAAAACATTTAGATAATATATAAGAGAAGTAATGGCTGCAGCAGGATATAACAATACCAAAAACATTTAGATAATATATAAGAGAAGTAATGGCTGCAGCAGGATATAACAATACCAAAAACATTTAGATAATATATAAGAGAAGTAATGGCTGCAGCAGGATATAACAATACCAAAAACATTTAGATAATATATAAGAGAAGTAATGGCTGCAGCAGGATATAACAATACCAAAAACATTTAGATAATATATAAGAGAAGTAATGGCTGCAGCAGGATATAACAATACCAAAAACATTTAGATAATATATAAGAGAAGTAATGGCTGCAGCAGGATATAACAATACCAAAAACATTTAGATAATATATAAGAGAAGTAATGGCTGCAGCAGGATATAACAATACCAAAAACATTTAGATAATATATAAGAGAAGTAATGGCTGCAGCAGGATATAACAATACCAAAAACATTTAGATAATATATAAGAGAAGTAATGGCTGCAGCAGGATATAACAATACCAAAAACATTTAGATAATATATAAGAGAAGTAATGGCTGCAGCAGGATATAACAATACCAAAAACATTTAGATAATATATAAGAGAAGTAATGGCTGCAGCAGGATATAACAATACCAAAAACATTTAGATAATATATAAGAGAAGTAATGGCTGCAGCAGGATATAACAATACCAAAAACATTTAGATAATATATAAGAGAAGTAATGGCTGCAGCAGGATATAACAATACCAAAAACATTTAGATAATATATAAGAGAAGTAATGGCTGCAGCAGGATATAACAATACCAAAAACATTTAGATAATATATAAGAGAAGTAATGGCTGCAGCAGGATATAACAATACCAAAAACATTTAGATAATATATAAGAGAAGTAATGGCTGCAGCAGGATATAACAATACCAAAAACATTTAGATAATATATAAGAGAAGTAATGGCTGCAGCAGGATATAACAATACCAAAAACATTTAGATAATATATAAGAGAAGTAATGGCTGCAGCAGGATATAACAATACCAAAAACATTTAGATAATATATAAGAGAAGTAATGGCTGCAGCAGGATATAACAATACCAAAAACATTTAGATAATATATAAGAGAAGTAATGGCTGCAGCAGGATATAACAATACCAAAAACATTTAGATAATATATAAGAGAAGTAATGGCTGCAGCAGGATATAACAATACCAAAAACATTTAGATAATATATAAGAGAAGTAATGGCTGCAGCAGGATATAACAATACCAAAAACATTTAGATAATATATAAGAGAAGTAATGGCTGCAGCAGGATATAACAATACCAAAAACATTTAGATAATATATAAGAGAAGTAATGGCTGCAGCAGGATATAACAATACCAAAAACATTTAGATAATATATAAGAGAAGTAATGGCTGCAGCAGGATATAACAATACCAAAAACATTTAGATAATATATAAGAGAAGTAATGGCTGCAGCAGGATATAACAATACCAAAAACATTTAGATATGTGTGACTCACATAAACATTGTACATAACCTTACAATGAACACAGATCCAGCAAACATGAGCATATATACGCTATGTTTATAATCTCTCACATTTTCTCAGGAGTCACACATACTGTTTCCATTTTGTATTGAGATAAAATCCCCAGATCTCTTCCATTTCACATCTTCTTCTTCCTGTGCTGTATAAGTTATTCGATCTTCAGTGGACAGATACTCTCCGAGTCCTGCTTGTTGTGGGATTAGCAGATGCCACACTAACCTGATAGTGATCCCATGTGCTCCATTATTCTTCTACACAACTAACTGGCTGTGTCAGCTCTTTGCTTTTCTTCGGGCCTAGTATTAGAACTCCATGGTATTGGCACTGTTCTGTTTCTTTCAATTTGTGACATCATCAAGTCAACACATTGCAATATTTCACTGAGCCTATGGCTCACGCCAACATCTATGGATAACCCATTTCACAATCCCACATACTGGGTACAATATCAGCTGCAGACGATTTGGAAGCAGACCGCCTTGCGTTAATTTCACTTATGGTATGAGCATCAGTTGCTTAGAAAGCAATGGCAAATTACTGAACATAAACTTGCCAAGAAAATCTTAAATGGCCAATAAGTGCTGGAGTTGATTATGATGCCGTGTATGTAGCCAACTTTTTTGCAGCCCATGCACCCAATTTTGACAGGAATTTATTTCAGGCTTGTCTTTCCTAGCCTTTGACTGCCTCTAGCCTATCTGCAAAGGAAGCAGATTTTTGTCTCTTGCCTTGTCACATCCTTACCCATCAACCTATCCGAACGGGAGACCCTGACGTGTCCAAACCTCTTTCAAAACATTTACATTACTCATATATTCATCATGACACTTTGGAGACTGAAATTCATGGCATACATCATTACACAAGGGTGCAGTCACTTGTGAAGTAAACAGGACTGCAAGAGCTGTGAAGAAAAGGCTGGACAGAAAAACCACTCCTGGAACATCAAGCATTCTTTGCACACATCATCAAAGAATATTTTGAGCCATAATAGGCCTGACCAGCCATCTTAGAACTCACTGCTTCAAACTTTCAACACCATAGGATGAAATGAATGGTCAACATCATTTTTTAACACAAATACTACCACCATCACAAGTATTTTACTTCTTATGAGCAGTTCATATTCTTAGCTAATAAAAAGCAAGCAATATATTCCACTTCCTACCTTCAGCTCAGCAAGTCTTTCCTCCCATGGGGCACACACAACTAAAGTCGCCACACAAGATGTTGCGCTGGTCACATGAAGGTAACTCTTTTGGTTCATGACGACGTGCCTCACGGAATCCACCAAACCAAGGTGATCACCTAAGTCCAATGACGCCAGTACTGAAGCAATGGGCTGTGCACCTGAAAGTCATCAGACGGTTCTTATCTACATTTGTGTCCACTCATCAGATAAACTTATCGCAGCTCTGCTTTAAACAAATGCAACACAGACATCATCCAAAAATAAGTCCCAAAAAGTAGGTCAGCATGGCTGATTGGATAAGAATGTGTGTTCTTAAACATCCAGTGTGCTGATGTCGAGGTTAGGGGTTCAACCTCTACACTGGCCATTGGACTAAAAATGATGACCTGTCATCCTTGACTTGGAGACGTAAATTACAAGTATCTCTGAAGTTGGAGTGGCGAGGGACACTGCTAATACAAAAAGCTAATCCACATGCAAAATTCAGTCCAGCACAACTGGAAGTAGTGTGGATGGACTACACTTGAGGTCAAAGCGAGTGAGCGCCAAAAAAAGTCCCAAAAATGTCAGATGAATGCAGAAGAAGGAAAGGGTGAGTCATATTTTTGTTTCTTGTTTGCATTCGCCCGCTTTAAACTCAAGTACATACATGTGCTACTACTACTAGTGCACTGGACTGATTTTTTCGTGTGGATTAGCTTTGCCTATTATCAGTGTCCCTCACCATCGGGCGAACTCACTCTGACTTCTGAGGTACCTGTAATTTACATCCCAAAGTCGAGGACAAGAAGTCAACATTTTAGTCCAACTGTCCGGTGGTAAAGGGGTTGAACCCGCTACCTCAGCATCAAGTTTAAGAGCTAGCATTTTTATCCATTTCGCCATGCTGACTCCCATTGTAATAATAATAATAATAATAATAGTAGTAACAGAAGGAGGGAGAGAAGTAAAAGTAGGAGGAGGAGGAGTAATAATCACAATAGCATGAGGGAGAATAGTCACAGTAGAAAAGGCAGTAGTAGCAGCGGCAGGAGTAATAATAGCAGGAGTAATAGCTGCAGGAGGAGGAGAAGGGTTAATAATAGCAGGAGGTGGCATAGTAATAATAGCAGGAGGAGAAGGGTTAATAATAGCAGGAGGTGGAATAGTAATAATAGCAGGAGTAATAATAGCAGGAGGGGCAGCAGTAGTAGGAGGAGAAGTAATAGCAGTAGTAGAATGAGTAGTAGTAGTAGTAGAAGAAAAAGGTAAAGATGGATGATAAGTAGTAGTAGCGACAGCAGCAGTGGCAACAGTAGCAGTTGTAATAGAAAAAGAAGGAAGAGGGGTTATGGTTGTGGTGGTAGTAGTAATAGAGTAGTAGAGGAGGAGGAGGAGGAGGAGGAGGAGGAGGAGGAGGAGGAGGAGGAGGAGGAGGAGGAGGAGGAGGAGAATAACTCATATACACTGTACTTAACAGTAATACCAGGCAAAAATATTCACAGCGAAAAAAATAAAAAAAAGTCGCTTAAAAGTCTACAAGGTCGACTTCATGTCACCGGGTTTTTATTTTTATCCCATATGGCTCAGTCTCTTTCCGCAGCGCAGAAAGCGTCACTGCAAAGCACGAACCCCGTAGCTTCAGTGATGACCCCCAGGAGTCTCCAGAAAAATGCACTCGTGAGCTGAAGGACATGGCCCAGAATCGAACCCACAACCTTCAGAGCCCAAGAAAGACGGCTTGACCACTTCACCACAAAGACTCCCGACATTCATTCACAGTGAAGTTCATACAAGAGAAAACATTGCCGATACAGACAAATTTCAAGCAAACACAAGAATAAGAAAATGGTCAATTCACAACAAGCCTGGAAAGGATTTATTAAAAGAAAATGTCAAAAATATGATACCTAGTTGCAGTTAAGATGCCTACCTGTTACATCCCGCACGTAAGCAACTTTCTGCAGCCCCAGCCTGTCAACAAACAGGATGCTCTTTGACTTGAGCACAGCTTTAACCTTGGGATGAATCACCTTCTGACACAGGACCAATCCAACGTTGCATCTCCCCAGGCTGTCACACAGCTCCAGAATCTTATCAAGCACGGAACATTCCAGCAAATCAGACTGTTGTTTGGTCACCTCAAACACTGCATCTACAACCTCCTCCACATCTCCTGACATTGAGCAAGTGAACAATGCTACTTTAATACCACTACACCCCTCACCCTTCTCACATCTGACTACGGAAGTCAAAACCGTGGAACCCCCTACAGCTGGCATGTCAGGAAAGTCCAACAGCAACCCATGTTCCAGCTTACTGTCACTAACATCCGAGTTCTCAATGCCCAGAATATAAACCCCATCTGAATAACGAGTCCTTCTACTTGAATTCTGCATTGGAATGGATTCAACAAATGTCCTTACAACAAGCTCACTCAATCTAGTGCTTTCAGGATCTGTCAAATTCAACATACGCTTGGACTTCAGGATGCTCCTCATGTACGTTATTAAAACATACACATTTGAAAAGTCAGCTTTCACGCTAACTGTGCACTCAACAGATTTTACATAATCAATAATAATGCAAACAAATTTATCCAACAGGAGACTCTGATTGTGAAAACATGTAGCTACTGCAAGGGATGATTTAATTAAATGTAGACACAGAGAAGCCATGAACAGTCCACAGTCACTGTGCTGTATCAAGTGTGCCTGGACGGCGGCTGTAATTAACTTCAGTTCTGGTCGAGTCACAAACATTGACGATAGAAGACGCGTACACGAAGAAGTGAAAGTCACATGTCCTCTGCAGCTGTTGCGCAACACATGGATTTTGCCGGAGGGTCCGGCGCAGGAAGTCATCAGATTCAGAAAGATATCTACAACTTTTTGTACAGTAGGAGAATGAATGTCGTCAATATCCAAATGAGAAGGCTGAATGCTGTCAATACACTTTACAAATGAAGAATCCATCTGTGAAAGAAAAACAAAACATTTGATATAAATTATATGACAAAAGCTTGTAAAAATATGCTGGGAGGGGGTTTCCGTGGCAAAGTGGTTAAGCCGCCTGCCTTGCACTCTGAAGGCTGTGGGTTCAATTCCCGGGCTATGACATTCAGTTCACGAGTGCAATTTTCTCTGAGGTTCCTGAGGGTCGTCGCTGGAGTTTGTGCTTTGTTCAACGCTTTTGGCAGGCCGCCCTGCGGAAAGGACCAAGCCATATGGGATGAAATCTGGTGCAATGAAGTCGATCCTTTTGCCTGTTATTCCCCCCTTTTTCTGTTATTCAGTTGGGGAGCAGCGGTAGCTAGTGCCTGAAAGTCCAGCGACCACGAGTTCAAATTTGCAACAAGACAATTTTTTTCCCATTGACCTGGGCGCTCAGGCCAACCTAGCCTAAAATAGGAACCCGACGCGTCTTGGGAAGCAAAGGAGGTTGGCACGATATTGACCAAACCACCCATCAAGCACTGATTGGTCGATAAAAATGTGAAAAGGTTCCTTTTTTTACACTCACCAGCAGGTGACTGCACAGAACAGAATGATTCACAAAGCATGATAGAATCACAAATGTGGAGCTCACGGAGATTATAGATATATCCAAGTGGAACCAAATGTGAGGTGCTACTGTCTTGCTAGCTGGAATGGGCAATCATGCCTCTTCATAACCCTTATAATCTAGTACTATGCATTTCTTATGTGCTGATACCATTTCATATCATGATCTGTTTATATTGCTTTGACCATGTCAGAACAATGACTGTTTAATGTTCACATTTATCATTCCACTGACCACTTTCTTCTTCTTCTTTTTCTAAAGAAGCCACAAACAATATGTTGCATGATTTATTGCCTGGCATATTTCGCTACATCTCGTCAGGTGCTTACTCTAGTTATACTCACCTGGTGAGCTGCAGTGAAATATACCAGGCAATAAATCATGCAACATTTGTTTGTGGCTTCTGTGTTTACATTAACTAAGGAAATAAATTTTTTTGAATTTCTTCTTTTTCTTTGGTCCTATATTTTACAGCTGTGATATCTTCCCAGCATTTGTTCACCGGGTCAGCCTTATCAGGTAAGCTGCAAACCACTTGATATGGCACAAACTTCAGATTGAAAATCACCATCATCATCATCAACAAGTGTTATGCCCGTTGGAATGAACGACCATGTCTTTCCTTAACTCCCGCTCTCTACTACCAAATATCCGCTCATGTGCGAGAGAGAGAGAGAGAGAGAGAGAGAGAGAGAGAGAGAGAGAGAGAGAGAGAGAGAGAGAGAGAGAGAGAGAGAGAGAGAGAGAGAGAGAGAGAGAGAGAGAGAGAGAGAGAGAGAGAGAGCTCTGTAGTGATGTTAAGTGCAGTAAAGTTATTTGTTAGTTCAATGCTGTTATGTAACACTGCTGGTCAGGGGATAGAGTTGGAGGTGAAATAACGAGGCGGGATGAAGATCCTAAGAATGTTTAGAACATCTAATGTAACGTAACACCAACATGATTTCACCCATAACTAGACCCATGGCAGCCATGATGCTAGATGTACTAGACCCACGGCAGCCATGATGCTAGATGTACTAGACCCACGGCAGCCGTGATGCTAGATGTACTAGACCCACGGCAGCCAAGATGCTAGATGTACTAGACCCATGGCAGCCATGATGCTAGATGTACTAGACCCACGGCAGCCAAGATGCTAGATGTACTAGACCCACAGCAGCCGTGATGCTAGATGTACTAGACCCACGGCAGCCAAGATGCTAGATGTACTAGACCCATGGCAGCCATGATGCTAGATGTACTAGACCCATGGCAGCCATGATGCTAGATGTACTAGACCCACGGCAGCCATGATGCTAGATGTACTAGACCCACGGCAGCCATGATGTTAGATGTACTAGACCCACGGCAGCCAAGATGCTAGATGTACTAGACCCACGGCAGCCAAGATGCTAGATGTACTAGACCCACGGCAGCCGTGATGCTAGATGTACTAGACCCACAGCAGCCATGATGCTAGATGTACTAGACCCATGGCAGCCATGATGCTAGATGTACTAGACCCACGGCAGCCATGATGATGCTAGATGTACTAGACCCACGGCAGCCATGATGCTAGATGTACTAGACCCATGGCAGCCATGATGCTAGATGTACTAGACCCATGATGCTAGATGTACTAGACCCACGGCAGCCATGATGCTAGATGTACTAGACCCACGGCAGCCATGATGCTAGATGTACTAGACCCACGGCAGCCATGATGATGCTAGATGTACTAGACCCACGGCAGCCATGATGCTAGATGTACTAGACCCACGGCAGCCATGATGCTAGATGTACTAGACCCATGGCAGCCATGATGCTAGATGTACTAGACCCATGGCAGCCATGATGCTAGATGTACTAGACCCACAGCAGCCATGATGCTAGATGTACTAGACCCACGGCAGCCATGATGCTAGATGTACTAGACCCACGGCAGCCAAGATGCTAGATGTACTAGACCCACGGCAGCCATGATGATGCTAGATGTACTAGACCCACGGCAGCCAAGATGCTAGATGTACTAGACCCATGGCAGCCATGATGCTAGATGTACTAGACCCATGGCAGCCATGATGCTAGATGTACTAGACCCACGGCAGCCATGATGCTAGATGTACTAGACCCACAGCAGCCATGATGCTAGATGTACTAGACCCACGGCAGCCATGATGCTAGATGTACTAGACCCATGGCAGCCATGATGCTAGGTGTATTTGTTGTTTGCTTGCTTTGTACTCAAGTGTAGTCTACACTGGACTGATTTTTGCATGTGGCCTAGCTTTCCTTTTACCTGTGTCACTCATCATTAGGTGAGCCCACTCCATTCTCTGAGGTACTTGTAATTTATATTCCAAAGTCAAGAACGAGAAGTCAACTTTTTAGTCCAACTGACGTGTGCAGGGTATGAACTCGCTACATTGCCAACAGTACATTGGAAGTTTAAGAACAACACTCTTATACATTCAGCCATGCTGACCTCTGCTAGACGTCTTATGTCATCCCAATTTCCTTCCGGTCTCTACTGCACTTTTTCTTAGGTCCTCTTAAAAGGGAAGTGTGTCATATCCGGGTATGCACCTCAAAGTTGAGTGTATCCAACTTCAGCATGCATTTGTATAAGTTTGGCTTCTTCTAGACCAGTGGTTTTCAACCGGTGAGGAATTCCCCCCAGGGGGGAATTTTAGGGTTTCCAGGGGGGGGGATTAAGATTATTTCAAAATCTCGTTAATACAAGAACTGATTACTTGATATTGTTTTTCCCTTCATACTGTACGGGTCTGTACGACTCACCCTTCTAAAATTCAATTTATAAAGTAAGTAGACCCACAAATCATGTTTTATGTGAACATCTAGACTTGTTTTAGTATGTGCTATTAAATTTAGCTTCCATTATTACGTATACTGTGTAGGGGCGGGGTGGGATTTTTAGGTAGGAAATACGAAAGGGGGGAATGACGTTCTGAAAATATGGTGAAGGGGGGCAGGGGCCAAATTTTTACGTAGGAAATATGAAAGGGGTGGGGGGGGGGGGGGAGAATGACGTTCTGAAAATATGGTGAAGGGGACACGGGCCACTGTTCTAGACAGATTCCATCCAGGATAACTGGCTCCATCTGCCTACGTGCAAGTTTTATTTCCTACTAAATTTTCCAGGGCAGTGGTCTTATAATCTACTCTTTGTTGTTTCCAACCGTTGTGAGATTTTAAACTTGCACATCAGACCTCCTATTTTTTCAATCTTATCTTCTTCTTCTGCGTTCATCCGGAGTTTTTTTTTCCGGATGTGATTGCGTTGTGCCTGTTTACAGCAGAGCTGCGTTCTTGCGCCGTTAGGCCGACACATCCGACTTCTGCGGGCATTTGTTGACCGGGTTAACCTTCCCGGGGCAATCTTATCTGAGAAGCCTTTGTATCTCACTACCAAAAAATGCCCAGCCTTATGTTGAATTTGAATCTTATATCTTCGGAGTCTGAGGCAGGCACCAAAACCCCTCAGCCGCATCTCCTCTATGAAATTTCTAATGTCATCATTTCGCATTTCACGGCATCCAGTGTGTTCATGCACAGTGCACATTGGCACAGGGACTATTGATTGTGTTTGAAACAGAGGTGTAATGGTACGGACATAACCCACAATTGGTATAGGGTATATGGTGCTTAACCCTTTCAGTGTGTTGTGGACGAGCGTTCACGGTAACTCAGGGGGGGTCTTTCACAGAGCTAATTCGGCATGATTAAGATTTTTTCAAGATTGTGTTAATACAAGAACCAATTACTTGTTATTGTTTTCCCCTCCATACTTTATGGTTCTGTACTTCGCGTCCTGAAATTCATTTTATAACGTAAGTAGACCCGCAAATCATGTTTTATGTAAATGTCTAGACTTGTTCTAGTATGTGTTATTAAATTTAGCTTCAATTTGTATGTATACTGTGTAGGGGTGGGGGGAATTTATAGGGAGGAAATACGAAAAGGGGGGGGGTGACGTTCTGAAAATATGGTGAAGGGGTGCATGGGCCAAAAAAGATGAGAACCACTGGTCTAGAACCTACAGAGCAAAAGATAAAGAGGAAGACCTAAAAACTCATGGAGAAGAGAAGTAGACACAGAAATGAACATTATGGGAAGGGCATGGGCAGAGTTGCATGAGAGAGCTAGAGATTGGGGAGCTCAGAGTCAGTTACTGGAGGGACTATGCCTCAATAGAGATAAGAGAGCAAGAGGAGGAGAAGAAGAAAAGTTACCTGCCCCAGATATACTGCTCTCTCGTCCTCTATATGTTAACTCTTTGCCTGGGCTTCTGCTCGCTGTTGCTCCTCTCTTCGCCACTGTACTCTCTCACTTGCTGTTGGCGGACCACTGCCAGGAAAAAAGCTGCTTACAACAGCAGTTCCAAGAGCAACAGCCAGAAAGGACAAGAACTTGTGTTTACAGGACCAGGTAGCGACTGTGATGAACGCTGCTTGTAACTTGGGCTTCCTGTTTTCAGCAATAAAAAACACAAGGTTTTATTTAAATGTCTAACAAACATTCAGACAGTTCTGACTGAATTAAATCAATTTATCTACCACAAATCTGGATAGTTTTCTTCTTCTTCTTCTTCTTCCCATGCGTTCATCCGAAATTTTTTTTAGATACAACGTGATTGCGTTGTACCTGTTTACAGCAGAGCTGCGTTGTTGCGCCGTTAGGCAGACACATCCGACTTCTGTGGGCATTTGTTGACCAGGTTAACCTTCCCGGAGGAGTTTTCTGTTGCTTAGAATATCAATGGAGATCAGCATGGCCGAATGGATAAGAGTGTTAGCTATTAAACTTCTGGTGTGCTGATACTGAAGTGGCGGGTTCAACCCCTACACCGTTCAGTTGGACTAAAATGTTGACTTCTCGTCCTTGATTTGAGGACATAAATTACAAGTACCTCTGAAGTCGAAGTCAGTTCACCTGAAGGTGAGGGGCACTGGTAATAAGGAAAGCTAATCCACACACAAAGATCGTCCAGTGCACTAGAAGCAGTAGCAAGTGTATGGACTAACTTGAGTTCAAAGCAAGCGATTAAAAAAAAAAACAAGAACATAAAATTCAACAACAATAGACAAGAATAGCAAATGCAGTAATGAGAATAAAATAATTGGGAAAGCAGGACAGAGTAACTAATGACGAGTGACTGGAAATAGTCAATTAAACTAGAAGATTATATACAATTATAAGACAGAGACAAGCAGCATTCTTTGGTCATGTGATGAGATGAGAGGCATTGGAGATCGTGACAACTGGAAAGATCAGTGGGGAAAGAGGCAGATATAGAGAAATGATGGTGGAGGGACTGAGACAAAGGCATAAAAAATGGTAGCAAAAGAATAGATCCAGAACACCACAGCCCTAGATTTGTGGAGAGACATGCGCGCTACACCAGTATAATTATAAAAACTTGAGCTATGGTGGATGGTGTTTAGTCTCATTGTTCACATAGAGGTCCTGGTTTAATCACTAGTAGTTGCAGGTCTTTTTCCACACCAGTATGGCTCTAGGGTTAACATAGTCTAGTAAAATGGGTTCATCATCATGATGTGCACTGCCAAATAGCGTCGACACTCGTATTATCTCCAGTGATCTTGGTCCTCGGTGTTCTAGACAACTTAACCATGCCACTGACTATCAACTATCATTCCTCACAGTCTTTTATTTTCTCTTTCTTTGTCCGAATACATTTGTTGGGGCATAACTGCTTTGTGTCTGTTTACAGCAGAGCTGCAACTTTGCAACAATTCCGACTTCTGACATTTGTTGACCAGTTGAACCTTTCCTGGATTTCTCTCGGCCTGTTTCTATCTTTTCTAACACTGATCTATGCAGTCCTCAAGATGTTCTTCAATGCCTCTCTTCTCACTATATAACCCAAGATTAGTTTGTCTCTTACTTACAGTTGTGTATATTCTAACTTCATTTTTTAAATACTGCATGTTCTTTTCATTGGACGCTGCAAAACCAGTACATTGGCTGTTTGTGATTTATTAGGAAATTTTACATTCAGTAGTTTGCCATTTCTTTCTGAACAAGAAGTGAATATTTAGATCCACTACGCCACCATCAGCAGAGAAAGTTTAAGAAAGAGCATGTTAAACCTCATGGCAGCACCGACCTCTCTGCATATCGTAAATTGCTCATATTATAACCTCTAACTTGTATTCCTGGCTTCTTTTCAAGCTCTCAATAAACAGATAAAACATAAATCAGAGGTAGAAACAACCTTTACGCCACACTGGCCTCTCTGCATATCGTAAATTATTTATATTATAACCTCCAACTTGTATTCTCAACATCAGAGGTAGAAACAACTAAACATATTTCAGGAGCCAGCCCGTTTCTCAGGAGCCATCCCCTTTTTCTCAGGAGCCAACCCTTTTTTCTCAGGAGCCAGCATATTTATGTTTGCAAATACAAGCTAAGAAAATAATTACAAATTCTGGAGGTGGAAGGTGCCGTGGGACTGGGTGCCAGAAGTGTTCTACTCCTGGACATATTACAAAATTTAACTTAAAAACAATATCATAACAGAACAAAGGAGAGGAACTTACCTGGTCGGTCTCCACATTTTTATATAACTATTTTACTCCTGTTTATCCTTCTCGGGGTGCTTCTTGGATTCGGGTCTGGGCAGCTCAATTAAACCTCCTGCAAAAGTGATTTTCTCTTTCTGGTGATCTTTAGGCACAAAATCTTCATCAAACTGCATCTGATACCAGATGTAATGTACAGACACAAATATTGCTCCACAGGTCAAAATGACCACATTGTTACGAAGAAAACGGCCAATTTTTTCCATTATTGATGGTGCTCATTTCAATCGAACATCTGGCGGGAAAAAGAAAGAAAATTGTAATTAAGCAATTCTTCTGTTGTTTTTTTTTCTCGCTCACTTTAAACTCAAGTGTAGTCCACTTCTAGTGCACTGGACTAATTTTTGTGTGTGAATTACCTTTCCCTACTACCAATGTCCCTCACCATCAAGCGACCTTACTCCGACTTCAGAGGCACTTGTCATTTACGTCCTCAAGACAAGGACGAGAAGTCAACATTTTAGTCCAACTGATTGGTTTTCTCAAACATGGCTTGAGAAAAATTGCAGAGAAATTGAAAAACAACACAACAGTAACAATGCGAAACTAATGCACAAAAGAATTCAGGAGCTTACTAATCAAAGAACACGTACATCAGCAGGCTGCCTAAAGACAAAAGATGGAAGAGTCATAATAGAAAAAGATCAGATATTACATGAATGGTCAGATTACGTGAAAACCCTGTATGACGATAACAGGGACGAACAGTATGATGTTCAAAATAATAATGATGGACCTGCAATTTTGAAGATGGAGGTTCAGAATGCTCTTAACCATATGAAATCTGGCAAGACCCCCGGTTCAGACAGCGTCACAACAGAAATGATTAATGCTTTAGAAGAATATGGAATAGATCAAGTTACCAGTCTGCTTAATACAATATATGATACTGGAAATATACCTCAGGAGTTATGTAATTCTGTATTTATTGCAATCCCAAAGAAATCAGGAGCCTTGGAATGTGATCAACATCGAACAATTAGTATAATGAGTCACATCACGAAGATTTTGCTAAGAATTATCATGCAAAGAGTTAGGAGGAAAATACAACCTGAAATAGGAGAAGAACAATGTGGGTTTGTGGAAGGCAAGGGTACAGTAAATGCTGTGTATATACTGAGAAACATAATCGAACGTTCTATAGAAGTAAACAAAGATCTACACCTTTGCTTTATTGACTACACAAAGGCTTTTGATAAAGTGAGACATGTCAACATGATAAGGATGCTTGAAGATCTACAAATTGATGGAAAAGATCTTAGACTTGTAAAAAACATATATTGGAAACAACAAGCTGCCATAAGAGTTGATAATGAAGTAAGCCAATATCAGCCTATTAAAAGGGGTGTGAGACAGGGATGTGTAATGTCTCCAGATCTGTTTTCCCTGTACAGTGAAAGTATTTTCAGAAATATTGAAGATATGGAAGGAATCAACATTGGGGGACGATGCATCAATAACATTAGATATGCAGATGATACAGTCTTGATTGCAGACAATGAACAGGACCTGCAACATTTAGTAGATGCGATTGTTACACACAGTGAACAACTAGGGTTAGAATTAAATTGTAAAAAGACACAGATTATGGTCGTCACTAGGAAGGACGAAATACCACAATGTAATATACAAGTAAATGGGAATATTCTTCAACAAGTGAGCAGGTACAATTATCTCGGAACAGTAATAACATCTGATGGGAGATGCCTTGAAGAGATTAGAACAAGAATCGCCATGGCAAAAGTAGCCCTTAGCAAGATGAAAAACATATTGACCAATAAAAAGATGTGAATTGAAACGAGAAAAAGAGTGTTGAGATGCTACATTGAACCTGTACTTTTGTATGGATGTGAAGCGTGGACAATGAGCAGTCAGGCTGAAAAACATCTGATGGCTGTAGAGATGTGGTTTCTGAGGAAAATGCAAAGAATACCATGGACAGCCAGAAAGACCAATGAACAAGTCCTTCAAGAAACAAATGAAGATCGTAAATTGATTAGAGAAATTAGACGTAGACAGTCCAAATTTTTTGGGCATGTTATGAGAAGAAATGGATTGGAGAATTTGGTGACAACTGGTAAGATCGAGGGGAACAGACCAAGGGGAAGACCTAGAAGCAAGTACCTGGATGGCTTGGCCTTGTGGCATGGTCGAGACAGAAACACGGAGCTGATCCACGACTCTGGTGATCGAGTGAGATGGCAGAACATGACCGCCCACGCTTACCGGCATGGCACATGATGGATGGATGGATTGGTGTAAGGATTGAACCCACTACCTCGCCATCAGCACACTGGATATTTAAGAGCCAGCACACTGGATATTTAAGAGCAAGCACTCTTATCCATTCTGCCATGCTGACCCTTCATTTGTCTTCTTCTCTTTATCCCACACAGACCCTCAAGCAACTCACGCCCAGCTGTTCTTTCTTGTGCTATCTACTGCAGTTCCCTGCATGTCCTCCCCATGTTATACACCTCTCTCTAATTTTCTTCATGTGTTTTTATGTCTCCCTGTGTTTTGCTTGCCCTATGGGTTACAGAGAAAGTTCTTTCAAGTTGCACTATTATTATGTTATCTCAATGTGTCCTATCAAGCGCCAGCATCTTTTCTTCATCTCTTGATTCACTGAAATCTGTCTAGTCCTCCCCTTTAGTAATTCCTTCAACCATTTTAGTCCTATTCTGTAAACCATTTTAGTCCCATTCTGTAAACCATTTTAGTCCCATTCTGTAAACCATTTTAGTCCCATTCTGTAAACCATTTTAGTCCTATTCTGTAAACCATTTTAGTCCCATTCTTTGCAGGAGTCACCAATTAAGGAATAAAAAATCAAACGTAAAAGTGTAACCCATAAGTGCTCCATTCTACTCCTAACTCAAATGAGTACAAAGAATTTCAGCTCAGTGCACGAACTCCTGATCCTGAAATACTTTGGGTAGATTTTTTAACTCAAAACTTTGCCCAGGCAGTGCCGTTAGGCTACTCTTTTTTGATTTCTAACTGCCAAGGAATTTTTTACACGCGCAACAATACACACGGGTGTCCGATTTCACTACCTAGAGACCAGGGGAAATTTTGTTACTAGAAGTCCACGTAAAAATCCCTTGGCAGTAGGAAATCGTAAAATAGTAGCCTAACGGCACTGCCTGATCAAAATTTCAAGTTAAAAATCTACCCAAAGTATTTCAGGATTCTCGCTGGTGCTACGGAGTTTGTGCACTGAGTTGAGATTCTCCGGACTAAGGTGTGAGTTAGGAGTAGAACGGAGCACTTATGGATTACACCCGTGTGCCGTGATATTGATCCGTCGACTGAACTAATCTAAAACTTTCTCTTAAAGCGAATTCAAAACCATAACCGTTGAGCCAGCAGGTGAGCGACTAGCCACAACAGTACTGTGGTGCCCCAGTTAATGAATGCTTGAAGTTTATCAGTAACTGTTTTAGTTTTTTGTTTCATGTCCATACAACAGTACTGATCTAACAATGGAACAATTAAACTTTGGCTAATGCTGACAAAAATACAATAAATAAATAGTTCCAACACCACTGTCCAATCAAGAGGGACATCATGTGGGGGAAGTATTTTTCAAACGGAAATGACAAAGAATTGTTTTTTTTTTTTTTGCTTTTTATTTATTTTATTTATTTATTGAAGGGGCAGGGTGGCTTAACAGATTCAGTTTTTTTTTGTTTTTTGGGTTCACATATCCTTTACAGGACATCGCTGTCAACATCAGCATCTTTCAGCTGATTGTTGATTTCTTGGCAAGATTATGCTCAGTAGCTTGCCATTGCTTTCTGGCTCACATACTCCGTAAATTACCGACATGGTGAGAACCGCTACAGATTCTTGCGCATGTTATGTTACTCACGAGAGTATGCGGGATTACGGAGAAAGACGTTAAACCCCTAGCCAGGGAGACCGGCAACAGATTCAGCACCAAACAAAAATTAGTTTTCAAACAAATAAAAATGGATGGCGGAAAAAGATAGGAGTGTGTTACAGTTACGATTTAAAAGTTGTTAAAATGGTAGCAGTCATTTTGTATTACATATCAAATTAAAGAGTGTTGCATACAGAAAACTACTGTATATAAGCTCATGGCAGATACTGGAAGTTTCTTAAGACGATTAATCATCCCATGGCACTTAATCAGTTAATAGTACAGCAGCCACCTCTAGCTTGAACACATTTGGCTTGTCATTATAAAGTAAATTATGTTGCACCGGCCGTCTTCCCTTCTCAAGACATTTCCAGGTACCCATTTAGCTGAGTCAACTTGGAAACCCAGGTCAATTTTTAAAATGTCTCCTAATGCCTCATCAAGCCTGTGGCTCGGTACATCCAATTTTAACAAGAATTGTATTTTGGTTTGCGTTCCGTGGCCTTTGACTGTCCCCAGTCTACAGTATCTACCAACAAGGCCAGTAGGTTTGTGTCTCATTTCGTCTGGTCACCTATCCTTTGACCCTACAGGATCAATATCTACACTTCCTTTGGTATTCCTAATGACTAATCACCTTTGACTGTCTCCAGTCACAAGGTAGCAGGTTTGTGTCTCATTTTGTCTGGTCCCTACCTTTTCTTGTGGTCACCTTCTTGCGGTCATGTGTGGTTGGGCGATGAGTTTTTGGCTGGGTGGTTGGAGGTGTGTGGATATGGGTGGGAGATGTGTGTGTGTGTGTGTGGGGGGGGGGGGATTGTGTTAATAGGAAAGGGTGGGTTGGTGGGAGTGTGTATGGGTGGGTGGGGTTTGTGGGTGGGGTGTGTGTGGGGGATGTGTGTGGGGGATGTGTGGGTGTGTGGGGGATATGTATGGCTGGGTGAAGGTGTGGGTGGGGTGGGTATTTGGGTGGGATTGTGTGTGGATGGGGGTATGTGTGGGTGGGTGAGGTGTGTGTGGGTGGATGGGGACTGTGTGGGTGGATGGGGATGTGTGTGGGTGGGTGGGGTGTATGTGGGTGGGAGGGGATATGTGGGTGGGTGAGGGATGTGTCTCATAACATTGTCATATGTATTGCTTAACATTTTTTTTTAAAACAGGCTTATGTTTACAACATTCATTTGACAATGTATTTTCCTATGTGAATTTATCATGCACTATTAATGAATGAAAGATGAGTGATTGGAAGGGCCGAATGTAAGACGAGCCTGTGTGCCCAATTTGAAACCCTTTTAAAATAAGGTTGAAAAAAAAAGTCACAGGAACATACAAGCCCCTCTACCACTTCAAGGAGACACAATTGAAGGGTCATTTTTTTTTTAGTTTTTCAGTTTTAGTCGTTGGATCAACATCACGGCACACGGTTTAACCCATATAAGTGCTCTGTTTTCCTCCTAACTCAAGCCTGAGTCTGGAGAAACTCAGCTCAATGCACAAACTCTGTTGCATCGGCGAGGATCCTGAAATACTTTGGGTAGATTTTTAACTCAAAATTTTGCCCGGGCAGCGCCGTTAGGCTACTCTTTTTCGATTTCCAACTGCCAAGGGATTTTTTACGTGCGCAACAATACACACGGGCGTCCGATCTCACTACCCAGAGACCAGGGGAAATTTTATTACTGGACGTCCAGTTGGATTTTTTAAATAAATCCCGGTCCTCACCGGGGCCTGAACCCGGGACCTCCAGCACTCGAGGCGGACACCATACCTCGAGACCATTAATCCCCCCCCCCCCGAATGGTCATTGTACAATTCTAATTCGTGGTGTAGACGTTTCCGTTTTATGTGGATTTTATGATAACGTAACACGTAGAAAATGGCAAACTACAGAACGTATTAACTTGCCAAGAGATCATAACAGCAAAATATGTAAAAGTAAATTTGCTGGCGTTGACTATTGACTGAAAGTCCTGTAAAGTCTGTAACACGTAGAATCTATTTCTCCTCGCAACGGTTTCCCAAAAAACCTTGACTATCATGGCAAATTACATTAATTTTACTACGAACAAAACAAAAACGTGAGGTTGAAATGCAGATTCATGTCATTTATCATTACAACGATACACAATCTGAATTCCGAAGCGCACAAATCATGATTATCGAAAACAGGACAAGAGACAGACATTGTTTCATGGCAAGGTTACCCACACCAAAAGTTTTGGGTAGGCAAAACATTGCCGCTGACGTTTTCTCTTGTCCACAATTAATTAGTACATTAAAATCAACGCTGTGATTACTATAGCGGTATTCTTATCATCAAATTTTAAATATGAAACTTATAGCTTGCTATTATTTCATCTTTACGTGAAACAAAATGGTATGAAACATTGTAAGACAGGACAAATCAAACCGAAATTTTAGATCCAGACAAAATGTCACCTTTACCTTTGACCTTTAGCTTACCGTCTGCAGTAACGAGGTCTTGCAGGTTATGGTCAATGGGAGGTCCCTAAACAAAACGTTTATTTGAGATTGTTATTCACGTTTTATTGTTTCTTGACAAGAGTACAAATTCAAAATTTAACCATGTGGTTTTGAAAAGGCTGTTCATGAGTAGGACCAACCATCATCCACTGTATCTAAATTTGTTCGCTTGATGAAGTTATTTAGTTAGTCGAATGGAAATGACCATGTTTTCACATGCATCTATCTACTGTGGGCAAACATGTGCAGCAAGAATTGGCCTTAACAGCCACACTCGCCACCGCCATGGATCGTAGTTATTAAGCCTTTTTGAAGCACAATGTACCAAACTATCGTCTGTCAAGACGGAAAGGTGCCAATGAAATGAGATCATCCTCATTGCACATCGAACCATTCAGGCCATAGGTGCTCGGATCCCCTCTTCAGCAAATCCCGCAGCGCGTAGCGACTAACGACACCAGTTCTGTGTTGGTTTATCAATCTTCTTTGGCTTCCTGCGTAGTGTTCTTGTTTGGCCACACCTCTTTTAATTTGCTGTTCTCGCAGTCTGCCCATGATTGTAGATTCACAGTCATCACTTGGTTCTTGCAAAATTCTTACTTCTCGTAGAGCATTCAGAATGTCAGCCTGGTCCATGGCGCGTCCGCCCTCCACAGTAGCCTTACCTGCGAGCTTGTCAGCCCGCTCATTTCCTTGTACTCCCGCATGCCCTGGCACGAAGATGAATCTAATCTTTGCCAGCTAAGACCGCTCCAGAGATGAAGAAACCAAGACTGGCTGTAGCCACTACACTACCACTGTTAACATAAATAAACATATTTAGTAAATTGGTATATGTTGATGTAATTGAAATAATTTACTCTTTTTTTTACTAACACTGAAGGTGTGTGCCCTAAGCATCACAGATTGTGCTCGCAGTCGCATCCTGAAGACTGAAGGCTAGAGTAAAGATTCTAACTTTTGATCAGCTGGCAGTCCGTGCTCCTAAAGGGCTGAACACAGTGTTGATTCATGGAAAGTTTGCAAACCTACAGACGCACTTTTTTTCGGCTCCTGGTGTGCCTCATCCATGTTTCGATTTCGATTATATCCTACCATTACCCCTACCCCGTTCAACCTCAAAGAGAAGTTATATTAGGGTCCACCCTGGCTCATATTTATAATCATGTGACTGAGTCGGCCACAAATAGCGGCTGGCCACGGTTTCATCACACACGATATTAATTTGAAGGTGATTATTGTCCAAAGAGGGTAATGGATAGATAGCAATGTATGTTCCAGAAGTAGACAAAGTTGAACGTGCTCTCGATCACAAAAGGAGATGGGATTCGAGGTTTAAATGACAGTGATGTTTACTGCCTGTTACCCAGTTTACAATACAAGTAGTTTACATTTTTTTTTAAATGTCAATTGCAACAAGAAAAAGAGTGTTGAAATGCTACATAGAACCTGTAATTATGTATATATAGACAGCCCATACTTATTGGCATGGCACATGATGATGATGATGATGATGATGATGATGATGATGATGATGATGATGATGATGATGATGATGATGATGATTGTGTGGTACGTACATACGTACATAAATTACCCCGTTGCACGCCGGAAGGTACACTGGTGCTAAACCCACATCACATATACCAACTGGCACTCGCGCGTGTGATGTGGTCAAGGTCACGCCGTGTTGCCTTTACTTCTAAAGACATTTCGTGGTATCCATTTTAAGCTCGGTCGACCGAGGAGTCCAGATACAAACAAGTCCCGAAGCAGGAAGCTGCTATGGGTATATATGAAGTGCTAGGTCCATCTCATTGTTTAGACTTGAGTTCGCGGAGGTGTAGGTAGCAAGTCTTTCCGTCACAAGGCAAACGGCGAGTGCTGGCATCGAACCCTCGTCACACCGCGCCCTTATTGTTAGCTTAACGTCCTCGTCGTTACAGCAGGTCGCCAGCCTGTGGTGGTGGTGATTATGATCCAAAAGCTGCTGAGTTGTCTACTCTTAGCTGCCCAATGCCATTATTATTAAGGGTGCGTATCCTCTATATCCGCTCCGGAAACCCGTTGGGGTTATAGAACCTATCCCGTGGCCATAGCGCTTGAAAGTACGTGGTACTTAAAGAGAAAGTGGTCGATTTTTTTCCCCCTTAGAGTGAGAGCAATGCTTGCACATGGATGCACATCGGGATTGATACTGTTAAGACTGCAGCTGATTGAAGCATTCCTTGTTCAAGACTGAATCATTAAGCTCAGATTTTCCCTGATAAGGCCATTGATGTTGTCACTAACTTTCAGGTTAGGCATTTCACTAAAAATAGTTACGGCCTATTTTCTCATTTGCCTATCTGATCAACAAGTCTTCTCTTGTGTTGTTTTTTGGTCACCTGTTTGACTGTTCTTGTTCTTTGATATGCTGCCATGCGGGTAATCCTGAGGTGCACAAAGGACACACCAATTATATACATGAGGCATATCCTGGCGCTATCAAGAATGACGGATAGGCATAGGGTCCTTCAGGCCAAATGGTACCTGAGAGTTGCTGCAGATAGGGATCACCCCCTGCATGTAGCCATTGATATGGTCAAGGGGCATAAATTAAGACGAGGCAGGTCCTGGATGGCACAGGCAGAACTTTCTATATATCTGGTGTGTGATCTAGAGACCATCAATCGTGGAAGAGAGTGGGTTGAAGTTCCTGAAGACATGACGGACTGGCACAATGTAATAATTACACTGGGTCGTGAGTGCAGAGAATGGGCAGCGGGCCGCACTGACTTTGAAGTGCAACAACCTGGTCCAGAGTAACACACATCAAGGTGACATAGTCATTTACACCGATGGGTCAGTGGTGAGAAACAAACGTAATGGTTGGGGTTTTATTGTATATCATATATATATATATGTATATATATATATATATATATATATATATATATATATATA
>OY992881.1:120643620-121123620 GCA_963921405.1 Cepaea hortensis | reverse complement strand
GAATAAATTAATATGAAGAAGAAGAGAGGTGGATTAGGAGAGGTACTTTATGTAACAACCTCTTACTAATGTATTTTTGTCATGATCTTGTATAACTTACATTTTGTAACAAATACACGTCAGAAATTCTGTATGTTGGACATGAATAACAATAAAACACTTGATGGGTTAAACTCATATTAACTGATGAAGATGGGGGGACAAGTGGTACAAGCTATGAGAACCCCAGTCAACAGAAGTTAACTCAGCACACTACACAACACAACACTCCACTTAACACCACAACAACAACAGGCAAAAGGAAATGATTTATAAGAAGAAGAAGAAGACAAGTAGTTAATTTGGAAGGTACTGAGAAACATTTATATACACAATGCATAACCAAATGAGTTGATGAAGATGTTTTAATTGTATGTCATTTATAAAAATGCATCTTATCCTTGACTTGGTCTTGCCTTATCTGCCTGACTTGAATGCTCCAAGGAACAACGCATCATCACTTCTATCTATGTCTGATTGTACACTTCTCAATGAACCACAGGTACACTGAGAAAATGCATACAGCAGGTACCAGATGATAGCAGGTGCATCCAGTGTAATAATCTCTGATCCCACACAAATTAACACAACACCAGCTCTTCTGATCTTATCCGTCCTGTTATGTTGTGTTCACACTTAATAACATGCTGTAAAATTACATTGGTAAGATTATACATGCCTATGTAACTTTTGCACAGTGATGTTCTTAGTGGCAACCTGACAGAAGAGGGAGGCAGAGGGAAAGGATGACCCACACACATGAGATGGAAGATAACCTCAGGCCTTAAGCAGAGCAAGGGCAGCCTTCAGGGTAGCTTCACTGGCAAGTACTGAAACGGACCCATCAGTCAATGGACCCAGGCTTAACCCATATCTACCACTCAGAGGTGACCTTTCTCAATGCCAACAAACACAATCCCTCCCAGAAACAATGATTCATACCACATTTGAATTAACTCATGCCACATTATGATGTAGAACATTCCTTTTTTTAGAAGAAGATTTACAACACTTATGATCATACTGATTATTATTTATTTATTGATTGTCTGTAATTGGTACTGATGTACATTTTTCCATTTAAACATATGTTATGTCAAACAGATGCCAAAAATGAGAAATGTATTCAAAGGCCAAAAGAAACAGGCTAAATCAATAAATGACATCAACAGTAACTGAATCTTATATTGATGTGTCTGTTCAAACTGTCTGTTAATTACCTTTTTATTTGTGTAAACAAGATGTCAATGTCTACCAGTATTTGTTGAATAATTTATTTAGCAAAACTAAATAACTCAAAGTGAATTATCTAAAGGGAAAAGAGGAGACTCTACATCTCTTGACTGTTCCAAACCCATGCTACATTTCACCTGATTCATACTGAGGAAGTCTTTCAGACATTTCACAGAATATCATGGGGGTTCGAGAGCTATTAGAATCCTGGTAAAGGGGCAGGGTCAAATCTAGTGTTCACTATTCCCCAAAAGAGGACCACTAACTCCTAGACAAACCATTAAACCGAGTCTGTAATATATCAAGGGTCGTATTCTTGATTTATTTACATATTGGAAGTGGATGGGGCCCAGCTTCTTAAACCAGCATATGGGTAATGCACAACAATGATCCCCAGTCCCTTCAGAATATACGACAGTCTTCCACAATACGGCGTGCAAACAACTGCATGCAGCTAAACGAAACGCAGTGAAGCGACGAAGCCCCTAGCCTATTAATAATATACGTTATGTTGAAACCGTATCCCTTTTGTATAGGCTATACCCATGTCATGCCGAGTTATTATTCATTATGGGGTTTTCTTTCCAAACATGTCACCCTACCATAAATCTAACACTGAATTTAAGAAACGACATCATTGCAATCGGCATTCGGGTGCAGGTCGGCTGGCCGAAATGGATAAGGGCGCTCGCTCTTAAACTTCCGGTGTACTGATGCAGAGGTAGCGATTTCAACCCCTACACCGGTCAGTGTGACTAAAGAGTTCGAAGCAATTTGGGACACATAAGGTAAAAATACAGGACCCACTGGTTTCCATTTTACCATTACTCCTAACCCGTTCAGCCTGAAAAGACAGGTTATATTAGGGTCCATCCTTGGCTCAGATTAATAATCCTGACTGGGTCAGCCACAAATAGGATATTAATTTCAAGGTGATTGTTGTCCAAAGAAGGTAATGCAAGGATAACCCACTGTTGTCTTGTTTTCGCTCGCTTGCATTGAACTCAAGCATAGACCACACATACTACTTCTAGTAAAGCTGGCTGAATTTGGCGTGTGGATTAGATTTCCCTATCATTAGTGCTTTCTTTGGTCATGTGATGAGAAGAGAGGCATTGGAGAACATCGTGACGATTGGAAAGATCAAGGGGAAGAGGGGCAGAGGCAGACCAAGAGAAATGATGCTGGACGGATTGAGACGGTGGCATGGAGCAATGTCATCAGCAGAGTTGATCCAGAACACCAAAGACCGAGATCTGTGGAGAGCCATGAACGCCTACGCCAGCCGGCACGGCACTTGATGATGATGAGTGTCCCTCGCCATCAGGCGATCCCACTCTGACTTCAGGAATACACCCATTCTGGCATACACAAACCAAGCCCCACATATAGGTTAAATTTCCCTCATAACGTTATGTCACTCGACACCACTATGTCATATTTGCCCCACATTTGAGATAGATCAGTGGTTCTCAACCTTTTTTGGCCCATGCACCCCTTCATCATATGTTCAGAATGTCATTTCCCCCTTTCTATTTCCTCCCTATAAATCTCCCCCCCCCCTTACACAGTGTACGTACATTAGAAGCTACATTTAATAACACATACTAGAACAAATTTAGACGTCTACTTACGTTATAAAACGAATTTCAGAAGGGCGAGAAGTACAGAACCGTAAAGTATGCAGGGAAAACAATATCGGGTAATCGGTTCTTATATTCACGCGATCTTGAAAAATCTTAATTCCCCCCCCCCTCCCCCGCCCCCGGTCCCCTGGAAACCCTAAAATCCCCCCCCCCCCCGGGTACAATTTCCCACCCGTTGAGAACCACTGGGATAGATGTTTGCTGTACAGTAACTTTATGTCATTCGACTACCATCCTGTTTTGTCTGCCCCACTTTATGCGTCGATTTTCCACGTCGAATATTTCATCTCGTGAACTAACATCTACTTTGCTGTTGTCTTGTCTTAATCTACAGCTTAGTCGATGTTTATCCTGTTATTTGTTAACATTAATTCATGTCCCCTTATTTACGTTATTTCGTTGTCCCCATACAGTGTGTTGAGTTACTGTTAACTGTGTCCACCATATTTCTCCATTTTTTCTAAACCCCCCCCCACACACACACACACACATACATACACACAGACCCACACATCGTCACATGATTTAAGTCTTTTTCTATCTTACTTGGAGGTGGGGGAAATCCTCGCGGTGGCTGATGGACAAACGGCACATACGCCGTTATTGTAACGGATTCATAGAGCAAGCTGAAAAAGGTGAAGGCAGACATGTTGTGCAGCGTGTCATGTTGCAATAAAAAAATCAAAGGTAGGGAGCATTTGATGGATTTTTCTCAGAACAGGACACAACAGATTACGCAACCACATTTATACAAAATTCAAGATTGGTGACTCAGCCATGTGCACATGTGGTTTGGCGTCGCAGACAGCAGAGCACATACTCCAGGATTGCCCAAACTACAACATATCCAGGCGAACCTTCTGGCCTAGAGAGACAACAGTGGAAGATAAACTCTATGGACCGCTGAGTCAACTAAAAAAGACTTAGATTCATACAAGAGACAACATTGCAGTTATAACCATATTTCAGGCGAACGAAAGAAGAAAAAGAAGAAGATCTAAAGAAAAACATGAAATTAGAACATTTACAACATTAAAACACAAAATGAAAAAAAAAGACTTAGAAATAATAAGTATGGAGGGAAGTGTAATGGGGAGGCGAAGAATAGGAAGATGACAACGTAGATGGGCTCAGTATCTGTCAGGTAATTTATACGTGACAGCAACGGAGGCAGCAGAGGCAGGGCATATAGCACGTGATAAATGGGTAATTCGAAAGCCTGGGAATACGTTTTGCACAGGACAGGAAACTGGGTGGGTGGACGAGAAGAGTAAACTAGAATTAATTGTGACAATTTTGAAAGATTTACAGAAAGAGAGATCGAGGAAGAGAGAGAGAAGAATACTGACAGCCTTTTCTTATGGCTTGGGAATATTTTAGCACACGAACTGACACACGTTTCTTCTTTTTCTCTGTTCCTCTTTTTAGGGGGAATGCGGTAATCTCCGTGGCGAAGTGGTTACGCCACTAGCATCGCAATCCGAAGATCGTGGGTTCGATTCCAGGCTACGTCGTTTGGTACACGAGTGCAGTTTTCTCTTGGGGGGGGGGGGGGGGGGGTCATGAAGTCGATTCTCTCGCCTTTTAAATCCCGTTTAAAGGGGAGTGCGTCATTCCTCAGTCTACTTGCAGAGCAGCAGATTATGTCTCTCTTAGTCTGGCCCCTATTCCATAATCTGTCCGATATGTAGTTTTCATCCATCGACAAGCAAATGGGGTCAATGGGACACGCAAGCTCTCTGACAACCAAACGGAACTTATAGGTGTTGATATAATGATAAAGGACGTGAAAATAAGAATCTACAATCTGTATAGCCCAGCAGATAAGGACCTTACACTCTCAAACATGAAAATAACTGACACAAACTGCATTATTGTCGGAGACTTTAATAGCCGTTCAGAAAGATGGGGATACCCAGATAATGACAAAAGAGGAGATGAATTGGAGGACTGGGAAATAGACTCAAATCTCCATCTACTCAACAAAGCGGATGACACACCGAGCTTCTACTCCAGAAGATGGCTTACCACTTCTACTCCAGACTTAGCTTTCTGCACAGGAAACATCCTCCACAAAATCGATCGCCATGTGCTGGACCAATTAGCAGGTAGTGACCACAGACCAATCAAGCTTGTAATGAATATGGAGTATGTTCCACAGGAGCAAAAGCCCTTGCCCCGCTGGAATTACAAACGAGCAGATTGGGACAGATTTGCCATACTAACAGACAAATATTGTGAAAACATAAATACACGATATGGCAACATAAAGCAAATGGTGGAAAGTCTAAACAGAGCGATAATACAGGCAGCTACTGAGTCCATTCCAAGAGGAGCGAGGAAAAATTACAAACCATACTGGACTGAAGAACTACAAAGATTGGAGGACAAAGTTGAAGATGCCAGGAAGACAGCAGAGAGAGAACAAACAATTGAAGCGAACATCTCTCTCAAAGCCATCTCAGCAAAATATAAAAGAACAGTAAATCAAACAAGAGATTGTTGGAGGGAAAAAACAGAAAACCTTAATTTTGACAGGGATGGAACAAACTATGGAAACTAGTGAAAGCCATGAACAATGAAGGACCTAGAAACAAACAAATAACAATTAAACAAGGAAATGCCTTGCTTACAGGAAAAAAAGGCTGCAAATGCACTAATGGAACACAATGCAAATGCAAACCACATTGATATTACAACCGAACAGAAGAAAGTAATCAAAGACAAACAGATACATCATAGAAATACAGAGACAGCAGCAGAATACATGATGGCAAATCTAACAATGGAAGAAATGGAACAGGCAATGAATACCCTAAAAAAGAAGAAATCACTAGGAAAGGATGGAATCACAAATGAAATGCTAATAGGACTAGGCACCAAGGCAAAGAAGAAACTACTAGCAGTCCTAAATAACAGTTGGAAGAGTGGAATAGTCCCACAGGCATGGAAGGAAGCTATACTAATACCAGTCCCAAAGAAAGGAAAAGACCTGGAAGAACCAAATGGCTATCGACCTATCAGTCTACTTAGCTGTGTAGGAAAATTAATGGAACGCATTATCAATGGCAGGCTAACATGGCATCTGGAAGAAAACAAACTCTTAACACCACACCAAGCAGGATTCAGAAAGTACAGATCCACTGAAGATCAAATAACCTATATAGCTCAGGAAATAGAGGATGCCTTCCAAGAGAAAAAGCACACACTAGCAGTCTGGATAGATTTAGAAAAAGTATTTGATAAAGTATGGAAGGAAGGACTGAAAGTAAAACTGCAAAAAATGCATGTTTGTGGGAAAATGTATAAATGGATCAGCCACTACCTTGAGAACAGAACTGCCAGGACAAAAGTACAAGGACAAACAAGCAGAATGATGCTGTTGGAGCAAGGTGTCCCCCAAGGAGGAGTTCTTTCACCAACATTATTCCTAGCATATATAAATGACATCACAGAAAATTTTCCAGCCAGAGTACACACATCCTCCTTTGCAGATGACCTAGCCATATGGACATCTGAAGAATATATTAGTACAGCTAACAGCAGAATACAGCAAGCCTTATTAGCACTAGAGGACTGGTCAAAATCATTGCTAGTGAAGATAAGTGAGGAGAAAACAACATGCACAGTGTTCTCCCTCTCAAATAAAACTCAGCAACCTAAGCTGGTATTGAATGGAAAAATATTGCGCCATGAAGAAAATCCAAACTATCTTGGAGTCACCTTTGATCGTCGCCTGACATGGAAAACACAGGTTGAGAAAAATCGAACAAGAGCAAGACAAAGAATGGCAATCATGAAAAAGCTTGCTGGTACAACGTGGGGAGCAGATGAGAAAGTTCTCAAAAAGTTATATACTGGACGGGTGAGACCCGTACTTGATTATGGCATTGCAGCTTGGGCAACAGCAGCTAAGTCAAACTTTAACAAAATAAGTAGTGTCCAAAATCAAGGAATGCGAATCATAACTGGAAGCCTGTAGACAACGCCTATTAATGAACTTGAAAAGATCACTTGTTTACAACCAATGAAGGATAGAAGAGATAGCAGAGCCCAGCAACAAGCAGAAAAATTTAGAAGATTGACAGACCACCCTATGTATAAAAGGTTTAGTGGTTTTGGAAAGGGAAGACTGAAGCGTAGCAACTTTGTAGAAACTGCAAAACGAAAGATTAGGGCAGATCCCATACTTAACATATCAACATTCAAACCCATTTACAATGCACACAAGTTCCCAGCTTGGAGACAGCAGCAACTGCCTGAGATGATAGAAAACATTCCTGGTATTGAGAAAAAGAACACTCAGCATGAAACCGAAAGAAGAGAAATAACCCTAAACTACATAAAAGAACATTACCCAAGCAGCAATTGGACCTATGCATATACAGATGGATCAGCCAAAAATTCAATAGAGAATGGAGGAGGAGGAATTCTCCTAAATTTAAAAAATGGAGTGAAAAAAACACATTCAGTGGCAACTGGAAAGTTTTCAAGTAACTTCAAAGCGGAGGTAGAGGCTCTGAAAACTGCAGCAGAAATGCTCTTGATGGAGGAAAATAAAGAGAAGCAAATAGCTATCTTCACAGATGCAAAGTCAGCTGTCTCAATACTGAAGAGCAATAACAGCACAGAAATAGCTGACCTAAGAGCAGCACTCCATGGTCTATGCCAGAAATTCAAAAAAGTTGTAATACAGTGGATCCCATCACATTGCAGTATACCTGGAAATGAAGAGGCTGACAGACTGGCAAAAGAGGGCGGACGACTACCACAGCCTGACATAGACATAACCTATAATGAGGCAAAGAAGTTGATAAAAAGCACCTATAGAACCAAATGGGAATCAGAGCATCCAGGCCACCAGAAGGATGATGCATATTAGAAACTCGACCGAAGAGAACAAGTAGCAATCTTCAGACTCCGCACAGGACATAACAGGCTGAAATACCACTTGTTCAATAATCTAAAGATAGGAGATACCGATGAATGTAATTGTCGAACTGGAAAAATGACAGCAAAACATTTGCTTCAGGATTGCCCAATATATGCAGAACAGAGAAAGATATTTTGGCCCACGCCTGCTTCATTTGAGGACAAGCTCTATGGAGATATCAACAAGCTCAAGTTGACCGTAGCTTACTTTAACTACATACAGGTTGACATTTAAAGGTGTATGAAGTATTCAGACTGCCACACTTCATACCACAAGTATGTCGGTTACAAAAGCCTCCCAGAGTCATGAAATGGAATATTGCTGGATAGCAGATCCATTACGTGGAAAGTTCGAATCAAAAGCTCACTGTGTGAGCTTCAAAAAAGGTGGAAAAGTGTCCTAGTGGCATGAAATGGAATATTGCTTGGATAGCAAATCCATTATGTGGAAAGTCCGAATCAAAAGCTCACTGTGTGGGCTTCAAAAAAGGTGGAAAAGGTGTCCTAGTGGCACGAAATGGAATATTGCTCGGATAGCAAATCCATTGCGCGGAAAGTCCGAGTCGAAAGCTCACTGTGTGGATGTCATCTGCACACTGCATTCTTCTGGTTTCCGGAGGAACAGCCTATGGTGAACGGAAGGCCCAATATACGGAAGTGAGGCTAAGCAGCCATGTGCAGGACGTGACGATTCCTTGGGTGAGCCCAGTACCAGAGCGCTGTGTGTCAGCTCTGCAATTAGGGAAGCCTCCTTGGATGGCGGGGAATGCCCATGGTCTGCCCCTGCCCCTTGAGGGCTGACCAGGATGTCTTTGGCTGTTCTATATGGGCCAGCTGGGATGGGGGATAACACCACAACAGTGAGAATCAAACGTCCTAAGAAACTACCGGGAAGGTTAACCCGGTCAACAAATGCCCGCAGAAGTCGGATGTGTCGGCCTAACGGCGCAAGAACGCAGCTCTGCTGTAAACGGGCACAACGCAGTCACGTCCGAAAAAAAGAAACTCAGGATGAACGCAGAAGAAGAAGAAGGACAGCAAGCTCCCCCACCATTGTAAGGTGGAGACACATCGGGGGAGAGAAGGGGGCATAAACATCTAATATTGTTAAAATATTGTTAATATTATTATAATTGTTAATATTGTTATAAGGGAGATTACTGGAATTTTAAAGAATAAAATTATATAATTAGCTATAATTTAGTAAATAAGTTAACATCTTCTGTTTGTTTCTTAGAAATATAAGACACAACTTTGAAGTTAGATAGTATAAAAAAAAAAAAAAAATAACACTCTTAGAATACTTACAAAATATGTGTTTTTAATCAATATTTATTTACATTTTAAAATCAACTGTCATGTTCTAAATTTATTTCTTAAATTCTAATAGTATGCTTTTTATGTTACCGTAATAATATAAACTATATAACATTTTTTTACTGATTATGTGGTTGTTTCGGGATTTGAAATTTAAATATTGAGCACAACCCACTACTGGCAACGCCGATCGCATTCTGGTATGAACCTAAGGCCTATCCACGTCAATATGGAAGCACTATACTCGAGTTTCGCCCTCGTTTGAGCTCGTCAGTAGTGCATATCCCTGACCGGATCCGGAAACAGTCCCGGATCACGCGTGTGAAGCGGGTGTGTAACCACGCGGCACACACTGGACACACCAAATTATCACAAAAGAACATCACAACGCTACCCATCGTAGGCTATGCTCAAGATTGACCAATCGCCGCGACCGACGTCCGTCAATCGATGGGACCCGAACGATCAGGACTTCTCACTAGCAAGGAACACCAGGCCTCCTAAATCCAGTGAGCAATAATAAATTGATTATGTGGTTGTTTCGGGATTTGAAATACTGGCCTACTAGGGCCACATAAAATTTAAAGGAAATTAATCACTCATCTCATCTCAAATTTAGGACAGAAATGAAAAGACTGATTATTCACATGTTAGGAATATCGGAGACCAGAGTGCATTGTAGCTTCCGATGAATATTAATATAGCATTGCCCACAGAGACATGAACACTTACTAAACAAGCTGAACAGCGCATAAACGCCTCTGAATATGGATGTTATAGACGAGTTCTAAGAATATCTTGGGTAAAGAAAAGAACAAATGCATCCATACTTCAAGAGTTGAATATTGAAGAAGGTTGGCTATTAAAGACGATAAAACAAAGAAAATATAGATATTTTGGTCACTTGAAACGTCATGAAAGTTTGGAGAGAACAATAATGGAGGGGTATATGCCTGGGAAGAGAGGAAGAGGAAGGCCAAAGAGAAGATGGGTGCAGGATGTGGCGGATGATCTCCAGATGGGTGTATCAGACGCGGGACATCTTGCTTATGATCGAGAGGTTTTCCGGAAGGTTGTTATGGGAGCGAGGTTCTGTAGAGGACATGCTACTGAATGAATGAATTACCCACAGAAGAGGAGCGGCTGGCCGAGTGGCTAGAACGCTGGACTCTCATTCGGGAGACCCGGGTTCGAATCCTCGGTAAGGTGTGGAGTTTTTTTTCTGTCCGGGGCAAAATGAAAACTCTAACCTGCACAGTTCGTGGCGACTGCATTAGCCAGGCGGCCTTAATCCTCAGGCTCAAGAACCCCTGTACCTACACCGTATGGTACTATAGGCAGTAAATGACAGTTAATGACTCTTGATGGCAGCGCTAGAGTTACGGAGTTCGTGCTTTGTGCGTCGCTTTCGACAGGCCACCTTCTTTCAGATAACAAGCCATATGCATGAAGTCGATTCTCTCGCCTTTTAAATCCCGTTTAAAGGGAAGTGCGTCATTCCTTAATAAGGACCTCAAAAGTCAGTGTGTCTGACTTCGACATGCACAATCAGATGATATCGCAAGATGTGGAGAAGCATGGTCGCCCATGAAGTCGATTCTCTCGCCTTTTAAATCCCGCTTAAAGGAGAGTGCGTCATTCCTCAGTCTACCTGCAGAGCATCAGATTGTGTCTCTCCTAGTCTGGCCCCTATCCCATAAGCTGTCCGATATGTAGTTGTCATCCATCGGCAAGCAGATGGGGTCAATGGGACACACAAGCTCCCACATCACTGCAAGGTGGAGATACATCAGGGGAAGGAAGGGGGCATAAACATCTAATATTGTTATAAGGGAGATTACTGGAATTTTAAAGAATAAAATTATATAATTAGCTATAATTTAGTAAATAAGTTAACATCTTCTGTTAGTTTCTTAGAAATATAAAAACATGTCTTCTAAGTTCGATCTTATAAAAAAGGAATAACACTCTTAAAATACTTACAAAATATGTGTTTTTAATCATTATTTATTTACATTTTAAAATCAACTGTCATGTTCTAAATTTATTTCTAAAATCCTAATAGTATACTTTTTATGTTACAAGTCACGTGGTATAGCAATAGCTATAGCTCCCCACTACGGGGACAAGCATTTTTTTACTGGCCTACTCTAGGGCCACATAAAATGTAAAGGCAATTAACCACTTACCTCAAATTTAGGAAAGAAATGAAAAGACTGATTATTCACATGTTAGGAATATCGGAGACCAGAGTGCATTGTAGCTTCCGATGAATATTAATATAGCATTGCCCACAGTAGAGGAGCGGCTGGCCGAGTGGCTAAAACGCCGGGCTCTTATTCGGGAGACCCGTGTTCGAATCCTCGGTAGGGTCTGTCCGGGGCAAAATGAAAACTCTAACCTGCACAGTTCGTGGCGACTGCACTAGCCATGCGGCCTTAATCCTCAGGCTCAAGAACCCCTGCCCTACACCGTAAGATACTATAGGCAGTAAATGACAGTTAATGACTCTTGAGGGCAGCGCTAGAGCTACGGAGTTCGTGCTTTGTGCGTCGCTTTCGACAGGCCACCTTCTTTCAAAGAACAAGCCATATGCATGAAGTCGATTCTCTCACCTTTTAAATCCCGTTTAAAGGGAAGTGCGTCATTCCTTAATAAGGACCTCAAAAGTCAGTGTCTCTGACTTCGACATGCACAATCAGATGATATCGCAAGATGTGGAGAAGCATGGTCGCCCACATCATTCGGCAAGGCAAGTAATGATGAAAGTAGTATGACAAATTTCCCGCCCCGTGGCGTGAAGGAGTTCCGGGAGAAGTTCGTACTCCCGCATACCCGTATTCGAAACATAGCTGTATGCGATTTGGCAGCAGACCGCCTTGCGTTGATTTTTTTTCTGAAAATGGTATGGGTGCTGGTGGTTCAGAAACAATGACAAACTACTGAACGTAAACTTGCCAAGAAATCACGAACAAAAAAAAAAAAAAATGCTGGGGTTGACTGCGACGTCCTGTAAAGTATGAAAATTACAAGTTGTGTGTCGGTTTGTGTTTGTTTGCTCTGTGCTGACGAAGGCTTTAGCAGCAACGTCCATTTTGTTTCTTGTAATTGTGTTCTCGTAAAGCTCACAATCTACTTCTTTTGTTTTAATAATTCATTCATTGGCTTTGAAAATTACATCACGAAAGAACATCACAACACAGAAAAACATTGCAGTGGATGCTGAGTTAGAAACTCCAGCTGCGCCCCTTAGGGATAACATTAAACCCAGGAGAAGCTGTGAACAAGAAAGATAACGTTTTCCCCCTTTATTGCGCCAGATTAATTTTCTTATTATGTATGCTTCATAGCGTTGGGCTGGCATTAGGTTATTATAGACACTAGTGTTAAGTGCGCAGGAGTCGGGGTCTCGTGTGGTAGGATATGACATTTTTGACTGAAACGGACTATAGATCAGTCAGTGGCATCTCACAGCAGCCAATGAAAATAGTTGACAGTTAGGGAAAATTACACTAGCCAATGAAATTACAGCCCGCCAAGCGTCTTAACGTCCAGAGAAACAGCGTCTTAGGATCCACATTTATGGTAAATTTTCAAAATATTTATAGTCAACAAAGTAAACTAAGAGATAACTTCTTACGTAAGTGATAACAGATATATCAATGGTTCATTTAATAGAACTGCTGTCGGTGGTGTATCAAGTTTTGGTTACGTAATGTAACATTTTCGACGGAGTTTAGCTGACCTACTTTTGTGAACGCCATTTTTTTGTTTCCTCAGCATTCGCTAGGTTTGTATTGATAAAAATGCGTTCTAACTTGAAACAGTTGAACTCAACGATGTTATTTTCGTAAGAAGCCTTTTCTCATGAACCTTTATTCAGGTTTACCTAAGCGTCAGCCGTAGAAGATAGCTGGATGTTTACATTCCGGCTTGTGCATTGTAAAGCGTTGCCTTCGGCGTGTAACCCAGTTTGCCGGTGTATTTTTAGAATGATGCCGTCCGTGGTCGTCTACTTCGGTCGTGAGCCGAACGAAATGGTTTCTTTTGCCGACGTTTTTCCTTGGACTTCGCCGGTTGTCCGTCAACTGGACACAGGACAGAATACTGAGACCCTTGTCAGTTCTTGCACATCGTGAGTTGCTTAAGAACTGCACACAGGTTGTCCTCTCTGCTGCTGTGCAATTACTTTTTAATACATACGTCAAAGTCAGTTGTTCCAGAACTCCAGACCAAATGAAAATACAGATAACAAATAATGGCAGTGGCACCACTAATAATACAAATCGTCAAATGCACTGTCATTTTTTTTGGTTAACATTTAATTACAGTTAACTAAAGTAACCTCTAATATACATACTTGTCCTCAATCACACAGTTGGGAGCATTCAAACAACACAGTTGACCCACATTCCCATCATGCTTACATAATAATGTCATAATGTACATATCAATTTAGCCATTCCATTAATCCCCTATGGGCAACAATCTCTTTCAAATTAATATCCGAAATGTGGCTGATTCAGTCACAGGATTATTAACCTGAAGCTGGACCCAGTAATCACTTACTTCTCTTCTGAAGTTGAACCCATTAGAGGTAATCAGACATCCCAGGATTGTCTGCTGGCCAGGTGGCCATGTATTCAAATCTCCATCCAGGCGGGAATGTTTGTAAAATTGACCTGGGTTTCGTGAGGTCAACCTAGTCTTAATGAGTACAGTGCCTTGTGAAGTCAAGAGTCAAGACAGCCAGTGTCATACTGACCATGACATCCCTCCAGTGAGATTGGTCTGTAAAAGTAATGGCAATGGGGTTAACATCATATTATACCCAATATACTCAGGGTTTGGAAAAGGGTGTTTGACTATTCTACTTTATTTACCTACTATTTACAATTACACCAACACTGAAATAACTTGAACAGGATAGTGATTTGAGATTCTGTCCACTCAATACCAATTAACACTTTAAGCTGGGCAGTGGTATTTAATTAAGTATGCAGAAGTACAGACAAAATAATACACACCTCCTCATCTCCACCCCACCCTCACAAACACATACAAATAGGCATGATCTCACACTACTAACCTACATACAACAGTTACAAGTTATCTGAAAGTAATTAACTACGATTTACCTGCATGTGCCAATTTGGATATTTAATTTAAACACAAATCAGTTGTTTTCTGAGGCAGAAATATGCCAATATTTTGTTTAGACCAAATGTACTTCTAAGAAGCTGACTACAAAATTATAATTATTTCTGTTCGCTGAACTTTCTCTAAGTTAGAGGTACATCAAGGACTTAGTATTTTTTTTTTTTTTTTTTTTTTTTCGCGTTTCCATCCTGTTTCAGGATATTGCGGTCAACACCAGCATCTTTCAGCTGTGTGTTGATTCCTAGGCTAGATTACGCTCATCAGCACGCCACAACTTTCTGAGCGACCGGCTCCATACTCTCATAAGTCACTTTTGCGATTCGAACCACTGCTAATTCTCGTCGCGTCACGTGACGAGAGTATTCGGGGTTAGCGGAGAAAGCTGCTAACTCCTCGGCCATGGAGCCGGCTAAGGACTTAGTATAACCAACTTTAACTGGAATTTTGTGCTGTTAATTTGCACTAACATCAATTAGTGCAATTTGCACACATCATTGACTCAGACTATATACCAGTGACTCAGATCACACACCAGTGACTCAGACTATATAACAGTGACTCAGATCAAACACTGGTGACTCAGATCACACATCAGTGACTTGGATCCCTCACCAGTGACTCAGATCACGCATCGGTGACTCAGACTATATATCAGTGACTCAGATCACACACCAGTGACATTAATCCCTCATCAGTGACTCAGATCACACACCAGTGACTCAGACTATATATCAGTGACTCAGATCACACATCAGTGATTCAGACTACACACCAGTGACTCATATCACACATCGGTTACTTAGACAACACACCAGTGACTCAAGACTACATACCAGTAACTCAGATCACATACCATTGACTCAGTCTACATACCAGTAACAGGCAAACTCTGACCTGTGTTGTGTACGGAGTCCTACAATATAACAGCTACACTTTTCTGTCATAAACACAATAAAAAAATTTTAAAATCTGAAATTTTAAAAAGAACATTTGATTATTTACTTGGAGATAAATCATGATGTTCCAATGAATAGCAATATGAAAATCTAATGTTTCAGTTAAAAAACAACATGGGAGCAATAAGACTATCACACATTTCACTTGTCTTTCAACGGGTTAAGTATAAATAAACTAACAATACTGCTGTATTGCTTAAACTTGGATCATTGACATCTAATAACATTTGTGTGTTTATTAGTTATAATCCAAATGAAACACTTATATGCAATTAAGTTTTAAAAGAGAGTGGTTCAGAGAATACATTACATATTCAGTTACAACTTCTTATTCATTTGTACTGAGAAGGACATCAGGTGCTTTGCATTTGTTTGCAGCATAGTTTGTAATTGTATTGTACTTTGCAGTAGAGACATGAACTGGCTGAACTGCAAAAAGCTGTGAAATTACAATGAGTAAAGGAACAAAAACAGAAAGTGGAATTGATCAGCTTGACCAGAACACAACCACAGGTGATAGAATGGGCATTGCAGCTAGAAAGCCTTCATAGCACACAGATAACAAAAATACACTGATATAACTACATATGATAACAATGGTGCAAATTGTAATTGTTATCACAGTGTCACTACATAATCATTATCATGTATTAATTGTTATCACAGTGTAACTACATAATCATTATTTGTATGTAGTTGTAGCAATGGGTGTTGTGGTTTGGGTGCTGATGAAAGCTTTCTAGCCATACTTGTGTTCTGGTAAGGCTGACCAAATCACTTTCTGTTCTTGTTGTTCTGGTGCCTTGCGGTAGGCACATCCAACTTGAGTGGTCCATATTTTTTGCTACAAAATTTACCTTCCATCTAACGTTGTTTACTGTCTGTGACAAAGTTACAGCCTGTTTCTGGGTCCATTACTTAAAGATGAGGTGCGATCTTGTTCAGCTCTGGTCTGCTGACCATAACACAAGCTGTGAACTGTTGACTGCATTAACCACTTTTGTACTTGGGACAAGTACGAAGGCAACGCAACGTCTCGAAACATGGTTATAACTCACCGCAGGAGAAAGACACCTGGAGTAATGACCCGGATGGGTCCGTCTCCAGAGATTGTCAGGAAGATAAAGGGCCGAAACATTTCGGGAAGGGAGACAACTTCTGATGATCAGAAGCCTCTTGCCGTGCTTGCTTCCCCTGCAGAGTGTTTATCACTTGTCATATTCGGTCCCAAGTTACAAGAACGAATGATATTTACCTTCCGGAGGATAAATAACATTTGTGTGAGATATAGATTGCTTAAACCATATGTCAAAGAATACATTACCTACTGAATTACAAGTTCTTATTTCCTTTTACTGAAAAAGACATCAGGTACTTTGTTATCATTTACAGCAAAGCTACAAAATTTGTGTTTTGTCTTGCGGTTAGGCACATCAGAATTAGGAGCTACATAATTTGCGAAGAGCTACGTATTTTGTGAAGGGCTACATATTTTGTGAAGAGCTTCATATTATGCGAAGAGCTATATATTTTGCGGCTGGATTTGCTTTTGATCTTCGCTCCTTCCTGTCTCGGCCAGACTGCAGGGATGTAGCCATTTTCCAGATTTACCAAATGAGGGAAGAGTATGGCCTTGTTCAACTCATACAAGCAGTCAAGCTGTGAATCTCTGACTGCATTAACCACTTTTGTGCATCTTTGGTGACAAGCAACAAGGACTGATGATAGTTACCTGTAGGAGAAGGTCATCTCAATTTGAGATGTGGATTGCTGACTATTACACAATTTGTGCATCTTTAAGAGAATTTCACCTCAACGTGAGATGTAATTCACTTAAACTATTAGATAAGAGCTTGCCGAGGTTAGGGCGTATTATTACATACCAGTGATTCCTGACATTTTGCGCATTTTATTTAAAAGAAAGTTCTGCGATATGATGTTAAGCAAATACGAGCATTGCAGTTTGTTGCGGTTTCTTGTTGACGGCGTTCTGAATTTTTATTTGCGTTGCAAGATTTCCATGATGGGTGAGTTCTGTTGTTCATTTTAACCAGGGGTAGACAAATACAGGGTGCTCAGTTGCCATGTCACTTGGAAATTTTTAATCTGGTGACTAAGTTGTTAAATTCAGTTTTAATAAACAGCCTATGTGTGCAAAAAAAAAAAACATGCTGGCTTCTGAGAATCAGGCTGGCTTCAGAATTATTTTTAGTTTTGTCTACCCCTGCTTTTACCTGTTTTGTTTGAAAGTTGAACTCTTAAAGACCATGTGGATTTAGTTTAGGACTGTTCTCTCTGACTTTTAATTTACTGTTACGGATTAAGGGTTGATTATTTCTGGTGGATGAACAAAATTGAACTGGGTTCCCAGGTGGACTCAGCCTAAAATGGGTACTAGGAAATGTCCTTCAAGTAAAGGTGACCGGAATACTGACCACATCGACTACCGAGTGCTGCTTGGTCTTTACAAATGTGGGTCTAGCACCATATAAGGGTCTTTTGCTTAAAAAAAACAACAACTTATTTTAAGGTTTTCAAAACTATTAATGAGGGAGTATTAAGTGGTAATCTTCTTATTATGTTGACCACAGCCTTCTGTCTGATGTACTGTCAATCATTTCTGATACTGATGTCATACTGTCTAGATCTTCAGACTCAGTTTTCCTCTCGTCTTCCTTCCTCTCCAACTTTCTTGTTGTTAGGACTACTTCAGATATTCCCTTCTCGTAATGTGCCCACAGAATGTGGACTGTCTTTCTCTGATGTGAGCATTCACTCTCTTTGTGAGTTAACTTCTTTTCAGCTACCTTCATTATATTGTTATTTGTCCATGGTGTTCTCATCATTCTTCTATAAAACCCCATCTCAGCAGCTTCCATATGATTCTATCAATCAATCAGGTGCCGTCTCCACAATGAAGGTTGGCTGCAGTGGATCTTCAGCACTGTCTGTCTCTCGCCTTGATTGTACACTCTGTCAGATTGATGTTTGTCCATCTATTGATGTTATCTTCCCACTTGTATCATTGTCTGCCACTTGCTCGCTAGCTCTCAACCAGGCCTTCCAGTATGCTTTTTATAAGTGTTATGTCCTTTACTGTGGCCAAAATATTTCACTTGCCACTTTTTTATTATTTTCATCAACTCTCTTTTCATTCCCAGTTTTTCTAGAACCTCTATTTGATTGTTTTTGTTTCCATGAAATACGACATATTCTTCTGTATATCCACATCTCCAGGGCCTCTATTCAACTTTCTAGTTGCTTGTTCAATGTCCAGGCTTCCATATTAATCTGCCAATTGTCCATGATTCACCTCCGTAGATCTGTATTGCCATAAGTGGTAATAAAGGGGATATTTAAAATTTATAACAAGACAAAACAAAAAGCTCAGTCTAAATTATCCCATCATGAACACTTAGAAATATCAACCCCCAGATGTAGGCCACCTGGTCTTTAAGAGTTAAATTAACATTTAGTTTTGATTACACTTTTATCTGTGTTTGCAACCATAACTGATTTTGTAATGTTGTTACATTTAATACATTACAGATAGATTTGTCAGAACCCGTAGGCTTTTACATACATTTGTAACTTTTTAGTCATTTAAAGTTTTTGATAGTTTTGATTCTTGAAAAATGTGTTGTTAATTCATTTGGCAAAACAGTGAATTCAATTGTGCATTTCTCACAGTGTGAACTGAAGTGGGAGGTTTGTGTTCCCCTTGAACGTTAGATATGATATTCATTCATTTATAATCTGTCTTTATTCTACCAGACGTATAGAGGTACTTTATATCTATAGCATAATTATGCATACTTGCACTCACAACCACATTGTTGATTGACATAGCAAGGCCTTTATGGCCTCAGCCTGGGATCAAACTCTGGATTACTGTGATAGTAAGAGGTTTTGTTGCTGTTCTACTTGGTGATGCCGGATAGTGGGTAAATATGCTGGATATAGTGCAGTGGTTCTCAACCTTTTTTGGCCCGTGCCCCCCTTCACCATATTTTCAGAACGTCAATCCCCCCCCCCCCCTTCCTATAAAAAATTTGGCCCGTGCCCCCCTTCACCATATTTTCAGAACGTCATTCCCACCCCCCCCCCTTCATATTTCTTAGCTAAAAATCCCCCCACCTCTACACAGTATACGTAAAAATGGAAGGTAAATATGTTAAAACAGGTCTAGACATCCACATAAAACGTGATTTGTGGGTCTACTTACTTTATAAAATGAATTTTAGAAGGATGAGACGTGTATAACTGTAAAGTATGAAGGGAAAAGCAATATCAAGTAATCGGTTCTTGTATTAACGTGATCTTGAAATGATCTCCATTCCCCCCTGGAAACCCTAAAATTCCCCCCTGGGGGGGGGGGGAATTCCCCACCGGTTGAGAACCACTGATATAGTGGGTAAATATGCTGGATATTGGGTAAATATGTTGGATAGTGGGTAAATATGCTGGATGTGATTTTATATGAGTAATATGTAATTACATGTATTTCAGACAACTCACGATTGTTAAGGTCATACTATTTCAAGCCATGCCACAATTGAAGGTAAATTCAAGTTACTTATCTCTTGTTTAAATTACTCTTAATTGCCTATTCTTGTCATTCCCCCCCCCCCCCACACACACACACACCGCGCGCACGCACGCACGCACGCACACACACACACACACACACACACACACACACACACACACACACACACACACCCCCCCCCCCCCCCCCCCCTAATTTCTTTGGTCCACACCTGGTTACGCACCTCAAAGGTCAGTATGTCTGGACGTGGGCATGCAGTTGTGTGTCTAGGAGATTTGTGTCCCAGGTTGCGGGCTTTATCTATCCGTGGGTAAGTTTACTTTCCTAACAATGTAACCAGGGCACAAATGTTACTGTCCACTCTGCCAACTGCTGTGGGATTTGTAATGTACACACCTTGCGTACAGGACCTGTATTTTGCCCTTATCCACGAGGGCTAGGTATCTTATCTCACCACCCAAGAGATCAAGGTGGCGTGTGATATCATTAGATATCAGTGGTCCATGAAAACACTCCCTGCCCTCTAATGACTTTAAACCCGGTACTTTCTGAGCCTGAGGATAACATATCCTCACCCACAACCCCTTGCCTCTCTCTTTCTCTCTGTCTGTCTTTGTCTCCTTCTCTCTCCCTCTTTCTCCCCCTCTCTCTCCCTCTCTATCATTCTCCTTCTCTCTGTATCCCTCTATCTCCCTCTCTTTTTCTCTTTCTCTCTCTTTTCTCTTTCTCCTTCTGAATCCCTCTCTCTCTCCCCCTCTCTGTAACCCTTTCACTCTCCTTCTCTGTATCCCTCTCTCAATCTCTCTAACACACACACACACACACACAGATGGTTGGCTTTGTCTTGCTTCAATATTTGAAGCAACATGTTTGGTTTAGATCATTTTTCTGTCAGTTATTTTAGCTGTACAGTTTAACCTTGCATCTCCTTCCTGCCTTCTTCATCACCAAGTCATATTCATTTGTCTTAATGCCCTGGTGGAGAGATGCATTCTATGCAGTATGATCTTCTTCGTTTATTCCAGTCCCTGTTGTTGATAGAGAAATCCTTGAATATTATTTTTTTTGTATATTAAAAAGGATTAAACGGTTAAAAGGCAAGAGTATTGGCTTCATTGCACCGGGTTTTATCCCATATAGCTTAGTCTGACTGCAGAGCAGCTAACCACTTGCTGAAAGCATTGCCCAGACCATGAACTCCAAAATTGGCGTCTTCATGTAGTGGCCTCTGATAAAACTGCACTCGAGAACTAAATGACTGTCCGATTAGGAACACATGACATTCCGAGCATGGACTACACAGCACTGTCAATTTGTCACTGAGATATCTCATTATATGGTCAGTAATGATTGCTTCTTTCTGATGTGTGCAATAAGTTATCTTTGCATCTTAGCCTCTTTCAAAACATTTAGTTTACCCATTTTGGCTGTCCAAGGAATTCTTACATGATATTCTTTTACAAATTTTATGTGCTCAGTTTAGTTTTTACGTTAACCCATTCTGTCTGGGTTTTTACTTTAACTCTTTCTGTATAGCAGTATCATTATTTTAACTCATTCATACCCAGCCATGAGTTGACAATAGCATTTACTTAGGATCGGACGAGTCTGGGATTGAAAGAGTTGAATGATTTATGCTTATGCTGATACTTAAGAACCAGAATAATGCAACAACAACAAAAATCAGCTAACAGTCTTATAGTTAGTTGCTTGTGTTACCAGGGTCATTAGCAGAAGCAAATAATAGTAACACTAAAATATCACAAATGTTACAAGAGGCGACTAAGACAGGTTTTGCTTGGGGTAGACTTGGCTCGTGTTGGTTGAAGGGCTATGCTACAATGGAGGATTAAGGACACGATAAGAAGTTCTGTAGGTCAGCATGGCAGAATGGATAAGAGTGTTGTTCTTAAACATCCGGTTGCTGATACTGAGGTAGCTAATTCAATGTTGACTTTTCGTCCTTGACTTGGGGACTAAGTAAACTAAAAGTACCTCAGAAGTCGGAATGGGTTCACCTGATGCCGAGGGACACTGGTAATAGGGAAAGCTAATTCATATGCAAAAATCAGTCCAGTGCATTAGAAGTAGTACCACATGTGTGGACTACACTTGAGTTCAAAGCAAGTGAACTTTATTTAAAAAAAAAAAAAGAGAAGTCCTGTAGTGGTGTTGTTAAAGGAATTTGTAGTATCACATACAGTGTCATGACATATGAAGTGGAGTGACCATCCACCTTTCTCATTGCCGTTCCTTCACAGGAAATGTATGTATCGGCAAATTATACAGTACCTGTTTTATGCAACTGGATCGGCTCCCAGAGAGCAGTACTGGTCAGAAAAAGTCCTGCAACCTAATTTGTGTATCCTGTTTGTATTGTGTATTATCTGCATGGAGTTTTCTGTTTTATGAAATCACTGTATATAATCACTGCCCAGCCTCGACCTGAACGTTTCCATGTTCAGCAGTGCATGTCCATCAAGTTTAAAGTGCTCTCGGTCATTACCATGATTTTAGGCCCCATATTCCTGATTTATCTGACCATGAGATGTGAAAAGGTATGTATAGAGTACACTGATCATTATCAGATTATTTGTCTAACCATAAAATGTCAAATTAGTTATCTAACCATGAAATGTCTCATTATTTATCTAGCCACGAAATGTCAAATTATTTGTCTAACCATGAAATTACTAATTATTTATCTAGCCATGAAATGTCAAATTATTTGTCTAACCATGAAATTACTAATTATTTATCTAGCCATGAAATGTATAATCTTTGTTAAATTATTTGGCGCTCTGTGGCAAAGAGGTTATAGGTGAAATTCGTAATCCCACATACCACATTCAAAGCAGAGATGCGAGCAATTTGGCGGCATGCCTTGCTTTGGTTTTCATTAAATGGTATGAGTGCCGGTTGTTCTAAAGCAATGGCAAACTATTGAACATAAACTTGCCAAGAAATGACAGAGGCAAACAAATGCAGGGGTTGACTACAACATCCTGCAAAGGATATACGACTAACTAACTTTGTTAGGGGATTTGTGGCTGAGAGTTTACGGTGTGTGTCTCAAGCTCAGAAGGTACCGATTTGATCTCAGCACAGAACTGGGCATTTTTCAAGAAGCATTGGTGTTTTAATGATATCACACATCTCTACGATCTCTTGGGTAATGAGATTGGATACACATCCCTCTTGGATAAGGGTGGAAAATAGGAGATCTTGTGTGCATGTTAGAAATCCCACGGAAGTTGAATGAGTAGGCTGTAAGATAGCTGTCCTGGCAAAATTGTTAGGAAAGAAAATCCCAGATAGAGCCCGTGACCTTGAATTTGATTGGTCTAGAGGAAGTAAACCGTACACAAATGCATGCCGAGGCTAGACACACTTTGAAGTGCTTAACTAGGTGTGAGGAACAAAGAAGAGGAGTAATTGTGTCAGATTTATGTAAATGAATAACTGAAACCAAATTTACTGAAAAGTGACATGTCCATGGTCAAAAGCACAATCAAATCAAAATGTCAGCATAATTGTGACAGTTTTTGAAGAAATATGACATTTGGCTGGAGCAATGGAAAGTGGACTAGCTTACCAACAGTAGCAACCCAGTTGAGAATACATTCTTCTTCGGACACGTGTTTGCTGTTTTAATCCAGCTTCATAGAATGGGTTCTAGAAGGAAAAGGAAAGGTCCCAAGGAAGAGACCACAATTCATCATCTCAGTGCAGCTAAATTATTGTGTTTTGTGAAAGTTCTATCTAGTGTCTACATTTGCTTGTCATATCCCAATGAAGCATTGACATTTTGTGAAAGTTCTATCTAGTCCTAGTGTCTATGTTTACTTGTCATATCCCAATGAAGCATTGACTCCAGCCAACCCACACTAAGCCCTATGTAGATTTGTTCGTGCTTGGTTGGATTTGCAGCCAGTTTTCTATGAGGTGAGGCAGCCAGTCTCATGCCAACCCTCCTTACTCGCCAGTTACAACATGGATGATAGGAGGTTACAGTGTTACTGTTCTGTGCCTTTCTGCAGTAACGCATGAGCAGTCTATAGTTACGTATTCACATCTTATGTTGATATTGATAGAATTGATAGTCAACAGATTAACATCATGGCACATAGGTGTAACCCATAAGTGCTCCGTTCTCCTAACTCAAACCTGAGTCTGGAGAAACTCAGCTCTGTGCACGAACTCCGTAGCACTGGCGAGGATCCTGAAATACTTTGGGTAGATTTTAAACTCGAAATTTTGCCCGGGTAGCGCCGTTAGGCTACTCTTTTTCGATTTCCAACTGCCAAGGGACTTTTTTGTGCGAAACAATACACACGGGTGTCCGATCTCACTACCCAGAGACTAGGGGAAATTTTATTACTAGAGGTCCACGTGAAAAAAAAAATCCTGGTCCTCACTGGGGCTTGAACCCAGGACCTCCAGCACTCGAGGCGGACACCATACCTCGAGACCGCGCAGCCCCCAATTCACATCTGATGTCTGTACACCAAACTCACTTTGATAGATTCAAGCCTTTTTTCAGGGTTCTTACAATCTAAAAGAGGTCATCAGACTTATGTCCGTTATCTCCTATAGGGACAGGCCCTCAGCAAACTCAAGCCAAATCATCCTTTCATTTGCTATCACCTGCAGCTCGCATCATGTCCTTACCTCATGGTGTGCTGTCTTCCCTAAGTCATACAGTTCTAACATTCCAGGTGATCTTCTGAGGTGTCTCCTGAGTGAAAGGAATAAGTGTGGACTCCTTGTGGCTGTTTCCTGCATCAAGCCATACCTCTTCTAGAAAAGCTTCCTTTCTTCTTGGTAATACCTGTATCCTTATCTTGAGACTTATTTGAGGATGGTTGGATTGTGCAGCTTCTATAGGATGGGATGGCCAGCCCCAAGACCAATCCTCCATAGTTGCCTCTTATGATCAGTATGGTAGGTTAATGTTACCATTCTTTGCTTCCCTTAAGGCCTCCGGAAACACACATGCGACACGTAGAAGTATGACGAGATAATAGATTATTTGCACAGTTTGTATGCTGAGATGCTTTTTGGAATTTATTCCACAGAACCAGTGTATACTATTCCAGCTACCGCTTGTGGTTCCAACACATCTCAGTGCCTACTTCTCTCCACTATCATTTGCCATTGTGATTGGCTTCATAATTTTGATGTTCTTGTTAAGCTCTGCCACAACATCACACAAAATACAAGGTTTGTAATTAATTACTGTATTTGTTAATTGTTTCAGTCTGTCCAACTGCTGTATTGTTTTATTAGTACAGTTTATGAACAAATTTATTTATGAAAGCTGAAGTTGATGTTTATATACATTTTATACAGTAAAAAAAGTAACATAAAGGACCCTTCTACACACATTCGAGTCAATGGTGCTGTCCCATATTGTTATAGTTAGTTCGTTAGTTAGTCGAGGTTCCAACTTCACGGCAACGGGTCGTCCCCATTATGCTCCATTCCTGTGCCAGTGAACATCACACAAAATGCTTCCCACTGTCAAATGTGAAAATTGAAATAGACAGGAGTCTCGGCAATCCAACAGCCCGCACAGGTACACTGTGCATAATGCCGCCGCCAGAATGCCAACACAAAATTCATCCACAAAAACCACAGTTCATCGTCGATGGACTCTGCAGTCACCAGAAAGACCTCATTGACCTGGGTTTTCTCACATGGCTCGGTCTTTCACCGCAGGGTGACCCGCCGAAAATGTCGCATAAAGCACAAACTCCGCAGCTTCAGCGCCGACTCCCAGGAGCCTCCTGAAAAATGCGCCCGTGAACCGAAAAGGCAAATCAATCAATTAATAAAAGCCGGTAGCCATTGTTCCGAACATGCAGATCACTTTACAGGACAGATGCAAAAGCATTCCCCGCGAATTTCACAGCTCAAAGTGTCGCCCACGCATTCACTCAGTAGTAGGGCAACGGAACCATGTACTACCAGTCCAACATGAGGAAAATGAGATTGAAAACCGTAGCTGCAAGCATAAACATGCCACAGCGGTTCAATGCCTAACCGCCATGTTGGCGACCGGAAGTGTTATAGACCAACCAGCAATAGAAGGGGTATTGTATGTTTAGTGTTTGAAAAAAGTTTGTTATACGTATACACACGTTTCAATCATTGAGGAATGCTCACTGAGGCCAAGACTCCAAAGTGCCTTCTGTTGTGTATCCTGTGATCTTTTATAAAGACATGTATTTTACACCTGTAGTATCATGTCACTGTTTCGCTGTGCTGTTTGTACTGTCCCAACCACCCCCTCTCCTTGCGTGTGCAGATGTCACACACATGGCGCATTGTGATCCTTTTCCTTCACACTACACCTTTCAATCGTGCCGGGAGAAAACCAGCTTCTTTTCCTCAGCTGTTTAGCCTCTATTGTCTTAAGCCCTGTAGACATATTCATTTATTATTTAAAGCAGAGGTAGAAAAAAAGTCATCATTCAGGAGCCAGCTCTTTTTTTCCTGAGGAGTCGGGATAACTTTTGTTTTTGCAAATACTGGCTAAAAATATTTGAGAATTCAAGTGGCAGGTAGACATGTCCATGTGCGGGTCACCATGGATATTTTAACCCCTGATTTACAGTAATTACTGCATAGGATAGGATGAGATAAAGTAACAGCTGCCTGGAACCGAAAGAGTTAAAGATAATAATGTACTAAAATGTGCTTTGTTTTCCCCGGTTACCAGATACACCAAGCCTGTCGACAGGCATGCTAGCCTTGCTGTGCTCCAGTATATCCCTGTTTGTGCTGGCCTACCTCAAGTCTGAGTATATTAACGTTGTCCACGGGGAGTATCTGAGGATGTTGGTGACAACCACTGTTATCTGCATTGCCATTAGCCTGACTCTGTTTGCTCTCAACTACTTTGATATGATCCCCGGCGGTAACCCAGGTAATGTTTTCTAAGCTGATTTTTTTCCTTTGTGTTAATATTTTTAGTTTAGTTGTTTATGGATTTTGTTTACTTATTTATTTTAAGCCGGCCTCTCTGGCTGTGGGATTACAACACTTTCTCTCTGTAATCCCGTTTATCACGCAGTCTCGCAGCGGAGCGAGAACTGAGGTGGTTCGACCCCCGCTCGTGACTTGCGGATACTGAGCCGGCCGCTCAGAAAGCAATGGCAAACTACTGAGCGTAATCTTGCCAAGAGATCAACAGACAGCTGAAAGATGCTGCTGTTGACAGCTAAGTCCTGTAAAAAGGATACGCAAAAAAAAAAAAAAAAAAAAAAATTTATTTTAAACACAAAAGCCTCAAACACTATGTTACACGATTGATTGCCTGGCATATTTCGTTACATCTTGCAGCCTGATGGTGAGGGACACTGTTATAGGAAAAGCTAATCCACACACAAAATTCAGTCCAACACTATTATAAGTAGTGTGTTTGGACTACGCTTGTGTTCAAAGCGAGTGAGCACCCCCCAAAAAATATATATATACTTTATAATGTGAATAAATGAATAATACTTGAGCTGAAACAATTAAAACACATAGTTACAGATATTGTTTGAATGTGGAGCATCTGTTATCACCATGGTAATTTCAAATTTAATACAAATTCTTTCTTTTTGCATAAAACTGGTTGGAGCCGCCTAATGGCTAACGCCTCACTTCATATGATGCACTTATTTGGGGGTGTGCTGATGAGTGTCAAAAGCGTTTCTGATCACTGCATCTCTAGGGGTCATCAACTCTGAGATACCTCGCCAGTTCGGTTTAGGCCAGTCATGGCCATTTGCAGAAGTCTTGCAAGGGGTTCTGTAAACTAACACAGCTTGCAGGCTTCCAAGGTGTGGTGCAGGGAATACCTGTATATGTATCACAGTGGCCTTACCTTTTGCCCAGGCCTGTGACGGAAGTCATCACACCACCAGAGAAATTGAATCAGATAGAGGAGTAAAACTTGGTGCAATGAAGTCGATCTTCTTTCTTTTAACCTTTACTTATTTAATTTTTTAAAAGTTTGATGAACACACATGCAGACACATTTGTGTTCACACATAGTTTTGTAAATTACTGTTTTTACACTTCATTGATTTTCTTCCTGAATCATACAATGGTCTAATGTTTGTGAGCAATAGTCAGCAGTGTAAATGGATAAGAAACTTGGGTGAGTTGAATGGGGTCCCCCTCCAGTTAAATAAGCATGAAAAATCTGAAGTATAAATGGATAATTACACAGTGTTCGGTGATATTATAGTGACAGGTGATATCTCCCAAGTGAAGTGATCAAGTCTTTTGCCTTGTGCTCCGAAGGTTGTGGGTTCGATTCCGGACTGTCTTTCGGTTCATGAGTGCATTTTTCTCTGAGACTCCTGGGGGTTGTCGCTGGAGCTGCGGAATTCGTGCTTTGTGCTGTGCTATCGGCAGGCCGCCCTGCAGAAAGACACTGAGCCATATGAGATAAAATCTAGTGCAATGAAATCGATCCTCTCAATTTTTAAGACTTTAAAAAAAAAATTACATAATAGGTGATAGTACATAGTGTTAGGTGATATTACATTCACATTTCATTTTTCTTTTATTTCACAGACTTATGCTCAGTGATGTCCTTTTTCCATGGGAGCAACATATCACTGAATCTTGGCCATGTAGAACTGAAATACTTCTTCTACGTTCATGTTGGGCTGGTGGCATGGGCCTTGCTCGACCAGCTCATTGTTTTGCACGTGATTGTAGAGCGTCATATCACTGCTCCGGTGGCATTCCTGCTGGTGACACAGTTCCTATATATCGGTCACATGCTGCTCTATGAGGTCAGTGTGTGGAGGCTGCTACTGGTTTGTTTTTAAGGGTCACTGAGGTTAGAGGATCATGTCTATCAATGGTCAAGATCTTATTGGACACTTGTTATGTTATATGTAGTCTATTCCCAGTCTGGATGACATTCCAAGGAAAGCTGTACCTCTTCACAGATGTCAGGTTCTAGTACTGAGATTGCACACCCTATGGGTGTCTGAGCTTGGAGAGGGGTTCGTGAATTCTGTTCCACAGTCCCTGTAGAGAGGTAACCTTGGCGTCAGGTTGGGAGAAAAGTTTCTACATCGACCTCTCTCCATTGGATGCAAGTTCTTTCAAGGGATCAAATGTTCTGTACACCAGTGTATCAGAATTAAGGCTTTTTCACTGTCTGGCCTTTTCTAAGACCGTCAGGTGGTGTTTGGGTTTGTTTATTGCTGTGGCAGTTTACAGCGATTTGCATTATCAAGAAAGGGCGATGTTTGTTCTGTCTATTTTCCACCACTTTATGACAGATACAATTTAAATTGCATATATGTAGAAATAGGGGATTGTTTCTTTTTAAAGCGTCATAAGTAATCAAATTAGATGTTGGTGAACTCTTCAGTCTCTGCAGTTTATGAAAACTTGTATTATTGAGCATGTTTTGCCGCAAGGAGCCGCAAAATTTGTTTTGAAATGAGAGTAAATTGAATCAGCTTCATCACATTGCTAACTGGGTCTATTGCACATGATCAACTTCATAGAAGTGGTTATGTAGTATTCAGATCGATGCAGCATATAACAGATTGAGATACGAACTATCCTGCAAGCGAATGGTGGGAGCTTATGGTGAATGTAACTGAACATAAAAGTTATAAACATTTGTTGTGTGTGTTGTCTTGAGCTATCTCAGGTTTGTTTTAACATTTTTTTTGGACTGTTGGACTGAAATGTTGACTTCTCGTCCATGACTTGGGGACTAAAGTACAAGTACCTCACAAGCCGGAGTGGGTTTGCCTGATGGAGAGGGAAACTGGTAATAGGGAAAGCTAATCCACACACAACAATCAGTCCAGTGCAGTAGAAGTAGTAGCACGTGTGTAGATTACACTTGAGTTCAAAGCTAATGAACGCATTCATTCATTCATCCATTCATTCATACATTCATTCATTAGCGTGTCCTTTGCAGAACCTCACTCCCATAACAATCTTCCGGAAAACTCGATCACAAGCAAGATGTCCCGCGTCCGATACACCTATCTGGAGATCATCCACCACATCCTGCACCCATCTTCTCTTTGGCCTTCCTTGTCCTCTCTTCCCAGGCATATACCCCTCCATTATTGTTCTCTCCAAGCTTTCATGACGTTTCAAGTGACCAAAATATTTCAATTTTCTCTGTTTTATCGTCTTTAATAGCCAACCCTCTTCAATATTTAGCTCCTGAAGTATGGATAATGAACGCAAAAAAAAATAAAAAAAAAAGAAGTAGGGGAAATAGAGGTTAAAGGACACAATAATAGACAACAATTTAAAGTGATAGTGACTATACCAGATTTTGAACCTGTTGCCACTATGGCTTTCAACTTGTATGTTGTCTCATGTCTCCTCTAATCTCTGTTTCTTTCCCCTACTTCCATGCATGCTGATTAATACCTGTGTATTTATTTATCATGCTGTTTCAATGCCTCAAGGGTTCCCCAACAACAGTTCATATAAGTTATCTTTAAATATACCCATTTTGATGTCTCAAATTTTACGAAGAGATGAAGTATTTATTATATGACATGTTATGTGTGTCTCTCTTCTGCAGAAGTTTATTAAAGCCGCTCCGTTTGTGTTTAGTGAGGGCCTTGGCTTTTTCTGGTTGATGCGGGTCATGATGTATTTGCCATTCTTTCATTCACTGCCACTGTATTATACTGCTACCACTGAAATTGTGCTCTCCAAACCATTCATTCTAATGGACTGTGTGTTGTTCTGTAAGTATTTTCTTGTTTTACTGTTTGAGTTATTATCATAACAGATCAAGAACAAATGTTTTAGCATGGTTCTGTAGGAAGTGTTATGGGGGGAAAATGCCAGCAACCTTCATGTATGCCATTCAGAATATCTATAGGGCCTGTAGAGATGAAGTAAGGGCATATAATTATACGTGTGAATAAGTGAGAGTCGCGGTTAACACCTTGAAAAAACCTGATAATATAACTAGAAAGCCCTTCATCTATAACCTGCAGGACCAACACAATTGAGGGAGATCCAAAAACACAAAAAGAGAATTAGAGACACATGAATAATATATGGTTATAAAAGGACCTGCATCATCAGATCAGTCAAACAGCCACCAACACCTGGTAAAAGACAACTACCATGTTATGCACAGGCCAGAATAAGTCATTATTCTGCGCCTCAGAGCAGGGCACAATAGATTACGCAACCACATGTATACAAAATTTAAGATTGGTGAATCAGCCATGTGGATTGGTGCCACAGATAGCAGAGCACATACTCCAAGACTGCCCAAAATACAACCTATCTAGGCAAACCTTCAGGCCTAGAGAAACAACAGTGGAAGATAAACTCTAAGGACAACTGAGTGAACTAAAAAAAAAAGACAATGAAAGTCATACAAGTGACAACATTACAGTTATAGACAAATTTCAAGCTAACGAAAGTAGAAGGAGGACCTGCATGAAATAGCAACAGACAGGACGGCTTGTTGAGAGTTGGTTGCAGGCTGATGCCCCATTGGGGGATGAAAGGCACAAGAAGAACTGACACTAGGGATGATGTTAGTATCACCCTGGCTGCCTTCACTTCCCTAGACATTGCCAGGTACCCATTGTAGGCCAAGGTCATCAAACAAATGAGCCTCCATGTACATTCATACTCATAGCCAACTGGCTGGCAGGCAAGTGTGCTGGCCGCTGCACCACTGCAGCTGCCTTCCATGGTGAGGAGTTGTGGGACATGGCCAGCTACCTTCATCTATGCCAGTCACAGCTTCTGTTGCACTCTAGAGCTGATGTCAGTTGTGGGACATGACCAGCTACCTTCATCTATGCCAGTCACAGCTTCTGTTGCCCCTCTAGAGCTGATGTCAGTTGTGGGACATGGCCCCTCTAGAGCTGATGTCAGTTGTGGGACATGGCCCCTCTAGAGCTGATGTCAGCTGTGGGACATGGCCCCTCTAGAGCTGATGTCAGTTGTGGGACATGACCCCTCTAGAGCTGATGTCAGTTGTGGGACATGGCCCCTCTAGAGCTGATGTCAGTTGTGGGACATGGCCCCTCTAGAGCTGATGTCAATTGTGGGACATGGCCCCTCTAGAGCTGATGTCAGTTGTGGGACATGGCCCCTCTAGAGCTGATGTCAGTTGTGGGACATGGCCAGCTACCTTCATCTATGCCAGTCACAGCTTCTGTTGCACTCTAGAGCTGATGTCAGTTGTGGGACATGGCCCCTCTAGAGCTGATGTCAGTTGTGGGACATGGCCCCTCTAGAGCTGATGTCAGTTGTGGGACATGACCCCTCTAGAGCTGATGTCAGTTGTGGGACATGGCCCCTCTAGAGCTGATGTCAGTTGTGGGACATGGCCCCTCTAGAGCTGATGTCAGTTGTGGGACATGGCCCCTCTAGAGCTGATGTCAGTTGTGGGACATGGCCCCTCTAGAGCTGATGTCAGTTGTGGGACATGGCCCCTCTAGAGCTGATGTCAGTTGTGGGACATGGCCAGCTACCTTCATCTATGCCAGTCAGAGCTTCTGTTGCACTCTAGAGCTGATGTCAGCTGTGGGACATGACCAGCTACCTTCATCTATGCCAGTCAGAGCTTCTGTTGCACTCTAGAGCTGATGTCAGTTGTGGGACATGGCCCCTCTAGAGCTGATGTCAGTTGTGGGACATGGCCCCTCTAGAGCTGATGTCAGTTGTGGGACATGACCCCTCTAGAGCTGATGTCAGTTGTGGGACATGACCCCTCTAGAGCTGATGTCAGTTGTGGGACATGACCAGCTACCTTCATCTATGCCAGTCAGAGCTTCTGTTGCACTCTAGAGCTGATGTCAGCTGTGGGACATGACCAGCTACCTTCATCTATGCCAGTCAGAGCTTCTGTTGCACTCTAGAGCTGATGTCAGTTGTGGGACATGACCCCTCTAGAGCTGATGTCAGTTGTGGGACATGACCCCTCTAGAGCTGATGTCAGTTGTGGGACATGACCAGCTACCTTCATCTATGCCAGTCAGAGCTTCTGTTGCACTCTAGAGCTGATGTCAGCTGTGGGACATGGCCCCTCTAGAGCTGATGTCAGCTGTGGGACATGACCCCTCTAGAGCTGATGTCAGTTGTGGGACATGGCCAGCTACCTTCATCTATGCCAGTCAGAGCTTCTGTTGCACTCTAGAGCTGATGTCAGCTGTGGGACATGGCCCCTCTAGAGCTGATGTCAGTTGTGGGACATGACCCCTCTAGAGCTGATGTCAGTTGTGGGACATGACCAGCTACCTTCATCTATGCCAGTCACAGCTTCTGTTGCCCCTCTAGAGCTGATGTCAGCTGTGGGACATGGCCCCTCTAGAGCTGATGTCAGTTGTGGGACATGACCCCTCTAGAGCTGATGTCAGTTGTGGGACATGACCCCTCTAGAGCTGATGTCAGCTGTGGGACATGGCCCCTCTAGAGCTGATGTCAGTTGTGGGACATGGCCCCTCTAGAGCTGATGTCAGTTGTGGGACATGGCCCCTCTAGAGCTGATGTCAGTTGTGGGACATGGCCCCTCTAGAGCTGATGTCAGTTGTGGGACATGACCCCTCTAGAGCTGATGTCAGCTGTGGGACATGGCCCCTCTAGAGCTGATGTCAGTTGTGGGACATGGCCCCTCTAGAGCTGATGTCAGTTGTGGGACATGGCCCCTCTAGAGCTGATGTCAGCTGTGGGACATGGCCCCTCTAGAGCTGATGTCAGTTGTGGGACATGACCCCTCTAGAGCTGATGTCAGTTGTGGGACATGGCCCCTCTAGAGCTGATGTCAGTTGTGGGACATGACCCCTCTAGAGCTGATGTCAGTTGTGGGACATGACCCCTCTAGAGCTGATGTCAGTTGTGGGACATGGCCCCTCTAGAGCTGATGTCAGCTGTGGGACATGGCCCCTCTAGAGCTGATGTCAGTTGTGGGACATGGCCCCTCTAGAGCTGATGTCAGTTGTGGGACATGGCCCCTCTAGAGCTGATGTCAGTTGTGGGACATGACCAGCTACCTTCATCTATGCCAGTCACAGCTTCTGTTGCACTCTAGAGCTGATGTCAGTTGTGGGACATGACCCCTCTAGAGCTGATGTCAGCTGTGGGACATGACCCCTCTAGAGCTGATGTCAGTTGTGGGACATGGCCCCTCTAGAGCTGATGTCAGTTGTGGGACATGGCCCCTCTAGAGCTGATGTCAGTTGTGGGACATGACCAGCTACCTTCATCTATGCCAGTCACAGCTTCTGTTGCACTCTAGAGCTGATGTCAGTTGTGGGACATGGCCCCTCTAGAGCTGATGTCAGCTGTGGGACATGACCCCTCTAGAGGTGATGTCAGTTGTGGGACATGACCCCTCTAGAGCTGATGTCAGTTGTGGGACATGACCAGCTACCTTCATCTATGCCAGTCAGAGCTTCTGTTGCCCCTCTAGAGCTGATGCCAGTCAGTCACATGCAGGTCAGCGCGGCCCAGTGGATAAGATCCCCGCTCTTAAACTTCCGGTGTGCTGATGCCGAGGTAGAGGGTTCAGTCCCTACACTGGTCAGCTGGACTACAATGTTGACATCTCTTCCTTGACGTGAGGACGTAAGTTACATGTACCTCAGAAGTCAGAGTGGGGTCGCCTGATGTCGAGGGACACAATCGGGAAAGCTAATCCACATGCAAAATTCAGTCTACTGCACTAGAATTTGTAGCATGTATATGGACTACGCGAACGAACAAGATCAAAAATGAAAACAGATTTGCTATTTGTTGTTCACAATTGGATATTTATTATCAATCACTTAATTGATGACGTTTGCAACATCCAAATTGTGCGTAGATGAACCTGTAAACATTCAATGCATGCTGCTGAATTGTACAATTGTGTGTCCGTGTTAGATTGCACCTTTAGGCTAGTTTTCTTTTACTATGAGAATTCTTGAATTGGCTTGTTCTTGATGTTCAGAGAGTTAGGGCATGTGTAATTTGTATTTCTTCTGTTTCCAGTGTTTGGCTTTATCGTTTACATCAGTGCCTTGCATCAAAGAGAAAGCTTCATTGCTGACCCTAGAAATTTCAAAAGTGAGTAGATACCCAGAGCTGATCCCATTAGCTAAATGTAGTGTTTGTTGACCACTTGTATGAAGTATTACTGAAACAATTTTAACCAGATGCCTGCGATTATTTTTCTGTAAACGTGGCTAATTACATATAATGGTGCACTTAGTGTTGAAAAGTTAGTTGCATGTTCTTGAACATTGCAATCGACCACAGCATTTATTAGCTGTGATTTACTACGCAATGTTAAAGTAGTTTGCCATTGGTTTCTGAACGGCTGACGCCTCATACCATCAAAATGAAGTTAGAGGCAGTATTTTCCCTGCCATGTCTGTATTGTTATTTCACTTTTACATAGATCCAGCACAAATGTCAGAATTAACACAGTCAGTGGAACATTAGTGTACACAGTATGTCACAAACACCTTATATCAACTATTTTCAGAGATGAAGTCAATTGTTGCCCCAAATGGCAAGCGTTTGTTGGCCAGTGGCTACTGGGGAATCGTCCAGAAGCCAGATTACCTGGGCTATGTCATTATGTGGATATCCTGGACTTTGGTTTGTGGTGCGTACTGTGGCAATGATCTTTCTGTCGCAACAAAATTAATTTTTAAAATAAATACGTTTACTTTTGTTACCCTTAATAATTGACATACTGACAGTTGAGTCCCGAAACTAACGGTGCCAGCAGCAGTCTGATTATGTGTCCGTCTGGCCTTTCTTCTGAGTTTCGAGTGTTGGTCAGATCCCTTGGTCACTCCCTGCAGCACCATTCTATGCAAGCATTGATGATCTACCCGTTCTTCTGCACTATACGCACGATTCTAAAGGGCTCGACCACGTCTGTATTTTCATACGCCGACACCCGACCAAGTTGTGCAGACCCACCCAATCTGTCCGCCTGCTCGTTTCCCACCACACCAGGGTGTCCTGGGAAAAAATCATCAGATGCTCTCTTATTTTGATTGTTGAATGGAAACCTGCCACTTTGGCCGAAGCATGCCTGTCTTCACCTTTCTCATCATACTTTGTGAGTCTGTTACAATCATGAGAGACACACGTGCACACACATGCACGCGCGCACACACACGCGCAGAGAGAGAGAGGGAGATATTTATATATACATATAATGATTTGGTATGCATACAGTGGAATCCATGTCCCCTCTTCTGTGTGTCCACCGTGACGAGGTAGAGGGGCTTGTGCGTCCCAATGACCCCAAGAGCTATGCCGACGGTAGCACAGCTACTGGTAGGGCCACCCATGTCGGACAGGTCAAGGGAGAGGGACCAGACCAAGTGACACACAAACTTGCTGCCTTGTAGGTAGACTGGGGACAGTCAAAGGCTAAGGAAAGCACCCCTAAAAATGCTTGTCGAAATCGGATGTACTGAGCCACAGGCTTGACAAAGCAGTGCAACGTAACTTGATTCATGATGTCACAATTTAAAATTAATCGTTATGGTGCTAATCCCGCGAAGTCCCATCAGGCAGTGATAGTGCCGGGCCCCCTGCCTTGAGGGGTCCACCCATGACTACTGGTGGTCACCATCCCCTGTGCTGTGGAGTCAAGGCACAGAGAAGTTGGTTAAGAGCTATTGACCAAACACCCCGGACATTCAACATACTACAGTGGAATGCTGAAGGAGTTTATAACAAGAAAGTCTCCCTAACAAAGCGTCTTCATACAGATAGAATAGATGTGGCATGCATTCAAGAGACACACCTCAACGCCAATCGCAAATTCTCAGTCAGAGGATATCAGGCCGCACGTTTCGACCGTGAAGGACACAAAGGAGGAGTTATAATACTTACATGAAATACAATACTGTGCAGCAAAGTATCTGTAATCTCCGACAACCAAACGTAAATTATAGGTGTTGATACAATGATAAAGGACGTAAAAATATGAATTTACAATCTGTATAGCCCAGCAGATAAGGACCTTACACTCTCAAACATGAAAATAACTGACACAAACTGCCTTATTGTCGGAGACTTTAATAGCCGTTCAGAAAGATGGGGATACCCAGATACTGACAAAAGAGGAGATGAAGTGGAGGACTGGGAAATAGACTCAAATCTCCATCTACTCAACAAAGCAGATGACACACCGAGCTTCTACTCCAGAAGATGGCTTACCACTTCTACTCCAGACTTAGCATTCTGCAAAGGAGACATCCTCCACAAAATCGATCACCATGTGCTTGACCAATTAGCAGGTAGTGACCACAGACCAATCAAGCTTGTAATGAATATGGAGTATGTTCCACAGGAGCAAAAGTCTTTGCCCTGCTGGAATTACAAGTGAGCAGATTGGGACAGATTTGCCATACTAACAGACACATATTGTGAAAACATAAATACACGATATGGCAACATGAAGCAAATGACAGAAAGTCTAAACAGAGCAATAATACAGGCGGCCACTGAGTCTATTCCTAGAGGAGCGTGGAAAAATTACAAACCATACTGGACTGAAGAACAACAAATTTTGGAGGACAAAGTTGAAGATGAGCCGGCTCTATGGCCGAGGGGTTAGCAGCTTTCTCCGCTAACCCCGAATACTCTCGTCACGTGACGCGACGAGAATTAGCAGTGGTTCGAATCGCAAAAGTGACTTATGAGAGTATGGAGCCGGTCGCTCAGAAAGTCGTGGCGTGCTGATGAGCGTAATCTAGCCTAGAAATCAACATACAGCTGAAAGATGCTGGTGTTGACCGCAATATCCTGAAACAGGATGGAAACGCGGAAAAAAAAAAAAAAAAAAAAAGTTGAAGATGCCAGGAAGACAGCAGAGAGAGAACAAACAACTGAAGTGAACATCTCTCTCAAAGCCATCTCAGCAAAATATAATGCACAGTGTTCTCCCTCTCAAATAAAACTCAGCAACCTAAGCTGGTATTGAATGGGAAAATATTGCGCCATGAAGAAAATCCAAACTATCTGGGAGTCACCTTTGATCGTCGCCTGACATGGAAGACACAGGTTGAGAAAAATCGAACAAGAGCAAGGCAAAGAATGGCAATCATGAAAAAGCTTGCTGATACAATGTGGGGAGCAGATGAGAAAGTTCTCAAGAAGTTATATACTGGACGGGTGAGGCCAGTACTGGAATATGGCATTGCAGCTTGGGCAACAGCAGCTAAGTCAAACTTTAACAAAATAAGTAGAGTCCAAAATCAAGGAATGCGAATCATAACTGGAAGCCTGAAGACAACACCTGTTAATGAATTAGAAAAGATCACTTGTTTACAACCAATGCAGGATAGAAGAGATAGCAGAGCCCAGTAACAAGCTAAAAAATTTAGAAGATTGATAGACAACCCTATGTATAGCTGGTTTAATGGTTTTGGAAAGGGAAGACTGTAGCAATTTTGTAGCAACTGCAAAAGATTAGGGCAGATCCTATACTTAACATATCAATGGTCAAACCTATGTACAATGCAGACAAGTTCCCAGCTTGGAGACAGCAGCAACTGCCTGAGATGATAGAAAACATTCCTGGTATTGAGAAAAAGAACACTCAGAATGAAACCGAAAGAAAAAAAATAACTCTAAACTACATAAAAGAACATTACCCAAGCAGCAATTGGACCCATGCATATACAAATGGATCAGCCAAAAATTCAATAGAAAATGGAGGAGGAGGAATTCTCCTAAATTTAAAAAATGGAATGAAAAAAACAGTCTGTGGCAACTGGAACATTTTCAAGTAACTTCAAAGCGGAGGTAGAGGCTTTGAAAACTGCAGCAGAAATGCTCTTGAGGAGGAAAATAAAGAGAAGCAAATAGCTATCTTCACAGATGCAAAGTCAGCTGTCTCAATACTGAAGAGCAAAAACAGCACAGAACTAGCTGACCTAAGAGCAGCATTCCATGGTCTATGCCAGAAATCCAAAAAAGTTGTAATACAATGGATCCCATCACATTGCAGTATACCTGGAAATGAAGAGGCTGACAGACTAGCAAAAGAGGGTGGACGACTACCACAGCCTGACATAGACATAACCTATAATGAGGCAAAGAGGTTTATAAAAAGCACTTATTGAGCCAAATGGGAATCAGAACATCCAGGCCACTGGAAGGATAATGCATATTACAAACTCGACCGAAGAGAACAAGTAGCAATCTTCAGACTCCGCACAGGACATAACAGGCTGAAATACCACTTGTTCAATAAACTAAAGATAGGAGATACCGATGAATGTAATTGTGGAACTGGTAAAATGACAGCTAAACATTTGCTGCAGGAGTGCCCAATATATGCAGAACAGAGAAAGATATTTTGGCCCACGCCTGCTTCATTTGAGGACAAGCTCTATGGATATATCAACCAGCTCAAGTTAACTGCAGCTTACTTTAACTATATTCAGGTTGACATTTAAAGGTGCATGAAGAAGTATTTAGACTGCCACACTTAATACCACATGCATATTGGTTATACAAGCCTCCCAGAGGCATGAAATGGAATATTGCTTGGATAGCAAATCCATTACGTGGAAAGTCCGAATCGAAAGCTCACTGTGTGGATGTCATCTGCAGACTGCATTCTTCTGGCTTCAAGAAGAACAGCCTATGGTGAACGGAAGGCCCAATATACGGAAGTGAGGCTAAGCAGCCATGTGCAGGACGTGACAGTTACTTGGATGAGCCCAGTACCAGAGCGCTGTGTGTTGGCTCTGCAATTATGGAAGCCTCCTTGGTTGGCAGGGAATGCGCATGGTCTGCCCCTGCCTTCCCTTGAAGGCTGACCAGGATGCATTTGGCTGTTCTATATGGGCCAGCTGGGATGGGGGATAACACCACAACGGTGAGAGTCAAACGTCCTAAGAAACCCCCGGGAAGGTTTACCCGGTCAACAAATGCCCGCAGAAGTTGGATGTGTCGTCCTAACGGCGCAAGAACGCATCTTTGCTGTAAACAGGCACAACACAATCACGTCCGAAAAAAAACTCCGGATGAACGCAGAAGAAGAAGAAGAAAAATCCATGTTAGTGTTATAGGGTTTGCGCACTGTGCTGAGGTTTTCCTGGTGTTATCTATGGGAGGAGGCTGGAGCACTGTATTTATTGAGATAATTCTGTGCAATCAAAGTGGTTCCTGGCAAACAATGCAAAACTATACCGCCTGCCAAGAGCGTGGCTTGACAGGCACTGAACCCAAGCCTAGGGAGGTAAACACAGTCAACAAATGCAGGGAAGCCATCAGATGTCTGGGTTAAAAGGTGCTAGTATCGAAACCCATTTGTTGTGTTTCCATGCTGAAATGGTAGAATGGATTAGAGGATGCACTAGACAACATAAAAATCGAAAGCTATAGTTATCGACCAGGATTCAAAACATTCACCTTCAAATGACGACAGCAGGAATGAACGCCAAAAAATACATTGATATTTACTTAGTGGTCTCAAAGGGTTCCACAATTGATATTTCTGTATAATACATCCATGTCACTACCATGTTGTTACATACTGATTATGTTCATTAACCTGGATGTGTTGTGTGATAGGTTTCAGCGGCCTGTCCGTCATCTTGCTGCTAGTGATGCTGGCAACGGTCTACATGTGGCTGAGGCAGAGCAGCCAGTTCAAACAGAACATGTTTGGTGGGGCCTGGACTAAATACACTGCCCAGGTTCCCAAGCAAATTATTCCACGTGTGTTCTGAAGGCTGCATCAACAGTGCCTTGAAAGTACCACCAGCACTTTGAGTATTGTGTATGTGTGTACTAATGTATTGTAGATTTTAAACATTGTCCGGCCTTATATTGGGTACAACTAAACATCTATGCAAAGAAAACTAATATTTTAAAGCAAGTAAATTGTATAACATATTTTATTAGGAAAACAAGGAGAGAGGAGTCGTGACAGCTTGTCATCAAGGTGTAGAAACAGATGAATGGGTGTGTTTTGTTGAAGACAGCAAGCTGTGGAGAAGCATAATTGCTTATGCCAGTTTGAAGGCATTTGTATGATGATACTAACATTTTTACAGAAATAAATTGCTAACAGTGTAATTGTTGTGAACAAACAGTTACGTATGTTCTAAATTTTGGTTTACTAACAGAATAATCAATAAGAAGATGTCTAGAGGAGACAAGAGGATAGTATATTGTGTCTTTTAAATCAACGTGAACATGATAGGAAGTGTGTGTGATCATAATCTTGTGATGAAAAACATTTCAATCATTTGTTGATATGAATATGATGAAACATTAAAGTGATCATCTGTATAAATGTAATAAAATAGTGAAATAATGATCGTTTCCATCTTTTTCATTGAGTTGAATTTCTGAGTTTTTCATTCTTCACTTTGAAATTTCAAGTGGTATTGTTAAGTATTTTTATTTAATTGCTGTGTTGATATTTATATCACTTATTGTAATAAAAGTTGTTGTTGGCTGCATTGTTTGTTATAATTTGGTGGAAGTTTGTGTTTGGCATTAGTTTCATTGGAGTGTTTACTAATGGCTGTTCTGGACATGGTGCAAGATTTTGTTTTGGCCCTGTTCACTTGCTTTGAGTCTCAGCGTAGTCCACACTGGATTGATTTTTGCATGTGGGCTAACTTTCCCTATTGTCAGTGTCCTTTACCATCAGTCGAACCCACTCTGACGTCAGAAGTACTTGTAATTTACGTCCCCAAGTCAAGGACGAGAAGTCAACATTTTAGTCCAACTGACGTGTTGGGGTTGAACCTGTTACCTTGTTATCAGCACATCGGAAGTTTAAGAGCGAGCGCTCTTATTTCAGCCATGCTGACCTCATTGTGCAAGATGTGTTTTACCAGAGCAACCCTTTCTTTAACTGCATTTTTAGTTTACTTGCTTATCATTAAAATAAATTGTGTTTGTCTTGTTAATGATAAATGCATGAGTCTTGATTAGCTTTATAGAATGGAAAAAAATATCATGTACAACTGAAGGCATGTAATAATGGGCTAGTATAGTTTAATGTAAAAACTGTCTGATCATGGCTGAGATAGTGTGAGTTACTTAATGTCACTTATATTGTTCAAATGTGGATTAAGTTATCCACATGGATAACATACTCCACATGATATCTTAGACATCCGTGGGGATAGCGCACTCCACATTTGAACTATATCAGTGAAGATGCACTTAGTATTTCAGCCCAAGTATCATTCATTTATTCACTTCATATGATAAACTGGGTGTTTGTAAAGTCTCACTATACATTGTATGTAGAACAAATTTGAAAAATGCTTTCTTCCGTTAACACCATTATGTTTGGAGTGCAAAGAATTACTCCAGCATTCGACAACCATTCACTGCATATTGCTTCATGATGGACTGAAGCACATGTTTTGATGACATCATGTACTTCATTTTTCAAATTTGTTCCACATATAAAGTATAGTGAGACTTTACAAAAATCCGGTATAACTCAGCAGTATGCACCTGACAAGATGCAATTAATATGCCAGACAAGCAATCGTGCAATATATTGTTTATGACATCTGTTTAAATAGCATTTTAGTCCTATTTTGTGCCGACACCAATTAATGAATATTTGTAGCTTATTAATAATTGTTTTAGTCATTCTCCTTGTTTCTGATTGATACAGCAGTACTCATTTAACATTGGAGTTTAATGTTCTAAGTTGTGTGCTAAGTTTAATTTCTTTCAACTCCCACACATGTAGTAGTAGTAGTAGTAGTAGTAGTAGTAGTAGTAGTAGTAGTAGTAGTAGAAGTAGTAGTAGAAGTAGTAGTAGTAGTAGTAGAAGTAGTAGTAGTAGTAGTAGAAGTAGTAGTAGAAGTAGTAGTAGTAGTAGTAGTAGTAGTAGTAGTAGTATTAGTAGTAGAAGTAGTAGTAGTAGTAGTAGTAAAAGTAGTAGTAAAAGTAGTAGAAGTAGTAGTAGTAGTAGTAGAAGTAGTAGTAGAAGTAGTAGTAGTAGTAGTAGAAGTAGTAGTAGAAGTAGTAGTAGTAGTAGTAGTAGTAGAAGTAGTAGTAGTAGTAGAAGTAGTAGTAGTAGTAGAAGTAGTAGTAGTAGTAGAAGTAGTAGTAGTAGTAGAAGTAGTAGTAGTAGTAGTAGAAGTAGTAGTAGTAGTAGTAGTAGTAGAAGTAGTAGTAGAAGTAGTAGTAGTAGTAGTAGTAGTAGTAGTAGTAGTAGAAGAAGAAGAAGACACATTTTCCACTTCTGTAACTATTCATTGGATCAACTGTAACGTTAGGGCCTCCAGTATGCACATCCACCTCAGAACATGAGTGGTGTGTGTTTTAATCCAAAGTTCTAAATAGTCTATGCTATCTGCAATAGTTTCTATTCTTTTTGTTTCCAGTGATATACTGACGGGAAGACAGAAGCCATGCCGAGCCCAAAGAAGGTAAGTTGTCATTAAGTGTGTTGTTTTGTTTCCTTGTTTACTCACCGAGGTAAACTATCGATCAAGTGCAGTCTTCACTTTAAAAGTTGGCTGCAGTGTATTTCCAGTACTTTCTGTCTCTTATTTTGGTCGCAGACTCTGAATGACTATTGTCTTGTCCATCTGTTATCTTCCTTCTTGTACGAGGGGGCTTCAAAAGAAAACCTCAAATTTTATTTTGTGTGTGTGTGCGAATATATTCTAAAAACGTCAAGAACTAATGTATCATTTTTCGATGTAGCCACCACTGTTCAATGCAGGTCCTCCAATGCCGATAAAGTGCTTGGATTCCTGTAGATACAAATTTTCTTGGTCACATGTGTAACCACTCATGCACCACCTGCTGTACCTCTTTACAGAAGAGTCACGCGGTTTTGAAACTTTCTAGTCCACTCATACACTTGCTGGACTGACAAGCATGCATCACCATACTGGATCTTCATTTGCCGATGAAATTCTATATTTTCACTCCTTCACTGATCAAAAAACGGATAACAGAACACTGCCCCTCTTTGGTGCATGTCAAAAGTGAGGCGGCCATCTTTAAACTGTCCTTATGATATCACCGTGTTTGTCGGCACCGTGATGTTAAATGCTTAACACTTGACATCATATTGACAGGTTACAAGACAATGTCATGGTTATTGTAATTCCTATCACACTTTTAAGGTTTTTATTTGAAGCCTCCTTGTTTCGTAGTCTACTTCTTGCTAGCCTACCATCAACTTTTCCATCTCGGATGATTTTTATAATCAGGACAATTCTTGATCTTCAGGTGCCCAGTCTGAAGCAGACATTGGCGATTAAAAAAAGTTTAAAAGGCGAGAGAATCAACTTCATTACACTTAGTTTTATATTTATATCAAATGGCTCGGTTTATCTCTGCAAGGCGGCCTGCCGGTAGCGCACACAAAGCACAAACTCCGTAGGGTAACTTTTTTTTGGCATATCCTATTTACAGGACATCGCTGTCAACACCAGCATTTTACTGCTGTTGTTGATTTCTTGGCAAATTTACGTTCGATAGTTTGTCATTGCTTTCCGAACGACCAGCTCCCATACCAACACGTTAAAACCCAGCACAACACGGTCTGCTGCCAAATCGATCGCAGCTGTGTTTCGAACCCAGGTAAGCGGGCTCACGAATCGCGTCCGCAAGCCCTTAGCCACGGAGGCCGGCGTAAGGTAACTGCATCTCATATACTCCCCCCATATTGGTGATAATGAATCTCCTCCTGGCTTTGATCCCCCAAATGTAGCATAGGCCCTCAACCATCTCCCGCAGCTTCCTCCGTGTTCTCCCCATATTACTCATCTCTGTCTCTAATTATCTTCTCCATGTGGTCTTGTTCTCCCTCTTCATCTTTTGCCCTGTGTGTTCCAAGGCAAGAACTTTCTAGTTGTATTATTAGCACATTTTCTCAGTATGTATCCTATCCAACTCCAGTGTCGTTTTTATTCTCACGTCTTCATTCGCTGGAATTTAGTTCGCTCCACAAGCTCAGCATAGTGATTATGTCATACCATTTGTGTCTTTATTTAGGATTTTAGTCCTTTTATTTAGGATTTTATTCCCTTTATTTAGGATTTTAGTCCTTTTATTTAGGATTTTAGTCCCTTTATTTAGAATTTTAGTCCTTTTATTTATGATTTTATTCCCTTTATTTATGATTTTAGTCCTTTTATTTAGGATTTTAGTCCTTTTATTTAGGATTTTAGTCCCTTTATTTAGAATTTTAGTCCCTTTATTTAGGATTTTAGTCCCTTTATTTAGGATTTTAGTCCTTTTAATTTTTATTTAGGATTTCATTTCTTCTATTCTGTGCTGGCAGCAGTTAATGAATGTGTGTTTATTAGGGATTCTTGTAGTTGTTCTCCATGCTTCTGACCCACACAGCAGTACTGATTTGACAGTACAGTTAACTATTCTGAGTTTGGTATTAAAGTTAATTTCTGTTGACTTCTGCAAATGCACTAGTGCCATGAAAACTCTTTTGTGTTCTTATTTTACTATCTCTGTTTCCCTATCTTTGTCTACTTTGCCACCTGAATATTGTATGATTGCACCATTTACAGAGAGCTTTCACCAAAAGAATATGTTACTAATGGGTTGATTTAATCTCATAATCTTTGGTCTTTCCTCTTTGAATTTTTAGACCTAATTGTTGTGACCTCCCATCGAGAGAGAGCGAGAGTGAGAGAGAGTGTGTGTGTTTGTGTGCGTGTGTGTTTCTCTCTCTCTCTCTCTCTCTCTCTCTCTCTCTCTCTCTCTCTCTCTCTCTCTCTCTCTCTTTGCAAGCTTTGAATTCAAGCACAGTCCATCCATGTGCTACTACTTCTACTGCGATGGACTGATTTTTGCGCGTGGATTAGGTTTTGCTATTACTAGTGTCTCTCGCCGTCAGGCGAACCCACTCAGACTTCTGAGGTACTTATAATTTACATCCCGAAGTCAAGGGCGAGAAGTCAACATTTTAGTCCAGCTGACCAGTGTAGGGGTTGAACCCGCTTCCTCGGCATCAACACGTGGGATGTTTAAGAACAAGCGCTTGTATCCAATCGGCCATGCATGGCCTCCCCATCAAGTGTTTCATTTGTCTTAACATCTGATTTCATGTGTGGGAGGGGGCAGTGCCAGACTTAGCGTGTAAATAGAAAGCACTAATAGGAAATCTGGTAAAGAAAGAGAGTGCTGAAATGCTATATAGAAGCTGTTTTGCTGAAAAGCAGTGAATGCTGGAATGTAAGCGAACAAATTAGGAAGAAATTGGAAGCAACAGAGATGTGGTTCCTGAGACAACCGTTATGAATTACATGGACTGTCAGAGTAATTAACAACAATTGCCTGAAAGAGGCTAATGAAACTAGAGCATTATATACAACACTAAGAAAGAGACAAACAGCTTTCTTTTGTTTTCTGATGAAAAGAGGCACTGGAGAACATTATGATGACTGGAAAGATTAAAGGGAAGAGAGGCAGAGGCAGACCAAGAGAAATTATGCTGGATGGATTGTGACGGTGGCATGGAGGAATATCATCAGCAGAGTTGATCCAGAACACCAAAGACCGAGATCTGTGGAGAGACATGAACGCCTACACCAGCTGGCAGGGCACTTGAGGATGAAGAATAGAAAGACTGAAAATCATGAGGCACTACAGTATTTGAAAGATCGTTAACTTAATCAAGGCTACATAGGACAATATGAAATGCAGAGTTCCTCATGAGGGAAAACGAACATAAAATAAATAACGAACGTAAAAATTTACGAACGTAAATAAGAACAGGAGTGTGACAGGTATACCTCGTCACCTTTATTATTCTGACTGAACACGGACTTGATTAAGAAGACAGTAACAACCACCAGAACTGTAATTCACTGATCTCTGACAGAGCGGCTTGATGTCATCTTTGCTGGCACTGCCTTCTCCCACGCATGAAATCAGATGTAAGACAAATAAAACACTTTTTTTCTGTTTATGTTTTAATATTTAATTAAATTTTACAATTTCGTTTTTATCTTTAGATCTGTTTGTTGTTGTTCTTATGAAGATTATTAAGATTGGACCGTCGATGCATTGTGTTGTGATTATCTTATTTTTCCGTTATTATGATTTTATACTGTGATTTCCATTTGCCGGATTTGCATTTGTTGTGAGGTATGTACATTGTCTGTGTTAATTATCTCTCACTTTTTCATAGGAGTCACGCACACCTGTTTTCATTTTGTGTTAAGACCTGCTACTTAGAAACAGTTGCCTTAGTCCTGTTTACTTGTTTCCTGGGATATCCTACATTGTATTGAATTTTGTGTTTATAAGGTGTGTTTCTCCTGAATTTTTAAGATGTTTCTCCTGATTTTATAAGATATGTTTCTCCTGAATTTGTAAGATGTTTTTCTGTTGAATTTATAAGATGTGTTTCTCTTGAATTTATACCGTTTCACCTGAATTTATAAGATGTGTTTCTCTTGAATTTATACTGTTTCAGCTGAATTTATAAGATGTTTCTCTTGAATTTATAACGTTTCACCTGAATTTATAAGATGTGTTTCTCCCAGCGTTGTGGCGAAGGGATCACGCACACAATCCTGCATACCATGTTCAAAACACAGCTGCCGGCGGTTTGGAAGCAGACCGCCTTGTGCTGGTTTTCATACAAAGGTATGAGTCCCTGTCATTCAGAAAGCGATGGCAAACTACTGAATGTAAACTTGCCAAGAAATCACAAACAGCAAAAAAGTGCTAGGGTTGAAAGGCCTGCTAAGGATATGCAACTTTTCTCCTGAGTTTCAACAGAATGAAGAACGGAAAAACGTCGTTGAATTTAAGGATATCATGGAAAGACACTTTTATTAACTCAAGTATGGTACTAAGATCCAGGGGAAAATCGCAGCTTTTTCATTTCAAAGTGTAAAAAGTGCCATCTTTAGATATTTGTGCCAACTTTGTTCATTAACACTTGGTGATTTACATATTTTCTGTGTCAGACATCTGTCATATTCAGCGCTAATTCATTATTGTACTGTACGTTGTCAATGCATTACCATATGCTTGAACTCTTATCTGGATCAGATGCATTTCTGATAAGAACTATTTCTTGGGTCCCTGGTAAGTTCTTCCTATCAGGTATACACTGTATTAGTTTGGAGATGTTAAGAGAATGAAGCTCAACTAACTACCGACGAGCATACATAACAAGAGCTACGTATAGAGTTAGAGTAAGAGAAACAATAGAAACAATTGGTAGATAACCTTCAGCGTACACTAAAGAAACACGGGTTCTGTCAAGCCAAGGCAACATATCTGGCCTATGGAATGCAAGCTATCACTCCCTACACATACTGGCAACTGTTTGGGGAAAGAAGACACCGTCTAAGTGGGGCTAGATAACACACACACGCGCACAGAGAGAGAGAGAGAGAGAGATGTGTGTGCCATGAATACCAAAACCAGTTTTCTTTTGCACGAATATTTTCCACGCAATTTTCTGCAATAGTCAGTCTTTTAATATTCAATGTTAAACACAAAACCTATGTTTCTGGAAATCACAAAGAGCAGATAGTGGATTATGGAGATGCATTTCACAGCATTGATCGGGCATCTCTTTGGAACTGATGGGATACCTGGGGTAAACAACTTCAAGAGGTTGAAATGTGTACCCATTTAGGTAACAGTGTAGACACAGATGTGAGAGCAGATAGGAGATGTTAAAATCAGAATACAAAAGAAAGGAGCTTGAGCAATAGGAGAGTTGTGGGAGTTACGAGAAAGTAAAACTGGTACCTAGTGTAGAATATTTAACTCTAACGTTAAATGAGTACTATTGTGTGGATCAGAAACATACAGAACAAATTAAAGAATTACCAGTAAACTACAAACAATCGATACTTGGTCGATTACTGTCGAAGCATTATCTTTTAGATGATTCGAGCCGTTGCTACTTAAACAGAAAGACTTCCTGTTAAGTGTCAGACTTCCATGGGTGCTAACGTTCTCGACCTTCGAACAGTATCGACGACTTTGTACTTAGTGGACTGAGATGGTGGCACGGGGGGATATCGTCAGCAGAGTTGATCCAGAACACCAAAGACCGAGATCTGTGGAGAGGCATGAACGCCTACGCCAGCTCGCCAGGCACGTGATGATAATGATGTACTTAAGTATTTCAGCCAACGTAAAATCAATAATTTGTGTCAGCGCAGAATAGGACTAAAGTGGTACAACAAAATGACTAATGGGAGCTTAGGAAGACGACAGATAGATTCCAGAATAGGGCTAAAGTGGTACAACAAAATGACTAATGGGAGCTTAGGAAGACGACAGATAGATTCCAGAATAGGGCTAAAGTGGTACAACAAAATGACTAATGGGAGCTTAGGAAGACGACAGATAGATTCCAGAATAGGGCTAAAGTGGTACAACAAAATGACATATGGGAGCTTAGGAAGACGACAGATAGATTCCAGAATATAGCTAAAGTGGTACAACAAAATGACTAATGGGAGCTTAGGAAGACGACAGATAGATTCCAGAATAGGGCTAAAGTGGTACAACAAAATGACTAATGGGAGCTTAGGAAGACGACAGATAGATTCCAGAATAGGGCTAAAGTGGTACAACAAAATGACTAATGGGAGCTTAGGAAGACGACAGATAGATTCCAGAATAGGGCTAAAGTGGTACAACAAAATGACTAATGGGAGCTTAGGAAGACGACAGATAGATTCCAGAATAGGGCTAAAGTGGTACAACAAAATGACTAATGGGAGCTTAGGAAGACGACAGATAGATTCCAGAATAGGGCTAAAGTGGTACAACAAAATGACTAATGGGAGCTTAGGAAGACGACAGATAGATTCCAGAATAGGGCTAAAGTGGTACAACAAAATCACATATGGGAGCTTAGGAAGACGACAGATAGATTCCAGAATAGGGCTAAAGTGTACAACAAAATCACATATGGGAGCTTAGGAAGACGACAGATAGATTCCAGAATAGGGCTAAAGTGGTACAACAAAATCACTTATGGGAGCTTAGGAAGACGACAAGATAGATTCCAGTGAACCAAAAGGTCAGGATAAGACGCCGACACTGGATAAGACACCCATTGTAAACACGTTATAGTAGTATAACTAGGAAGTCCTTCCACTTGAACCCACATAACAAACGAAATAGAGAGCGACCTAACAACACACACACACACAGACACACATACAGAGGTTCTTCTTCCTCTTTCGTTCACTTGAAATTTGTCTATAACTGCAATGTTGTCTCTTGTATGAATTTACCTGTCTTTTAGTTCACTCGGTGGTCCATAGAATATATCTTCCACTATTATTTCTCTAGACTAGAAGGTTTGCCTCGATATGTCGTATTTTAGGCAGTCTTAAAGTATGTGCTCTGCTGTCTGCGGCGCCAATCCACAAGTGCACATGGCTGAGTCACCAATCTTGAATTTTGTATACATGTAGTTACGTAATCTATTGTGTCCTGCTCTGGTGCGCAGAATAATGATTTGTTCTGGTCTGTCCATAAGGTAGTTCACAGAGAGATGAATAATATGAGGTGGACACAACGCGATCTGCTGGAGATAGTAAAAGAAAGCACGGATGGGAGTGAGTTGATTGAGAGCCTGTGCTATAAAAGGATATAAAGGGTAGAAACAGGGTTGAGGGCCTATCGCCCGTCAAATGTTGATCTACTAAGATCTGGGAAACCGTGCTGTGAGCGTATCAACGAAGATACAAGAGACCAGGGTCAGAACATGACAATGACATAGATGGCTAGTGCAGTAAAGCTAACTAAAAGAACAGTTTACAAATAGAACAGACTGAACATGAGAAAAGTGTGTGTCCGTTGGGTCCCGCATCTGTAGACATTTAAACAGAAGCAAGCGAGGATAAATGACCGTTGAAAATTGCTCAGAGTGATGACCATGGTAACCGTAGATCAGACTTGAGTTCAACATTATTACCTCGTCTAAAATGTTCGGCAGGCAGTTAGGAATCCCGCGCACCGTCAGACCAAGAGCATAGAAATCTGCAGAAACAGCGATACTGACTTTTTTTAGACGTCAAATGTGTCTTATTCAAGCATTATCTGCCTCCTGGCAATACGGTTAACGGACAGTTTCATGCAGATCTTACCAAACTAACAAAAGGTTGTGATAAGAAAACGGGGTATAGCACACAACTAAAAATCTTTCTTTGCTTCAAGACAGTGCACCCTCCCACAAAGCACGGCATATACAGCTAGCACCTCAGGTTTTGAACATTTCAATTCTCCCCACACTCACCCTTTTCTCCGGTTTTGGCCCCATCATAATTTTTAATGTTTTAATTGTTTCTTGTAGCACTTGCTCGTTAGTTTTGAAGAAGTCATACAAGTATATATTATCTGATTTAGTTTGAAAAATAAGGGTGTCATATTACAAGGCCTTTTCAGGCCAAGGCCAAAGATAGCATAGGTGTGGTGTCAATTCAAGTGGTGTCTTGAAAAGCAAAACAAAAAACAAAAAACACCATACACAAATTCTATTCTCTATAAAATTTTATTCATAGTCAGGATAAAAGATTTATGTTCAGTCCATTGTAATTATAAATAAATCAACTGACTGACATAACAAAGATTAAGCCATGCCAGTTTTGAAAATCACAGCGAATGGAATGAAACTTCGTGGGGTTCATAATTTTTCTTACCCAGACCATTTATTAACACGATGGCAGGCCTGGGGCAGAAATAAGAAAGAATATGAATGATCAAATTACCATTCAACAACGTGAATCGACTTCTGGCATCTAAACATACAAGTCAAGACATGCAAGCGTAATTCCTTTATTGAGACAGCACTTTACGTTTGTGCTTTGGATGCAGTTATTCCATGGAAAGAATGTGGTTTGTTAGATTACCTCGCGCGCGTGTGTGTGAGAGATAGAGTTATAAGCAGTCAGCACACTCTCTATCAAAAGTCTGTGCTTGATAAGATAAAATAAAGAAGCAAACACTATGGGCTAATGGAACTCATAAACCCTAGATGAAAACTCATCTATGAGAAGATCACACCAAATGCCAAACCACCGCTGACCACTCACGGAAGTTCTTGTAAGAACAAAGGCTAGGGCGACAAAGTCCAACAGAAAATATGGGCAAGCAGAGCCCACAAGTCCGGGAAGGCAACTGCCTTATGGGAGGAGAAATCCAGAAAGGAAACCTCAACCTTCGAAGTTAGAAGATGTTGCCTAAGTGACAGGGGACCAGAGAGCGGACATCTACGCACTACAATGGATGCTATGTACTAACTTCTGAAATAGCAAACGATCGCATAAGAAGAAAAATATGGATTTAAAACTAACAGTGATCAAGTGCTAAGTTTACTCTACATTGCATGGTGCTTGCAGACAAACAGTTACCAAACAATATCATCTTCATCGAGTGCCGGCTGGCGTAGGCGTTCATGGCTCTCCACAGATCTCGGTCTTTGGTGTTCTGGATCATTCCTCCATGCCACCGTCTCAATCCGTCCAGCATCATTTCTCTTAGTCTGCCTCTGCCTCTCTTCCCCTCGATCTTTCCAGTTGTCACAATGTTTTCCAATGCCTCTCTTCTCATCACATGACCAAAGAAAGCTGTTTGTCTCTTTCTTATTGTTGTATATAGTGTTCTAGTTTCATTAGCCTCTTTCAGGCAATCGTTGTTAGTTACTCTGGCAGTCCAAAGAATTCGCAACATTCGTCTTAAAAACGACATCTCTGTTGCTTCTAAGTTCTTCATAATTTGTTCATTTACATTACAAGATTCCCTGCCATACAGCAAAACAGGTTCTATATAGCATTTTAGCACTCTCTTTCTTACATTCATTGATAGTGACTTATTGCATAAGATAGTCTTTATTTTCTGAAATGCGGCTTTTGCCTGCCCTATTCTGCTCTTAATCTCTGTTGTACATCTTCCATCTGATGTTATAAGTGCCCCTAGGTATTTAAATTTATCCACTTGGTTGAGAATTTCCCCTTCTATTTCTATGTCACATTTTGGTGTCCCCATTTTCTTTGATATCACCATTGTTACCGTTTTCTTGATATTCAAGGAGAGTCCTTTCTGTGCACTCTCTGATACTACAATGTCCAATAATTGTTGTAGGTCTTTTGCATTCTCCGCCACCAATACTGTGTCACCTGCATAACGTATATTGTTTATATTATATCCACCGACTAGTATTCCTGGCTTCTATTTGATCTCTCTCATTATTACTTCGCTATATAGGGAGAAGAGATCGGGTGACAAGACACACCCCTCTCGTACTCCTAGCTTTATCTGTTCGTAACTACCCTCTTTATTTCCTATTTTAATTGCTGCTACTTGGTTCCAGTAAATATTCTTTATTACTCTTAAATCTTTCCCATCAATGTTAATATCTTCCAACATTTTAATCAGCTCATCATGTTTACTTTATCAAATGCTTTAGTATAATCTATGAAGCATAAATATATGTCTTTCTGTTTCTCTATTGACCTTTCTATTAGTGTTCGTAATATATATATCTTATATATAAATTAGGATCTCCGTCTGTCTGTCTGTCTGTCCGTATGTCTGTATGTCCGTCTGTCCTTTATGCGCTCGCGAACGGCCCATCCGATTGAGATGAAATTTTCTACACGCCTTCCTTTCATTCCAGAGATGCCAACTGTCGTATTTTTTTTTCTTCTTCCTCCTCCTCCCTCCTCTCTCCTCCCCCTCCCAAAATACGTACGTCCAGGAAATGGTCTTCTACATAGACACTTCTCTCTGAGGTCCGCGATAACATATTAACCTGGTGGGGGGCGCGATGGCAATCAATCATCCTACCTCCTCCCTCCTCCTCCCTTCTCCCTCTTCCTCCTCCTCCCTCCCGCCCTCCGCCTCTCCTCCTCCACCCTCCTCTCCTGCCCCCCGCTCTCCGCCTCCTCCTCCTCCTCCCTCTCCCGCCTCCCCCTACTCCTCCTCCCGCCTCCTCCTCCTCCTCCCCCCTCTCCTCCTCTCCCTCCTCCCTCCTCCTCCCCCTCCTCCTCCTCCCTCCTCTTCTCCTATTCCCTCCTCCTCTTCCTATTCCCTCCTGTCTCCTCCCTCCTCCTCCCCCTTCTCCCTCCTCCTACCTCCTCTCTCTCCTCCTTCCTCCTTCCTCCCTCCCACCTCCTCCCTCCTCCTCCTCCTCTCCTCCTCCTCCTCCCTCCCTCCTCCTCCCTCCTCCCTCCTCCCTTCCTCCTCCTCCCCACCTACTTACGTTCTCCTCCTCCTCCCTCCTCCTCCTCCCCTCCCCTCCCTCCCCCTCCTCCTCCTCCTTCACCCTCCTCCCTCCTCCTCCTCCTCCTTCACCATCCTCCCTCCTCCTCCTCCCTCCTCCTCATCCCTCCCTCCTCCTCCCTCCTCATCCCTCTTCCTCCTCCTCCTCCCTCCTCCCTCCTCCTTCTCCCCTTTCCCCCCTCTTTCTCTTAATCCCTCCTCCTTCCTTCTCCTCCCTCCTATTCATCCCTACTCCTCCTCCTCCCTCCTCCTCCTCTCTCCGCCTATCTCTTCCTCCCTCCTCCTCCCTCTCTTCCTCCTCCCTCCTCTCTCTTCCTCCTCCCTCCTCCTCCCTCTTCCTCCTCCTCCTCCCTCCTCCTTCCTCCTGCTCCCTCCTCCTCCTCCCTTCTCCTCCCTTCTCCTCCTCCCCCTCCTAACCCTCCCTCCTCCCCCCTCATCCGTCTTCCTCCCTCCTCCTTCTTCCTCCCTCCCTCCTCCCCCTCCTCCCCTCCTCCTCCCTCTCCTCCTTATCCCTCCTCCTCCATTCTCCTCCTCCCTCCTCCTCCTCCTCCTCCCTCCTCCTCCTCTCTCCGCCTATCTCTTCCTCCCTCCTCCCTCTTCCTCCTCATCCCTCCTCCTCCTCTATCCTCCTCCCTCCTCCTCCTCCTCCCTCTACCTCCTCCCTACTCCTCCCTTCACATTCCTCCTCCTCCCTCTTCCTCCTCCTCCCTCTCATCCTCTTCCCTCCTTCTCCTCCCTCCTCCTTCTCCCTCTTCCTCCTCCCTCTTCCTCCCTCCGCCTCCTCCCTCCTCCCACTCTACTCCTCCCTCCTCCTTCTCCTCCTCCTCCCTCTTCCTCCCTCTTCCTGCTCCCTCCGCCTCCTCCCTCCGCCTACTCTCTCCTCCTCCTCCTCCCTCCTCCTCCCTCTCCCTCCTCCTCCTCCCTCTCCTCCTCCTCCTCCTGCGATCTCCTCCTCCCTCTTCCTCCTCCCCCTCCTCTCTACTCCTCCCTCCTCTTCCTAATCCCTCCTCCTCCCTCCTATTCCTCCTGTCTCCTCCTCCCTCCTCCTCCCTCCTCTTCCCTCCTCCACCTCCCTCTTCCTCCTCCCTCCTCCATTTACCCAAGACAGACAGACATACAGATAGTCGGGAACGGGATCTTATATGACTACTTATATGATTTAAATGAGATGCTCTCCACCATGGGCTGGGCCGGGTCAGACAGACAGACAGACAGATAGATAGACAGACAGACAGACAGACAGACAGTCGGGAACGGGAGCTTATATGACTACTTATATGAATTAAATGAGATGCTCCCCACCAGAGTCTGGGCGAAGCCGGGCCGTGTCAGCTAGTATATATATATATTGCATTGTTTGTAACCTTTCCTTCAATAAAACCATACTGTTCTTCACTAATTTACATTTCCATTTCCATTTTCTTTCTTGTTCTTCTCATTATAATTCTGAGTAGAAGCTTAGTGACATGGTTTATGAGGTTAATCGTACGAAAATCTTCACATTCAATTGCTCCTGGCCTCTTTGGTATTGCTATAAATACAGATTTTAGCGTATCGCTCGGTAAATATCCACTGTTGTAAATATCATTCAGCATTTTGGTTAATATATCTACCCCAAATACTTCTAATTCTTCTACTGTGATTTCATCTGGCCCAGCTGTTTTTCCTTTCTTCATATGTTTCATGAAGACAATATACAGGGTGTATTTCTAATGACTGCAGCGTTTGAAGATATTTCCGGTTCAAGTCTTGTATTGACCTATTATGTTGCATGAACTTTACAGAGGGTGAATACACATCTTGGACCGGCAATATTTTCAAACACTGCAGTCATTAAAAATACACCCTATACATGAAACAATGATGCGCCCGAAACGTGGCTGTATAGACCAGTGGGAATAATATGGCGGAAGGTTAAAGGCAAGAGGGTCGACTTCATTGCACCCGGTTATATTCCATACGGCTCGGTCTCACTTCTCTCTTCGCCCCCCCCCCCCCAACCCAACCACAGCAGAGAGGCCTGCCGAAAGTGTTGCCCAAAGTACCAACTTAGTAGCTCCAGCGACAACTCACCAGGGGTCTCAGAAAAACAAAAGTATCGGTTAAACGAATGATGGCGTTGGAGAACGAACCCAGGATATAAGTAGCTCCAGGTAGGCGGTTTGATCACTTGACCACCGAGACCTGTATGAATGCAGCACGAAGACCAGGATGGAGGGTGATGAAAACCCATTACAGGCAGGTTCCGCTATACGTCGCTTCGGTTTACTTCGTTTCGGTTTACTTCGTTTCGCTATGTCGTTGTCACAATGGGACATGGGACGCAGAGGTGTTTCCAAGGCACCAGGGCTGGGTTATATACTGGCCAAGACCTATTGACGCGTCCTCGTCGAGCGTCCTGGGCAACAGGTCCCTTCGGGGTCCTGGCTAAAGTCAGTAGGATCGCCAATTCCTCCGAAGTCGGAGAGTGTCTGCCTGTACGGCGAGGAACCACCAGTCTGCATACCAATAAGCCAGACATGGGACAACGGATACTCACGCAAAACTCAGGTCCTGTATGACATCACACTGATGTTGGACAACAGGATGCCTTCATCCGACATACAGGACTTCGCGTTGGAGCTCAAGCCAACGAGCACAAGCAAGCAAGCAAGCACAATGGGACATAACTTCACTTTACGTTCTCTACGTTCCGCCATAACGTCGTCACCTTTGTTGCTATGCTGCGTTAACGTCGCCATTTTACATTTTGTGCAGTGCGTTTTTCCTGGATTTTATCGTGTAATCACCCATAATTATGAGTTCAAAGCGCACAAGTGTTGATAGTGTGTGGTTGTAAGAGAACCAGGAAAAGTGTTACTCTTGAGGTGAAGTTAGATGTGTTACGTCATTTTGAGGCTGGCGATCGGGCTGTTTATATCGGTAAAGTTCATGGTTTACCTCCAACCACGGTAAGGACAGTTCGTGCAGGTGCTGACAAAATCAAAGAGGGTGCTAAAATCGTAACCCCTTTGAGTGCTTCCAAGATCACTCGTACCAAAAGTACTCTTATAGAGAACATGGAAGCGCTATTGGCCGTCTGGATTGAAGACCAGACCCAACGGAATATGCCTGTGAGCAAGATGGCATCCAAGAGAAAGCAAGGTCGCTCTATGAAGATCTAGCTAAGAACGCGTATGAAAGCAGTGCTAGTAGGGCTGATGATAGTTTTGGAGTGAGTCGTTTTAATGCCACTACGTCCCAATAACTCTACCACTCGCCCCCCCCCCCCCCAACCCACCTCTGTTTAGCCAATAAATATCAGCAACCACCAAAATAAACATTACATAATACACTGTATTTCATTTAATTCTATGAGACATAGTGTTTCGCTATATGTCGTTTCACTTAAAGTCGCGTTTTCCCAGAACACAACACCGACGTCAAACGGGTCTTACTTGTATAGGCTACCGTCAATTCCAAATAACGTGTGCCTAAAACTTAATTTATATATTGTCTGATAGCTCTCTGTTCTCATGGTTTTTCCTGTATTTACCTGAATGCACATCAGTGCCCATAAATTTACTTCTTCTCTGCTATTTAAATGGTTACAAGACTTCTGCGACTGTAGGTGGTTCTGTTTATTCGGATGTTTAGTTTTGGTTTTTGTTTACTTTTGAATATAAATGTTATAGACGAGTTATAAGAATATCTTGAGTAAAGAAAAGAACACATGCATCCATACTTCAAGAGCTGAATATTGAAGAAGGTTGGCTATTAAAGACGATAAAACAAAGAAAATTGAAATATTTTGGTCACTTGAAACGCCACGAAAGTTTGGAGAGAACAATAACGAAGGGGTATATGTCTGGGAAGAGAGGAAGAGGAAGGCCAAAGAGAAGATGGGTGCAGGATATGGCGGATGATCTCCAGATGGGTGTATCGGACGCGGGACACCTTGCTTATGATCGAGAGGTTTTCCGGAAGGTTGTTATGGGAGCGAGGTTCTACAAAGGACACACTACTCAATGAATGAATGAGTTTTGCCGATATACTGGCACCTTGCCATCTTGACAAATAACACAAAAGCCTGGGCTGAATTGTAGAAACCGTGTGTTGCCCGTGCAGCATGATCCATGTCTCGGACTGTCTAGTTTATTCTAGAAGAAAGGTAACACCAATACGTCTGGAACAAGACCAGCTGCAGAAGCTGCGGGATCAGCAAAGCAATGCTTTAACCGTCCGCTTATCAGAGCTTCCTTCCTAGACCAGTCGCTGACCATGGCTTAGGACCTGGTCTGCCCCACCATGATATTTAGTCTTTAGGCGTGTACGCTCCCAATGGTATTCCTCCGCCCAAAGCCATTGGCACTATGTGGGGTGTCAAGTTTGGTGAGCGCCGAAATAAATTCGGCGCCAACATAAAGCAGGCAGTACCGTCTACTGTCAAACGGTAGCTGTCGTTATCTGACTAAGATCTGACTTTTCGATTTTATACACATATACAATAATATGCCGGCTTCCTGGCCGAGAGGTTAGCGACTTTTCTCCGTAATCTCGTAAACTCTCGTAAGTAACGTGACGACGGTGAGAATCAGCAGTGGTTCGAATCGCGTCGGTAACTTACGGGGTATGTGAGCCGGCCGCTCAGAAAGCAATGGTAAACTACTGAGCATAATCTTACCAAGAAATAAACAATCAGCTGAAAGATGCTGATGTTGACAGCGATGTCCTGTAAAGGATATGCAAACATTATTTATTATACAATAATGTACAATAGTGAATCAAGACAGCTCATAAATAAACTTTGCTTTGAAACAGACTATGCGTCGTATGACCTTATTGTCACAAGGTTAGAACCATCAGGGTTCAACTTTAACCTTTAACCTTCCGTTACTTCCTGTACAATATAAATAAGCGGTCTTGCGACTATGGCCTGATAATTATATAATATATTATTTGTGTATAGCAGGTCTGTATTTATTATGCTTCATCATAATTAACTAATGTGTAGGTGATCGCACAGTGCCATGAATGTAATATTATCACGTGTATATGAATGCATTTATTATATTCGCAAATGTAAAGGAAACGCGCAAGGCACATTCTAAATACTGAATTAAATACACATTGTTGTGTTTGGAATACAAGGTAACAAGTTTTTGACGGCCCCCCAAAAATGAGTTCGTTCTCGGGTCGTTACCACTAAATAAATGGTCACGTTTAATTTAAAGAAAACATTTAAGATTGTCAAATGACAAAAAATTATCGCGCATAACTGAAAGTTAAAATGATGTGTAAGAAATGGGGAAAGTTGTCCATGTATGTTATCGGGTCCCTCTAAAGCGAAGCCAAGATTAAGAAAAGTTACATTATGTAACCAACCACGGGCGTTGTAAAAAACAAAAAGGCGACTTAGGTTGGCTTGGGGATCGGTCATTTTCCCTTTACCCCTACCTCCTTCAATCTCATAATGGGAGTTATAATTAGGGCCCATCCCAGCCTTAGAATAATAATCCTGTGACCAAATTAGCCACATTTCGGAAATTAATTTGAAAGTGTTTGTAGCCTATAGTGTATAGTTGAGCGTCTATACTCCATTAGGGGGATACAAGACAGAGGAAAGTACCTGTGTGTGTACCTACTAAGTACTTATGGGCTCAGGGTTACATACTTACCTAGACTAAGGTTGTAGAGTTCCATATTCTGTGTAGTGTAAAGTGTTAAGGGTGGGGACAGTACGGAGTAGTTGCAAGTTGTCTGCTAGGACTTGTGCATTATCGTTAAATGGTGTCCCATGGCAGACATTTCCCTTGAGTGGGACATCACAAAGCCTTCACATATTCTAGGCCATGACATATGAGTTAGGGTGCCCAGTTCCCTACCTATTCACTTTTCCTTCCCAGAACATTGTGAAAACTTGGTGCACATTTTTATGAGGCTTGCCCCATACTGGTTGAAAAAAAATAATCCTGCATTTGCTGGAGATTGAATCAGAACTACTGTCTCGGCAGGCCGACTAACTACCATGCCACTGCTGATCCTACAGTACTATTACAGACATTTAAAGCATTGTTAATTATTAAATTTGTTTGCAACCTGTGTGCTGATGCCGAGGTAGCAGGTTCAACCCCTACACCGGCCAGTTGGACTAAAATGTCACTTCCTGTCCTTGCTTGGGGACGTAAATTTCAAGGACCTCTGAATTCAGAGTGGGTTTGCCTCATTGCGAGGGACACTGGTAATAGGGAAAGCTAATCTACATGCAAAAATCAGTACAGTGGATTAGAATTAGTAGTACATATATGGACTACGCTTGAGGTCAAAGTGAGCGAACAAAAAATATATATGAGAATGCTTTCTTGTTAGATTCCAACCTATTCACACCGGGGGATGCGTGGTCTCGAGGTGTCCGCCTTGAGTGCTGGAGGTCCCGGGTTCAAGCTCCGGTGAGGACCGGGATCTTTTCACGTGGACTTCTAGTAAAAATTTCCCCTGGTCTCCGGGTAATGAGATCGGACGCCCGTGTGTATTGTTGTGCACGTAAAAAATCCCTTGGCAGTTGGAAATCGAAAAAGTGTAGCCTAAGGGCGCTGCCCGGGCAAAATTTTGTGTTAAAAATCTACCCAAAGTATTTCAGGATCCTCATCGGTGCTTCGGAGTTCGTGCACTGAGATGAGTTTCTCCAGACTCAGGTTTGAGTTAGGAGAAGAACGGAGCACTTATGGGTTGCACCCGTGTGCCGTGATGTTGATCCGTCGACTAAACTAACCAACCTATTCACACCAGAGTATCAGTAATTACTTTTTTCTGATAATGTATTTAAAAATTTGTTTTTATCATTTCTAGTTAATATTTATTGTTTGTCATCAAACTTTCAGACATCACAATCACCCGGGCGGTCAAAAGCACGCGGTCGCAGCAAGTCAGCCTCTCGCACAAAGACCAGGTCACGCAGCAGAAGTCACAGCGCTGGCAGGAAGCCAAAGCTGAATGTGTCTGATGTAGAGCAAGTTAAGGTAAGTGCCAAGAAGATTGTGTGAATAGTGAAGCAATCTCTGTAGATCATTCAGCAGAAGATTTTTTGAATAATGGAGCAATCTCTGTCAGCCGTTTAGCAGAAGATTGTTTGAATAGTGGAGCAGTCTCTGTAGATCATATAGCAGAAGATTGTTTGAATAGTGGAGCAGTCTCTGTAGATGATTTAGCAGAAGATTGTTTTAATATTGGAGCAATCTTTGTAGGTCATTCAGTAGAAGATTTTTTGAATAGTGGATTAGAAGATCAACCTGATCTTTAGGTAAAGCAACTTATCTTGGTATTGATACTTTTTTTTTCTTTCGTTCACTTGAAATTTGTCTATATATTGTCTCTTGTATGAATTTAAGTGTCTTTGTTTAGTTCACTCAGTGATCCATAGAGTTTATCTTTCACTGTTGATTCTCCTGGCCAAAAGGTTTTCCTAGATATGTTGTATTTTGGACATTCTTGGAGTATGTGATCTGCTGTATTCGGCGGCTATTGATAATGTAATGTAAACAATAGAAAAATACAATGTAGGGCAGATTTACGAAATACAATTACGGGAAGTGCAGCAACAAACCTTCATCAGCCAGCGATAAGAAGAAAACAACACAGAATGCAGTTTCACAATCCCAACATATCGGATTCGAAGATAGTTGCAGACAATTTGAAAGCAGACTGCCTGGCATTGATTTTCATAATGGTATGAATGTCGGTTGTTTAAAAAGCAATGGCAAACTAAAATTTGCAGGATGTTGCAATCAACCGCAAGCTGATGTTCTAGGCAATTTGTAGGTTCAGTAGTTTTCCATTGCTTTCTGAATGAGAAGTCAACATTGAATCAATTGATCAGTGTAAGAAACAATCCCACTACCCCGCTTTCGGCACACTGGAACTTTCAGCGCCAGCGTACTGAAACCCTGCGACCACGAAGGCAGGTAATGGCAAACTGCTGAATGTTTCTTCTTCTTCTTTCGTTCGCTTGAAATATGTCTATAACTGCAATGCTGTCTCTTGTATGAATTGAACTGTCTTTTTCAGTTCACACAGCGGTCCATAGAGTTTATCTTCCACTGCTGAATGTAAAACTGCATAGAAAATCACAAATAGCAAAAATGTAAATGTTGGGGTTGATTGCGATAAGTGTAAAAGCAGACGCAACTAACTTAAAATTTTTATGTTGTGCTATTCAGGCTTAGAGTATTAAAGAGATCTGACAATGTGTTTGTCTTCTATGAGGTGTGCATGTTTGGCCCCTGTATAATGAATACTCTAGTGACTTTGCTGTCATTGTTGCCACTCTTAGAGATCAGCTGCAGACTTTTGAGACTAAACAAGTTAATCCTCTGTCTGTATGAACAGCGGTACACATGCTGTTGTAACAGTTTTGTTCTTGTTGATTTCATTAGTCTTCTGCATTCGTTAACTTTTCTACGAGGGGCTTCACATGAAAACCATAAAAGTGTGATAGAAGTTACAATAATCATGAAAATTGTCTTGTAACCTATCAATATTATTGTTAAGGATGTCAAGAGTGTTAAGCGTGTGACATCACAGTGCAGACGATTATGGTGACATCATAAGGACAGTTTAAAGATGGCTGCCCCACTTTTGATATGCAATAAAGAGGAGTAGCGTTCAGTTATGTTTTTTTAAAATCAGTGATGGGGGTGAAACGTAAAGAAATTCATCGGCGAATGAAGGTCCAGTATGGTGATGTATGCCTGCCTGTTAGTCCATCAAGTGTTTGAGTGGAGTAGAAAGTTTCAAAACGGCGTGAATTCTTTGACAGACTGTTCATGACCGGGTCAGAAACACCGAGTAGTGGAGGACTTGCATTAAACACAGTGGTAACTACACATAAAATATACTTTTGTTGTTTACTTTTTCCGAATGTATTCCTGGAAAAAATATTTAAAATTTACGTTTGGAGCCCGTCATAAATTTAAAAAAAAAAGACTTCTTCTGCTGCTACTTCCTTCACCCCCTCTTCCTCGTCGTCCTCCTTTTTTGTACACCTTCAGACATCAGAATTATTAAACCAAAAGAAAGCAGCAGTCAACTTGAGCTTGTTGATTTCTCCATAGTTTTCTTCATATGGAGCAGTGTAGGCCAAAATACTTTTTTCTGTTGGACACTCCTGCAATAAATGTTTAGCTGTCATTTTATCAGTCCAACGGTTACATTCATCAGTTTCTCCTATCTTTAGTTTATTAAACGTGTGGTATTCAGCTTATATTCTGTGTGAAGTCGAGATTGTTAATTGTTCTCTTCGGTGGAGTTGGTTTAAAAAGAAATAATTTGTCATCCCAAAACATGTTTGTATCCCGGCCCATTAAAAGTGTATACATCAGTAACTCAGGAAAGCTAACCCAGTCAAGAAATGTTGTGAAGACATGGAATATGTCAGTCAAAAGGCAAAAATATTACATCTTTTGTAAAGAGAGACAGCTGATAATTTACATAAAGTATTGGATGAGCGCACAAGAATAAAAGACTATTGAAAACAGTAAGTATTAAGGGTTTAACAAAGTGATTCAAGTGAAACTAATGGAACATTTGATATTGTGAGAGAACTGGCATAAAGAATAAAAATACATTTTGCGCACTGTCAGAGGTCATTACTTTACAGGTCTACGCCCTCAGATCTATTCTGAGCTCTCTCATTTATTTAATATCCTGGGGGTCTCGCCCTATGATTTGTTCTGAGCTTGCCCGTTTGTTTGGTGATCTAGGGGCCTATGCCGTACAATCTGTTCTGAGCTCGCTCGTTTATTTGATGTTCTGGGGGACTACGCCCTCTGATCTGTTCTGAGCTCTCTCGTTTATTTGATGTTCTGGGAGTGTATGCCGTACTATCTGTTCTGAACTCGCTCATTTATTTGATGATCTAGCTTCTCTTTACTCTCTCTCTCTACCCCTTCTCTCTATCCCCTTTCTCTCTCTCTCTCTCTCTCCCCCTTCTCTCTGTGTTCACGAGAGTGTGTGTGTGTGTGTCTCTTTCTCCCCCACTCTTGTCTCTCCTCTCCCTTCTAACTCTCTCTCTCTCTCTCTCTCCTCATCCTTTCTCCCCTTCCCTCTATTTCCTCCACTCTCTCCATCTCTCTCTTCCCCCAACTAACTCTGTCACCCACCTCTCTCTCTCTCTCTCTCTCTCTCTCTCTCTCTCTCTCTCTCTCTCTCTCTCTCTCTCTCTCTCTCTCTCTCTCTCTCTCTCTCTCTCTCTCTCTCCTCCCACACACATATATACACTGTCTTCTACCAAAACATTAGTTTCATTTGTGAATATTTCCTGACTTATAATACATCTTTGTCTAACTTATACAGGTGGTACAGGCAGTAGTCAAGAAGTCTCCAGGCCGAAAGAAATCCAAATCTCCTTCCAGAGTAGCCAAGGATGTCATTCTGACCAAACAGACTGCCAGAGTAGCCAAGGATGTAATTCTGACCAAACAGCCTGCCAGAGTAGCCAAGGATGTCATTCTGACCAAACAGACTGTCACATCAGCTGTGTATTCATCAGTGCTGTCATCATCATCAGCATCAGCATCAGCAATACAAGAACGGCCATCTGTCACTCCAGTTAGATCATCATTGAGAATGATTCCATTGAAAGATGAGGTCAGTTGAGTTCATCTTAAGCATTGACAAGGTAGCATTACTTCATTCTTCTCCTGTTTCTTCATTCTTCTCCTGTTTCTTCATTCTTCTCCTGTTTATTCATTCTTCTCCTGTTTCTTCATTCTTCTCCTGTGTCTTCATTCTTCTTGTGAGGGGGGAGTGGTCGCACCTAGTTGTTCAACTCAGAGGTTAGGGTGTCGCGACGTCAGATTGTATTTGTTTACGGTTTGCTTCCTGTAGACAGATTCCATTCCAGGTTACAGGCTTTATCCACCCATGGGTACACTTTCTTTCCTAACAGTTTTACCTGGACATTTGTCTTATGGCCTGCTCTTTGTGTTTTCAACTGCAGTGGGGGTGTTATCATATACGATTTGCACATGGTACCTCCTGTTTTTCATCCTTATCTGAGGAAACCAGGCATCTGATCTCACTACACATAGATCAGGGAAGAGTGTGATATCATTAGACACCAGTGGTTCTCGGGAAACATACCCAGCCCTCGGCTGAGATTCAACACAGCACCTTCTGAGCCTGGGACGACAGTGTAACCTCTCAGCCGCCGCTGCCCCTACATTGTAGCATTTCTGTGTAGTGAGAATAGAGAGTATAACAAATAATATAAGAAGACAGGTGACATGAGCGCTGTTGTCTTGTCTGAGCACATTTTACAACAGCAGTACTGATGGTTGGGTACGGGACAAATTCTAGTGATTTGTTTGGTTGTTTCGGGATTTGAGGTTTGAAGAATGAGCACAAGCCACTACTGGCAATGCTGATCATATTCTAGTATGAACCTTGGGCCTTGTCCACGTCAGATTGGAAGCACTAGACTCGAGTTTCAGTCTCGTTTGAGCTTGTCAGTAGTGCAAACCCCTGACTGGACCCGGGATCAAACTCCGGATTGCTGGTCTGTGAGGCCAGTTTCTTTTAAGTTTATTTCATTCTATTTAATTCTGTCAGCATAATGACAGTGCTTTATTAGTAATTGAACATTGGAGAAAAGATCTTCTCTTGTGCCATTTTGAAGTATCACTAATTTATACGACCTGGGTTGTGATCTTCTGTATGTTGTTGGCTGGCTTCTGTTCTTGTATTTAGTAACATGACATTTCTTCATTTCCAGGGTTTGTGCATCAAACACCATCTTTGACATTAATCAGGAAAATTCAAGAACACAGCTCTGCTGTAAACAGGCACAACGCATTCACGTCCGAAAAAACTCAGGATGAACGATAAAGAGGAAGATGAGGAAAACTCTTAAACGTTATTTTTACATTCCCAATATTTTTAAAATGTCATGTTCTTTCAGAACATTGCAATCTCATGCAGTCCCTATTGGCTGTTTGTGATTTACAAGGAAATTTTACATTCAGTAGTTTGCCATTGCTTTCTGGACGAGAAATTATTTAAGTTCAACTGACTGGTATGCGGAACAAACTAACTATGCTGCCATCGAAAAAGACAGTTTAAGCATTAAAATACTCTCAGCCAGCTGACCTCTTAAAAATGTGCAGGATATCTTCTTCTTTGCGTTCATTCGGAGTGTTTTTCCAGATGTGATTGCGGTGTGTCTGGTTAGGCACCCTTGGGCCGAAACCCTTAGGCCAACACATCCGACTTTTAGCGTGCATTTTTGACAGGTTAGCATTCCTGGGAGACACTCACCTTTGTGGTACCGTCCACATCCCAGCTGGTCAAGTTGGAACAGTCGAAGACTTCACGGTCACCCTCAAGGGAAGGCAGGGACAGTCCGTGGCATTTTCCGCCATCCAGGGTGGCTTCCATAGTTGCAGGGCCGACACATAGCGCCCTGGTGCTGGGCTCACCTAGGGAATTGTCACATCCTGCTCATGGCTGCTTTAATTCCTCACTTCAATATATTGGGCATTTCGTTCGCCGCGGTCCATTCCCGCACAAACCAGACCGGTCTGCAGACAGTATCCACTCAGCGAGTTTTCAATTCGGACATGTGCTTGTCGTTGTGCCCAGGGACAATATAGTCAGAGCTGTTCCGGGCACGACGGACATTCGGATAACTAGCTAGTCAGAGCTGTTCCGACCGTTAAGGACATTCGGAAGACTAGTTAGTCTGAGCTTTTCCAACCACGAAAGACATTTTACTCGGACGTAATTGCATAGTGCCAGTTTTTATTTTGCCACCCGTAGGCTGGCACTTCCGACTTCGGCGGGCATTTTTTAATGAGGTTAGCCTTCCTCGGGTGCAGGATATTGCAGTTAACCTCTGCTCCTATTGACTGTTTGCAATTTACTAGACAATTTTACATTCAGTAAAGGGCTTTCTAAACAAGAAATAAACATTCAAGCCCTTCTGACCGGCTGTCAGCGACTTGTGCGCTGCAGCTTTTCAAGACTCCGCTACTTTCGCACTGCACGATATAACAATTCATGACATTTGCGAAAGGAATGCAATTTATTCAGAGCCGACATTTGAATGGCTCTACGAGCGTTAGGTTTCATCATTGTTACACAATATGAATACATCAACGTGATGATTGATGATGCTAGCATTACACCATCTAAATGAACAGCCCTATGTTTGCCTATGGCCTAGAAAGCTATCGTATTGGTCAAGGATACGTCTGCTCTCTCTACCGTCTCCAGTCAGTCTGTCCCGCAACACATTGCGTGGACAAGCACGGACACTTTACTCTCCGTGCAGTCGCTATTATTGCGTGCCTGGTCTTGCCAGCACGCCGGCTGGTGAGTTCGAGTAACCTGGCATATCACGGTTACTCGCAAGGCCCAGCAACCCAATTGCTTGGGGAAAGCCCTCGCTCATCTGTCCTCGTCGACCTCTGGTCTGACACAAATGTGTCTCTCTGTGAGGTTATTAATAGTACTCGGTGTCTTCCCTGTCTGGTGTCTCTCTACTAGACTCATTACTCCTGTAAGGCCTTATTGGGGATGCTGACACCGGCTTATGGAATTAACCCTCTATGCCACTGCCAGAAGAGAAAGTTTCAGTGCATCAGACCTTTCCACTCTGCCGGCCTCCTGTTCCCAATATATATGTCTATAAATCTAAAATACCTGCAGCCCATGATTTGAGGTAACCAGTCCTCTTTCTTGCAACAGTTTCCTCCCATATCTGAGATCAAAGTTAAGAGCTTTTTTTTGTGTGTGTGTGATTTGGATATAACAACACAGTGTCACTGTCTGATTTGAACCAGTCAGTGCCTACAGCTGTCAAACCCTTATCGCGGCAGTATTTTTCTCAATTAGGTTAGGTATAAATATCTTGAATATGTAATAACAGAGGATGGCGAAACAGGAATCAAATGGAGCCTAGGAATGGCCAAACATGCTTTTAACCGCATGAAGTCAGTATTAACATCTAGAGAGATTAACAACACATTATAAATGAGAATTGTAAAATTTTATGTATATTTAACACTACTATATGGCACAGAAGCCTGGACATTAAACAAGCAGTTAGAAAGTCAAATAGAGGCTCTAGAGGTGTACAGAAGAATATGTTGTATTTATGGAAACAAAAGCATTCATATACAGAGGTTCTTGAAAAACTAGGAATAGAAAGAGAGTTAATGAAATAAATAAAAAAGAGGCAAGTGAAATATTTCTGCCATGTTAAAAGATATAATACTCTTGTAAAAACCATACTGGAGGGTAAGGTTGCAGGCAAGTGAGCAAGAATTGGACAATGATACAAGTGTAGACAGAATGTACAGTCAGGGCGAGAGACAGTGTTGGAGATCATTGCAGCCAACCTTCACTGTGGAGACGTCACCTGATTGATTGATTGATTGAAATAGGTTTTCTTTTGGGGTCCGATACAGCCAGTCGATTATTTTAGCAAGCTCACTAACCACTAGTTCTGGTAACTTTATCTTGGTGAGCCAGCTCACTAACGTGGCTCTGGTAACTTTAACTGTTAAATTTATTGTTTGTGTTGCTCAGCACAAAAGTGAGGTGACCCACAGAAGGCAGCAAGTGAACTCTGAGACTTCTTCAAATGTCCGAGCCACACCAGCTAAAGAACAGCCCAAGGCCGAGAGCAAGAAACCTCATTATGAGTTTATGGGACCAGTTGGGACATTCTTGATGTTGTTTTTGCTTCCATTAACAGCATATTATATCAACATGACGTGTTCAAAGGTAAATTGTACTTATGTTTATTCATGAACTTATGTTTATTCATGTCAAGAGTACCTTTATTTTTGTTTTTATTTTTTCGCTTTGAGCTCAAGCTTAGTCCACATACATGCTACTACTAGTTGTGAGTGCCCTGGACTGATATTTACGTATGGATTAGCTTTCCCTTATTACCAGTGTCCTTCGCCATCAGGTGAACCCACTCCGACTTCTGAGATACTTGTAATTTATGTCCCCAAGTCAAGGATGACAAATCAACATAGTGGTCCAACTTATTATTATTTTAAAAAAATATTATTATTATTGCCAGTCTCCCTGGTCGAGGGGTTAGCAGCTTTCTCCGTAACCCCAAATACTCTCGTGGTTGATGTGAGCGCACGAGAATTGGAAGTGGTTCGAGTCGTGCCACTGACTTATGAGAGTATGGAGGCGGTCGCTCAGAAAGTCGTGGCGTACTGATGAGCGTAATCTTAGCCTAGGAATCAACATACAGCTGAAAGATGCTGATGTTGACCGCAATATACTGAAACAGGATGAAAACGCACAAACAAAAAAATTATTATTATTATTATTGGAATTACAGGAAATGATTGAAATAGTAGTTATAGAAATGAAAAAATGGGCCTCAGCTTGAATAATACGTAGGAGACAGGAGTAATGGTTATATAAAAGGAGTAGATCATGCCAAAGTGTGCAATTAAAGTAAATGGCATTAATTTGGGGGGAAATGCAGAAATTTAAATATATGGGCGCATGGATAACAACAGATGTAAGAATCTGTCCGTCTGGGTTGTGATCTTCCTCCATGGCAGCCTTGATAGCATCTGTCCTGTGAGCTTCCTCCATGCCAGCCTTGATAGCATCTGCCCACCAGAGTTGCAGTCTTCCTCCAACATCATAGCCACAATTTCTTTAATTGTAGGCACAGAGAGGTAGCGTTTTGGCTTTCATTGTATCCAAATAATTTCATGTGTTTTCTGTGCAAATTACATACACATCATACTTCCTACAGTATTGCTAACATTGTGCCTAAATATGCCAGCGTCAGTAACTTGTGTGCTTCTTGTATTCTGCAGGGAAAGTGCTCTATCCTAGAAGTCCCAAAACTGTCCAAGAAGGTGATTGCCTCATTTTTCCAGGTGGAAGCAGTCCTCATCTTTCTCGGCTGGTTTTTCTTTCAAGCATTTCTGGCTTGTCTTCCTATTGGCAGCGTTATTGAAGGCCAGCCACTGAAGTCTGGCGGGCGACTGCGGTACAGATGTAATGGTAAGACTGTTGTAAAGTCATTTTCTGTATTATATTTTTTGTGTAGGTTCAAACAGGCAGACTTGCCAGTTATTACCTATGTTAGACATGCAAGAACTAAACCTGACACATGGTTCACTTGTAAGTTTTGCAAAGCTATCAACTGCTTTTGTAAAGCAGTCAACAGTTTTCCCTCCCAACTTCCAAAAGTTTTCTTCGCCTTACATTATGTTTTATAAATCAGCACTTTATATAAAGTCGCCTATAGCTTTGTCAATAGTTTCCATAAGCCACAAGCTGTTTTATTAGAAGACCAGTAGTAGTTTTTCCAGTCGCTAAAGCCTCTTTTAGTTTATATAAATTACAGTTTCTATAAGCCTCTATTAGTTTCTGTAAACCTCCAGTAGTTCCTGTAAACCTCCTAGTTTCTGTTATCCTCCAGTAGTCTCTGTAAACTTCCAGTAGTTTCTGTAAACCTCGGTAGTCTCTGTAAACCTCCCGTAGTTACTGTAAACCTCCAGTAGTTTTTGTAAACCTCCAGTAGTTTTTGTAAACCTCCAGTAGTTTTTGTAAACCTCCAGTAGTTCCTCTAAGCCCCCACTAGTTCCTCTAAGCCCCCACTAGTTTCTGTAAACCTCCAGTAGTCTGTAAATCTCCGGTAGTTTCTGTAAGCCTCCAGTAGTTTCTGTAAACCTCCTGTAGTCTCTGTAAACCTCCAGTAATTCCTGTAAACCTCCGATAGTTTCTGTAAACTTCCAGTAGTTTCTATAAACCTCCAGTAGTTTCCAAAATAAAAAAATGATTTCTAAAAACCTACTGTAGTTTCCAGAATCCACCTGTAGTTTATAAAATCCACCAATCGTTTCCTTTACCCATGGATATTGTATGAAGTAACATATTTGTAGTGGTAATGTACACCCTGAAGCAGATGCTTTGTTCCTTGAAAAACGATGGCCAGACTACACTGAGTGTTGGTGCTTCCATAGTGTGCCCTTGTGATCGAGAATTGGGCCATGGGTTGGTTTCATCTGTAAAGGATGTGTGCATCTCCACTACAAATATGTTACTTCATACAATATTCATGGATTATGGAAATGACTGGCGGATATTTGGTGGAAGCTGCACAACCACAGTGTATAGCATGCTGACCTACCAGCCCCATGATCATGGGTTTCATTTTGCTTTAGCGCAGATTATCAACGTTGACTTGGAACTCTGAATCAGCAAAGCAATGCTCTGACTGTCCACCTGTCCGAGCTCTGATCCTAGAACAAAAGCCGTCCAAGGCTAGGACCTGGTGTGCCTTGCCATGACATTTAGTCTTTAGATTGCATTTCCTCGCCCTGCACTCTCCCAATCTGCACTCCTCCACCCGAAGCCATTGGCACAATGTGAGGAGCGCCACCCAACATTCAGCGCTAACAAAAAGCAAGTGGCACCGTCTACTGTCATACGGTAGCTCAGTGATGCCTGACTAAGACCTGCCAAGAATGCAGCTAGTATCACATGTCCAGTTGCTGGCCTGGAGGTCATGTGTTCAAATCTCCATGAGGCAGGTTTTTAAAAACAAGATTTTAACCCGGGCTCCTGGGTGGACCCAGTCTAAAATTTGTACCTGTCAATGGCTTGGGAAGTAAAGGCACCCAATGTGACATGAATCACTTCATACCTTGAGGGCCAGTTATTCTGTGAACATACAGGGCCAGCACCTTGCACTTAAAACACCTCAAGCTGTTTAAAGTCCTGTTTTCCTGTTTGTAAGTTGCATATCCTTTACAGGATGTCGCAGTCAACCCCAGCTTTTTTTTTTTGCTGTCTGCAATCTCTTGGCAAGTTTACATTCAGTAGTTTGCCATTGCTTTCTGAATGACCAGCACCTATACCATTTTATTTTTAAAAAAAAACCCAACACAAGGCGGTCTGCTGCTAAATTTCCTGCAGCTGTTTCGAGCGCGGAGTGCGAGATTATGAACTACGTCCGTAACCCCTTCGCCAGTAATTTGTAATTGAATGCTTATTATGTTTCAGGTTTCTTTGCCTTGGTAGTGAGCCTCGTCTTGTTGGGAGTCGCCGTCTACTTCCAGTGCCCAGTGACCAAAGTGATTGACAAGTTTCTCCCTCTCATGACCACGGCCGTCATCTTCAGCTTCATTCTCAGCATCTTCCTGTACGTGCGGTCCCGATATGTCAGCCCCTCCAAGTTGGCTACTGGAGGAAACACAGGTACGTCTGCAGCCTTGTTTGTAGAAAGCATTGATGGAATCATCTTCTGCCAGTTCGTAGAAAGATTGAATCATCTTCTACCAGTTATCTTCCATTGATGGAATCATCTTTTGCCAGTTATCCTCCATTGAGGGAATCTTCTGCCAGTTATCCTCCATTGATGGAATCATCTTCTGCCAGTTATCCTCCATTGGAGCATTCACCCTCAGTCAACTCACTCCAAACTGTCATATAATTAGGTATTTCATGCAGTTTCGTTCATAAAAAAGTTAGTTGCATATCCTTTACAGGACGTCGCAGTCAACAAGAGCATTTTTTGGGGGCTGTTTGTGATCTCTTGGCAAGTTTACGTTCAGTAGTTTATCACTGCTTTCTGATCGACCGGCAATCACACCATTTCATAAAATACCAACGCAAGGCAGTCTGCTGCCAAATCGCCCGCAGCTGTGTCTTGAACACAGGTATGTGGGATACGAACTGCATCCGTAACCCCTACGCCATGAGGGTTCGTTCATGCCCTCCATATATTATTCATTTCTGTCTCTAATTCTCTTCTCCATGTGCTTTTAGGTCTTCCGCTTTCATTTTGTAACTGTCTAAGTGGTTACGATGCCTGCCTCGCACTGCACAGGTTGTGGGTTTGATTCCAGGCTACGTAGGTCAGCATGGCCGAATGGATAAGAAGTCATGGACAGTTGGACTAAAATTCTGACCTATCGTCCTTGACTTGGGGACATTAATTACAAGTACCTCTGAAGATGGAGTGGGTTCACCTGATGGTGAGGGTCACTGTTAATAGGGAAGCTAATCCACACGCAAAATTCAGTCCAGCACTACTAGAAGTAGACTGCATGGATTACTCTTGAGTTCAAAGCCAGCAAGCTCCGAAAAATTTTTTTTTTTAAATTCTGGACTACAACATTCAGTTCACAAGTGTAATTTTCTTCAATACTTCTGGGGGTCATCGCTAGAGCTACAGAGTTCATGCTTTGTGTGTTTTCAACACGCTGCCCTGCGGAAAGAGACCAAGCCATTTGGGTTAAAACCCTCTGTAATCTTCTCACCTTTTAATCCTGTTTTCAACTCATTTCATTGGCCTTGTGGTTTCCAGGTTGATAGGGTACCTGCCGTGACAATAACCAAATAGTAAAACATTCATATGGATACATTTGAAACATTCACAGCAATACAGGAGTCTTTGGTAATAATTGTAGTGCTTTATACAAGTATAGATATTAAAGATAGTTCTATAGTAGATACGGCTGTTGGAGGTGAGAAATGTTAAATCTTCATATTTTATACCACAACATACGAGGTGGGGTTGCCAGTTTCAAAAGTATATAGTAAAAATTATATTTGGGTTCAGTTTATGTAGACGGCACTCAGCCTAGTTAGAAAAGGAGGAGCGAATGTAGATCAAATGTTATGCCAATAAGCTTGGGCGGTCATAATTCGCCATCTCACCCAATCACCATTCATTTGGTCGGGTCTGTGATGTCTGACTTTCTGTGAACTGATGAATCCTAATGTTCTAGGCATCTGTAATGTCTTCTCGTTTGTTGGTGATTCATTCATAGGCATCTATAAAGAAGGTAATTTGTCATTGCTTTCATTCTTGGCAGTGACCATGCTGGTCAGTGACCGTAGCCATTGTCTCCATAAAGAGATCTTCTGCCTACTGTCGTGAAACTAAACTATAACCATTAACTATCTTTCGGCTTCTCTCCTGCTTCATCCACTACCTGCTCACATGGTTTCACGTGACCCTGGTCTGGGATCTTAATGGGTATATAGAATACCCAAATAATACCAGGAATATGGCTATAAGACTCTGCTATTTGTTAACGCCAAATGTTGGGCATCGCTCATTAAATCCGACACCCCACATTGTGCCAATGACTTCGGGTGGAGCAGTGCATTTTGGAGGGTACATGCCTTATCCTAGTGAATGGAGATCCTAGGAAATGGAAACACTAAATGTCATGGCAGGGCAGACCAGACCCTAAGCCTTGGTCGGCAACTGATCTAGGATCGAAGCTCCGACAGGTGGACAGTTAGAGCATTGGTTTGCTGATCCAGCAGCTTCTGCAGCTTGTCTTCTTCCAGATGTATTGGTGTTACCTTTCCTCTGTAGTAAACTTGTCAGGCCAAGAGAGGGATCATGCAGCATGGGCAATACATGGTCTCTACAATTCAGCCTAGACTTCGTGTTGTGGAGAGGTATAACTCCGTCCCTGGTCCCTACCATGGGCTGTAGTTATTATGCCTTGTTTGAAGCACTATGTAACAAACTATCACCTGTCAAGATGGCAAGGTGCCGGTAATAGTATGGCCAGAAGACCAACAGGAAAGTACTGTCACAACTGTAATGCAGAAATCCAAGCAGTCAAAATAGCAACAGAGAATTTACTGAAAACGAATCATGGTTCACAGCCTGTGGTATTACGAGTATGCAGCAAACAATCTTAGAGGACATACACCTCCGTTTCAAAACTGGTCGATATTTATTGCTGTCTCCATTTCCCTGTAATACAGTTTCATCCAGTTTATTTTTAAATCCACAATTTAATTTATTTTGACCTGATTTACAGCAACATATTTCGTGATATTACCTTTCATTAATTTATTGCTTATTTATTCGAACTTCCTAGATAGTGTATTGTTTTAATTTCCAAGGTAATTTATTATTCTAATTTCTTAGGTAATGTAATTTATGACTTCTTCATTGGACGTGAGCTGAACCCTCGAATTGGTCCCCTGGATTTGAAGTTCTTCTGCGAGCTGAGACCCGGACTGATTGGCTGGGTTGTTCTCGACTTTCTGATGGTGGTTAAAGCCTACCAGGAAACTGGCACAGTCTCACCGAACCTGGTGTTGGTTACGTTGTTTCAGACTTTGTATGTTGCAGACGCCCTCTGGTTTGAGGTAAGTTGTGGCCTTTTCCTCACACTGTTCTGTGTACCGTGTTGTCATTAGAGAAAGCCGGGAAGTGCGGGCGATAGTATTGTCTGGAATGCTGATACGTGTTTGTAATGTCGTTAACTTTGAGAGATTTATATAGGGCACAATTTGTCAATGCAGGGCCCAGTGAAAGATGCCACGCGTCTACTTCTTGAAAGTTCATCATCGTGGTTAGAAATAAGAGCATATATAGAATCATCATCAAGAATGTCAATAAGCACAGATGGCCATGGTTCTCCATCTCATACAATCATAGATCAGGTATTACTGGCACTTCCTATATAGAACAAAAAAATGGATTAGGCAAGTGACCAGACAGTACAATAAAGCATTGAACTGCAGCCCCATGAGGAAACAACCCCACATGTGACATTGTGAAACAACCCCAGGTGCAGCTATTCGTGAAACAGTCCCAGCTGCAGCTGTTCATGAAACAGTCCCAGCTGCAAGTGTTCATGAAACAGCCCCAGCTGCAAGTGTTCATGAAACAGCCCCACCTGCAAGTGTTCATGAAACAGTCCCAGCTGCAAGTGTTTATGAAACAGTCCCACCTGCAAGTGTTCATGAAACAGTCCCAGCTGCAAGTGTTCATGAAACAGTCCCACCTGCAAGTGTTCATGTAACAGTCCCAGCTGCAGCTGCTCTAACAGCAGACTTATTTACATAGCATAGTTTCATTTAGTCTTTTGCTGTGTTAGTACTTATTTTACATCTGTAATGGCACTATTAGCCTTTCATGAGCTTGTCTACAGTGAATGAATCACCGACAAACAAAAATTAGAATCAGTAAGCTTTAATAGAACATGATCACAAGTGACAAAATGGATGCAACAGCTAAAGCCTTCGTCAGCACACAAACAACAAACACACACTGACAACAAACACACACCGACAACGACATGAAAAACTCAACATGTATATAGTAGTAGGAGCAGATCGCGACTCCCAACCTTTACCGAGGCAAAGAAACCTGAAACAACATAACAAGCATTCAGTTACAAATATTATACAAGAAAACAAGTCTAAACTCCTCCAGGTGTTAGCCCATATGTTCATAGACTCATATATATATGGTTCCGTCGCCCTGCTACTGAGTGGGTGCGTGGCGCGACACTGTGAGCTGTGAGTTTCGTGTGAAATGCTTTTGAATCTGCCCGATGTTTTTTTGGAAGGTGACTGCATGTTCGGAGTGATGGCAGATGGCTATGTCCCAGAGTTGACCGGTTGTTTGCCTTATGCAGAAATGCGTGGCTGCTGGGCTTTTGGTTGACTGCCACTGCCATCGACGATGAACTGTATTTCATGGACTGTGTGGGTGAACATCTAGGAAACATCCAGATGGGAAAATGACTGCCGATTCCATCAGAGATAAACTGGGTGTTTCGTGGGGGAAGTATTGTATTGACATACTGGCGGCAGCATTATGCACAGTGTATCTGTGCGGGCTGGTGTTTGTCGAGACTCCCTGTCTTTTCCACTTTTCACATTGGGCAGTGGGGAGCGTTTTGTGTGATATTCACTGGCACAGGAGCGGAGCATAATGGGGACGACCCGTTGCTGTGAAGTTGGAACTGCGACTAAGTAAGTAATATATATATATATATATATATATATATATATATATATATATATATATATATATATATATATATATATTAGGGGTGTACCGGATTTCGGCTCCGGCTCCGGCAAATCCGGAATCCGGCCATTTTTACAAATCCGGCTTCGGCTCCGGCTCCGGTCCAGTTTTGCCGGATTTAGGCCGGATCTGTGTTGCCTAGTCACGTGAATTTTCTGTACATGTTTCATGAGGCCACGTCGAATTTTAGGCAATAGCACAGTAGCACTTCCGGTTTACTATTTCTCGCTGATGTAAATAAGAATTTTAAGAAAAAAACACTCATTTTGAATTTTAATGGTGCATTACTTCATGAGTTTGTGGGACTTGAATATTTATTTTCGTAAATTTCTTTGGTCTTGCCCATAAAATAAAATGGCATCAAAATCTAAGTCATACAGCGCCGTTTGGGATTACTTCAAGGTTAAAGACGATGATTCAGCGAAGGTAATATGTAAGTTGTGTGACAAACAGTTATCGCGTGGACGATAAGATCGCCCCAAAGACTTCTCAACATCATCAATGCAGACCCATTTGCGATCGATGCACAAGAAAAGCTATGACGAAATGATGGAAAAGAAAGCATCACTGGAGGCCAGTGTATTGGCGACCACATCTATGATGAATCTGGGACCGTGTTTGCACAAAGCAAGCAGCAGTACCCAGCAGTCAATTGTGCAGGCATGGGACCGGGCCAAAATTTGGGACATCAACAGTCCCAATGCTAAACGCATTCATGCTGCCGTAGCCCGAATGATAGCCATAGATATGGAGCCTTTTCAAGTAGTGGAACGACCAGGTTTCAGAGAGTTGATGCATACAATGGAAAAAAGGTATGAATTGCCTTCAAGAAAGTACTTTGCTGAACATATCATTCCTGACATGTGTAAAAGTCTGAAGGTAAAAATTGCAGCAATGATATCTGACACTGATTACATATCATTCACAACAGATACGTGGACAGCTGAACACACCACTCAGTCATTTATGGGCCTCACTGGCCATTGGTTAACAGACTCCTTCGTTCTCCGCAGTGTAGTCTTCCATTGTACTGCATGTGATGAACATCACACGGCCACAAACTTGCTTGCACATTTTGAAATGATGCTGGATGAGTGGTCAATTGCACGTGAGAAGTGCCATGTTGTTGTGAGAGACAATGCATTCAACATTGCCAAATGCTTTCGTGATGGCAGCTATTCAAGTGTTGGATGTTTTGCACACACACTGCAGCTGTGTGTGCGTGATGGTCTTTTGAGTCAAAAGTATGTTGCTGGCATCATCAGTACTGGAAGAAAATTGGTAGGACATTTCAAACACTCTTCTTCAGCAACCAGTCGTTTGCATGAACTTCAAAATGAATTAAACCTACCACAACATCAGCTTATCCAGGACGTGACAACACGATGGAACTCAACGTTCTATATGTTACGACGTCTGTTAGAACAACGGCGCAGCATCAGCCTGTACTGTGTTGAAAATTTTGAAATTGATTCGGTAACTGGGCTAACGGCACAACAGTGGGCAGTCACGGAGAATGTGGTAGCTACTTTGGCACCATTTGAAGAAATCACACGTGAAATAAGTGCAGCTCAGGCATCAATATCAGTTGTGATCCCATTAGTGAAAACACTCATGGCTTTCCTCCAGAAAGAAGGTAGTAATGCTGGGATCAAAACTATGAAAGCAGCCCTGCTTGAAGCTGTTAGCAGCAGATTTGCGGACATTGAATCCAACAGTATTTACACCTGTGCCACACTACTGGATCCTCGATTCAAGCTGTGCTTCTTCTCCGAACGTGGTAGAAGTGATGCACGAGCCCATCTGCTGTTAGCAGCTAACTCCATTATTGATTCAGCAAACACAGTCAGTCCACAGGATCCATCAGCTACTATTAGTAGTAGTAGTACTAGTGTTTTGACTTCTGTGAGCACTGCCACACAGTACGAGTCCAGCCTATGGAGCTGTTTTGACACAATTGTCGAGGAAAATCCCACCGCAGATCGTTCTGCAAGTGCCGAAGGCAACAGCATTAACACTGAGGTGACACAGTACCTGTCAGAGCCACTTCAAACTCGACAGTCAGATCCAGTTTCATGGTGGCATGCCAATAAGCAAAGATTTCCAAGCATGGCTAGACTGGCGCAGGTATTTCTTGCACCACCACCTACAAGTGTGCCATCGGAAAGGCTGTTCAGTACTGCAGGAGACATTATCACTGACCACCGTAGTAGCCTTTTACCAGAAAATGCGGAGACGTTGATTTTCCTGAAATACAACTCGTCCCTTCTTGACTCTGAGAGTTCAACTTCACAGCCATAATGAAGACTGACTGAAATAGTGAAATTACTAAATGAATGTATTTCAATAAATTCAATCTGTTCAGTGTACTGTTGTTGTGAGTTGTAACTGAGCTGATAATTTGCCAACTGAAAACAATGTGAAAACTAAAAACTGAAACTGAAAACTAACAATTAAAATTACTAAATTAGCATTATGTGCTTATGTATTATGTTTCATCTTGAACTTATGGAACTTAATATTACTTAATTACTTATTCTAATGTAAATGTAATTATTTTACATTTAAATGATTTAATATGAGTATATGTCATCATTGTCATGTCTATAGTAATGAACTGCAGTAATGAACAGTCGAGTGACTCCACTCACCTAAGTCAAGTGATGTAGTAAGTTATTTTATTTTTATTTTTTTATTTGTAAATCCGGCTCCGGCCGGATCTCACTTCATAAATCCGGCCAAATCCGGCTCCGGCCGGATTTCAAAAATTTGAATCCGGTACAGCCCTAATATATATATATATATATAAGTTACTCATCTGTTTCCTTGTTATGGACTTGTGGTTGATTACTCCATGTATGATTATTATTTATCATTCTTGTCTAGGATGCTGTCCTGACCACTATGGACATAATCCATGATGGGTTTGGGTTTATGCTGGCTTTCGGTGACCTGGTATGGGTGCCGTTCCTCTACAGCCTGCAGCCACGGTTTCTCCTGGACAGCAAGTTCGCTCTGCCCTGGTATTGCCTGGCTCCTATTGTACTGATGAACTGTGAGTATGAATTCTACTGTTGGTATGTACGCAAGGAAATGTGTGTGTGCATATGTGACTGTCTAAAATCCTGCCGTTAGTGGATGGTACTACCTACTTTCTGATAGTGCTGAATGTTGGGCGAGGATATGCAACCAAAAGACTAAATGTCATGGCAGGGCAGACCAAGCTCTAAGTCTTGGTCTGCAATTGGTCTAGGATGGAAGCTCAGACAAACAGTTAGAGCAGTGCTTTGCTGATCTGGCAGCTTTTGCATCTGGTCTCATTCCATATGTATTGGTGTTACCTTTCCTCTGGAGTAAACTAGACAGACCAAGAAAGGGATCATGCTACATGGGCACCACATGGTGTCTACAATTGATCCCAGCCTTTGTGCTATGGAGTGGTTATTATGCCTTTTGAAGCACAATGTAACAAACTATCATCTGTCAAGAGTGCCAGTGGCAGTAGCAATCCTGCATGCAGTTCTCGTCTGGTACAGTTTGTGCGAGGTACGCCAACAGGCACACAGGTTTTGGGTGTATGAAAATAACATTCCTGTTCGTAGTCAACTAGTGGGTGGGTTGCCTGTGGTAATTCTTGTCCTGGGTGTGTTTCTTGTGAGTTTGTTGTTGCATGTACATGTTGCCAGAGATAGGTAGATAGATAGATGGATGGATAGAGACAGAGAGATAGATATAGAGACAAAGAGATAGATATAGAGACAGAGAGATAGAGACAGATATATAGATAAATTATACCGACAGACAGAGACCAACAGATAAATAGCCAGCCACAGCGACTATCTCAGCTTCCATTCCCATGCTGAATGTTATGTTTGGCTATGCCCCACTCTGCTCTGTAATCATCTTGCCTCTCCATCTAACAGTGAAACTCCATCACATTCTCTGATCAATCGTGTATACTATTAAATCATTCTCTCCAATGATTTCTTATTAACTACTTCTTCTTCTTCTTCGTTCATCCGGAGTTTTTTTTCGGATGTGATTGCGTTGTGCCTGTTTACAGCAGAGCTGCGTTCTTGCGCCGTTAGGCCGACACATCCGACTTCTGCGGGCATTTGTTGACCGGGTTAACCTTCCCGGGGGTTTCTTAGGACGTTTGACTCTCACTGTTGTGGTGTTATCTCCCATCCTAGCCGGCCCATATAGAACAGCCTAAGAGATCCTGGTCAACCCTCAAGGGAAGGCAGGGGCAGACCATGGGCATTCCCCGCCATCCAAGGAGGCTTCCATACTTGCAGAGCCAACACACAGCGCTCTGGTACTGGGCTCACCCAAGGAATCGTCACGTCCTGCACATGGCTGCTTAGCCTCACTTCCGTATATTGGGCCTTCCGTTCACCATAGACTGTTCTACCGGAAACCAGAAGAATGCAGTGTGCAGATGACATCCACACAGTGAGCTTTCGATTCGGACTTTCCGCACAATGGATTTGCTATCCGAGCAATATTCCATTTCGTGCCACTAGGACACTTTTCCACCTTTTTTGAAAGCCCACACAGTGAGCTTTTGATTCGGACTTTCCACATAATGGATTTGCTATCCAAGCAATATTCCATTTCGTGCCACTAGGACACTTTTTCCACCTTTTTTGAAAGCCCACACAGTGAGCTTTTGGTTCGGACTTTCCACGTAATGGATCTCCTATCCAGCAATATTCCATTTCATGCCTCTGGGAGGCTTTTGTAACCGACATACCTGTGGTATGAAGTGTGGCAGTCTGAATACTTCTTCATACACCTTTAAATGTCAATCTGTATGTAGTTAAAGTAAGCTACGGTCAACTTGAGCTTGTTGATATCTCCATAGAGCTTGTCCTCAAATGAAGCAGGTGTGGGCCAAAATATCTTTCTCTGTTCTGCATATATTGGGCAATCCTGAAGCAAATGTTTTGCTGTCATTTTTCCAGTTCGACAATTACATTCATCGGTATCTCCTATCTTTAGTTTATTGAACAAGTGGTATTTCAGCCTGTTATGTCCTGTGCGGAGTCTGAAGATTGCTACTTGTTCTCTTCTGTCGAGTTTGTAATATGCATCATCCTTCTGGTGGCCTGGATGCTCTGATTCCCATTTGGTTCTATAGGTGCTTTTTATCAACCTCTTTGCCTCGTTATAGGTTATGTCTATGTCAGGCTGTGGTAGTCGTCCGCCCTCTTTTGCCAGTCTGTCAGCCTCTTCATTTCCAGGTATACTGCAATGTGATGGGATCCACTGTATTACAACTTTTTTGGATTTCTGGCATAGACCATGGAGTGCTGCTCTTAGGTCAGCTATTTCTGTGCTGTTATTGCTCTTCAGTATTGAGACAGCTGACTTTGCATCTGTGAAGATAGCTATTTGCTTCTCTTTATTTTCCTCCATCAAGAGCATTTCTGCTGCAGTTTTCAGAGCCTCTACCTCCGCTTTGAAGTTACTTGAAAACTTTCCAGTTGCCACTAAATGTGTTTTTTTCACTCCATTTTTTAAATTTAGGAGAATTCCTCCTCCTCCATTCTCTATTGAATTTTTGGCTGATCCATCTGTATATGCATGGGTCCAATTGCTGCTTGGGTAATGTTCTTTTATGTAGTTTAGGGTTATTTCTCTTCTTTCGGTTTCATGCTGAGTGTTCTTTTTCTCAATACCAGGAATGTTTTCTATCATCTCAGGCAGTTGCTGCTGTCTCCAAGCTGGGAACTTGTCTGCATTGTAAATAGGTTTGACTGTTGATATGTTAAGTATGGGATCTGCCCTAATTTTTCGTTTTGCAGTTTCTACAAAGTTGCTACGCTTCAGTCGTCCCTTTCCAAAACCACTAAACCTTTTATACATAGGGTGGTCTGTCAATCTTCTAAATTTTTCTGCTTGTTGCTGGGCTCTGCTATCTCTTCTATCCTGCATTGGTTGTAAACAAGTGATCTTTTCAAGTTCATTAATAGGCGTTGTCTTCAGGCTTCCAGTTATGATTCGCATTCCTTGATTTTGGACTCTACTTATTTTGTTAAAGTTTGACTTAGCTGCTGTTGCCCAAGCTGCAATGCCATATTCCAGTACTGGCCTCACCCGTCCAGTATATAACTTCTTGAGAACTTTCTCATCTGCTCCCCACGTTGTACCAGCAAGCTTTTTCATGATTGCCATTCTTTGCCTTGCTCTTGTTCGATTTTTCTCAACCTGTGTTTTCCATGTCAGGCGACGATCAAAGGTGACTCCGAGATAGTTTGGATTTTCTTCATGGCGCAATATTTTTCCATTCAATACCAGCTTAGGTTGTTGAGTTTTATTTGAGAGGGAGAACACTGTGCATGTTGTTTTCTCCTCACTTATCTTCACTAGCCATGATTTTGACCAGTCCTCTAGTGCTAATAAGGCTTGCTGTATTCTGCTGTTAGCTGTACTAATATATTCTTCAGATGTCCATATGGCTAGTGTCAGGATCTTATAATTGGCTCGTTAGCTAACACGTGTGAGACAGTACAAGTAACGTGATTCGACGTAAGACACAGCAACACAAGTTCTATGGATTTATTGCCACATTAAATACAGAACGATAATTACAACAATCTACAATATATAACTCACGACGCTCACAACCACAATACAGCTCATAGGTCTGACGCTCAAGATATCAGTCGTTCGGCTTTCAACCACGGAGATTCACACAAACGCCTTGCTCTCATCACACATGTCCTTCCAGTCTCCGGTCCCAGCTTGGTCTGAGGTTAGCACGCAAGCTGCCCACTGCCTCTAGTGGTGTCACGTGTCCTGCGTGCGTCTGTCGTCAGCCTGACCGCTGGTCGCGTGTCAGGTAACAATCTTGTCAGCCGACAATTCTTGTCCGCCGGGTGTCGTAATGATGTTGCTGCATAGCTATACTATGTTAGGCTCTGACATTCTCCCCGGGTACCTCAATGAAAGATGTCATCTTTCATTCATAACGTATGTATATACTGGGGTAGTGTTAACTTCATGTCAGAGACTACTCTTTCCCAGTGTTATGCATGAAAATACATATATGGCATGGAAATATATACAAAAAATGTAAGTTGCATTGAAATGACAAATGAAGTACAACTTTTAACAGAACTCAGGTTTCATCCCCCTGATGGCTGGTTACCTCCATTGCAATAATACCCAGTCAGATCAGTAGTACCAGCTTCTCGCATCTACCTCGCAGCAATTTGAAAAAAACGTAATAATATGGTTGTTTTGCAACAGCCATCTAGCCAGACTGAAATACGACTTTACATAAGTCGCATTAAACACTCAAACTCTGACCTCATTTGGCCAGGAGCTCTTATGTTGGTTTGCAATGTTGGCAGCTCTCTGCCATGTTTGGTGGACGCCTACCCGGTGTGTTAACCATTTGAGCAACAAAATGTCTATTTATACAATACACATTAATGAATATGTTTCAAATTATGGCCCTTGGTGTAATTCATAAATGCAAGGGAAGTAATTTTGACAATCAAGAAATTTAATAAATTGCATTAATTATTTAATTTCTTAGCGTCATTGCTTGACGTTTGTTCATATTAACGAGAAAAAGTCGGTAATATGAATACATTAATCAAGATATGATTCTAAGATTACACTAATCAAAATAAATAAGTACCCAATTGGTGTATTATATTTTATAGATTCAAAAGGATTTTACAATCGTCATAAGTTTTTGAATATTTGTATATCGTCTGCTAATTTTGCTATACTTTTTAAATTACACAGGAAGTACACACGAAACGCAAAATTTAGTTGCTGTTACACGGTTTGAACACAAATGCTCCCGTTTTATTTTGTAACGGATAGTTAAATGTTCTCAAAGTTCGTGTTTGATGTTCTCATATCACAACTATCGGATTATGATGGAATGTTCTTATTTCCGATGTGTTCACAACTTCTGGATAAAGATTGAAGGTTCTTATTTCCGATGTTCAACAGTCGAACATTTTGGATTAAATTCGATGCAGAGGTGGTGTAGGAGTCACTGTTCAGTCCACATTTGCACACGTCGTTAAAATATCACGGTGAAGAAAATCACTCACAGCTGTCACTGTTAAATGGTAAAATTCGCTTCTGGTAAGTGGTTAAGCGTCTGTGACACTGTTCTTGGTGTATATTTACAATTAATAATGTTCTCTTTCTAACACACACTACACAATTATACTACACTCATTACCAGACTTAATTAAAATAAGTATATTATACATGTCGGTTTTTTAACCGTATCACAATTTCAATTATAGACCTTACACAGTAGGTGAATAGAAACAACATTCACTTATTGGTGGCTGTGTTGTTCTGAGTGTATTAGTACACTCTGCACTCAGACATTGCTTACTGGGTCGGTTGGACAACGGGACAAAAGATCGGCAATTGTATTGATTCTGCCTGAAATATGACGAACCTCGAAACTGTAATTTTGAAGCTTCAAGGACCAGCGAGCAATCATATTGTTGGATGGTACTCCGGCATTTATATACCGTAATGGACTGTTGTCAGTTTCGATGATAAAGTGACGTCCTAGAAGGTATCTGGATAGTTTCGTCACACTTTCTACTAAGGCAAGTGCCTCTAATTGCGGAATGGACCATGCCCGCTCTCGAGGCCTTAGTTTTCTTGATATGAAACAAATGGGATGCAGGATGTTGTTGTATTCCTGCAACAGGACTGCCCCAATCGCAACGGAGCTAGCATCTGTTCTCAACCTGAAAGGTAAATGGATGTTGGGCAATTTAAGGATGAGGTTATTCGAATTCTTATCAGAAAAGTATGCCAAAACTTTATGAAATGCATTTCGTAGGCATTCATCGTGTACAACTTTTTCAGGCTTATCCTTGGTTAGTAAGTTAGAAAAAACCTCGGTCAGTTCTGAAAAATCAGGAATGAATTGCCTGTAATAATTGATCAGTCCCAACAAACTCCGGACTTGTTTCTTATTAGTCGGGTGTGATAATTTTAGAATTTTGGAGACAATTTTGTTGTCTGTCATGACAAAGCCATTGGATATTCTGTACCCCAAAAATGATATCTCTTGGTAAGCCATGCTCACCTTTGAAGGCTTCACTGTCAGTCCGTGCTGTCTGATACGTTCTAGTGTCTGTTCTAGTGTCTTTATATGTTCCGTCATTGTCTCTGTATGGACACAGATGTCGTCAATATAGCAAATGATATTAGGAATGTCAGATAGGAGGAGTCGTGTCATGCGTACGAATGTGGCTGGGGCATTGACTAGCCCAAATGGAAGTTTGCACCATTCGTACAGTCCCCAAGGTGTGGCAAAAGCTGTTAGATGTCTGCTGTCTTCATGTACAGCTATTTGCCAGTAACCTTTAGACATGTCAAGCGTCGTAAAGAACTTAGCGTCAGTCAGTTCTGTCAGAAGATCGTCAGTGTTTGCCATTGGTTCAAGATCTAAAACAGTTATTTTGTTCAGTTTTCTGTAGTCGATGCAAAGTCGTATTGTCTTGTCCTTTTTGCGTACAATGACCATGGGTGAAGAGAAGTCTGATAAGGATCGTCTGATGATGATGTTTTTTTCTAAGTTGATAATTTCTTGATGTAATTGTTCTTTGTAATGTAATGGTATTGTGTATGGTCTGCATCTTATGGGTGTGTTTGATGTGAGTGTGATGTGATGCTGTACTAATTCTGTTTGTCCTGGGTTGTCTGAAAAGATGGTGTTGTACTGTTGTATCAACCGTTTGCAACTGTTTGTCTCTGCTTGACTTAGGTTTGGATTGATCTTGATCTCATTCAAGCAGTTTGTCGTGTCTAATGTAGGTGTTGGAATCTCGTCGCTAGAATCGTCATCTTCGTGATCTATTATCACGGTGCAAGCTGTCGTATCGTCTTGTTCGTTGTCTCTGTTGTGGTATGGTCTTAGCATATTTATGTGAAATATTTTGTGTTTGTCTTTTATTAGGATTTCATAGTCTACAGGTGAGATTTGTCTTGTCACTTTATAAGGTCCCTGCCAAGAATCAGTCAGTAGCTGTCTGTCACTAGGTAGTAGTAGTAGAACGTCCTGTCCAGGCGTCAATGTTATAGTCCTGTTACCTTTGTCTGCGTATTGTCTGTAAGTAGCACCAGATAGTTTAAGTGCATTTTTAGCAATTTCACATGATTTAATAATCCTTTCACGCAATGATGTTACATACACAAATGATGATATGGGTCTCAGTGTTGGAGTAGAATCAGTTAACATTTGGTGATAAATTGTTAATGGGCCTCGTGGTTTGGCACCATAGATTAGTTCAAAAGGAGAGAAACCGGTACTAGAATGTGGTACCTCGCGATAAGCAAAAAGGACAGCTGGTAAGTATACATCCCAGTTGTTGGGGTGATCTTGAGTTACTTTGGCAAGCATGTGCTTTAGATCCCCATTAAGCTTTTCTATAATCCCGCTCGAGTGAGGATGATAGGGGGTATTGAAGACTTGCTTCACTCCTAACATTTTAGTGAAAGCTTGGGTCGATGCGGCAATAAACTGAGTGCCTCTATCAGACTGGATAGTATCTGGAAACCCAATTCGGGAGAAGATATGGAAGAACACTTCCATGATGTCGTTGGCAGTAATGTTCTTTAGAGGAATCGCTTCTGGCCAGCGACTACATTGATCAATTAAAGTTAGAATATATTTATTCCCTCTAGTTGTTGTATGACTAAGAGGGCCCACAATGTCAACTGATAATTTTTCAAAAGGTCGACTGGCTAAGTCAGTGACTTGTAACTTTGCCTGTGGGTGTTTACCTTTTTTTTACTAGTTTCTGGCATGTATCACAACTTCTGCAATATGTTCTTATGTCATTGCAAAATTTTGGCCAATGAAACTGTGTCAAAAGTCTTGACCTGGTTTTAACATATGCCATATGACCTGCAAAAGGTATATCGTGAGCAAGATGTAAAGCTTGCTTGCGATAAGTAGTTGGCAAAACAGTTTGCTTCGTTGTAATATCACCTCTGGTGTAATACCTGGTGAGTATATCATTGTGTAAAGCAAAATGCCATTTCGCATTTTTGGTTACTCTTGCCTTTTTGCCGATCAGGTCAAAGTACTTTGACAGTGAAGGATCAGCTTTTTGAGCTGTTATGAATGTTTCCTTCATAGAGTCACTAGGTGGTAATTCTGGGCTAAGCATTTGTATAGCCTCCGTTTGGTTACTTTCATCTTGCACTCTAGCAGTAGCTCTTGTTACTGCGTTCACACACTCAATGACATCAGATGATGATGGAATGATATCGTCAATGATGTGATGAGAACTTAGTGCTGCATTAGCTAACATACATTCAATAGGTGATATGACATTTTCAGTGATGACATTTGGTGGTGATGTGTTATCATCAATACATAGTGATGTTATGTCATGATTATGAGGTTTGTCATTCACCTCAGGTAAATTTCCTATGATTATATCGCACACTGGGTTTGTAAGTGCCGCGACCTTTACTTTCCCGGTGAGGAATGGTGTTTCAATGTATGCCCATGCTAATGGATATTTTTCAATATTGCCTGAAAATGTTCTACATGTGATGTGTCTGCCTGTATAGTCTGTAGGCGTTATGAATGTTGTTTTCAGGCCAATAAGTGTACTTCCGGTGTCGCGAAGTACTGTAGCAAACTTGCCATTAACATACCCGTGATGGATGTCTAATCTGCCTTTTGAGTCTATTACCAAGTTAGCTTCCTCACTGGCAATAGGGATGGCGTGCCCGCATGTTAAGATACCATCTTCATAGAAGGTGTTACAGACAGTGCATTTGTTAGCACTAAATACATCACAAGCCTGTGCTGCATTCACAGGATGTTTCTCTGGATTTTCGTCTTCTGACGCTGAGCTATCGAACAAGGCGGCATTGGCTTTGTTGGTCATATGCCTGCCTCTACAATCCATGCGATGGTGCCCGTAAGCCTTGCAGAGAAAACATTTACGTTTACTTTTGAACGATTTACGTTCTCTGTCTTGACTGTTTACCATATTTTGCAAGTATGTTTGGTACCCTGGGTTTTTATCGCACATCTCGTTCAAATGGTGAGAAAATTTACAATGAATGCAATGTCTAAATTTCTCAGAGGTAGGCTTGTTTGGTTTTTGCCTACTATAGTTTTTCTCATAGTTGGCCGCTGCTACCCAGTTACTGTCAGTAGTTTCAGTGGCAAAGCATTGTTTGTTGGCCGTGTAATAGGCCGACCCACGTCTTTCAATTTCTTCCACACTTGTGCATTCATTCTCCTGTAAGAACTTAGAAAACGATGATGGGATAGAAGAAATGATTTTATCTCGAATGATGAGATCTTCTAATCTATCATAACTTTTGTTAATTTTGGCTGCTGAAGTCCATTTGCTGAAAACATCTCGGACTAAACAGAGGTAGTCAGAGAACGTTTGAGTTGATTTTGGACTCAATTTACTAAATTGTTCTCTGTAACCTGCCTCGTCTAACATGAAATGTGCCATGATCTTAGATTTAATGTAATGGTACTCTTTCCTGAGGTCTTTGGGGATGGTTTCAATGACTTTAAGAGGTTCCCCAGATAGACTCCTCATATATAGAATATTCCATTCAGAAAGTGGAACTTGGTAATGTTCCATTAAAGTCTCAAAATTTTGAGTAAAGGCTGCTATGCAGTCACCCGAGGTATAGTTACGTACGATACCTTGATACTTCTTATACTGGTTTTCTTTTTCCAGTCTTTCAGATTTCTTTGACTCTTTATTCATCGCAGTCTCAGTGTCAAGTTGTTTTATTTTCAACTGTAACTCTAGTTCTTCTTTCTTACTCTGAGCTGCTATTTCTGCTTTCTTAAGTTCACTGTCTATCTCAGCTTGTTTTAGGGCTGTTTCTGCCTCTATTTGCTTGGCAGCTTTTTCAATCTCTGCCTGTTTCAGAGCTCTTTCTGCTGCTCTTTCATCGCGCTCGGCAGCTTTTTCCTGAACAAGTAGGTATTCTGCGTATTTGTTCTCACTCCATTTTGTTAATTCATCACCTTCTAACTTCAATTTTAACCCCATATCGATGAAATCAAATAATGACGACATGATGGAGAAAATACGTCAATGAAAATCAACTACACAAAATATGTTATAAATGGTTAGTAATAAACAATTTACAATTTATTTTACTATACGATGCGTGCCTACTATTTGCATACGTAAAGTTAAAGTATAGAAAAATATACTCAAGTGCCCTGGATACGGTGACGAATGGTAGGACAATCGGGCTAGGAAAACTGTAGGGTCGATACTTTGGAACCACTAATGACCTCTACGGCAAGGTTATGGATGGTACGGAAAAACCTGCTTTGTTTTTGGAGAAAAATAAGTTAGCGTCTATTTGTTGGTGTGTGCCTGCAAGTCACTAAGTGTTGATTAGGTTTGGATGGCGTCGAGTGTAATTGTATGTCGTAAATTTGTCGTCAACAGTGTTTCTTTCAACAGAAGTTACACTCTTTCCAAAACTCTTAGCGTTCCACAAACTCAATGCACAAAGACAATCTATCTGTATTTGAACACTCAATAACATTGATGACACATCACTTACATCAAGATGACATTCAGTAAGGACATAGACATCAAGTTTACAAGATGGCGACAAGGTCAAAATGGCGACAAAATAACAATGCCGACAAGGTCAAACGGTGACAAGTTTCACAAATAACAAATGTTTTACACGTTTACAGGATCAAACAATATGTACTGCACATTTACTAATGGTTTTAAACATATTTAAACAATGTAGTAATGGATCATACTGAGACTTTCACGATCACATTTACATAGCTATAACCTTGACAATTTTTACAAGTTCAAGAATTATAGTTTTAAATACCAAAGACGAGCAACACACGTCTACATATATTAGGTTCTTAAACAAGGACGAGCAACCCACGTCCACACATGTCAGGATCTTATAATTGGCTCGTTAGCTAACACGTGTGAGACAGTACAAGTAACGTGATTCGACGTAAGACACAGCAACACAAGTTCTATGGATTTATTGCCACATTAAATACAGAACGATAATTACAACAATCTACAATATATAACTCACGACGCTCACAACCACAATACAGCTCATAGGTCTGACGCTCAAGATATCAGTCGTTCGGCTTTCAACCACGGAGATTCACACAAACGCCTTGCTCTCATCACACATGTCCTTCCAGTCTCCGGTCCCAGCTTGGTCTGAGGTTAGCACGCAAGCTGCCCACTGCCTCTAGTGGTGTCACGTGTCCTGCGTGCGTCTGTCGTCAGCCTGACCGCTGGTCGCGTGTCAGGTAACAATCTTGTCAGCCGACAATTCTTGTCCGCCGGGTGTCGTAATGATGTTGCTGCATAGCTATACTATGTTAGGCTCTGACAGCTAGGTCATCTGCAAAGGATGATGTGTGTACTCTGGCTGGAAAATTTTCTGTGATGTCGTTTATATATGCTAGGAATAATGTTGGTGAAAGAACTCCTCCTTGGGGGACACCTTGCTCCAACAGCATCATTTTGCTGGTTTGTCCTTGTACTTTTGTCCTGGCAGTTCTGTTCTCAAGGTAGTGGCTGATCCATTTATACATTTTCCCACAAACATGCATGTTTTGCAGTTTTACTTTCAGTCCTTCCTTCCATACTTTATCAAATGCTTTTTCTAAATCTATCCAGACTGCTAGTGTGTGCTTTTTCTCTTGGAAGCCATCCTCTATTTCCTGAGCTATATAGGTTATTTGATCTTCAGTGGATCTGTACTTTCTGAATCCTGCTTGGTGTGGTGTTAAGAGTTTGTTTTCTTCCAGATGCCATGTTAGCCTGCCATTGATAATGCGTTCCATTAATTTTCCTACACAGCTAAGTAGACTGATAGGTCGATAGCCATTTGGTTCTTCCGGGTCTTTTCCTTTCTTTGGGATTGGTATTAGTATAGCTTCTTTCCATGCCTGTGGGACTATTCCCCTCTTCCAGCTGTAATTTAGGACTGCTAGTAGTTTCTTTTTTGCCTTAGTGCCTAGTCCTATTAGCATTTCATTTGTGATTCCATCCTTTCCTGGTGATTTCTTCTTTTTTAGGGTATTCATTGCCTGTTCCATTTCTTCCATTGTTAGATTTGCCATCATATATTCTGCTGCTGTCTCTGTATTTGTATGATGTATCTGTTTATCTTTGATTGCTTTCTTCTGTTCGGTTGTAATATCAATGTGGTTTGCATTTGCATAGTGTTCCATTAGTGCATTTGCAGCCTTTTTTCCTGTAAGCAAGGCATTTCCTTGTTTAATTGTTATTTGTTTGTTGCTAGGTCCTTCATTGTTCATGGCTTTCACTAGTTTCCATAGTTTGTTTCCATCCCTGTCAAAATTCAGGTTTTCTGTTTTTTCCCTCCAACAATCTCTTGTTGTTTGATTTACTGTTCTTTTATATTTTGCTGAGATGGCTTTGAGAGAGATGTTCGCTTCAATTGTTTGTTCTCTCTCTGCTGTCTTCCTGGCATCTTCAACTTTGTCCTCCAAACTTTGTAGTTCTTCAGTCCAGTACGGTTTGTAATTTTTCCTCGCTCCTCTTGGAATGGACTCAGTGGCTGCCTGTATTATCGCTCTGTTTAGACTTTCCACCATTTGCTTTATGTTGCCATATCGTGTATTTATGTTTTCACAATATTTGTCTGTTAGTATGGCAAATCTGTCCCAATCTGCTCGTTTGTAATTCCAGCGGGGCAAGGGCTTTTGCTCCTGTGGAACATACTCCATATTCATTACAAGCTTGATTGGTCTGTGGTCACTACCTGCTAATTGGTCCAGCACATGGCGATCGATTTTGTGGAGGATGTCTCCTGTGCAGAAAGCTAAGTCTGGAGTAGAAGTGGTAAGCCATCTTCTGGAGTAGAAGCTCGGTGTGTCATCCGCTTTGTTGAGTAGATGGAGATTTGAGTCTATTTCCCAGTCCTCCAATTCATCTCCTCTTTTGTCAGTATCTGGGTATCCCCATCTTTCTGAACGGCTATTAAAGTCTCCGACAATAATGCAGTTTGTGTCAGTTATTTTCATGTTTGAGAGTGTAAGGTCCTTATCTGCTGGGCTATACAGATTGTAGATTCTTATTTTCACGTCCTTTATCATTATATCAACACCTATAATTTCCGTTTGGTTGTCAGAGATCACAGATACTTCGCTGCAAGGTATTGTATTTCGTGTAAGTATTAGAACTCCTCCTTTGTGTCCTTCGCGGTCGAAACGTGCGGCCTGATATCCTCTGACTGAGAATTTGTGATTGGCGTTGAGGTGTGTCTCTTGAATGCATGCCACATCTATTCTATCTTTATGAAGACGCTGTGTTAGGGAGTCTTTCTTCTTGTAAACTCCTTCGGCATTCCACTGTAGTATGTTGAGTGTCCGGGGTATTTGGTCAATAGCTCTTAACCTACTCCTCTGTGCCTTGACTCCACAGCACAGGGGAAGGTGACCACCAGTAGTCATGGGTGGACCCCCTCGAGGCAGGGGGCCCGGCACTATCGCCGCCTGATGGGACTTCACGGGATTAGCACCATAACGATTAATTTTGATTTGTGACATCATGAATTAAGTTACGTTGCACTGCTTTGTCAAGCCTGTGGCTCAGTACATCCGATTTCGACAAGCATTTATTCGGGATGCTTTCCCTAGCCTTTGACTGTCCCCAGTCTACCTACAAGGCAGCAGGTTTTACGTTGCACTGCTTTGTCAAGCCTGTGGCTCAGTACATCCGATTTCGACAAGCATTTATTCGGGATGCTTTCCCTAGCCTTTGACTGTCCCCAGTCTACCTACAAGGCAGCAGGTTTGTGTGTCTCTTCGTCTGGTCCCTCTCCCTTGACCTGTCCGACATGGGTGGCCCTACCAGTAGCTGTGCTACTGTCGGCATAGCTCTTGGGGTCATTGGGACGCACAAGCCCCTCTACCTCGTCACGGTGGACACACAGCAGAGGGGTTATTAACTACTTTATTTCCAACTCTGCTGTCACATTGGACCACTTCCTAATTCTCTGCCAACATTCATACGAACTTGATATTTTGCCCTTGTGATTTTTATGTGGGTTAGCTTTCCCTATCACAGGTGTCCCTCACCATCAGGCTAGCCCACTCCGACTTTAGGGGCATTTGTCATTTATGTCCCCAAGTCAAAGACGAGAAGTCAGCATTTTAGTCCAACTGACCGGTGTAGGGGTTGAACCCGCCACCTCAGCACACCGGGTGTTTAAGAACAAGCGCTCTTATCCGTTCAGCTATGCTGACTTAATTAACTGCATTTTATGCACTTTCATATGTGCATAAAGCTTATATCAAGGTATTGCTGATATATCAACTTTAGGTATTTAAAGTGATGACGTAATCTGAAACATTTTCAGAACCTTTGATGGTGTCTATATTGTTGTGTACTCTATAAACTGACCTGCAGACTAAAAGTATTTTGTGTGCTCCATATTCAGGTGTTGGCTTTGTCATCTTCCGTCTGGCTAACATGCAGAAGAACCGCTTCAGGAATGATCCAAAGCACCCAGCAGTTGCAGGTATGAAACAGTGTTGTATACATGTTGTAAGGTGAATACAACATACAAGTTTCCCTTGACATGACATATGCTGACTATGGTGCTGCATTGTCTACTGTTTAGTGTTTTTTTTTTTTTTTTTAAATGCTGCATATCCCTTACAGGACATTGCAGTCAACACCAGCATTTTTCAGCTGCTGTTGATGTACTAGGCAAGTTTTACGTTCAGTAGTTTGCCATTGCTTTCTGAATGACCGGCTCACATACCGACGTAAGTTACCAGTGCGGCACGATCTGCTGCTGAATCTCGCACAGCTGTTTTCCCCACATGAATATGGCAACGTCATTAATCCCTTGGCCAGGGAGACATGTTTAGTGGTACACACAAAATAATTCAGATAGGATCATGTTTGTTTTGTTATTTTCAGAGTTTCTAAGGGTAGACACTGTCAGATTACTCATATTTCTATTTCCAGAGTTAAATCTGTAAAGGTAGACCTGGCAGACTACGTATATTTGTTTTTTTCCAGAGTTAAATCTGTGGAGGTAGGCACTGGCAGACAACACATATTTCTGTTATTTCCAGAGTTAAGTCTGTAAAGGTAGACACTGGCAGATTACTCATATTTCTATTTCCAGAGTTAAATCTGTAAAGGTAGACCTGGCAGACTACGTATATTTGTTTTTTTCCAGAGTTAAATCTGTGGAGGTAGGCACTGGCAGACAACACATATTTCTGTTATTTCCAGAGTTAAGTCTGTAAAGGTAGACACTGGCGGATTACTCATATTTCTCTATTTCCAGAGTTAAATCTGTAAAGGTAGACCTGGCAGACTACGTATATTTGTTTTTTTCCAGAGTTAAATCTGTGGAGGTAGGCACTGGCAGACAAAACATATTTCTGTTATTTCCAGAGTTAAGTCTGTAAAGGTAGACACTGGCAGATTACTCATATTTCTATTTCCAGAGTTAAATCTGTAAAGGTAGACCTGGCAGACTACGTATATTTGTTTTTTTCCAGAGTTAAATCTGTGGAGGTAGGCACTGGCAGACAACACATATTTCTGTTATTTCCAGAGTTAAGTCTGTAAAGGTAGACACTGGCAGATTACTCATATTTCTATTTCCAGAGTTAAATCTGTAAAGGTAGACCTGGCAGACTACGTATATTTGTTTTTTTCCAGAGTTAAATCTGTGGAGGTAGGCACTGGCAGACAACACATATTTCTGTTATTTCCAGAGTTAAGTCTGTAAAGGTAGACACTGGCAGATTACTCATATTTCTATTTCCAGAGTTAAATCTGTAAAGGTAGACCTGGCAGACTACGTATATTTGTTTTTTTCCAGAGTTAAATCTGTGGAGGTAGGCACTGGCAGACAACACATATTTCTGTTATTTCCAGAGTTAAGTCTGTAAAGGTAGACACTGGCAGATTACTCATATTTCTATTTCCAGAGTTAAATCTGTAAAGGTAGACCTGGCAGACTACGTATATTTGTTTTTTTCCAGAGTTAAATCTGTGGAGGTAGGCACTGGCAGACAACACATATTTCTGTTATTTCCAGAGTTAAGTCTGTAAAGGTAGACACTGGCAGATTACTCATATTTCTATTTCCAGAGTTAAGTCTGTAAAGGTAGACACTGGCAGATTACTCATATTTCTATTTCCAGAGTTAAATCTGTGGAGGTAGGCACTGGCAGACAACACATATTTCTATTTCCAGAGTTAAATCTGTAAAGGTAGACACCGGCAGACTATATATATTTTCAGAGTTAAATCTGTAAAGGTAGGCACTGGCAGACTACACATATTTCTGTTATTTCCCGAGTTAAGTCTGTAAAGGTAGACACTGGCAGACTACACATATTTCTGTTATTTCCAGAGAGTTATGTCTGTCAGGGCAGACTACACAAGTTTCTGTTACCGACTAAAGTTGAAAATTTGTATCCCCAGACCTGGAGACTATACCAACTCCTACAAACAAGAGACTGCTGGTTTCTGGTTGGTGGGGCATCTGTCGCAAGCCAAACTACCTGGGTGACCTCATTATGGGACTCTCCTGGTCACTCACTACAGGTCAGCAAACTATTCAGTTACATTCTATACATTTTTTCAACCCGTTTGTGTTACAAGCTAGAACAAGAAGTCTTGAGTTACATATCAATTATAACCAATTATAACAAATGGTTGCGAATCAATATACCATTTGTGTTGCAAGCTAGAAAAAGAAGTCTGAATTACATAGAACCAATTGTAACATTTGTTGCAAATCTGTATACTATTTGTGTTGCAAGTTAAAACAAGAAGGAGTTACATAGAACCAATTGTAACAAATGTTGTGAGTCAACATACCATGTGTGTTGCAAGCTTAAAATGTCATTTGTATGGGTTACATATAACCAGTTATAACAAATGCTTTTGAGTGAATATACATTTGTGTTGCAAGCTAACAAAAAAATCATTCTCATGAATTACATACAGACGGCTGTGAATCCTTGACAATTAGCACACAACCCCAAAAAAAATTCCCTGAAGCCACAAAAATGTGCTGGTGAAAGTGAAGGTGGTCTCACAGCAGATATTTGGGGTGTGACGTGTCAGACCTTCACACATTCTAGACCACCACACTTCATATGAGGTGAGGTGACCATTGCCCTTTGTCACCTTTCCTGCCAAGACAATTCTGCATGATTGTCTGGTACCAATGTTTTATGACCCGGTGGACTCCGGTGCCTGGATGACCTTATTATAAATAGTCCTGCCTAGGCTGGGGATTGGAACCAAACTATTGTGTTCCCAGGCAAGCGCACTAACTACTATGCTGTGACAGTTCTGTAGAACATACAGGTTGTCAAAATAAGTGCCTAAATATTTTGAAAGAGGCTAAGACACAAAGGTAGCTCATCATTAACTTTTTAGGAGGAGGTAGTAAACATTTTATGATCCTCGTGAGAAGAGAAAAATGGAAACGTGATGTAACAACTGGCAGTGGGGAAAGAGGTAGAGGGAGGAAGTGAACATTTTGTGGTCTTTGTGAGGAGAGAAAAATGGAAACATGTAACACCTGACAGTGGGGAAAAGAGAGAAGGAGGCTTCAAGATAAGACTCTGGACAACGTGGCATCATGGCATGAAGGGATATCAGTCTAAGAATTGCAGTCGGCACCCCAGGGGTGATATAGTTAATACCTTGCCAGCCATATTCACTTCCCACGACAGTCTCTGGTATCTACTTTAGACTGCGTCAACTGAGCGCCCAGGTCAATTTTTAAAATCCGTTTCAATGTGATTTCAAACCCATAACATTCAGACTGCAGGCAAATGCCTAGCCGCCACACTACTGCCACTCCTGCATAGTTTATTGGGCTTAATCAGAATGATTAAATTAGCCGCAGAACAAATGCCTTTGATAGTTATAGTTAGAACACGCCTGGGATAACCCGGTCAACAAATGCTCGAAGTCGGATGTGTCGGCCGAAAGATGCAAATATCAAGCTCTGCTATAAACTGTGAGCACATTTGCATCCAAAACAAACATTATTGGATGAAGAAGATGTTAAGAGTTTCAATAATAATTTATTTTAAAATCCTGATGTTCATGTTTGATGTCTGTCTTCAGGTTTTGGCCAGATTCTGACATATTTCTATCCAGTTTATTTCTTGATCTTGCTGATCCACCGCGAGCGACGAGACAGTGAACAGTGCCGCCAAAAGTACGGAAAAAGTTGGGATCAGTACTGCGAACGTGTGAAATACAGGATTTTCCCCTACATTTATTAGAAGCACAACATACAGGTTATGTTCTTGACATTTAAATGAACGTGTATGATCCTGTTGTATGCACGACTTGTTTTAGTACACAGGGAACTTGAGATTGTAAAAACAAGTTCATTGTAATGTTAAATGCTTGGTTTAATTGCACAGGAAGCATGAGATTGTAAAGTAGAAATGCTTTGTTTAAGTACACATGGGGCGTGAGATTGTAAAGTAGAAATGCTTTGTTTAAGTACACATGGGGCATGAGATTGTAAAGTATAAATGCTTTGTTTAAGTACACATGGGGCGTGAGATTGTAAAGTAGAAATGCTTTGTTTAAGTACACATGGGGTGTGAGATTGTAAAGTATAAATGCTTTGTTTAAGTACACATGGGGCATGAGATTGTAAAGTAGAAATGCTTTGTCTAAGTACACATGGAGCATGAGATTGTAAAGTATAAATGCTTTGTTTAAGTACACATGGGGCATGAGATTGTAAAGTAGAAATGCTTGTACACATGGGGCATGAGATTGTAAAGTATAAATGCTTTGTTTAAGTACACATGGGGCATGAGATTGTAAAGTAGCAATGTTTTTGTTCACATACACAGGAAATATGAGATTGTAAATGCTTTTGTTAAGAACCCAGGGAACATGAGGTTGTAAAGTATAAATGTTGTGTTTATGTATACAAGGAACGTAAGGTTAAGTATAAATGGATTGTTGTATGTACATGAGGAGCATGACATTGTAGGGTGTAAAGACTGTTTATGTACACAGGGAACATACGTTTTCACACAACTTGTGTGTCATCATCATCTCATCTTGTACCCTACAGTGTTGAGGTGTAGCATAAACACCGGGAGAGTGCCCATTTATGGGCTTCATATATTGAGATTCCCTTGGGCTCTGTTATTCCCTCTGCCCATCATTTACATAGCTGGCCTTTTCTGGTTCCGTTTGGTCATTGCAACTTGTGTGTATTCATTACAATACTGTTTCTAGGTACAGGTTCTATACAACCCAATTCAATACAATACTTTTTCAAGGTACAGGTTCTATACAACCCATTTCAGTTCATTACAATACTGTTTCAAGGTACAGGTTCTATACAACCCAATTCAGTTCATTACAATACTGTTTCAAGGTACAGGTTCTATACAACCCAATTCAAGACACATTCTTTGTGTTTTTAAAACATTTTAAGTGCTTTGTTTAAGTGCACAGGGAAAAAGAATGAGGTTGTAAAGGTACACCTCGAGATCCATCACTTGGACTTAGTGAATGTTGAACTCTTGATAATGTTGGAGTAATTGTTCTATTAGTTATTTTTAGTATGTATCAATTGTATTTATAGTTAACTTTACTATAAGATATTGTGGTGGGAAAGAAAGAAAAGAGGCTACTATAAGATATTGTGGTGGGAAAGAAAAGAGGCAATGTCACTTGGGATTTACAGGCTCACCTTTCTCGCTCACATTGGACTCAAGCGTTGTACACACTGAACTGATTGTTGTGTGTGTGTTAGCTTTCCCTATTAGCAGTGTCCCTCTCCATCAGGCCAACTTCTGAGGTACTTGTAATTTACGTCCTCAAGTCAAGAATTACCTAGTGTGAGAGCCAACTTAAGCTAAGTATAATGGTTATTTGAGAGCCAACTTAAGCTAAGTATAATGGTTATGTGAGAGCCAACTTAAGCTAAGTATAGGGGTTAAGTGAGAGCCAACTAAAAATCACCCAAGCTGGCCCAGCTCCAGGTATGACAAGATAAGAAATTAAGATGTATTATTTTTGTACATGTGTATTGTTTAAACTAGTGGTTAAAAGACTGTAAAACATATTTTAACAGTATTTACAGTGCCCAGGGTTTCAACATGTGTTACATTGCCAGTGGTAAGAGGATTGACTTCATTGTGCCAGATTTAATCCACATGGCTCGGTCTGTTTCCGCGGGTGTTATATTGTCATTTATCCATCACAACAAAGGTTCCACAATGTACCCATTACAACATTAAAGGCTTATTAATTAATATATTAATTTGATCCCCTAATTGTTACTAATACACAATCGCCACTTCCCACAGATGAAAATATATACTCCGACATTGTTTCTTCATATTGAAATGTTTAATTCTGTAAAATTCCATGTTTTCATATTGAACATATAAATCAAACATTCTTAAAATATTGTATATTGGCATTTATGAGCTGCAACACTATTGAGATATTTCACGTTTGTATTGCCAGTTTGTAAATACGGACACGAACAAGTGTTTTCACTCATTGTACACTTGTAACCTGTTTTTTTGTTTTTGTAACTGTTAATTTGTGCAGTCATGCAACCGTTGCCTGTAGCAGCAGTTTTACAACAGTGCATTAGAATGTATTTTCTTTTTAATAATGCCGGTTTAGTAATAATAGTTTAGTAGTTGTATTTAGTAATGAAGTCGGCATCTCTGGCCTGGGGTAATGAATGCTGTTTAATTATACAGGCATGCCAGGTAAGACGTCAACTGCAGATGATTTGTTAAAATGGTATGAGCATCAGCAGCACAGAAATGTGAATGTAAAATTGCTTAGTAATATCACAAACAGCCAGTCAATGCTGGGGTTGATTGCGATATCCTGTAAAGGGCATGCAACTAATTTTGAGCATGGCTGATGTTGAAGATACATTATTTTACTCTGTCAGAATTTTGGTGTTTTCAGCAAGTTTCATAAAACCCAAATTAATTCAATTTCATATGTGGCATGGACTAATTATGCAACATAGAAGTTTTTAACAGCCATAATTATGTAACATGGGCCATCATAAGATTTGTGTGTGTGTGCTCGCTCACTTTTAACTCAAATGTAGTCCATACATGCTCTTTCTAATAGTACTAGGTGAATTATGCGTGTGGATTCGCTTTTCTTATTAGTTGTCTGCCGCCATCTGGTGAACCCACTCTGACTTCAGAGGTACTTGTAATTTACATCCTCAAGTCGAGGACGAGAAGTCAAGTTTAGTCCAACTGATCGGTGTAGGGGATGAACCGAACCCCCTGCATTAGCGCACTGGATGTTTAAGAATGAGTGCTACTATCCATTCGACCATCATAAGATTATATTATTTTTGTTTCTTAAATTGCAAGTTTAGCATTTTGTTTTCTTCAAACTGGGTGCCATCTTCCCAGTTATGGTTTGTCTATCATCAGTTTTCGTATCCCAGGTGTAGTTAATGCTGTAAGATACGCATGAAATGTATTCTCATTTTCATATTAGTATGTCATAAATTACAGCTGCTTTGAATTATCCCGCCACCACCACATTGCCTACCTCACTGATTACCTCAACAAGAACAACTAGTCTCTAAATACCTACTATATCTTGACCACTAATAGATTTGGATGGAGTCATCTCTGTAAATTAGACAAGATACACATACACACACATATATCACCCTTATTACAGTGATTATAATTAGTATAGTGAATTTCTTTCCTGTTCTGATTTGCCACTTTCCATCCATTATTTTTTTTTAATAGTTTGGTACCTTTCAAGGCTTTTTCCTTTCAGTTTGCTGCTATTTTTGAGACTTTCCGATGTGTGCGTTTCCTCATTCAAGTTCTGTCCAATTGGTCTTTGTGAACAAGGCAGTTCACATTCTGAACTGTTCGCTCTGGTTCTTTGTTTCACTTTAGTTTTTAACCACAGAAACCATACACAAAATTGTTGATGGTTTTGTTTCAATTCACATTGCATTGAATCACTTGGCTATACTGGCTTGAATGCCCAAAAATAACTAGCCCTGAGCAGTGTGTGTGTAAATGTTAATGAATATTGTGACAAAGATGAGGGAACAGAATGATTATTGTGACAAAGATGAAGGAACAGAATAAGTATTGTGACAAAGATGAGGGAACAGAATGAGTATTGTGACAAAGATGAAGGAACAGAATAAGTATTGTGACAAAAATGAAGGGGTGGAATGAGTATTGTGACAAAGATGAGGGAACACACACAGATATTAAAATCAAAAGAAATGAAGCTCAGCACCAAACTTAGAATTGTTAACTCTAACAATAGATCAATAGCACTAGATCAGAAACATGGACTGAAAGCAAACTACAAACATTATTGTCTGCAGAATAGAAGGGCTGATATGGTATGACAGAATGAGCCATGTGGAGCTCATGGAGAGAACTAGACAAATACCATTGTATCCAGAGATACTGACGCTGGATAGGACACAGCGATAGAATAACTAGAAAGTCCCGTGTGTGAAACCCACAGGGCCAGTGCAATAGAGGGGGGCTTAAAATCATGTGACACCGTCAAGAACTAAACGTAAGCAGAAAAATGTCAGGCATCTGTGAAATTATGTGTTAACAAACACCTTTGCTCAAGTGTTGACACTGTCAAATTATTCAGTATTTTGGGTCTTGGGTGTTTTTATTAAATTATTTACTGGTTGGGGGTGATATGCAACCGGTTGTGTTTCCTGTTTTACTGTAGTAATTACGTTAGCCATTTTATCATTTAACAATGTTTGGAGATGGTGTGCAACCGGTTTTGTTTCGTATGTTATTATTATTTTTAGCCATTTTGTTAAACAATGTTTGGGGGATGGTGTGCAACCGGTTTTGTTGCTTATCTTACTGCAGTAGTACTCTATCCAATTTGTTTAACAATGTTATAACGATTGACATCCCCGCACCTTGGGTAAGTGCTCCAATGCAGCTGCCTCCTCAAAATATCTTGTCATTGTTCCCATGAGGAATTGGTTGTAGCGACTAGTCTCTCGCCCTCAAAGACCCCCAACTGACATGCTTGTCCACATTCTAGCCGTGTAATTGAATTAGTGCCAAAGACTTGTTGGTATTGATCAGCTGACCCTGTCCATGCTTCTTCCTGCTTGTATTAGTGCCTTTTATAGTGGCATGTCCGTGTGCGTACATCCAAGTAAATGATGTGATTCGTGACTTTCCAATGCTATCTACGCACTCAGTACAAATCTGCCATTTGCAATGTTCAGATATGATGGTCGCGCATATGACTTCTGTTGTTTAACGACAATAGGGCAAGCTCTGTTTGCAACATTTTGTTGCATTTTTACAACTTTTGTTCAATTGTATTAAGTGTCAGGCATTTAAAACATTTGCAGACATTTGACCTCACTGAAAGATGTACTTATTTGGGTATAGTTTTGTTTTCAGTATTAAGCAGAACTATTCTTTTAATAGGAAGTTTGTCTTATTTAATGTTTAAAACTGCTTTTGTACCATTGTTTATGAAATAACTGTTTTATGAAGCATGTTGGCTATGAATTGCATACTTTATGTCACATTGTGTATCTTCTTCCTTGTAAGCAGAGACTGCTTGTTGTGGCAATGTGTGTTTGGCTTCTTCTTGTTTCGTTGGCTTGAAATGTGTCTATAACTGCAATGTTGTCTATTGTATAAATTTGTTAGTTAACTCAGTGGTCCGTAGAGATTATGGCTTCTCTAGAAACCGGCAGCATTGTCTGACTGTTTTTATTTATCTGTAAACATGTTTCTAAAATTAAAAGACCCCCAATTCCATTTTTGGTGACAAACTAGATAGAGGGTGCTAGACCTTCATAAGTAGAGGGTGCTAGACCTTCATAAGTAAAGTTAGAGTGAAAATAACCATGCTAGAGGAACAGTTGTAGGAAATTGTCTTAACAGGAAATTTATGGAAAGTTGTGCTACAAGGTCAGTTGCAGGGGACATCACTCTAAAAGGAAAGTTTTGGGAAATCATAAGGGTATGATAGAGAACAGTCCACCGTTGATGTGAAGATAACAACACATTGATATTTCAGTAAACTAGTATATATACATGGCCTGTAGTTTGACATTTACAATGGTCAACCCAACAAAGGCAACAGTGACTTGGTTCTCGTTGAATCATATTGTCAACACTCCAACACCAACTGTAATGCTGTGTTCAGAGACGGTGGAAAGAACTCAGGCAATGAATTACCTGGGGATACTGGCCCACGGTTCAATCCCTCGTAGGTGTGAAGATAATCTTTCCCCCTTCAGACTAAGCCCAGTTAAATAACAACAGGCCTACGGGGCGATATTTACTTCTCAGCTTATAGCCTCCTACATAGTCGGGTTTCACCGTAACGAGAAACTGTGGTTCTCGCGCGTCACACGAGTGCTTGACAAGTACTGGTTTCAACCACGCCACTAGATGATGATTGAAACGTACTAATATCAACCTCGTCGATTAAGGGAATCAAATGCAAACTCTATTCAAGAGGAATTCTTCTATTAGAAGCATAACTCCCTCAACTGCCCCATTATTAAGATAGGGCGTCGAATGTATGGTTAATTTGCGTCCACCAGACTGCTCGATTGAGCTGGCTCGCAAAAACACATTCCGTCTTGTCTGTTGAAGACTGGTCTCAGCTTAATCTAGGTCATAGTACACACACAGGCTTGCTACACAACTAGCCTGCCTGGTCGAGACTTAACTAACAGCTGGTGTTTGCTGACCCGAGGTCAACGTGTACATATCGTTCAGAGCACAGATACGGCGCAACTGGCCGGCCTGGTTGATAATGGACCCACAACTGTAATACAACTTTAGTTAAGCGACGCCAAGTATAAAAGTGTTTTACCTTTAAAGCTTAGGAACAATTACTCAACAGACAGCGATCCGGTAGGTTCATCAAGCCTTGGGCTGTAGGTCCACTCTCTGGATCCCCAAAGGTACAACATGATACAGCTGGTCAAAGACACGGCCTCTCGTCTCAGGGACAACAATGCCACCACTGTAGATCAATCTCTGCTTCCGTAAGAGCTTCACAGATTACAGCTGGCGGACACGGCCGTGAAAGGATAGCTACCACAACACCATTAGCTGTAGAACATTCTCCGGCTCCCCGTGATGCCACTAATACAACTGGCTATCGAAGCGGCCACCTTTCTTGATGACTGGCTACCGAATGGCCTCTTCGTGTCAGGTCCGGAAGAACACGCTCACCGGATTCTCCCGAAGAGTTCCGAGTATATTACCTCACGAAAGTGAAGGCAACTCATCATTCCCCGAGTTTTAGCAGAGTGTGCGATTTACGACAGAAAAGATCTACGCACCCTCAAAGAGTTGCGTTATGTTTCTCGGGACCCGTGGAGTTCATGACAATCCCGATACATAACATCTCAAGGACCCAGAAGACGGTCCTAACTCTTACTCGGAAATCCCCCTCACCCGCCTTAAAATGTGGCATAGCCACCAAGACGGGGTGGGACATAGTGGGTATGGTGTTGTCCCGTCTGAGAACCACGTGCGTTTCGCGACATTAGCCCCTCACACAAACAAAAGTGAGGTATACCGAACTTTTGTCTCGAAGTGGTCTCAGCACGGGCAACCCCCAACTCATCAAAATCAGGTTCGAATATCCCAGCCGGGAATACTCTTCCTTCCACGCAACTCCCTATAAATCCATAAGGGTGCGTGTAATCTTGACCAATAGTCCCTAGACAATACCTCAGCGCCCTCGTAAGGATGCGTACTGTCAACTATGGTCTCGCCTGCCTTAACAGGACTTCCGGTAGTCTCCACTGCCAACTAGCTTTCCAGAACGATTTCCCTTGTCATCCTGGGGAAAATAAAGCTGCTTAGCATCAGGCAGAGGTCCTACCTGGGATTCAGTCAATCGTTTTGGTGGACCTCCATCGATCCACCGACGATGTCTTCTCCTCAGAGGTCTGAGCGAGATATCAGAGGCAGTACCTAATAAGGAAGACGGAGGCGTCCTCTCGTCTTGGTTACCTCTCTGAATCCTCTCCTGTGGTGCCTTTCCGTCCGGGAACGACACACGATAGCTCTTCTTGTAGTGGTGTCCTCTCCTCGTAGGATCACTACCTTTGGCCATCTGATCAAAACAAGTATGCATGGTTGCATCTTGTTGCCTATTGACCTCGATAACCTCAACCACCATCGGTCGGTTACCCTCAGGCTTATAATGTGCACATAGACCAGGTGATAAAGGCCAAGCGGGGTTTGGCAGCAGCAAACTGTGAGCAGCGCCATCTATGTCTTCTTACGAGGGGCTGGTCATGTCTGTTTTGGAGTATGCAATGGCAATCCTGACTCTCAGCAGTAAGCAGATAGAAAGGATGGAAAGGATACAGAATGAACCTATGCGCATTATTCTTGGATGTACAAGAGATACAGCATGCAGGGCGATGCGCTACCTTCTTGATTTTCCAACCATTGAAGAGAGAATACAAGTTTGCAGGGCACGCGCCTACCTCAGAATTAACGCAAACACACAACATCCACTGCATAGTGAAATTAGGAAGGTGAAGGGCAGCAGGTTAAAAAGAGGACGGTCGTGGATGGGTCAAGCCGAAGACATTCTTCAACAGGTGTGTTCACTTGAGGACTTAGAACCTGGCGAGGAGTTGTTGCAAGTGCCAACAGACTTCTGCACATCCTTTTCAGTTTGCATCCAACTAGATAGAAAATGCAGACAAGAAAATCCGGCTGCTGTTGAGGCTGAAGTACAAGCGTTGATTTTCGAGAATTCGCTAGACGGTGACGCGGTCATCTACACAGATGGGTCGGTCGTCCGACATGTGAGAAGCTCATGGGCCTTTACAGCTCGGGTCGGAGGGAGAATTGTGAAGGAGGACTCTGGTGCTTTCACTGAAACCACAAGTAGCCTGACCATGGAAGTCATGGCAGTAAGTAAAGCAATAACATGGCTCGAGACACAGACATTCACCAGGGCTTGTTTCCTTAGCGACTCAATGAACATGATCAAGAGGATAGAGTAGGGGTCGATCCGAAGAGAATAGTTGCTGCCTCTGAAGCGGTCTCGGCTGGCAAAGATTAGTTTCATCTTCGTGCCAGAGCATGCAGGAGTACAAGGAAATGAGCGGGCTGATAAGCTCGCAGGTGAGGCTACTGTGGAGGGCGGACGCGCCATGGACCAGGCTGACATTCTGAATGCTCTACGTGAAGTGAGACTTTTGCGAGAACCAAGTGATGACTGTGAATCTACAACAATGGCCAGACTGCGAGAGCAGCAAATTAAAAGAGGGGTGGCCAAACAAGAACACTACGCAGGAAGCCAAAGAAGATTGATAAACCAACACAGAACTGGCGTCGTTAGCCGCTACACGCTGCGGGATTTGCTGAGGAGGGGAACCGAGCACTTATGGACTGAATGGTTCGATGTGCAACGAGGATGATCTGTCGACTAACTAACTAACTAACAATTGTTCACATCTTGAAAATTGTTGTTTGTGTTGGGGGGTGTTGTATATAATAAAAAAAAAAAAAAACTCTTAGTAACAGTCTTGTCACAGAAGTCAGTGTTTTTAAACTTCCTACTCCACACATGCTGGCTCTGTAGCGGAGGGGTTACAGATGCAGTTTATGATCCCGCATTCGAAACACAGCTGCGCGCAATTTGGCAGAAGACTGCGTTGCGTTGGTTTTTGTTAATAAACAAAATAGTATGGGTGCTGGTCGTTTAGAAAGCAATTTCAAACTGCTGAATGTAAACTTGCCAAGAGACCACAGTAGCAAAAAAATGCTGGTGTTGACTGCAACATCCTGTAAAGGATATGCAACTAACTTTTGAACTCCACACATACACTTGCTGGAATTACAGGCATGCATCACCATACTGGAACTTTATTCGCAATGAATTTCTATAGGTTACACTCACTGATTTAAGATTTAAAAAAACGGATAACAGAACGCTGCTTCTCTTTGGTGCATGCCAAAACTGAGGCGACTGCCGTTATGACGGGTTAGAAGAGAATGCATGATTATTGTAATTTCTATGAGTTTTTTTTTTATATCACACTTAAGGTTTTCACATGAAGCCCCCTCATATGATAACTTGTTTATTTGATCTGTTGTGTTCATCTTGAGTTTGAGCATTTTCATGTAAGAAGATATACAGTTGTATTTAGTGTGTATACAGTACAGGGTATGATGGCCATGCTACACTGGTTTTATAGCTGACAGATCAGACACAGTAACAGTTTGAATGTGACCGCATCAAATTTGACATTTTAAAAACCACGATTCTGTCAAAATAAATGTGATCAGACAAGAAAAATTAAATGCAGTATATTACTAGCAGAATAATAAAGTCGCCTGTGATCATAAGGATAGCCAAGAATAGCAACACTGACCTACTATGCAGGTCATAAAGAGGCGATGGAGGAGTGGCATGAGAGTGTCTACCTCATTCCATACAAAACTTTAGCGGTAGCATCCAGTCAGTCAGGGGGCTTGGTTGAGCGAGTATGCTCCACTGGGAGGAAATGTGCATACGTATATGATCAGGGGGCTTGGTTGAGCGAGTATGCTCCACTGGGAGGAAATGTGCATACGTATATGATCAGGGGACTTGGTTGAGCGAGTATGCTCCACTGGGAGGAAATGTGCATACGTATATGATCAGGGGACTTGGTTGAGCGAGTATGCTCCACTGGGAGGAAATGTGCATACGTATATGATCAGGGGACTTGGTTGAGCGAGTATGCTCCACTGGGAGGAAATGTGCATACGTATATGATCAGGGGACTTGGTTGAGCGAGTATGCTCCACTGGGAGGAAATGTGCATACGTATATGATCAGGGGACTTGGTTGAGCGAGTATGCTCCACTGGGAGGAAATGTGCATACGTATATGATCAGGGGACTTGGTTGAGCGAGTATGCTCCACTTGGAGGAAATGTGCATACGTATATGATCAGGGGACTTGGTTGAGCGAGTATGCTCCACTGGGAGGAAATGTGCATACGTATATGATCAGGGGACTTGGTTGAGTGAGTATGCTCCACTGGGAGGAAATGTGCATACGTATATGATCAGGGGACTTGGTTGAGCGAGTACTCCACTGGGAGGAAATGTGCATACGTATATGATCAGGGGACTTGGTTGAGCAAGTATGCTCCACTGGGAGGAAATGTGCATACGTATATGATCAGGGGACTTGGTTGAGCGAGTATGCTCCACTGGGAGGAAATGTGCATACGTATATGATCAGGGGACTTGGTTGAGTGAGTATGCTCCACTGGGAGGAAATGTGCATACGTATATGATCAGGGGGCTTGGTTGAGCGAGTATGCTCCACTGGGAGGAAATGTGCATACGTATATGATCAGGGGACTTGGTTGAGCGAGTATGCTCCACTGGGAGGAAATGTGCATACGTATATGATCAGGGCGCTTGTTTTAGTTTAGTAGCATGCAGAAACCCTAGTGTGTGGTACGTCTTCATGACAACTTTATTGATATGAAAGATGCAGCAGTTAAACCTTCTGTGCCTTAAATGTGCATTTGAGTGTCCTTTTACTTCTGTTTATTTGCTCATTATTGTTTGGCCACATTGTATTTACATGAAAATCATGTCCTGTCATTTATACATGTGTATTTTCCATTTCTAATTTGTGTTATCTGCACATTAGTACAATAAACATGTTGAAGCACCTATGCATGGCAACGATTTTCCCTGGTGGTTTTGATTTCTTTATAATTTATGTTGAATTGACGTGTTTGGTAGTCAGTGGACTAGAGAGTTCAACTTGACATTGTTTGGTCAGTGGGTATGAGAGGTCAACTTGACATTGTTTGGTCAGTGGGTATGAGAGGTCAACTTGACATTGTTTGGTCAGTGGGTAAGAGGTCAACTTGACATTGTTTGGTCAGTGGGTAAGAGAGGTCAACATCACGTTGTTTGGATATCCAGATTTCTAACTTACTTCAATTTGGTTCTTCTCAAAATGAAACCTTACCTCTCAGGCCAAGTAGCGGAGACATTACCCCAGTAACATTCCAAGTAGATAAGACATTACCCCAGTAACATTCCAAGTAGATGAAACATTACCCCAGTAACATTCCAAGTAGATGAAACATTACCCCAGTAACATTCCAAGTAGATGAAACACTACCCCAGTAACATTCCAAGTAGATGAAACACTACCCCAGTAACATTCCAAGTAGATCATACACTGCTGTCTTGTTTTAGTGATGACTCATCACATTCATGTTAAACTAACTAAATATTACAACCCACTGTCAGCGACTTCCTTTGTGCAGATGTATGGAGACTTGAACATTAACAGAAACTTATCCAACAAACTTCGAGCTGTTGGATGCAGATTTGAACATGAACAGAAACTTATCCAACAAACTTTGTGCAGTTGGATGCAGACTTAACATGAATGGAAACTTATCCAACAAACTTTGTGCAGTTGGATGCAGACTTGAACATGAACGGAAACTTTTCCAACAAACTTCGTGCAGTTGGATGCAGACTTAAACATGAACGGAAACTTATCCAACAAACTGCAGTTGGATTTAAAATCAACACAAACTAATCCAAACGTTTCAAATCTCACAAGAAAACAGTACACGCTGAAAAGCGACAAACTACTGTTGAAATTCTAGTCACACCTCTGGTTGAAAAATTGAAATCAATTCTCATACAGTATATGTTTAAATCTGAAACTTAATGTTTAAAGTAAGTGGAACTGTAATAGCTAGAGTGCTGCCCTGCCAGGACTGGCCCAGGTTCAATGGCCAGCAGAGATTGTGTTGTTTTTCTCTGACCAGTACAGTCCTGGGGTCAGAATTGGTCTTTGAATACAATTTGGTCCACGATATGTCGAGGTGGCTGCTATTCACTCAGGTAGACCACAATTTTGTAAGCATAAAGACTTTATAGTCTCTTTAAAATCTACCGTGAGGACATTTAAATATGTGACACTTACTGACACCTTGCCATCTTGACATATGATAGATTGTTGCATTGTGCTTCAAAAAAGGTGTAATAACTACAACCCATGGCAGTAGCCCTACCATAACATTTAGTTTTTAGGTTGCATTTCCTCTCACCAGGATGAGGCTTGTACCTTCCCAATTGCACTCCTCCGCTCGAAGCTGATTGTGCAATGTGGGGAGTTGGGTTTGGTAAGCGCCGCCCAACATTTGATGCTAACAGAAAGCAGGTAGTACCATCCACTGTCATATGGTAGCTCAGTTGTATCTGACTAAGACCTGACTGTGAATATGACAAAGGTTTATTTCGATTGAAATACTATGTCTTGAACATTTTATGTAGCGTGCACCTCATAAAAATAGGCACAGCGCAAAATTTTCTGTAGCATGCACCTCATAAAAATAGGCACAGCACAAAATTTTCAAAATTGTCTAGGAAAGAAAGATGAGGAAGGGCACAAGCCATCCCACCTCATATGTTATGACCTAAAATATGTGAAGGCTTAAAACTTCACCCCCAAGTGGCAGTATCTGATATGGAACTATAGTGTGTTTATTTTTGTCTGCCCCAATATAAAATTCCATATCTCAGTAACCAACTGAAGGAAAATGATGAGATTCAGCTTATAACCAACCAACAAAACAATTTTTGTTCTGGAGATTTTACAGCAGATTTCAAAGTTTGTTTATATGCGGTATATAATTTATGGGTCAGAGATGAAATTCATAATTTTAAATGTATTACAGCGTAGCCAGACAATCAGCGTTCAATGTTGAATATTTTACGTTTTTCACGGGATTGGCCTTATGCCAAGAACCCCGCGCAGTTTAAACTGGGACTGTTCAGAGGTGTCGTCAAACAGTGGGTTATTTCATGAAACCTGATTATTATTATTATTTTTTTAAATCTTACCACTTATCGCTTTTTTAGTGGGATTGAATGCGAAATTGTGTATACACTTCAAGCATCGCTATGAAGTTGTACACATATTTTTGTATAGAAGCTGATCACAGGAAACTGTTTTATACTATTACAAATTCAGAAAAAAGAACAGTACATGCATTGGGTTTGAGTAAACGGTCATTTCGTCGATGGGTGCAAGAATCTGGAATTAAACCACCACGCAATAACCAAACGGTAGGTAGAAAGGTTATTGTAGACAGCTTTGACAAAGATGTTATAAGGCGAGCTATTATAAAAATGCTTTAAAAAGTTGCTTAAAAGTCGACAGGGTCGACTTCATTGCACCGGGTTCTAACCCATATGGCTCGGTCTCTTTCCGCAGCGTGGAAAGCATCGCACAAAGCATGAACTCCGCAGCTCTAGCGACGACCCACAGAAGTCTCCGAAAAATTTAACTCGTGAACCGAAGGATGCGGCCCGGAATCGAACCCACAACCTTTAGAGTCCCTGTCAAAAGGCTAGACCACTTCGCCACAGAGACTCCTAAAATTATAAAAATCTTGGATTTTATATCCAGCATTATAAAAATGCTGGATGCCAAAGAAACAGTGACTGTAAGAAAACTTAGGGTTTGGTTGAGAAAGAACAATAACATAGAGCTATCCAAAACAACTTTGTGGAAAATTATAAGGACATTATCTTCACTTTTAGAAAGTACAAGGGAGGTAGAAATATTCTTTGCGAGCAACCGCATTTAGGAGCCATGAGAAGCACATACCTACGTGAAATAAAGGAAATGCGCAAAGAAAATTATGGCATAGTGTATTTGGATGAAATGTGGATCAATGCGCACCACACAAGTGATAAGGAATGGCAATCAGTGGATGGACAGATAAAGAGATATGTGCCCAGTAGTATAGGACAGCTTTTGGTCATGGCCCATGCTGGTAATACGCATAATGGCTTACAACAGAATGCTGGGCCCGTGTTCGTATCAAAGCATACAGACAATAGGGATTATCATAATAAGATGAATGGTAATGTATTTAGAGATTGGCTCGAGAATACTGTGCTTCCATCCCTAGATAGACCGTCGTGTACAATTATGGACAATGCTTGATATCAATGTTGTTGCCCAAGAAGACAAAATACCTACAGCATCGAGCACAAAGGGAGCAATAAAGATATGGCTCCGAATGGAAAACATACCATTTCCAGAAATGTATTTCTAACTAGAATTGTTGTCCCTTGTAAAACAGATGCCAAAAAAGCAAGAAATATCAAATCGACAAGTTGATAGAAGAGCATCGTCATGGGTGCTTGAGACTTCCGCCGTACCACTCTCATTTTAACCCTATAGAACTTGTGTGGGCTAAAATTAAAGGACAGGTGGCAGCTGACAATACTATATTCAAATTGTCTGACGTCAAGATACTAATCCAGTCCGCGCTATTAAATATTGATAAAAGTTACTGGGAAAATGTGAGGACCATGTGTTGAAAGAGGAAGAGGACTATTTGAGAAAGGATGGATTGAATTTTATGCAACCGAGAGCAGTCATCAACCTACTGGAATCGTCCAACACAGATTAAGGTCTGAGCAGATCGCAGACCTTAATCCGCGTGCACGCTTTCTGGGATATTTTGCTCCAACCATTCAGATGAATTGCAGGCCCTAATCAGCACAATGTCAATGGGAACAGTTTGTATTTCACAGTGATGAATTTTCAATTCCGCAAGCCCTCAGCGGTGACAAACAACTGGTATTGAAAAAAAAAAACATACACTAAGCGCATTGAATACCAACAGAAGAGTAATATTGCAGTGGAAACTGACATATTGTGGCATAACAAGAAACGTGAGAGCAAACACGTCAAATTAGGGGACAACACTAGTGCATAAGAATTAATCTATAAACTACAATGAAAAGAGTACCAACATCTTGGTCGTTAAGAAGAAAGCCCACTACAGAGACACTGACAACTATTTTCATAGTGCAAAACAGGTAATCATGTTCCGTCTCTGAACAGTAAACAGCAGAGTAGACAATCTTTCACGAAGACTCAAAGCGGGTCTGTCACCCATGTGTACGTGTGAACAAACTACACAGACAGCTGAACAGATCCTTAAAAATGGACACGTGATGACTAAATTGTGGTATCATTTCTGGTCACTCCATACGCACATTAACGCACAGCTATTTGGAAGCTTTCACGAACTCAATATAAAAAGCTAAATGCATCCTAGTAACATGAATACTTGTGTACAATTATTAACCAGCAGCTAAAGAAACAAGAAGGAAATGAAAAATAAGGTAGGAAATGAAAAATAAGGTAAGAAATATATTCCTTCTACTTTCCTGTCAATTTACACATTATTTACCCCATGCCTCTGTAAATTCTCTGTCTTTACTAATATTACACATTGCACCCCTCTCGGGAGTCTCCATGGTGAAGTGGTCAAGCCACCTGACTCGGGCTCCGAAGATTGTATGTTCAAGGTTGTTGTACCTTCATTTCACGAGTGAATTTTTTTCGGAGACTTCCGAGGGTCATCGCTGGAGCTACGGAGTTCGTGCTTTGTGCAACGCTTTCCGCCTTGCGGACAGAGACTGAGCCATATGGGATAAAAACCCGGTGCAATGCAGTCGACCCTGTCAACTTTTAAGCTACTTTTTTTTTTATTGCATCCACTCCCAGATGAATCTGGCTATGCCTTGTCTGAAATAACATGGTTTACTGTAAGACTAAACAATATATAATGACACAAAGTAGTGCAGCTTTACATAACAGTCGTAACTCTGTTATGTAAAGCTGCACTACTTTGTGTCATTATATATTGTTTAAACTTTCACAGCTTTACCGCAGTTCCACCAAATTTTATGCATACTTTACTGTAAGACTAGTTTGTTAACGTGAATTCACTACATTTTCCCCAAAACATCAAAGAAATGTCGCCGCTTTCGATGATTTAAGTTGCTTTTGGACCTATCAAAGACATATTCCTTGGGTGGGGGTAAATATAAGACGGCAGGAAAAATTTCATAACGATGCAACAGACAATTTTCAAAATAATTGATCGTGAATGACGGCATTAATTTCTGGACATACTATAACATGTGTATATTCAGTCTTCTCATTTCTTTCTTAATGTTATCTTAGTTTGGGATGTGTGTGGTTAGTTTCCTTTAAATTTTATGTGGCCTTAGGAGGCCAGTAAAAAAATGTTTGTCCCCACAGCGGGGACAACATAGTGTGATACTTGAAGCTACATTAAAAGTATACTATCAGCATTTAGGAAATAAACTTAGAACTCTAAAGTTGATTATAAATATTAAAGAAAAAAAGATTATAAACACATTTTATAAGCATTCTAATAGGGTTATTCTTTCTTTTATACATTTAACGTTAGGGTTATTTGTTTTATTTTTTTTAAAAATGATTAGAGAGAATTTTAAGTTATTTAGTAATATATAGCTAGGTTTATAATTTCATTTTTTTAAATTCTAGTAATCTTCCTTATAACAATAATAGATGTTTATGTCCCCTATGTCTCATTTCTTATCAAGATGTTTTTATACTTGCTATCTGAATCTGGGAATTCTGCAGAGCCGGTCTCCAAGGCCTAAGAGTTAATGTCTTTATCCGTAATCCCGTATATTCTCGTGAGTAACGTAACGTGCGCGAGAATCGGTAGCGGTTCTCGCAGCGTTGGTAACTTAGGGGTATGTGAGCCGGTCGCTCAAGATATAAAGTTTGTGCTTTGTGTGGCACTGTCAGGAAGCTGCTCTGCTGAAAGAGACAGACATTTGACATAATACCTAGAGCAATGACGTCAAATCCCGTTGCCGTTAATTTAAAATACTGACAGAGGTCATGATCATCACACTTCATCTCATCTTGTGCCTTGCGGTGTCGAGGTGAAGCAAAAACAGCGGGAGAGTGTCCGTTATACAAGCTTCGTATATCGAGATTCACATGGACTGTTATTCCTTGTATCCATCATTTACATAGTCGGACTTTTCTTCTGGTTCTATTTGGCACACATCTTCAACCTAGACAACGAGATGTCAAACAGAAATGGTCTTTGAATACAATCTGATCTAAGATATGCTGTGGCATCTGCTATTAACTCGGTTAAACCACAATCGTGCAAGCAGAAAGACATGATAGTCTCTATAAAACTACCATGGTGACATTTAAATATATGAGCATGTTATTTAAATTGGTTGAAAGGATTCAATATGCAAATACATGTTCAACTTTTTTCTGTAGTATGCACCTGAGTAGATACAGCGAAATATGCCAGGTAATATATTATTTTGCCGGTCTCTCTGGCTGTGGGATTACAACACTTTCTCTCTGTAATCCCGTTTATCACGCAGAGTCTCGCAGCGGAGCGAGAACTGAGGTGGTTCGACCCCCGCTCGTGACTTGCGGATACTGAGCCGGCCGCTCAGAAAGCAATGGCAAACTACTGAGCGTAATCTTGCCAAGAGATCAACAGACAGCTGAAAGATGCTGCTGTTGACAGCTAAGTCCTGTAAAAGGATACGCAAAACAAACAAAAATATATTATTTATGTCTTCATTATACAAAATATATTGTTTACTTGGCAAGAAAATACAGAATTACGAGGTGGCTTTAAATGAAAACCATAAATGTTTTTTGTTTGTGTGAATATATTCGGAAAAAGTAAAGAACAAATGTGTCATTTTTCGATGACGACACCACTGCGTTCAATGAAAATCCTCTAGCGCCGATAAAAAGTGCTTGGATTTCCGTAGAGAATAAATTATCGCGGGGGGGGGGGGGGGGGGGGGGGGGGTCCACTACTCGGTGTGCCTGACCTGGTTGGTCACAGAAGTCACGCCGTTTTGAAACTTCCTACTCCACTCACACACTGGCTGGACTGGTAGGCATGCATCACCATACTGGACCTTCATTAACTGATGGATTTCTATATGTTTCACCCCTTTACTGATTAAAAAAAATGGATAACAGAACGCTGCTTTTCTTTGGTTCATGTCAAAAGTTGGACGGCCATATTTAAACTGTCCTTATGACATCGCCGTGTTCGTCTGCACCGTAATGTCTTGTGCTTAACACTCTTGACATACTTAACAAGATTATTAACAGGTTACAAGACAATGGCATTGTTACTGTAATTTCTATCATACTTCTAAGGTTTTCACTTGAAGCCCCCTCAGAATAAACATCTAATCAATGTTTGCTAAAGTTTATATACATCAAACAAATGTTGCATATGGACACTGGCGGGTACATCAAAACCTTTCGAAGTAAATTCAGGTGTACAACAAGGATGTATGCTCTCCCCGCTACTTTTTGTAACATACATTGAAATATCTTTCGAGAAGCAGAGAGCAAAGAAGACAATAACATTTCAGAATTATTATTTGTGGAGCCAAGTGTTTAATGGCAACAGATGAAAAGCACCTTTAGAATAAATGAAATCCCCCGGGGAGGTTAACCCAGTCAACAAATGCCCGCAGAAGTCGGATGTGTCAGCCTAACGGCGCAAGAACGCAGCTCTGCTGTAAACAGGCACAACGCAATCACATCCGAAAAAAACTCCGGATGAACACAGAAGAAGAAGAAGAAGAAGAAGAAGAAGAAGAAGAAGAAGAAGAAGAAGAAGAAGAAGAAATGAAATCAATTCTAAGAGTGAGAATTATGAAAATTAGCATTGAAAATACCTAAACATTGGTGATAGTCAGTCAGAAACTCAGAATAAAGAACTCAGAAATAAAAAATAAACCAGCAAATTAAAGTATCTAGGGTCAATTTTCACTTAAAATGGGGGAATGGATATATAAATCCAACTTCATGGCAAAGGGTTGCCCCAATATGCTCCGTTCCTGTGCCAGTGAATATCACACAAAGTGCTTATTACTGCCCCATGTGAAAAGTGGAACAGACAGGAGTCTCGACAAATCAACAGCCCACACAGGTATACTATGCATAATGCCGCTGCAAGAATGCCAACACAGAAGTCTGCCACAAAAAGTACAGTTCATCGTAAATGGAAGCAGCAGTCACTAGAAAACCAGCAGCCACACATTACTGCATAAGGCAACTCAGTTAGTTCAGTGACCGGCCAGCCGCCACTTTTCTGAACATGCAGTTCATGCTACAAACAACTGTGGACAGATGTAAAAGCACTGCACATGAAATTCACAGCTCACAGTGTCGCTCCATGCACTTAACTCAGTAGCTGGGTGACTGAACTATGCATTACCAGTTAACTCGAAGAAAATGCGTAAGCAAACCGTAGCCACAAGCATAAACACTTTAGAGGCCTTAACAGCTCAACCACCTATCCTCCATATTAGAGACTGGCTTACTGCAAGTAATGAGAGCATACAATCATAACAAAGAAGAGATGCTATAGGAAGAGCTGCAAGAGTGAGTAAATGTGAGAGATAGAATTAGGGAAGAGCTGCAGGAGTAACTGTGAGAGATAGAATTAGGGAAGAGCTGCAGGAGTAACGGAGATATATAATTAGGGATGAGGGAATTAGAGGTAGACTAGGTCTGAAACCAGACTATCACTTCATTAAAGAACAACAAATGAAATGGTTTGACCACCTCACAAGAATGGTACAAATAGCCACTGAAGAAATACAATGGATACAGAACCCGAGGAAGGCTAACCTCATCAAAAATGCCCGCTGAAGTCGGAAGTGCCAGCCTATGGGCGGCAAAATAAAAATGGCACTACGCAATTACGTCCGAGTGAAATGTCTTTCGTGACCGGAAAAGCTCTAACTAGTCTTCCCTCGTGCTAGGAACAGCTACCTAGTTTCCGAATGCCGCTCTTGTTCGGAACTAGGTAGTTTCCAAATGTCCGACATGTCTGGAACAGCTCTGACGGACACAACGACAAACACAAGTCCGAAAAACTCGCTGAGTGGATATTGACTGCAGACCAGTCTGGTCTGTGCGGGAACGGCCCGAGCCGAATGAAATGCCCAATATATTGAAGTGAGGAATTAAAGCAGCCATGAGCAGGATGTGACGATTCCCTCGGTGAGCCCAGCACCAGGGCGCTATGTGCCAGCCCTGCAATTATGGAAGCCACCCTGGATGGCGGAAAATGCTATGGACTGTGCCTGCCTTCCTTTGAGGGACGACCGTTGTCTTCGACCGTTCCAACTTGGCCAGCTGGGCTGTGGACGGTATTGCAAACAGTGAGAGTCTCCCAGGAATGCTACCTGGTCAAAAAAGCACGTTAAAGCCAGTTGTATTGGCCTACAGGTTTCTGCCCAAGGGTGCATAACAGACACACCGCAATCACATCTGAAAAAACATCCGGATGAACGCAAAGAAGAAGAAGAAGGATACAGAGCAAGGGGAAGACAACATAAAACATGGTGTTTGTCCATCAAGAATGATGATGACCATTCATTTCATCCAGTGGGGTTGGAAGTTTCGGGCCTGAGTTCTAAGCTTGCTGGTAAGGCCTATTTTAGCACAAAATGTTCTTTGACAGTGTGGGCAAAGAATGCTTGACGTTCCGTTCCAGGAGGAGGATCTCCTGCAGTGGGTTTTCTGTCCCGCCTTTTCTTCACAGCTCTTGCAGTTCTGGTTGCTTCGCAAGAAACTACACCCTTGCGTAATGATGTACACCATGAATTTACCATCTTTGGCAGCAGTCTTCCATGTGTCGTGATTAATTCCGAAAGCTTTAAGCGACATATTCAGAGTATCTTTAAAGCGTTTCCTCTGGCCGCCTTGGGAGCGTTGACCTCAAAAAAGTTCACCGTTAACAATACATTTCAGGAACCTGTGATCTGGCATGCAAGTCATGTGACCAGCCCAGCGAATCTGAATCTTCATTAGTAGAGAGTTTATACTGGGCATGGAATGATGGTATCAAGAACACCATTAGAGAAATGAATACCAACTTACAAACAGCATTAGAAAGAGTGCATAACAGATCTTGACATCTCAACCCCACCACTTCACTGAGATACATGGAGGAAGAGAAGAAGAAGGAGGCCACACCAACTGTTAAAATGGAAGAAGAAATAGATGACATCAACTGTTAAAGTGGAAGAAGAAATAGATGACATCAACTGTTAAAATGAAAGAAGAAATAGATGACATCAACTGTTAAAGTGGTAGAAGAAATAGATGACATCAACTGTTAAAGTGGAAGAAGAAATAGATGACATCAACTGTTAAAATGAAAGAAGAAATAGATGACATCAACTGTTAAAATGGAAGAAGAAATAGATGACATCAACTGTTAAAGTGGAAGAAGAAATAGATGACATCAACTGTTAAAGTGGAAGAAGAAATAGATGACATCAACTGTTAAAATGAAAGAAGAAATAGATGACATCAACTGTTAAAATGGAAGAAGAAATAGATGACATCAACTGTTAAAATGGAAGAAGAAATAGATGACATCAACTGTTAAAGTGGAAGAAGAAATAGATGACATCAACTGTTAAAATGAAAGAAGAAATAGATGACATCAACTGTTAAAGTGGTAGAAGAAATAGATGACATCAACTGTTAAAATGGAAGAAGAAATAGATGACATCAACTGTTAAAGTGGAAGAAGAAATAGATGACATCAACTGTCAAAGTGGAAGAAGAAACAGATGACAACTGTTAAAGTGGAAGAAGAAATAGATGACATCAACTATTAAAATGGAAGAAGAAATAAATGACAACTGTTAAAAGGAAGAAGAAATAGATGACATCAACTGTTAAAATGGAAGAAGAAATAGATGACATCAACTGTCAAAGTGGAAGAAGAAATAGATGACATCAACTGTTAAAATGGAAGAAGAAATAAATGACAACTGTTAAAGTGGTAGAAGAAATAGATGACATCAACTGTCAAAGTGGAAGAAGAAATAAATGACAACTGTTAAAGTGGTAGAAGAAATAGATGACATCAACTGTTAAAATGGAAGAAGAAATAGATGACATCAACTGTTAAAATGGAAGAAGAAATAGATGACATCAACTGTTAAAATGGAAGAAGAAATAGATGACATCAACTGTTAAAATGGAAGAAGAAATAGATGACATCAACTGTCAAAGTGGAAGAAGAAACAGATGACAACTGTTAAAGTGGAAGAAGAAATAGATGACATCAACTATTAAAATGGAAGAAGAAATAAATGACAACTGTTAAAAGGAAGAAGAAATAGATGACAACTATTAAAATGGAAGAAGAAATAAATGACAACTGTTAAAAGGAAGAAGAAATAGATGACATCAACAGTTAAAATGGAAGAAGAAATAGATGACATCAACTGTTAAAATGGAAGAAGAAATAGATGACATCAACTGTTAAAACGTGCCTCAGTTACTAGAAGTTGGCAGGAAGTATTTGCTGATCTCTGGAGTCGCTCCCTTGTCCACATCTGCATGTACGAGCTGGGGATCACAAGCAGGTCAAGAACAATGAGAACATTTTATGGGATAGAGAACTTCCGGTGAAAAACATCTGTAATCATGATCACACAACAACGTACATACAAACATTTTGTGTAGACTTTGATGGATGAATTGATTGAATGGATTGACTATATTATCTTGGGGTGACTGAGTGGATTATCTTGGTTGAATGATTATCTGAATGGATTGATTACACTGATTGACTGGATTGATTAATTTGGACTGATTGAATGAATGGTTGACTGAATGGACTGATTTAGTTGACTGAATAGCTTAGATTCAATGACCTTCTCAACCTAGTCCACTAACTTCTGTAGCATCAATCTGAATTCCAATGTGTGCATACACTTTATACATTCTGAATCAGTTCTGTCAATACAGAACTGATCCAGAATACTAAAGATCTAGATAATGGAAAGACATGAACACCTACGCCACTGCAAGAAACATGACGATGTATAACTAGTCATCATCATCATCAACAAATGCTATCTCCGAACTGAAAGCTGGCTGTAGCAGGTCTCCAAAACCCTTTGCCATGTCTAATCTTAGTGCACACTTGCTCAAGTCCATCTCCTGATGTAGTCTATCCTCATGTAACATTGATTCCCTCTTGATACAGTCAATCCTCATGTAACAGTCCATCTCTTGATGTAGTCTATCGTGTAACAGTCCATCCCTTGATGTAGTCTATCCTCATGTAACAGTCCATCTCTTGATGTAGTCTATCCTCATGTAACAGTCCATCCCTTGATGTAGTCTATCCTCATGTAACAGTCCATCTCTCGATGTAGTCTATCCTCATGTAACAGTCCATCCCTTGATGTAGTCTATCCTCATGTAACAGTCCATCCCTTGATGTAGTCTATCCTCATGTAACAGTCCATCTCTTGATGTAGTCTATCCTCATGTAACAGTCCATCTCTTGATGTAGTCTGTCCTCGTGTAACAGTCCATCTCTTGATGTAGTCTATCCTCATGTAACAGTCCATCCCTTGATGTAGTCAATCCTCATGTAACAGTCCATCCCTTGATGTAGTCTATCCTCATGTAACAGTCCATCTCTTGATGTAGTCTATCCTCATGTAACAGTCCATCTCTTGATGTAGTCTATCCTCATGTAACAGTCCATCCCTTGATGTAGTCTATCCTCATGTAACAGTCCATCCCTTGATGTAGTCTATCCTCATGTAACAGTCCATCTCTTGATGTAGTCTATCCTCATGTAACAGTCCATCTCTTGATGTAGTCTATCCTCATGTAACAGTCCATCTCTCGATGTAGCCTATCCTCATGTAACAGTCCATCCCTTGATGTAGTCTATCCTCATGTAACAGTCCATCTCTTGATGTAGTCTATCCTCATGTAACAGTCCATCTCTTGATGTAGTCTATCCTCATGTAACAGTCCATCTCTTGATGTAGTCTATCCTCATGTAACAGTCCATCTCTCGATGTAGTCTATCCTCATGTAACAGTCCATCTCTTTATGCAGTCTATCCTCATGTAACAGTCCATCTCTCGATGTAGTCTATCCTCATGTAACAGTCCATCTCTTGATGTAGTCTATCCTCATGTAACAGTCCATCTCTTGAGGTAGTCTATCCTCATGTAACAGTCCATCTCTCGATGTAGCCTATCCTCATGTAACAGTCCATCTCTTGATGTAGTCTATCCTCATGTAACAGTCCATCTCTTGATGTAGTCTATCCTCATGTAACAGTCCATCTCTTGATGTAGTCTATCCTCATGTAACAGTCCATCTCTTGATGTAGTCTATCCTCATGTAACAGTCCATCTCTTGATGTAGTCTGTCCTCGTGTAACAGTCCATCTCTTGATGTACTCTATCGTGTAACAGTCCATCTCTTGATGTAGTCTATCCTCATGTAACAGTCCATCTCTCGATGTAGTCTATCCTCATATAACAGTCCATCTCTTGATGTAGTCTATCCTCATGTAACAGTCCATCTCTCGATGTAGTCTATCCTCATGTAACAGTCCATCTCTCGATGTAGTCTATCCTCATGTAACAGTCCATCTCTTGATGTAGTCTATCCTCATGTAACAGTCCATCTCTTGATGTAGTCTATCCTCATGTAACAGTCCATCTGTTGATGTAGTCTGTCCTCGTGTAACAGTCCATCTCTTGATGTAGTCTATCCTCATGTAACAGTCCATCTCTTGATGTAGTCTATCCTCATGTAACAGTCCATCTCTTGATGTAGTCTGTCCTCGTGTAACAGTCCATCTCTTGATGTAGTCTATCCTCATGTAACAGTCCATCTCTTGATGTAGTCTATCCTCATGTAACAGTCCATCTCTTGATGTAGTCTGTCCTCGTGTAACAGTCCATCTCTTGATGTAGTCTATCCTCATGTAACAGTCCATCTCTTGATGTAGTCTATACTCATGTAACAGTCCATCTCTCGATGTAGTCTATCCTCATGTAACAGTCCATCTCTCGATGTAGTCTATCCTCATATAACAGTCCATCTCTTGATGTAGTCTATCCTCATATAACAGTCCATCTCTCGATGTAGTCTATCCTCATGTAACAGTCCATCTCTCGATGTAGTCTATCCTCATATAACAGTCCATCTCTTGATGTAGTCTATCCTCATATAACAGTCCATCTCTCGATGTAGTCTATCCTCATATAACAGTCCATCTCTCGATGTAGTCTATCCTCATATAACAGTCCATCTCTCGATGTAGTCTATCCTCATATAACAGTCCATCTCTCGATGTAGTCTATCCTCATATAACAGTCCATCTCTTGATGTAGTCTATCCTCATATAACAGTCCATCTCTTGATGTAGTCTATCCTCATATAACAGTCCATCTCTTGATGTAGTCTATCCTCATATAACAGTCCATCTCTTGATGTAGTCTATCCTCATGTAACAGTCCATCCCTTGATGTAGTCTATCCTCATGTAACAGTCCATCTCTTGATGTAGTCTATCCTCATGTAACAGTCCATCTCTTGATGTAGTCTATCCTCATGTAACAGTCCATCTCTTGATGTAGTCTATCCTCATGTAACAGTCCATCTCTCGATGTAGTCTATCCTCATGTAACAGTCCATCTCTCGATGTACTCTATCCTCATGTAACAGTCCATCTCTCGATGTAGTCTATCCTCATATAACAGTCCATCTCTTGATGTAGTCTATCCTCATGAAACAGTCCATCTCTTGATGTAGTCTATCCTCATGTAACAGTCCATCTCTTGATGTAGTCTATCCTCATGTAACAGTCCATCTCTTGATGTAGTCTATTCTCATGTAACAGTCCATCTCTCGATGTAGTCTATCCTCATGTAACAGTCCATCTCTCGATGTAGTCTATCCTCATATAACAGTCCATCTCTTGATGTAGTCTATCCTCATGTAACAGTCCATCTCTTGATGTAGTCTATCCTCATGTAACAGTCCATCTCTCGATGTAGTCTATCCTCATATAACAGTCCATCTCTTGATGTAGTCTATCCTCATGTAACAGTCCATCTCTTGATGTAGTCTATCCTCATGTAACAGTCCATCTCTTGATGTAGTCTATCCTCATGTAACAGTCCATCTCTTGATGTAGTCTATTCTCATGTAACAGTCCATCTCTCGATGTAGTCTATCCTCATGTAACAGTCCATCTCTCGATGTAGTCTATCCTCATATAACAGTCCATCTCTTGATGTAGTCTATCCTCATGTAACAGTCCATCTCTTGATGTAGTCTATCCTCATGTAACAGTCCATCTCTTGATGTAGTCTGTCCTCGTGTAACAGTCCATCTCTTGATGTAGTCTATCCTCATGTAACATTGTTTCCCTCTTGATGTAGTCTATCCTCATGTAACAGTCCATCTCTCGATGTAGTCTATCCTCATGTAACAGTCCATCTCTTGATGTAGTCTATCCTCATGTAACAGTCCATCTCTCGATGTAGTCTATCCTCATGTAACAGTCCATCTCTCGATGTAGTCTATCCTCATATAACAGTCCATCTCTTGATGTAGTCTATCCTCATGTAACAGTCCATCTCTCGATGTAGTCTATCCTCATGTAACAGTCCATCTCTTGATGTAGTCTATCCTCATGTAACAGTCCATCTCTTGATGTAGTCTATCCTCATGTAACAGTCCATCCCTTGATGTAGTCTATCCTCATGTAACAGTCCATCTCTTGATGTAGTCTATCCTCATGTAACAGTCCATCTCTTGATGTAGTCTATCCTCATGTAACAGTCCATCTCTTGATGTAGTCTATCCTCATGTAACAGTCCATCTCTCGATGTAGTCTATCCTCATGTAACAGTCCATCTCTCGATGTACTCTATCCTCATGTAACAGTCCATCTCTCGATGTAGTCTATCCTCATATAACAGTCCATCTCTTGATGTAGTCTATCCTCATGTAACAGTCCATCTCTTGATGTAGTCTATCCTCATGTAACAGTCCATCTCTTGATGTAGTCTATCCTCATGTAACAGTCCATCTCTTGATGTAGTCTATTCTCATGTAACAGTCCATCTCTCGATGTAGTCTATCCTCATGTAACAGTCCATCTCTCGATGTAGTCTATCCTCATATAACAGTCCATCTCTTGATGTAGTCTATCCTCATGTAACAGTCCATCTCTTGATGTAGTCTATCCTCATGTAACAGTCCATCTCTCGATGTAGTCTATCCTCATATAACAGTCCATCTCTCGATGTAGTCTATCCTCATATAACAGTCCATCTCTCGATGTAGTCTATCCTCATATAACAGTCCATCTCTTGATGTAGTCTATCCTCATGTAACAGTCCATCTCTTGATGTAGTCTATCCTCATGTAACAGTCCATCTCTTGATGTAGTCTATCCTCATGTAACAGTCCATCTCTTGATGTAGTCTATTCTCATGTAACAGTCCATCTCTTGATGTAGTCTATCCTCATGTAACAGTCCATCTCTTGATGTAGTCTATCCTCATGTAACAGTCCATCTCTTGATGTAGTCTATCCTCATGTAACAGTCCATCTCTTGATGTAGTCTGTCCTCGTGTAACAGTCCATCTCTTGATGTACTCTATCGTGTAACAGTCCATCTCTTGATGTAGTCTATCCTCATGTAACAGTCCATCTCTCGATGTGGTCTATCCTCATATAACAGTCCATCTCTTGATGTAGTCTATCCTCATGTAACAGTCCATCTCTCGATGTAGTCTATCCTCATGTAACAGTCCATCTCTCGATGTAGTCTATCCTCATGTAACAGTCCATCTCTTGATGTAGTCTATCCTCATGTAACAGTCCATCTCTTGATGTAGTCTATCCTCATGTAACAGTCCATCTGTTGATGTAGTCTGTCCTCGTGTAACAGTCCATCTCTTGATGTAGTCTATCCTCATGTAACAGTCCATCTCTTGATGTAGTCTATCCTCATGTAACAGTCCATCTCTTGATGTAGTCTGTCCTCGTGTAACAGTCCATCTCTTGATGTAGTCTATCCTCATGTAACAGTCCATCTCTTGATGTAGTCTATCCTCATGTAACAGTCCATCTCTTGATGTAGTCTGTCCTCGTGTAACAGTCCATCTCTTGATGTAGTCTATCCTCATGTAACAGTCCATCTCTTGATGTAGTCTATACTCATGTAACAGTCCATCTCTCGATGTAGTCTATCCTCATGTAACAGTCCATCTCTCGATGTAGTCTATCCTCATATAACAGTCCATCTCTTGATGTAGTCTATCCTCATATAACAGTCCATCTCTCGATGTAGTCTATCCTCATGTAACAGTCCATCTCTCGATGTAGTCTATCCTCATATAACAGTCCATCTCTTGATGTAGTCTATCCTCATATAACAGTCCATCTCTCGATGTAGTCTATCCTCATATAACAGTCCATCTCTCGATGTAGTCTATCCTCATATAACAGTCCATCTCTTGATGTAGTCTATCCTCATATAACAGTCCATCTCTTGATGTAGTCTATCCTCATATAACAGTCCATCTCTTGATGTAGTCTATCCTCATATAACAGTCCATCTCTTGATGTAGTCTATCCTCATGTAACAGTCCATCCCTTGATGTAGTCTATCCTCATGTAACAGTCCATCTCTTGATGTAGTCTATCCTCATGTAACAGTCCATCTCTCGATGTAGTCTATCCTCATGTAACAGTCCATCTCTCGATGTACTCTATCCTCATGTAACAGTCCATCTCTCGATGTAGTCTATCCTCATATAACAGTCCATCTCTTGATGTAGTCTATCCTCATGAAACAGTCCATCTCTTGATGTAGTCTATCCTCATGTAACAGTCCATCTCTTGATGTAGTCTATCCTCATGTAACAGTCCATCTCTTGATGTAGTCTATTCTCATGTAACAGTCCATCTCTCGATGTAGTCTATCCTCATGTAACAGTCCATCTCTCGATGTAGTCTATCCTCATATAACAGTCCATCTCTTGATGTAGTCTATCCTCATGTAACAGTCCATCTCTTGATGTAGTCTATCCTCATGTAACAGTCCATCTCTCGATGTAGTCTATCCTCATATAACAGTCCATCTCTTGATGTAGTCTATCCTCATGTAACAGTCCATCTCTTGATGTAGTCTATCCTCATGTAACAGTCCATCTCTTGATGTAGTCTATCCTCATGTAACAGTCCATCTCTTGATGTAGTCTATTCTCATGTAACAGTCCATCTCTCGATGTAGTCTATCCTCATGTAACAGCCCATCTCTCGATGTAGTCTATCCTCATATAACAGTCCATCTCTTGATGTAGTCTATCCTCATGTAACAGTCCATCTCTTGATGTAGTCTATCCTCATGTAACAGTCCATCTCTTGATGTAGTCTGTCCTCGTGTAACAGTCCATCTCTTGATGTAGTCTATCCTCATGTAACATTGTTTCCCTCTTGATGTAGTCTATCCTCATGTAACAGTCCATCTCTCGATGTAGTCTATCCTCATGTAACAGTCCATCTCTTGATGTAGTCTATCCTCATGTAACAGTCCATCTCTCGATGTAGTCTATCCTCATGTAACAGTCCATCTCTCGATGTAGTCTATCCTCATATAACAGTCCATCTCTTGATGTAGTCTATCCTCATGTAACAGTCCATCTCTCGATGTAGTCTATCCTCATGTAACAGTCCATCTCTTGATGTAGTCTATCCTCATGTAACAGTCCATCTCTTGATGTAGTCTATCCTCATGTAACAGTCCATCCCTTGATGTAGTCTATCCTCATGTAACAGTCCATCTCTTGATGTAGTCTATCCTCATGTAACAGTCCATCTCTTGATGTAGTCTATTCTCATGTAACAGTCCATCTCTCGATGTAGTCTATCCTCATGTAACAGTCCATCTCTCGATGTAGTCTATCCTCATATAACAGTCCATCTCTTGATGTAGTCTATCCTCATGTAACAGTCCATCTCTTGATGTAGTCTATCCTCATGTAACAGTCCATCTCTCGATGTAGTCTATCCTCATATAACAGTCCATCTCTTGATGTAGTCTATCCTCATGTAACAGTCCATCTCTTGATGTAGTCTATCCTCATGTAACAGTCCATCTCTTGATGTAGTCTATCCTCATGTAACAGTCCATCTCTTGATGTAGTCTATTCTCATGTAACAGTCCATCTCTCGATGTAGTCTATCCTCATGTAACAGTCCATCTCTCGATGTAGTCTATCCTCATATAACAGTCCATCTCTTGATGTAGTCTATCCTCATGTAACAGTCCATCTCTTGATGTAGTCTATCCTCATGTAACAGTCCATCTCTTGATGTAGTCTGTCCTCGTGTAACAGTCCATCTCTTGATGTAGTCTATCCTCATGTAACATTGTTTCCCTCTTGATGTAGTCTATCCTCATGTAACAGTCCATCTCTCGATGTAGTCTATCCTCATGTAACAGTCCATCTCTTGATGTAGTCTATCCTCATGTAACAGTCCATCTCTCGATGTAGTCTATCCTCATGTAACAGTCCATCTCTCGATGTAGTCTATCCTCATATAACAGTCCATCTCTTGATGTAGTCTATCCTCATGTAACAGTCCATCTCTTGATGTAGTCTATCCTCATGTAACAGTCCATCTCTTGATGTAGTCTATTCTCATGTAACAGTCCATCTCTCGATGTAGTCTATCCTCATGTAACAGTCCATCTCTCGATGTAGTCTATCCTCATATAACAGTCCATCTCTTGATGTAGTCTATCCTCATGTAACAGTCCATCTCTTGATGTAGTCTATCCTCATGTAACAGTCCATCTCTTGATGTAGTCTGTCCTCGTGTAACAGTCCATCTCTTGATGTAGTCTATCCTCATGTAACATTGTTTCCCTCTTGATGTAGTCTATCCTCATGTAACAGTCCATCTCTCGATGTAGTCTATCCTCATGTAACAGTCCATCTCTTGATGTAGTGTATCCTCATGTAACAGTCCATCTCTTGATGTAGTCTATCCTCATGTAACAGTCCATCTCTTGATGTAGTCTATCCTCATGTAACAGTCCATCTCTTGATGTAGTCTATCCTCATGTAACAGTCCATCTCTTGATGTAGTCTATCCTCATGTAACAGTCCTTCTCTTGATGTAGTCTATCGTGTAACAGTCCATCTCTTGAAGTAGTCTATCCTCATGTAACAGTCCATCTCTTGATGTAGTCTGTTATCAGTTCAGTTATCAGTTGGGGTATCTTCACTGCACTCCTGACAGGTCCATCGGTGCTCAGATCCTCCCCCCAGCATACGCATCAGCGTTCAGTGGCTAACAGTGCCAGTTCTGTGTTGGTTAACGAGGCACCTCATTTTCCCGATGTACGTCTCGTGTCTGGCCGTGCCAATTCTTACTCCCAAGTCTTTCATCCTGGACAGCAATGTGGATTCACTGACGTCAAAGTCTTCTGTTCTTGACATGTCTTTAAGGACGTTAATAACATCGGCACGATCCATGGGCTGGCCATCTGCAGGGGGTGCAGAGCCAGCCAGTTTATAAGCTCGTTCATTTCCCTCGACTCCTGCATGTCCCGGTACAAAGATGAAGGTGACTTTACGGACAACTGACTTCCTCAGCGACTCAGTCCACTGTCTACGTACAGATCCAGCTTCGACCTTTCGAATCATGCTCATTGAATCACTTAGTACACACACCTTAGTATAATGCTGCGATTCTAGCCATAGGAAAGCCTGTGTTACTGCCATCACCTCCATCATCATGCTGCTCGTGGGCATAGTGTGGGCACCACTGGATTCTTGAACGGTTCAGCCTGCTGAATGGGCTGTAAATGCCCACGCACTTCTCTGCTGCTTTACAACAGATCCATCTCTATAGATGAGCACTTGGGGTTTGTCTACCTCTGCATTGACAGCGGCAGGATTCTGTTCTCTGCACCGTCTGTCGAGTGTGATAATGTAGAAGGTGCACTTAAAAGCTAGAGGCACAGGCATCCATTCCTTGCCGGGGTTGGTACTGGTAGGACTGCAGACCTGTCTGACTCTGATATGAGTCTATCCTCATGTAACAGTCCATCTCTTGATGTAGTCTATCCTCATGTAACAGTCCATCCCTTGATGTAGTCAATCCTCATGTAACAGTCCATCTCTTGATGTAGTCCATCCCTTGATGTAGTCAATCCTCATGTAACAGTCCATCTCTTGATGTAGTCTATCCTCATGTAACAGTCCATCCCTTGATGTAGTCAATCCTCATGTAACAGTCCATCTCTTGATGTAGTCCATCCCTTGATGTAGTCAATCCTCATGTAACAGTCCATCTCTTGATGTAGTCTATCCTCATGTAACAGTCCATCTCTTGATGTAGTCTATCCTCATGTAACAGTCCATCTCTTGATGTAGTCTATCCTCATGTAACAGTCCATCCCTTGATGTAGTCAATCCTCATGTAACAGTCCATCTCTTGATGTAGTCTATCCTCATGTAACAGTCCATTTCTTGATGTAGTCCATCCCTTGATGTAGTCAATCCTCATGTAACAGTCCATCTCTTGATGTAGTCTATCCTCATGTAACAGTCCATCTCTTGATGTAGTCTATCATCATGTAACAGTCCATCTCTTGATGTAGTCTATTCTCATGTAACAGTCCATCTCTCGATGTAGTCTATCCTCATGTAACAGTCCATCTCTCGATGTAGTCTATCCTCATATAACATTCCATCTCTTGATGTAGTCTATCCTCATGTAACAGTCCATCTCTTGATGTAGTCTATCCTCATGTAACAGTCCATCTCTTGATGTAGTCTATCCTCATGTAACAGTCCATCTCTTGATGTAGTCTATTCTCATGTAACAGTCCATCTCTCGATGTAGTCTATCCTCATGTAACAGTCCATCTCTCGATGTAGTCTATCCTCATATAACAGTCCATCTCTTGATGTAGTCTATCCTCATGTAACAGTCCATCTCTTGATGTAGTCTATCCTCATGTAACAGTCCATCTCTCGATGTAGTCTATCCTCATATAACAGTCCATCTCTTGATGTAGTCTATCCTCATGTAACAGTCCATCTCTTGATGTAGTCTATCCTCATGTAACAGTCCATCTCTTGATGTAGTCTATCCTCATGTAACAGTCCATCTCTTGATGTAGTCTATTCTCATGTAACAGTCCATCTCTCGATGTAGTCTATCCTCATGTAACAGTCCATCTCTCGATGTAGTCTATCCTCATATAACAGTCCATCTCTTGATGTAGTTTATCCTCATGTAACAGTCCATCTCTTGATGTAGTCTATCCTCATGTAACAGTCCATCTCTTGATGTAGTCTGTCCTCGTGTAACAGTCCATCTCTTGATGTAGTCTATCCTCATGTAACATTGTTTCCCTCTTGATGTAGTCTATCCTCATGTAACAGTCCATCTCTCGATGTAGTCTATCCTCATGTAACAGTCCATCTCTTGATGTAGTCTATCCTCATGTAACAGTCCATCTCTCGATGTAGTCTATCCTCATGTAACAGTCCATCTCTCGATGTAGTCTATCCTCATATAACAGTCCATCTCTTGATGTAGTCTATCCTCATGTAACAGTCCATCTCTTGATGTAGTCTATCCTCATGTAACAGTCCATCTCTTGATGTAGTCTATTCTCATGTAACAGTCCATCTCTCGATGTAGTCTATCCTCATGTAACAGTCCATCTCTCGATGTAGTCTATCCTCATATAACAGTCCATCTCTTGATGTAGTCTATCCTCATGTAACAGTCCATCTCTTGATGTAGTCTATCCTCATGTAACAGTCCATCTCTTGATGTAGTCTGTCCTCATGTAACAGTCCATCTCTTGATGTGGTCTATCCTCATGTAACATTGTTTCCCTCTTGATGTAGTCTATCCTCATGTAACAGTCCATCTCTCGATGTAGTCTATCCTCATGTAACAGTCCATCTCTTGATGTAGTGTATCCTCATGTAACAGTCCATCTCTTGATGTAGTCTATCCTCATGTAACAGTCCATCTCTTGATGTAGTCTATCCTCATGTAACAGTCCATCTCTTGATGTAGTCTATCCTCATGTAACAGTCCATCTCTTGATGTAGTCTATCCTCATGTAACAGTCCTTCTCTTGATGTAGTCTATCGTGTAACAGTCCATCTCTTGAAGTAGTCTATCCTCATGTAACAGTCCATCTCTTGATGTAGTCTGTTATCAGTTCAGTTATCAGTTGGGGTATCTTCACTGCACTCCTGACAGGTCCATCGGTGCTCAGATCCTCCCCCCAGCATACGCATCAGCGTTCGGTGGCTAACAGTGCCAGTTCTGTGTTGGTTAACGAGGCACCTCATTTTCCCGATGTACGTCTCGTGTCTGGCCGTGCCAATTCTTACTCCCAAGTCTTTCATCCTGGACAGCAATGTGGATTCACTGACGTCAAAGTCTTCTGTTCTCGACATGTCTTTAAGGACGTTAATAACATCGGCACGATCCATGGGCTGGCCATCTGCAGGGGGTGCAGAGCCAGCCAGTTTATAAGCTCGTTCATTTCCCTCGACTCCTGCATGTCCCGGTACAAAGATGAAGGTGACTTTACGGACAACTGACTTCCTCAGCGACTCAGTCCACTGTCTACGTACAGATCCAGCTTCGACCTTTCGAATCATGCTCATTGAATCACTTAGTACACACACCTTAGTATAATGCTGCGATTCTAGCCATAGGAAAGCCTGTGTTACTGCCATCACCTCCATCATCATGCTGCTCGTGGGCATAGTGTGGGCACCACTGGATTCTTGAACGGTTCAGCCTGCTGAACGGGCTGTAAATGCCCACGCACTTCTCTGCTGCTTTACAACAGATCCATCTCTATAGATGAGCACTTGGGGTTTGTCTACCTCTGCATTGACAGGGGCAGGGTTCTGTTCTCTGCACCGTCTGTCGAGTGTGATAATGTAGAAGGTGCACTTAAAAGCTAGAGGCACAGGCATCCATTCCTTGCCGGGGTTGGTACTGGTAGGACTGCAGACCTGTCTGACTCTGATATGAGTCTATCCTCATGTAACAGTCCATCTCTTGATGTAGTCTATCCTCATGTAACAGTCCATCCCTTGATGTAGTCAATCCTCATGTAACAGTCCATCTCTTGATGTAGTCCATCCCTTGATGTAGTCAATCCTCATGTAACAGTCCATCTCTTGATGTAGTCTATCCTCATGTAACAGTCCATCCCTTGATGTAGTCAATCCTCATGTAACAGTCCATCTCTTGATGTAGTCCATCCCTTGATGTAGTCAATCCTCATGTAACAGTCCATCTCTTGATGTAGTCTATCCTCATGTAACAGTCCATCTCTTGATGTAGTCTATCCTCATGTAACAGTCCATCTCTTGATGTAGTCTATCCTCATGTAACAGTCCATCCCTTGATGTAGTCAATCCTCATGTAACAGTCCATCTCTTGATGTAGTCTATCCTCATGTAACAGTCCATTTCTTGATGTAGTCCATCCCTTGATGTAGTCAATCCTCATGTAACAGTCCATCTCTTAATGTAGTCTATCCTCATGTAACAGTCCATCTCTTGATGTAGTATATCCTCATGTAACAGTCCATCTCTTGATGTAGTCTATTCTCATGTAACAGTCCATCTCTCGATGTAGTCTATCCTCATGTAACAGTCCATCTCTCGATGTAGTCTATCCTCATATAACAGTCCATCTCTTGATGTAGTCTATCCTCATGTAACAGTCCATCTCTTGATGTAGTCTATCCTCATGTAACAGTCCATCTCTTGATGTAGTCTATCCTCATGTAACAGTCCATCTCTTGATGTAGTCTATTCTCATGTAACAGTCCATCTCTCGATGTAGTCTATCCTCATGTAACAGTCCATCTCTCGATGTAGTCTATCCTCATATAACAGTCCATCTCTTGATGTAGTCTATCCTCATGTAACAGTCCATCTCTTGATGTAGTCTATCCTCATGTAACAGTCCATCTCTCGATGTAGTCTATCCTCATATAACAGTCCATCTCTTGATGTAGTCTATCCTCATGTAACAGTCCATCTCTTGATGTAGTCTATCCTCATGTAACAGTCCATCTCTTGATGTAGTCTATCCTCATGTAACAGTCCATCTCTTGATGTAGTCTATTCTCATGTAACAGTCCATCTCTCGATGTAGTCTATCCTCATGTAACAGTCCATCTCTCGATGTAGTCTATCCTCATATAACAGTCCATCTCTTGATGTAGTCTATCCTCATGTAACAGTCCATCTCTTGATGTAGTCTATCCTCATGTAACAGTCCATCTCTTGATGTAGTCTGTCCTCGTGTAACAGTCCATCTGTTGATGTAGTCTATCCTCATGTAACATTGTTTCCCTCTTGATGTAGTCTATCCTCATGTAACAGTCCATCTCTCGATGTAGTCTATCCTCATGTAACAGTCCATCTCTTGATGTAGTCTATCCTCATGTAACAGTCCATCTCTCGATGTAGTCTATCCTCATGTAACAGTCCATCTCTCGATGTAGTCTATCCTCATATAACAGTCCATCTCTTGATGTAGTCTATCCTCATGTAACAGTCCATCTCTTGATGTAGTCTATCCTCATGTAACAGTCCATCTCTTGATGTAGTCTATTCTCATGTAACAGTCCATCTCTCGATGTAGTCTATCCTCATGTAACAGTCCATCTCTCGATGTAGTCTATCCTCATATAACAGTCCATCTCTTGATGTAGTCTATCCTCATGTAACAGTCCATCTCTTGATGTAGTCTATCCTCATGTAACAGTCCATCTCTTGATGTAGTCTGTCCTCGTGTAACAGTCCATCTCTTGATGTAGTCTATCCTCATGTAACATTGTTTCCCTCTTGATGTAGTCTATCCTCATGTAACAGTCCATCTCTCGATGTAGTCTATCCTCATGTAACAGTCCATCTCTTGATGTAGTGTATCCTCATGTAACAGTCCATCTCTTGATGTAATCTATCCTCATGTAACAGTCCATCTCTTGATGTAGTCTATCCTCATGTAACAGTCCATCTCTTGATGTAGTCTATCCTCATGTAACAGTCCATCTCTTGATGTAGTCTATCCTCATGTAACAGTCCTTCTCTTGATGTAGTCTATCGTGTAACAGTCCATCTCTTGAAGTAGTCTATCCTCATGTAACAGTCCATCTCTTGATGTAGTCTGTTATCAGTTCAGTTATCAGTTGGGGTATCTTCACTGCACTCCTGACAGGTCCATCGGTGCTCAGATCCTCCCCCCAGCATACGCATCAGCGTTCGGTGGCTAACAGTGCCAGTTCTGTGTTGGTTAACGAGGCACCTCATTTTCCCGATGTACGTCTCGTGTCTGGCCGTGCCAATTCTTACTCCCAAGTCTTTCATCCTGGACAGCAATGTGGATTCACTGACGTCAAAGTCTTCTGTTCTTGACATGTCTTTAAGGACGTTAATAACATCGGCACGATCCATGGGCTGGCCATCTGCAGGGGGTGCAGAGCCAGCCAGTTTATAAGCTCGTTCATTTCCCTCGACTCCTGCATGTCCCGGTACAAAGATGAAGGTGACTTTACGGACAACTGACTTCCTCAGCGACTCAGTCCACTGTCTACGTACAGATCCAGCTTCGACCTTTCGAATCATGCTCATTGAATCACTTAGTACACACACCTTAGTATAATGCTGCGATTCTAGCCATAGGAAAGCCTGTGTTACTGCCATCACCTCCATCATCATGCTGCTCGTGGGCATAGTGTGGGCACCACTGGATTCTTGAACGGTTCAGCCTGCTGAATGGGCTGTAAATGCCCACGCACTTCTCTGCTGCTTTACAACAGATCCATCTCTATAGATGAGCACTTGGGGTTTGTCTACCTCTGCATTGACAGCGGCAGGGTTCTGTTCTCTGCACCGTCTGTCGAGTGTGATAATGTAGAAGGTGCACTTAAAAGCTAGAGGCACAGGCATCCATTCCTTGCCGGGGTTGGTACTGGTAGGACTGCAGACCTGTCTGACTCTGATATGAGTCTATCCTCATGTAACAGTCCATCTCTTGATGTAGTCTATCCTCATGTAACAGTCCATCCCTTGATGTAGTCAATCCTCATGTAACAGTCCATCTCTTGATGTAGTCCATCCCTTGATGTAGTCAATCCTCATGTAACAGTCCATCTCTTGATGTAGTCTATCCTCATGTAACAGTCCATCCCTTGATGTAGTCAATCCTCATGTAACAGTCCATCTCTTGATGTAGTCCATCCCTTGATGTAGTCAATCCTCATGTAACAGTCCATCTCTTGATGTAGTCTATCCTCATGTAACAGTCCATCTCTTGATGTAGTCTATCCTCATGTAACAGTCCATCTCTTGATGTAGTCTATCCTCATGTAACAGTCCATCCCTTGATGTAGTCAATCCTCATGTAACAGTCCATCTCTTGATGTAGTCTATCCTCATGTAACAGTCCATTTCTTGATGTAGTCCATCCCTTGATGTAGTCAATCCTCATGTAACAGTCCATCTCTTGATGTAGTCTATCCTCATGTAACAGTCCATCTCTTGATGTAGTCTATCATCATGTAACAGTCCATCTCTTGATGTAGTCTATTCTCATGTAACAGTCCATCTCTCGATGTAGTCTATCCTCATGTAACAGTCCATCTCTCGATGTAGTCTATCCTCATATAACATTCCATCTCTTGATGTAGTCTATCCTCATGTAACAGTCCATCTCTTGATGTAGTCTATCCTCATGTAACAGTCCATCTCTTGATGTAGTCTATCCTCATGTAACAGTCCATCTCTTGATGTAGTCTATTCTCATGTAACAGTCCATCTCTCGATGTAGTCTATCCTCATGTAACAGTCCATCTCTCGATGTAGTCTATCCTCATATAACAGTCCATCTCTTGATGTAGTCTATCCTCATGTAACAGTCCATCTCTTGATGTAGTCTATCCTCATGTAACAGTCCATCTCTCGATGTAGTCTATCCTCATATAACAGTCCATCTCTTGATGTAGTCTATCCTCATGTAACAGTCCATCTCTTGATGTAGTCTATCCTCATGTAACAGTCCATCTCTTGATGTAGTCTATCCTCATGTAACAGTCCATCTCTTGATGTAGTCTATTCTCATGTAACAGTCCATCTCTCGATGTAGTCTATCCTCATGTAACAGTCCATCTCTCGATGTAGTCTATCCTCATATAACAGTCCATCTCTTGATGTAGTTTATCCTCATGTAACAGTCCATCTCTTGATGTAGTCTATCCTCATGTAACAGTCCATCTCTTGATGTAGTCTGTCCTCGTGTAACAGTCCATCTCTTGATGTAGTCTATCCTCATGTAACATTGTTTCCCTCTTGATGTAGTCTATCCTCATGTAACAGTCCATCTCTCGATGTAGTCTATCCTCATGTAACAGTCCATCTCTTGATGTAGTCTATCCTCATGTAACAGTCCATCTCTCGATGTAGTCTATCCTCATGTAACAGTCCATCTCTCGATGTAGTCTATCCTCATATAACAGTCCATCTCTTGATGTAGTCTATCCTCATGTAACAGTCCATCTCTTGATGTAGTCTATCCTCATGTAACAGTCCATCTCTTGATGTAGTCTATTCTCATGTAACAGTCCATCTCTCGATGTAGTCTATCCTCATGTAACAGTCCATCTCTCGATGTAGTCTATCCTCATATAACAGTCCATCTCTTGATGTAGTCTATCCTCATGTAACAGTCCATCTCTTGATGTAGTCTATCCTCATGTAACAGTCCATCTCTTGATGTAGTCTGTCCTCATGTAACAGTCCATCTCTTGATGTGGTCTATCCTCATGTAACATTGTTTCCCTCTTGATGTAGTCTATCCTCATGTAACAGTCCATCTCTCGATGTAGTCTATCCTCATGTAACAGTCCATCTCTTGATGTAGTGTATCCTCATGTAACAGTCCATCTCTTGATGTAGTCTATCCTCATGTAACAGTCCATCTCTTGATGTAGTCTATCCTCATGTAACAGTCCATCTCTTGATGTAGTCTATCCTCATGTAACAGTCCATCTCTTGATGTAGTCTATCCTCATGTAACAGTCCTTCTCTTGATGTAGTCTATCGTGTAACAGTCCATCTCTTGAAGTAGTCTATCCTCATGTAACAGTCCATCTCTTGATGTAGTCTGTTATCAGTTCAGTTATCAGTTGGGGTATCTTCACTGCACTCCTGACAGGTCCATCGGTGCTCAGATCCTCCCCCCAGCATACGCATCAGCGTTCGGTGGCTAACAGTGCCAGTTCTGTGTTGGTTAACGAGGCACCTCATTTTCCCGATGTACGTCTCGTGTCTGGCCGTGCCAATTCTTACTCCCAAGTCTTTCATCCTGGACAGCAATGTGGATTCACTGACGTCAAAGTCTTCTGTTCTCGACATGTCTTTAAGGACGTTAATAACATCGGCACGATCCATGGGCTGGCCATCTGCAGGGGGTGCAGAGCCAGCCAGTTTATAAGCTCGTTCATTTCCCTCGACTCCTGCATGTCCCGGTACAAAGATGAAGGTGACTTTACGGACAACTGACTTCCTCAGCGACTCAGTCCACTGTCTACGTACAGATCCAGCTTCGACCTTTCGAATCATGCTCATTGAATCACTTAGTACACACACCTTAGTATAATGCTGCGATTCTAGCCATAGGAAAGCCTGTGTTACTGCCATCACCTCCATCATCATGCTGCTCGTGGGCATAGTGTGGGCACCACTGGATTCTTGAACGGTTCAGCCTGCTGAACGGGCTGTAAATGCCCACGCACTTCTCTGCTGCTTTACAACAGATCCATCTCTATAGATGAGCACTTGGGGTTTGTCTACCTCTGCATTGACAGGGGCAGGGTTCTGTTCTCTGCACCGTCTGTCGAGTGTGATAATGTAGAAGGTGCACTTAAAAGCTAGAGGCACAGGCATCCATTCCTTGCCGGGGTTGGTACTGGTAGGACTGCAGACCTGTCTGACTCTGATATGAGTCTATCCTCATGTAACAGTCCATCTCTTGATGTAGTCTATCCTCATGTAACAGTCCATCCCTTGATGTAGTCAATCCTCATGTAACAGTCCATCTCTTGATGTAGTCCATCCCTTGATGTAGTCAATCCTCATGTAACAGTCCATCTCTTGATGTAGTCTATCCTCATGTAACAGTCCATCCCTTGATGTAGTCAATCCTCATGTAACAGTCCATCTCTTGATGTAGTCCATCCCTTGATGTAGTCAATCCTCATGTAACAGTCCATCTCTTGATGTAGTCTATCCTCATGTAACAGTCCATCTCTTGATGTAGTCTATCCTCATGTAACAGTCCATCTCTTGATGTAGTCTATCCTCATGTAACAGTCCATCCCTTGATGTAGTCAATCCTCATGTAACAGTCCATCTCTTGATGTAGTCTATCCTCATGTAACAGTCCATTTCTTGATGTAGTCCATCCCTTGATGTAGTCAATCCTCATGTAACAGTCCATCTCTTAATGTAGTCTATCCTCATGTAACAGTCCATCTCTTGATGTAGTATATCCTCATGTAACAGTCCATCTCTTGATGTAGTCTATTCTCATGTAACAGTCCATCTCTCGATGTAGTCTATCCTCATGTAACAGTCCATCTCTCGATGTAGTCTATCCTCATATAACAGTCCATCTCTTGATGTAGTCTATCCTCATGTAACAGTCCATCTCTTGATGTAGTCTATCCTCATGTAACAGTCCATCTCTTGATGTAGTCTATCCTCATGTAACAGTCCATCTCTTGATGTAGTCTATTCTCATGTAACAGTCCATCTCTCGATGTAGTCTATCCTCATGTAACAGTCCATCTCTCGATGTAGTCTATCCTCATATAACAGTCCATCTCTTGATGTAGTCTATCCTCATGTAACAGTCCATCTCTTGATGTAGTCTATCCTCATGTAACAGTCCATCTCTCGATGTAGTCTATCCTCATATAACAGTCCATCTCTTGATGTAGTCTATCCTCATGTAACAGTCCATCTCTTGATGTAGTCTATCCTCATGTAACAGTCCATCTCTTGATGTAGTCTATCCTCATGTAACAGTCCATCTCTTGATGTAGTCTATTCTCATGTAACAGTCCATCTCTCGATGTAGTCTATCCTCATGTAACAGTCCATCTCTCGATGTAGTCTATCCTCATATAACAGTCCATCTCTTGATGTAGTCTATCCTCATGTAACAGTCCATCTCTTGATGTAGTCTATCCTCATGTAACAGTCCATCTCTTGATGTAGTCTGTCCTCGTGTAACAGTCCATCTGTTGATGTAGTCTATCCTCATGTAACATTGTTTCCCTCTTGATGTAGTCTATCCTCATGTAACAGTCCATCTCTCGATGTAGTCTATCCTCATGTAACAGTCCATCTCTTGATGTAGTCTATCCTCATGTAACAGTCCATCTCTCGATGTAGTCTATCCTCATGTAACAGTCCATCTCTCGATGTAGTCTATCCTCATATAACAGTCCATCTCTTGATGTAGTCTATCCTCATGTAACAGTCCATCTCTTGATGTAGTCTATCCTCATGTAACAGTCCATCTCTTGATGTAGTCTATTCTCATGTAACAGTCCATCTCTCGATGTAGTCTATCCTCATGTAACAGTCCATCTCTCGATGTAGTCTATCCTCATATAACAGTCCATCTCTTGATGTAGTCTATCCTCATGTAACAGTCCATCTCTTGATGTAGTCTATCCTCATGTAACAGTCCATCTCTTGATGTAGTCTGTCCTCGTGTAACAGTCCATCTCTTGATGTAGTCTATCCTCATGTAACATTGTTTCCCTCTTGATGTAGTCTATCCTCATGTAACAGTCCATCTCTCGATGTAGTCTATCCTCATGTAACAGTCCATCTCTTGATGTAGAGTATCCTCATGTAACAGTCCATCTCTTGATGTAATCTATCCTCATGTAACAGTCCATCTCTTGATGTAGTCTATCCTCATGTAACAGTCCATCTCTTGATGTAGTCTATCCTCATGTAACAGTCCATCTCTTGATGTAGTCTATCCTCATGTAACAGTCCTTCTCTTGATGTAGTCTATCGTGTAACAGTCCATCTCTTGAAGTAGTCTATCCTCATGTAACAGTCCATCTCTTGATGTAGTCTGTTATCAGTTCAGTTATCAGTTGGGGTATCTTCACTGCACTCCTGACAGGTCCATCGGTGCTCAGATCCTCCCCCCAGCATACGCATCAGCGTTCGGTGGCTAACAGTGCCAGTTCTGTGTTGGTTAACGAGGCACCTCATTTTCCCGATGTACGTCTCGTGTCTGGCCGTGCCAATTCTTACTCCCAAGTCTTTCATCCTGGACAGCAATGTGGATTCACTGACGTCAAAGTCTTCTGTTCTCGACATGTCTTTAAGGACGTTAATAACATCGGCACGATCCATGGGCTGGCCATCTGCAGGGGGTGCAGAGCCAGCCAGTTTATAAGCTCGTTCATTTCCCTCGACTCCTGCATGTCCCGGTACAAAGATGAAGGTGACTTTACGGACAACTGACTTCCTCAGCGACTCAGTCCACTGTCTACGTACAGATCCAGCTTCGACCTTTCGAATCATGCTCATTGAATCACTTAGTACACACACCTTAGTATAATGCTGCGATTCTAGCCATAGGAAAGCCTGTGTTACTGCCATCACCTCCATCATCATGCTGCTCGTGGGCATAGTGTGGGCACCACTGGATTCTTGAACGGTTCAGCCTGCTGAACGGGCTGTAAATGCCCACGCACTTCTCTGCTGCTTTACAACAGATCCATCTCTATAGATGAGCACTTGGGGTTTGTCTACCTCTGCATTGACAGCGGCAGGGTTCTGTTCTCTGCACCGTCTGTCGAGTGTGATAATGTAGAAGGTGCACTTAAAAGCTAGAGGCACAGGCATCCATTCCTTGCCGGGGTTGGTACTGGTAGGACTGCAGACCTGTCTGACTCTGATATGAGTCTATCCTCATGTAACAGTCCATCTCTTGATGTAGTCTATCCTCATGTAACAGTCCATCCCTTGATGTAGTCAATCCTCATGTAACAGTCCATCTCTTGATGTAGTCCATCCCTTGATGTAGTCAATCCTCATGTAACAGTCCATCTCTTGATGTAGTCTATCCTCATGTAACAGTCCATCCCTTGATGTAGTCAATCCTCATGTAACAGTCCATCTCTTGATGTAGTCCATCCCTTGATGTAGTCAATCCTCATGTAACAGTCCATCTCTTGATGTAGTCTATCCTCATGTAACAGTCCATCTCTTGATGTAGTCTATCCTCATGTAACAGTCCATCTCTTGATGTAGTCTATCCTCATGTAACAGTCCATCCCTTGATGTAGTCAATCCTCATGTAACAGTCCATCTCTTGATGTAGTCTATCCTCATGTAACAGTCCATTTCTTGATGTAGTCCATCCCTTGATGTAGTCAATCCTTATGTAAAAGTCCATCTCTTGATGATGTCTATCGTGTAACAGTCCATCTCTTGATGTAGTCTATCCTCAAGTAACAGTCCATCTCTTGATGCAGTCTATCCTCATGTAACAGTCCATCTCTTGATGTAGTCTATCCTCATGTAACAGTCCATCTCTTGATGTAGTCTATCCTCATGTAACAGTCCATCCATTGATGTAGTCTATCCTCATGTAACAGTCCATCTCTTGATGTAGTCTATCCTCATGTAACAGTCCATCTCTTGATGTAGTCTATCCTCATGTAACAGTCCATCCCTTGATGTAGTCTATCCTCATGTAACAGTCCATCTCTTGATGTAGTCAATCCTCATGTAACAGTCCATCTCTTGATGTAGTCTATCCTCATGTAACAGTCCATCTCTTGATGTAGTCTATCCTCATATAACAGTCCATCTCTTGATGTAGTCTATCCTCATGTAACAGTCCATCTCTTGATGTAGTCTATTCTCATGTAACAGTCCATCTCTCGATGTAGTCTATCCTCATGTAACAGTCCATCTCTCGATGTAGTCTATCCTCATATAACAGTCCATCTCTTGATGTAGTCTATCCTCATGTAACAGTCCATCTCTTGATGTAGTCTATCCTCATGTAACAGTCCATCTCTTGATGTAGTCTGTCCTCATGTAACAGTCCATCTCTTGATGTGGTCTATCCTCATGTAACATTGTTTCCCTCTTGATGTAGTCTATCCTCATGTAACAGTCCATCTCTCGATGTAGTCTATCCTCATGTAACAGTCCATCTCTTGATGTAGTGTATCCTCATGTAACAGTCCATCTCTTGATGTAGTCTATCCTCATGTAACAGTCCATCTCTTGATGTAGTCTATCCTCATGTAACAGTCCATCTCTTGATGTAGTCTATCCTCATGTAACAGTCCATCTCTTGATGTAGTCTATCCTCATGTAACAGTCCTTCTCTTGATGTAGTCTATCGTGTAACAGTCCATCTCTTGAAGTAGTCTATCCTCATGTAACAGTCCATCTCTTGATGTAGTCTGTTATCAGTTCAGTTATCAGTTGGGGTATCTTCACTGCACTCCTGACAGGTCCATCGGTGCTCAGATCCTCCCCCCAGCATACGCATCAGCGTTCGGTGGCTAACAGTGCCAGTTCTGTGTTGGTTAACGAGGCACCTCATTTTCCCGATGTACGTCTCGTGTCTGGCCGTGCCAATTCTTACTCCCAAGTCTTTCATCCTGGACAGCAATGTGGATTTACTGACGTCAAAGTCTTCTGTTCTCGACATGTCTTTAAGGACGTTAATAACATCGGCACGATCCATGGGCTGGCCATCTGCAGGGGGTGCAGAGCCAGCCAGTTTATAAGCTCGTTCATTTCCCTCGACTCCTGCATGTCCCGGTACAAAGATGAAGGTGACTTTACGGACAACTGACTTCCTCAGCGACTCAGTCCACTGTCTACGTACAGATCCAGCTTCGACCTTTCGAATCATGCTCATTGAATCACTTAGTACACACACCTTAGTATAATGCTGCGATTCTAGCCATAGGAAAGCCTGTGTTACTGCCATCACCTCCATCATCATGCTGCTCGTGGGCATAGTGTGGGCACCACTGGATTCTTGAACGGTTCAGCCTGCTGAACGGGCTGTAAATGCCCACGCACTTCTCTGCTGCTTTACAACAGATCCATCTCTATAGATGAGCACTTGGGGTTTGTCTACCTCTGCATTGACAGCGGCAGGGTTCTGTTCTCTGCACCGTCTGTCGAGTGTGATAATGTAGAAGGTGCACTTAAAAGCTAGAGGCACAGGCATCCATTCCTTGCCGGGGTTGGTACTGGTAGGACTGCAGACCTGTCTGACTCTGATATGAGTCTATCCTCATGTAACAGTCCATCTCTTGATGTAGTCTATCCTCATGTAACAGTCCATCCCTTGATGTAGTCAATCCTCATGTAACAGTCCATCTCTTGATGTAGTCCATCCCTTGATGTAGTCAATCCTCATGTAACAGTCCATCTCTTGATGTAGTCTATCCTCATGTAACAGTCCATCCCTTGATGTAGTCAATCCTCATGTAACAGTCCATCTCTTGATGTAGTCCATCCCTTGATGTAGTCAATCCTCATGTAACAGTCCATCTCTTGATGTAGTCTATCCTCATGTAACAGTCCATCTCTTGATGTAGTCTATCCTCATGTAACAGTCCATCTCTTGATGTAGTCTATCCTCATGTAACAGTCCATCCCTTGATGTAGTCAATCCTCATGTAACAGTCCATCTCTTGATGTAGTCTATCCTCATGTAACAGTCCATTTCTTGATGTAGTCCATCCCTTGATGTAGTCAATCCTTATGTAAAAGTCCATCTCTTGATGATGTCTATCGTGTAACAGTCCATCTCTTGATGTAGTCTATCCTCAAGTAACAGTCCATCTCTTGATGCAGTCTATCCTCATGTAACAGTCCATCTCTTGATGTAGTCTATCCTCATGTAACAGTCCATCTCTTGATGTAGTCTATCCTCATGTAACAGTCCATCCATTGATGTAGTCTATCCTCATGTAACAGTCCATCTCTTGATGTAGTCTATCCTCATGTAACAGTCCATCTCTTGATGTAGTCTATCCTCATGTAACAGTCCATCCCTTGATGTAGTCTATCCTCATGTAACAGTCCATCTCTTGATGTAGTCAATCCTCATGTAACAGTCCATCTCTTGATGTAGTCTATCCTCATGTAACAGTCCATCTCTTGATGTAGTCTATCCTCATATAACAGTCCATCTCTTGATGTAGTCTATCCTCATGTAACAGTCCATCCCTTGATGTAGTCTATCCTCATGTAACAGTCCATCCCTTGATGTAGTCTATCCTCATGTAACAGTCCATCTCTTGATGTAGTCAATCCTCATGTAACAGTCCATCTCTTGATGTAGTCTATCCTCATGTAACAGTCCATCTCTTGATGCAGTCTATCCTCATGTAACAGTCCATCTCTTGATGTAGTCTATCCTCATGTAACATTCCATCTCTTGATGTAGCCAATCCTCATGTAACAGTCCATCTCTTGATGTAGTCTATCCTCATGTAACAGTCCATCTCTTGATGTAGTCTATCCTCATGTAACAGTCCATCTCTTGATGTAGTCTATCCTCATGTAACAGTTTTTTCCTCCTGCACACTTTTCCATTTTCACCTCCAGTATATCCCTGAACTGATTTAGTGACAAAGGGTAATATCGCCAAATGTAACCTCCCATTTGGACAGAAGGACAATATATCGCCATACTAAGGCCATCGATGTGGTATGAGTGCTGATCGTTTAGAAATCAGTGGCAAACTACCAAATGTAAACTTACCAAGAAATCACAAACCACCCAAAAATTATGGGGTTGAGTGCAACGACCTGTAATAGATATGCAACTAACATCACCAATTCCAAGATTCAATCAGGTCATACAAGAGAGAACAGGATAGGACTGAGCTCCAACAACAACAAAACTAACATCAATCTATCATTGTATCCATAAGAGATATCACAGAAAAACTTACCTGGCTAAGCTGTAGAAGAGATGAATTATTTCTAGGGCATATAAAAGCAACCACTTTTTCCTTGTGTAAAGATCTTTCCTGAAAACTGGGCTGATCTTTTGATGATGATGATGTTGCTGTGTAAGAATTATGAGGGAAGGAAGCAAGTTAGAAGCTGACATGGTGAATCTGGAATGTGCTATTGGTAGTTTCTAAAGGTGTCATTTAGTGGCAGCACAATCCAACTTTAAGAATAGTTTAGGTAGCAGTCTGGTAGGCCATTGAACTTATGTACCAATGTACTTAGTGTCCATTATGCCATGTGGACAACAATCACCTTCGGATTGATAGGACTGTAAGGGTAATACTATATTCAGCTGCTTTTCTGGCTGTCTAGTCACATGACTATTATTCTGAGCCAGTGATGGACCCTAACTATAACTTCTCCTTGAGGTTGAACGGGGTAGGGGTAATGATGAAATCGAATCGAGTCTGGTAGATGTGGCCTGAGGGTCATCGCTGGAGTTATAGTCCATGCTTTGTGTGACGCTTTCAGCAGGCTACCCTGAAGAAAGAGACCCAGCCATGTGTGGGATATACCCAGTGCAATGAAGTCAATGCTCTTGCCTTTTATACAACAATAAGAAAGGGGCACACAGCGTTCTATGGGCATATCATGAGAACAGAGTCATTGGAGAACATCATGACAACTGGAAATATCATTGGTAGAAGAGGCAATAGCAGGCCCAGAGAAATGATACTTGATGGTTTGAGACAGTGTCATGGAGGAATATCACTAGTAGAACTAAACCAGAACATAAAGGACTGAGATCTGTGGAGAGACATGAATACCTAAGCCACCTGACAGGACATGACTGGCACCCTGCCATCTTGATAGATAGTTTGTAAACTGGAGTTAATCCTCTCCATAGCACAAAGCTTAGCTGAATTTAGAGACCATGTGTTGCCCATGCAGCATGATCCCTCTCTTGCTCTGCCTAGCCAATGTGTATATGCGCAAAATATTACTATTTATATTACAAACTTGTACCTTTATCAGACCATGTGTTGCCCATGCAGCATGATCCCTCTCTTACTCTGCCTAGTCTACTCCAGAGAAAAGGTAACACCAATATGTCTGGAACAAAGCAAGCTGCAGAAGCTGCTGGATCAGCAAAGCAATACTCTTAACTGTCCGCCTGTGAGAACTTCCATCCTAGACGTTGCCGACCAATTCTTAGGGCCTGGTCTGCCATGCCATATTTAGTTTTTAGGTTGCATTTCCTCGCACTAGGGTAAGGCTTGCATCCTCCGAATTGCACTTTCCGCCCGAAGTCATTGGCACAATGTGGGCTATCAGGCTTGGTGACAGGACACACAATGATGATCTCCATCCATACCCAGTACCCCCATGTGCGAGGCCAACAGATCAGTTGTTCTGTAAGAAATAAACAGGCATGAAGGAAAGTAGCTCAGATTATAATGTTACGGCCTAGAATATATGCAGCCTTTCGCATTTTAAATCCTTAAAGCTGGATCTCTAGTTTCTCTTTTCTGTCCTTGACCCATCGTTAGAGATTAGGCCGTCAACCAACTCACTCCAAGTCATCTATCTTGACCTATCTCATGCATCTCCGCCCATGTCCTCCCCACATTAATCATCTATCTTGACCTATCTCAGGCAGCTCCGCCCATGTCCTCCCCACATTAATCATCTATCTTGACCTATCTCAGGCAGCTCCGCCCATGTCCTCCCCACATTAATCATCTATCTTTACTTATCTCAGGCAGCTCCGCCCATGTCCTCCCCACATTAATCATCTATCTTTACTTATCTCAGGCAGCTCCGCCCATGTCCTCCCCACATTAATCATCTATCTTTACTTATCTCAGGCAGCTCCGCCCATGTCCTCCCCACATTAATCATCTATCTTTACCTATCTCAGGCAGCTCCACCCATGTCCTCCTGTCAGTCTCACATGGAGTCGGTAGGAACATAAAGATAGAAGGGAACTTGAGAAGGGACATAACCCCAATACAAGGGAGACACACTCGAATGCTCGAACAATCTAGAGCCTTCGAGAAGCATAGGTCAGTTCGCCTACAGCTCCGTGGACACGCTGACCGCGTGCCAGGACCTGTTCCACGAGAAGCTCGAGGAGAGTTACAGCCCTTGTCCGAGACACGTTAGAGGGCAGACGCCGACTGGACATCGAACAAGCAACAGGGCTTAACTTAAGGGGGACTTGATAGATTGAACACAAGTGTATTTAGGAGTGTTACCCACTCGATAGATAGATGATAGAGTGTGTTGTAATGATTATGTATGATGGCTTTGTTGTGAACTCCTATGATCATGTTCGCCACGTAGCTGGCTGTGAAAACCATTCTTCGCCAGCTTACTGTAAATAAATTATGTCAGACAGTATCAGAACGGAGTTTGTTGCCTGTATGAACCCAAGTTTCATTCCCCTAGGTATCTAGGACGTTGACACCTCCCCACATTAATCATCTATCTTTACCTATCTCAGGCAGCTCCACCCATGTCCTCCCCACATTAATCACCTATCTTTACCTATTTCAGGCAGCTCCGCCCATGTCCTCCCTACATTAATCATCTATCTTTACCTATCTCAGGCAGCTCCGCCCATGTCCTCCCTACATTAATCATCTATATATGTGTTTTGGTCTGCTTGCTTTGAACTCAAGCGTAGTCCACACATGCGCTACTTCTTCTAGTGCACTGGACAGATTTTTTGCATTTCCTTATTACCAGTGTCCCTGGCCATCCGGCGAAACCACTCTGACTTCTGAGGTTCCTTGTAATTTACATCCCCAAGTCAAGGACGAGAAGTCAACATTTTAGTTCAACTGGTGGGGACAGGGGATGAACCCGCTAACTCGGCATCAGCACACCGGATGTTTAATAATTCTCTTCTTCATGTGTTTTCAAGTTCCCCTCTATTTCCTGTGTCCTGTGGGTTTAAAACAAAGGACTTCTAGTAATACAATTCTCAGGTTTTCTCAGAGTGGGGCCTACCTAGTGCCAAGCAAATGAGAACCCACCTCCCTTAGGGAAACCTCACTTCAAGAAGCAAAAATCATACACACCATACACTTAGAGTAGGATACACAATGCAAAATATTACTATTTATATTGCAAACTTGTACCTTTATCAGCCCAGGTTTTGTGCTATGGATAGGTTATTATCCTTATCTTTAAAACCACAATGTAACAAACTATCATCGGTCAAGACGGACAGGTGCCAGTAAGTATACCTTTATTCTTGGCGGTCTTCTGTGAGCTAAAGTGGGTGATCAGACACCGATTCCTTTCTGGGTGTGGCTTCAAGGTATATGCAACTCGCAGAGTTTCACCTGAAGCAAAAGTGAAAGTAGATTTTTTTTTTTTTAAATAGTCTGTAGTGATTTGGCTATAACAGTTGGGTACTTAACAGTACAATAGTTATACAAAAAGGTGACACCAAAATCTGAAATAACAATACAAGGGGAAAAGCTTAACCAAGTAGATAAATTTAAATACCTAGGGACAATTATAACACCAGATGGAAGATGTACAACAGATTAAGAATATATTAGAGCAAGCAAAAACTACATTTCAGGAAATGAAAAGTATATTATGCAATAAGTCACTATTATTGAATATAAGAAAGATATTGCTGAAATGCTACATAGAACCATTTTGCTGTATGGCAGTGAATCTTAGAATGTAAATGAACAAATTAAGAAGAACTTGGAAACAACAAAGATGTGGTTCCTGAAACAAATGTTGCAAATTCCATGGACTGCCAAAGTAACGAATAACAATTACCTGAAAGAGACTAATAAAACTAGAACATTATATACAACAATAAGAATGAGACAAACAGCTTTCTTTACATTCTTAGATTCACTGCCATACAGCAACACACGCTCTATATAATATTTAGGTACTCTGATTCTTACATTCAATGTTACTGACTTATTGCATAAAATACTTTTCATGCAAAAATGAGGAAAATTAAATATTCTAGACATGTCAACAGACAAGATGACGATGTGGCTAAAAGAATAACAGTGCTTGCTCTAAACCTCCGGTGCCCTGATGGTGAGATAAGAAGTTCAACCCCTACACCGGCATTAAGTTGGGCGTAAACACTGACTTCTCATTCAGAAAGCAATGGCAAACTACTAGAGGTAAACATTGCCCAGAAAATCAAACCTGGGGTTGAAGGCACCATCTTGCAAAGACATGTAACATTTTACGAGAAAAAAAGATGAATGTAATGGTGATTTTGTTACGTTAACAAAAAGTTACAGTCCCCTTTACACACATTAGCCACACAGGGCATATGGTGCTGGTCTCATATTTTGTTACAACTTCAAATGTTTGTGGTCATGTAGATGGCAGTAAATTAACATAACTATGGTTTTGCTTGATCTTGAATATGTTCATGTGACAATATGACAAACCAGTGACACCACAAAATCAAAAAATCCATGACAACAGAAATTTACACATTCATGACAACACAAAATGACAAACCCATGACAACACAAAACAAACTCGTGACAACACAAAATGACAAACCCATGACAACACAAAATGACTCACCTGTGACAACACAACTTTTAGATTGATCTGATTTTTTGACGTCTTTGTCAAGTCTTATCTCTAGACAGGACATCAACACTGGTCTCATTAGCATCAGTGTTTCCTATTGGCCAACAAAAAAAAGTTAACAACGACAACAGGTACAATTAGTTGTGTTACTGAATAATTTATACATTTCTAAATTAATTGAAGTTAAAAAAATCTTTTATGAGTCTGTAATATATAAGGGCCAACACATTTTGAAGGCCTGAATGCACGGAATAATAGATGGCCAATCTTTCCCTCTCTTAGTGGATGGTGAGTGCAGACATTGAATCCTCGTCCTACCACACTTTTTTGAAAGGGGGGGGGGGGGGGGGGGGGTCCCCCTCCTTGCTTGCTTTGAACTCAAGTGTAGTCCATACACACTAGTTCTAGTAGCACTGGACTGAATTGTGCGTGCGGATTAGCTTTCCCTGTTGCCAAATCCCAAGCCTTATGGGGGATTGAAAACATGTCCCATAATGTGTAAGGCAGACACTAAACCCTTGGCCGCCCTCTCCTCTAGAGGTAGTCAGGTAAAGTAGATAACCTATTTTATACATCTTAAGGTGAACTGGGTATTTGGTATTGACCCACCGTGAGATGTAATGAGTAAATGGTAATGACCCACTTTACACAGCCTGAAGCAACCTGGGTATAAGTTGTCTGCCCCATACTTTGTATAGATGAATTGACACTTGGTGGGTGATGTGATTGTGGTATATATATAATTTTGATATGGGAAAAGAATACCCACTTCAATGAGACCAACTATCTAGAAAACCAAATATTAGCTCAGAGGACTTCCTGGGAATGAAGAGAGAGTTGTTGAAAGAAATAAAGAGGAGACGTGAAATATTTTAGTCATGTTAAAAGACATGATACTCTTATAAAAACCATACTGGAAGGCAAGGTTGAGGGCAAGCGAACAAGAGGTAGACAACGATACAAGTGGGAGGATAACATCAAGAGATGGACGAACATCATCAGCCTGACAGAATGTACAGTCAAGGCGAGAGACACAGTGTTGGAGATCCATTGCATCCAACCTTCATTGCGGAGACAGCACCTGATTGATTGATTGATTGAGGGATGGAGAATGAAAGTTTTCTGACACAAAGTCACGAGAGCACAAGGAAGTTACCACATCAAGAAGAGGAGGAAACTCACTCTAAATATCTTGATGTGTATCTTCTCCCTGCCATGCCTGCTCCCATAATGATAATGTAAGTAGGAAGTATTAATGTATTTAACACCACATAATCATAAACAAATAAACAAGAAAATTAAAACTCTTTAAATTACAAGCGTATATATTCAAGTAACATGGAGAAAAGGAATATGTAACTTGCATGTTCAAAATGTTCCACAAATAAAAAAAAAATTGAATTACAAAACCAAAGTACAAAATATTTATCTTAATTAATAAATTCAAATGACGATGTCTCCTCCTAAGGCGATCCGAAACCATCTCACATTACACCCATGGATCTCCGAAAAAAAATATAGTCCATGTGTTGATCATAAGCACCACCCTATGGTCTATTGGTAAATCTAAACCCTTAAACAATATTCATAATTGTTCAACTTGAACTGACCCCAAATATCGTTCATGAATGGTAGATCACACAAACTCTGACATATAGTCCACAAACGTTCACTACTTATCTATGAACAATAAAAATCTCCGAGGACTGCACAACCCCATCATGGAGAAAGACCACTAAGTCAGTTTATGGTAAACACAGATCTCCGAGGACTTCACAGCCCCTTCATGGAGAAAGACCATCAAGTCATGTTTCCCAAATATGGTAATCGGTGGTAAATTACTGTTGATATGGCTGTTGTGATTCATTGTGCTCAAAGGATACTGATACTGTACTCAATTGACATCCATACAACTGGGATTTCTTGACATCGGAGAAGTCCATATGTTTAATGAAATTCAGCTCCTCATTTATTATAAAGGCAAATTTCTTCATCTTTAAACGATGATTTTGATTCTCCAAAATGACAAGGATCAGCATACATGATGATGCCCCAGGGTAATTCAAACCAAAGAAAAACAACCATCCACAGTTCTCAGTCCTCAGGACTGAAAACCACTAACACAAGAATCACATCCTCTTTCTTAGGAATATTCTTGGTGACTGCGCCCCATAGTTGCACATTTTCTCCAAACATCCTATTTTCTCCAATTTAAATCTCCTCTTGTTGCACCAATCAGATTAGCTGCAGCATTGACTGGGTAGGTGCCAGATGTTCTGGAAATTGTAGAAAAAGGGGAACAACTCTGTAAGTGTCTGACCTTGATCTCACACAAGTGCCGCCTACATGACAGGCAAACAATCTTCCGAGATGGTCTCCACCGCCATCTCAAACAGTCGATTCCCACACGTATTGTCTTTCAGCGGGGTTGGCAATTTCCCCTTCCAGTTGCTAGCAAACTTCAAACACCCCAGCTGCAATTTTGTTAAAGTTAAAAATCTGGGTGTACCGTGGTTTTAACATTGTAAACAATTAAGGTGGTGTCCATTATGGAGTCCAAATGTTGTTGATAGCCCAGATTAACAATCAAATAGCCCAGATTAACAATCGGAAATCAAGCCAGCCAGCCACTAAGCTACTGTAATGGCTTGTTAATATTTTATAATAATTTATCATAAGAGTTATGATGCAAAGACCTAAGATTGCAAGGAAATGAAATTCTTCAAGTTGACGTGTAACACTATCAGTTATCAGTTGGGGTATCTTGATTGCACTCCGGACAGGTCCATAGGTGCTCAGATCCTCTCCCCAGCATATGCATCAGCGTTCAGTGGCTAATAGTGCCAGTTCTGTGCTGGTTGACGAGGCACCTCGTTTTCCCTATGTACCTCTCGTGTCTGGCCGTGCCAAGTATAACACTATGTGCAACACAAAGACATAATGTTCAATACAAAGACATAATGTTCAATACAAAGACATAATGTGCAACACAAAGACATAGTGTCAACAAAAAGACACAAAATAAAGGATGAAATAAATAGTGTGTCATACATGGAGGTGATCTCCTGTAAACCAGTCCTGATCATGGCCCTCCTCCAGCTGTGAAGGTGTTAAAAACGGCACGACATCTACTTGAATTAACTTCACTCCTCCTATCTGGCATGAATACAGAAAGACACAAAGTATCATTATTCAGTGTAAAAGGCATAAATATAACATTCATTTTGTGATCTCCGAGGCAAAATGATCATGCCGTCTTCCTCATGTTCTGATAGGCATGGCTTCAATTTTGGGTTCAGATCACAAATGCAATTTTTTAAGTACAGAAATTATTTCTAGTACCCCATGATGAGCTGAAGGCAGTGGTAAACAAGAAAAGGATCTGTAAAAGTACTTTTTGGTGAAATAACTAACTTAATAATTATGTTATGCCATGTCCATAAGCATGGGAAGTCGTGGTTTCCTATCGCGCATGATCACCAGGTCTTGGATCAGGTCTATGTTCCTGTTCTCATTATGCCATGTAGCCAAGGACCAATCAGGTATTTATTTATCTTTTTGTCTTCGAGTAGTGGCAAGCAGTTACTCTCGAGATATTCTCAACATCGCCTCAGAAACTAGTCTCCGCTGCCTCCAAGCTCTTCCTAAATTGATCGTTCAGATTCCAAGATTCACTGCCATAAGGCAATGCAGGTTCTATAGTTCTATATACAATATTTCAGCATTCTTTTTCTGACATTTAATGACAGCGACTACAGACTATTCCTTAAGTTATTTTTCATCTTCTGGAATTCAGTTTTGCCTATTCAGCTCTTACTCTTAATCTCTGCCTGCGACGCATCTGAATTCTGATTTGCCACAAGACATTTGAATTTGTTGAATTAGGTAAGCTTTCAAATTTTCTTTAACATAATTGTGTTATTACAGTTAATCATCATCATCTTCCACTTCTGCCGTCAAGCGTCATGGGGAGGAATAATTTGCGCTCCAGCGCCCGGCACTGGATAGTGTCATTCCGTGTGATTGTACAATGTCTTTGATGTTGTCAATCCATTTTCTTCTTGGAAGTCCTCTTGGCCTCATCGCAGATGATCTTTGATGTAATGCCAGTTGATGGTGTTGCATTCTAATGACATGGCCAAACCACTTGATCTTCTGTCTTTCAATAAATGTGGCACAAGGTGTTGATCCCACTGTCTGTCTGATAACAGCAATTCTTACTCGGTCTCAGATTGTTAAGTTGGCAGCTCTCCTCAGGCATCTCATCTTGCAGGTATTGATTTTGCGAAAGTGTTATTTGGATAAAGTCCATGTTTGAGATTGGTAGCATACGGTTGGTGTGAATATGCTGTTTATTATCTGTCGTTTTGCAGACATGAGTATATTTGGATGTTTCAGTATGGGTGATAGTTGATATGTTAATTATGGCACCTAAATAATTATTTCTATAATATTATTTACTAATTAACTCCATAATATTAATAATAATAGTAGTAGTTCATTATCATAAAAGTGCCATGCCGGCTGGTGTAGGCGTTCATGACTCTCCACAGATCTCGGTAACTGGTTTTCTAGATCAACTCCGCTGTTGATATTCCTCCATGCCAACGTCTCAATGATTCCAGCATAATTTCTCTTGGTCTCCCTCTTTTCCTCTCGGTCTTTCCAGTTGGCATGATGTTCTCCAATGCCCTTCTTCTCATCACATGACCACAAAAAGCTGTTTGCCTCTTTCTTATTGTTGTATATGATGTTCTAATTTATTAGCCTCTTTCAGGCAGTCATTGTTAGTTACTTTGACAGTCCAAGGAATTTGCAACATTCATTTCAGGAACCACATCTCTGTTGCTTCCCATCTCTTCCTAATCTGCTCATTTACATTCCAAGATTCACTGCCATACAGCAAAACTGGTTCTATATAGCACATCAGCACTGTCTTACATTCAATGATAGTGACTTATTGCATAAGGTAGTCTTTATTTTCTGAAATACAGCCTTTGCTTGCCCTATTCTGCTGTTAATCTCTGTTGTGCATCTTCCATCTGATGTTATAAAAGCTTTTCGCATGTTGTTTCAGGCACAAAATAGTTGTTTGTTAAAGTTTGCAGAAGCGATAATGATCCATCTGCACAAGCCTATTTTGTGCAAACAGAAAGACATGATAGTGAATATAAAATTACCATGGTAAACAACTGATATTACTGTGTGGTGTGAACATGTGTATATTTCAGCTTGAACGATGAATCTAATTATTTTAGTTTTTCGAAATATGCGAGGCAATAAATCGTATATAAATATAATAATATTTAATATGGTTTGTGTCTTCGTTATTCAATTTCACTACGGGAAAACATTGTTCATTGTTTTAATATAATATATTATAGTAAAGTATAGTAGTAGTTTAACTAGTATTAATAGTATTATAGTTAGTAAGTAGTTACTAAGTTAACTAAGTAGTTTACTAGTTAGTTAGTTGAAAGTTCGTTAACAAAATCACTGAAACTAACGACTGAAATCAGAATGCAACAAAAGAAGAACGACAGAAAAGAACATAGAAAAGGAATCACCTGTAAAAAGTGAGAGAACTTTGAGCTACTGCAGATATGAATATCGTCAGCCGTCATAATTCAAATTGGCGTGAACTGTTCTTAGTGAGTGGAGAAAATAATCTGTCTCTTGGAAAAGCGAAAGTCGAATCTGTCAAACAGCTCGCCGGAAACACATTTGAATGGTGCCCAGCAGGTGTGACCAATAGATGGCGACCAATCATAGTTTAAGGAATATCTGCACCAATAGAACTGCTGTAGTACGATTTATATCAAGTTTGGCTGAGACAATATCTTCGTGTCCTCGGTAGTATAGTGGTAAGTATCCCCGCCTGTCACGCGGGAGACCGGGGTTCGATTCCCCGCCGGGGAGGAACATGTTTTTAAATAATTTTTCTTGGATCATATTAATTCAGGATCGTACACCTATATTGGCTCTGAAGCCATACAAGAAAAGGATCATATTAATTCGCCTTGCTAATATAACGTATCAATCAATCATGTGCCATGCCGGAAAGCGTGGGCGGTCATGACTCTTCATTTCACTCGATCACCAGTGTCGTGGATCAGCTCAGAGTTCCTGTCTCGTCCATGCCATGTGGCCAAGCCATCCAGGTATTTTCATCTCGGTCTTCCTCTTGGTCTGTTCCTCTCGATCTTGCCAGTTGTCACTAAGTTCTCCAACCCATTTCTTCTCATAACATGTCCAAAAAATTTTGACTGTCTACTACGTCTAATTTCTCTAATCAGTTTACGATGTTCATTTGTCTCCTATAGTACTTGGTCATTGGTTTTTTTGTCTGTCCATGGTATTCTTTGCATTTTCCTCAGAAACCACATTTCTGCAGCCATCAGATGCTTTTCAGCTTGACTGCTCATTGTCCAAGTTTCACATCCATACAAAAGAACAGGCTCTATGTATCCCCTCAACACTCTTTTTCTCGTTTCAATTGACATCTTTTTATTGGTATAACGTATCAGAGCTACCAAAATTAGATTTTCAAGAGCATGCATCTTTCCCATTGCAACAGACGCCTGTGAGACCTGGACTCTTACTTAACAAACTGAACAGTGCATATAAATGCCTTTGAATATACATGTTATAGACGAGTTCTAAGAATATCTTGGGTAAGGAAAAAAACAAATGCATCCAAACGTCAAGAGCTGAATATTGAAGAAGGTTGGCTATTAAAGACGATAAAACAAAGAAAATTGAAATATTTTGGCCACTTGAAACGTCACGAAAGTTTGCAGAGATCAGTAATGGAGGGGTATATGCCTGGAAAGAGGAAGGCCAAAGAGAAGATGGGTGCAGGATGTGGTGGATGATCTCCAGATGTGTGTATCAGACGCAGGACATCTTGCTTATTTATGATCGAGAGGTTTTCCGGAAAGTTGTTATGGGAGCGAGGTTCTACAAAGGATATGCTACTGTCTCTCTTGTCATCACATGACCAAGGAAAGCTGTTTATCTCTTTATTATTCTTGTATATAGTGTTCTAGTTTCATTAGCCTAGAACACTATATACAACAAAAATAAAGAGACAAACAGCTTTCTTAGGTCATGTGATGACACGGGGACGTAAATTACAAGTCAAGCACCCTGAGAGCGCATGAGTGGGTTTGTTTACCTGACGACAAGGGACACTTGTAAAAGGGAAAGCAAGCCCACAGTCAAACATCAGTCCAGCGTGTACGACGCTTGAGTTCAAAGCGAGCGAACGAAAAACACCAGTAGTTACTAATAGTGAGTACTCTTGACTGATTTTGCACCAGGGTTAGTAGGCCTATTCTTTATTTATATATGACTACATTTACCTTCTGAAGATTTCCTCTCTCCAGGTCTTGGGAACTACGAGTACATCTAAGGTCCAGCAGTCATTGAAAGTCTGCAGCATCTTTGTTTTGCTGTTGTTCTGAGGTTCTTCCGAAGACAGGCCAGACGGACATATAATCAGAATACTACTGGTATCATTAGTATTGGGACTCTTCGCTAGCTGTTGGAGGTGAGGACAGAGAACATGTGACAATGCCCTGCGTGCTGTGATATCAGTTCTTGACTCAGCTCAACTCAACTCTTAGGTTCTTGATAATTTCATTGACTATTCCATAGATTCCTAGCGACTTTCTCATTTTCAGTTTAGACATTGCTAGCTCTATCAAATTCTCTGAGTGTGATAGGTGCCTCGGATGTTATTTCATTCTGTCCAGTATGTTGTCGTTTCTATTTGAATCTCTCGTTGTTTCTCTGAACTGATTTCAATGTTGTTGTGTTATCCTGTTCTTTCCATCTTTATGTGCGACATAATATTGCATGTTGTTTGTCCTTCAAGAATAATGATGACCATTCATTTCATCCAGTTGGGTTGAAGGTATGGAGCCGTGGGTTCTAAGATGGCTGATAAGGCCTATTTTGGCTCGAAATGTTCTTTGACAATGTGGGCAAAGAATGCTTGACATTTCTGGAGGAGGATTTCCTGCAGTGGTTTTTCTGTCCTGCCTTTTCTTCACAGCTCTTGCAGTCCTGGTTGCCTCACATATGACTGCCCCCTTGCGTAATGATGCACGCCACGAATTTCGGTCTCTGGCTGCAGCCTCCCAGGTGTCATGATGAATTCCAAAAGCATTCAGTGAGATTTTCAGAGTGTCTTTAAAGCGTTTCCTCTGGCCACCTTGGGAACACCCTGGTTCTCCTTTGGGAACTTATAGTACATTGTGCAGGTCCTCATAGAACTTGTTCTTGACATCATCTTCATTGGTCATAGTTGGTGCGTAGACACTCACAATGGTTGCATGCTTTCTTCCATTCAGCAGGGGCAACTTAATGGTCATGAGCCTGTCGTTTATAGCCTTTGGAAATCCAGCTAATTTGCCGACCAGGGCCGACTTAATGGCAAATCCCACACCGGATTGGCGTCTTTCCTCGCTTTTCCTTCCACTCCAGAAAAATGTGTAGCCGGCACCTATTTCACAGATTTGGCCTTCTTCTGCAAGTCGTGTCTCGCTCAAGGCTGCAATGTCGATGTTGTACCTGCCCAGCTCTCTCCCAATCAGTGCTGTTCGTCTCTCTGGACTCGACACGCCGTCTCTGTCAAGTAGGGTGCGTACATTCCAAGTTCCAATTGTTAAAGGAATATGGTTTACTCTTTTAGCTTTGCTTGTTTTATCTTTGTTTGTATGTCGACGCAGTTAAGGGTACCCACCAACCGCGGCTAGCTGGTTAGGTAGTGATGGAGCAGACAATGTTTAGGGCACCTTTTCTAGCCCCTTCCTCATGCTATGGAGGCGAGCAGTGTGTTCCTATAGAGGGCTGCTCAGTCGCTCAGGGGACTGCCGAATCCCACTGCTGCTCCGGTCAGTAGAAGACGACCATATGGCCTGAGCCGCCTGTGTGCAGGTCTGCGACTACGGCTGCCAGCGTACCCACGCCTGTCGTTTCGCCGCTCGCCCATCGCCACAGGGCTTGAAGGTGATATAGACGTTGGATGAAGAATGACTTGCGCGATGACTTGGATTAAAGTGAGGAAGAGTTGCACAATTTGTCGACCTCACTCTCGCCTGAGTCCATCTGAGTCCAGTGGCAAGACAAGTCGAGACGACTGGAGACGAATACAGGTGCAGTGGATGACCACAACTGAGACATTCACAGCTATATTCGTCGTGCAAAACAGGTAATAATGTTCCGTCTCAGCAGAGTAGACATTGCACCCACTCCCATACGAATCCGGTCACGCCTTGTGTCGTCATGTGAATTGGCGGGGCATGCATTACTGTAAAACAAGTTTGTTAGTGTGACAAGATCTCCTTGGGTAGTGAGAGTGAACCACACCCGAGGTGTCTCCAGCACTCCCGTGTATTCTAACCCCAGGGGTTGGATAGGCAGATACACATTTTTACTCTGTGGCTGATCTCATATTAGTTACATTTGTCTACAAGCCCCTCCAGATTCTAGACCCCCACTAACTACCTACTCCTGTGGGACAATGAACACTTAGGCATAGAGACCACACTCAATCAGTATACAAAGAGCAAGTCAACATACATAAAGTTTATTCTACCCTTGAGAATATAGAACTGAAATGAACATCCTGATAGAAGAAGCTATTTACACAAATAGAAGATAGAGTAGAGACAGAATCAGAGATATGGTTGTCATCATCAGGTTGAGAAGTAGATTGGATGCAGATGTCCCGTCCAGTCGGTCCGCCACTCACCCGGCTTCCTTCCAGTGAGATGACTAGAACCTTGGAGACCACTCCGTCTCCAGAGCGTGGATCCACAACAATAGAGTCACTGCTGGACCTCACTCAACTGGACCAACTGCATCTGTATCACTCCCACGGAGTCACTGTTAATACACAGTTCTCTAACAACACTGGTTGGGAGGTAATCCTCCTGGATTTGACTCCAAGTATTCGTGACTTCAATGAAGATAAGTAGTCACTGACCAATCTAATGGTCCCTCAGTAGTACATTACCCGTGGTTGGATAATAAGTCTCTTGACCAATTCAATGGTCTCACACTCATAACACAGTAACACTGGTTGTAGAATAAGTCAATGACCAATTCAATGGTCCCGCACTCATAACACAATAACACTGGTTGTCGAATAAGTCAATGACCAATTCAATGGTCCCGTACTCATAACACAGTAACACTGATTGAAGAATCAGATAAGGCAACTGATATGTCACTGAGTCCTACACGAACACAGTTCAAAGTCTTCATACTCTTTCAGTACACTATTAGAATCAGACATCTACTTCCAAGGAAGACTATTCAGGTTGGACTATAATCTATTGTCCCTTCCACCTGTAAATAACTTCTTTCCGCATTTAGGCGGAACCACTGTAATAGTATACGGTCAGGTGTTTCCTTTCTTTAAGCATGATTGCTCAAGTTGCTGAAATGTTCCTTGCTGAAATAGAGTATCTTCTAATGCAGAAAAACAACACAAACTGTCATGTCCCACACGTGCACCTTCAGGGCACCTGAATCACTGGATGCAAACCTTCACGCATGATGAATCACACTGGGCACATGGTGTGGTTGAGTCTGGCGTGATAAGTAAAGAATTGGACCCTTCGCGGTGTTACACGAAGTGGTTTCCGGCCAACGACAAGTATAGTTGACTGGTTCCTCAACAGGCAAACTCCTGAAAAGGAAGAGCGACCGGTGAGAGTATACTGGCCCAAACATTAGTCCACATGCATCCTACCAATGACTACTCAACCCTCAGTCATGCTACTTAGTTATGCAAATAACTAAAGCATTATCTCTATTTGGAGAGTAGTAAAGCATGGGTTCATTAATGTCAGCTGGCCTCACAGAACAGCCCGTCAAACAGAGCAAGAAATCAGAATGACGAGTCTGATCGTAGGCCTCACCTATCCCTAATCATCTACCAGTTGTCGCTAACGTCACTAGTGATAGTAGGCTGTTATAATAGTTCTAATTTAATCGAACTAAACGTTAAGGTAAAGAGTCCCTGGACTCGTTCCTTACATTATCAATGTTCATTAATAAACATAATACTAATCAATATACCATCCCTCGGGATATAGGAATAATACATGATCACATCCAATATGTACACATGCCTGTTTGCTGGTGGGACCACCTGCCCACTCGGTAGCAAACTCTTCTTATCAGACTCTTCCTTAGAGTCAAGAAGCCTTCTTGATAATACATGTTCCCCACATGTTCCAAGGGTGATGTTCCAGTTCAGCCCTCCCAAGTGGTTTAGCCTTGGCCTGGACCAAACGTCATAGTTGGCCTGGTCTGCCAACCTATACTTTCATAACTTGCTTTCAATCCCCCATATCCTATATGTCCCCGTGTCTCATACATCCTCCTTGCATCATTCCATACTCCCAGCACCTTAGCACTCACTCGCACTAGCGCCAGTATGAAAGAACAGGATAGCTAAGACAAGAATTCAGAACGCATATGTATATCGCGACGGCACGCATTGTTATCACGCGTCGACCTATTCGGCGTTCGGAATTACTCCAGGAAGTATCACATGCCATGACCTAATATATATACACAATGCCACATCATATATATATATATATATATATATATATATATATATATATATATATATATATATATATATATATATATATCATCAATGAAGACTTACCTTCACACAGAAATCCCGTGTTCCACACAATGAATTCACTATTAAGTTACTACACAATAGTTACATCATTCCTGGTGGCACAGAACTAAGTCCTTTCTTTACTTAGTAACTAAGCACAATTTTGTCTGAATCTCCACCTACCAACTTACCTGGTTAGCTAACCGGTCTCCTTGCTTCAGCAACTGACTGACATAAATCTAGGTTTCTATCAGGCACTATTAACTATGTTCTTTTCTAACACAGCCACCTAATAGATGCAACGATTTGCGATACATGGTAAATACAATTTGAACCCAAATTGCCCACATCGCATGCCGGCATTCCCAACAGCTGATTCGTGAATACACGTTGGCAAACAAACACACGACCTAGTCTTCAGCCGCGTTATCGATCGGTTTGCTCATTAGTAATGCAAAGACATCCGCATATGTAATGAGGTTAGAACGATGGCGTTTTGTAAACAATTACAAAGTTACATTCTTAAACAAATCGGTACCTGAATATATAGAACCAGACTCCAGTCAGCTTTCAGAACTGTTCAAGGGCTCATCAGCCTCCTTTCTATAACAGTCAGCCGAAACATGGTTGAGGTGAGACGCAACACAAAATGGCTCAACACAGGCCTGTGTCTGCTCTCTTCGAGAGTTATGAAGTGAATGAATGGTTTAGCCACATTTCCCCACTCGTGCCAACTCATGCGCACGAGGAGCTAGTGCTTCTTGGGAAAAGACACTTTCTCGGGAAACAGTCATTCCCCGCCTAGAATTTCTAGATCTCTCTGCACGATAATTTAGTGCTATACCCAGCCTCACGGGTCACTCAAATTCAGGTGCTCCGAGAAGATTCTAGACGGTAATTCCTCCATCGGCTTCCCTCAGTCTATTTATAGCTGGGAAAGTCCCCCGATGACGCGCCAAAATAGTGCGGGATCCTGACGACAACAGACAGATAATCGCGTTTCGTCACATAGGCCCCCACTTTAAGAGGATCGACCCCGTCGTTACACTTCTACGCAGAAGCTGTCTATGTCGTTCTTTCTTCCATCTTAGAGACCGAATGGCGGGTGAGGAAGCCGAACCATCAATATTTCATAGGATACTTCTACCACCTTTGGTGGGGAGACAAGCTATTCAGTATCACTGGTGATCAACGCCTACTCCGCTACTGCGATCGGGCATCTCGCAGTGTCTTGCGGACCAGAGCTCCCGTCTCGATCTGATTTAACGATCGCTCCTGCGAGAGTTTACTGGACTTCTGCAACTCCAGCTTCCCCTTTCGAGGACCCAGCTGGACTGCAGTCGGTCGGGTTGAGGAACCAGGGGTCTGTGTATGTTACGACACAACCCACCTCTTCCGACCACGGTTCTCAGTGTAGCTAGCACTGCGGGTGTTCCTTTGGCCGGTCATGTTCCCCCGAGCACCGGGCTGAACCGAAGAAGGTACCTGCACATACATATAGGACTTCCTATGGTGTGACAGGCTTTCCGCTACCTGACCTGAACCCCGAACCGTTCTCTCAGCGAATCTCTGCGCCCTTGGGCTGGTAGGCTTATCATCGGGCTTCCCCTCATAGCGCATGAGGAGACTGGAATGGAAAGTAGTAGACTTTCCCAGGATCGCCACTCCATAGTGCTTGTGGAGCCCCACTTTATCCACTAGGAATGGGCCCTGCCACCCGATTTCTAATTCGTTCCCCTCGATTAGGAGTAGTACTAGAACTAGGTCTCCAACCGCTAAGGATATCTTCGTCTTCGTCCGTTTCTCAGGTGTGCATTTACTGCACTCCGGACAAGACCTGATATATCTGCGCACGTCGCCTGTCATTCCCGGCCACCAATAGTACCGGGATAGACACTTACTGGTTGTCTCTACAGTCAGATGTCCGGTTGGGGACCTGACATGTACCGTTCGCAGCAGATTAGCTCTGAAGCTCTCAGGAACCAACTTACGTTCCTTCTGCCGCTTCTCTGTTCCGGTCTGAATTAACGGTGACCGGTTGTCAGATTCCAACTTACCCTGAGTTAACGGGTTCTCATCGTTGGACAACCATTCCGAACAAGGACACTCTGTCGCATCCTTGCTCCGAGCACTACTCATCACATCCGGGTGAGTTTTTCGGAGACTTACCTTTTCTAGACCCTCTTCCTCTGTATATCTGACCTGCCTAGACTTATGGATGCTAGGGTGTTCTGGTTCGCCCAGAAACACGTATTTCTGGCTGGCCAAGAATTAGGGGATAGAGAGGATCAGGTACTACTGCCGCCTGAATGCGTCCAGTAACGTACTTGCTCCGAATCTCCACACTGGCAATCGGGCAATGTAACGCTACAGCACTCCTACTGGCTGGCTGTATCTCCGTTATCTCCCCGGTGAGTTGCTCTTGGCCTGTCAGGTGGGATGCAATTACAGCAGGAAATTGCAATCCTGTGTCGTATAGGCACATCACCTGTTGCCCGTTCATTTCTACTCTCTCAACCACTGGAGGTCGTCTATGTTCTACATTCCCATCAACCGACTTCACTTTCCTGCATGGTCTATCCCTAACCTCTGCAAGACAAGCACAGTGAAAGTCCTTGGGCTTACTCTTGCACTCACTCGTGTTGTGAGTGCTGGACTTGCAGAATTTGCACCATCGTTCACTCCACTTTCTCTTTGGAGAACTAAGTGGGCTATTCTTACCTTGGTTGACGTTAGAGATCTTCTCTAAAGAGCCTACCTGTTTACTTGGTTCAACCGAACCATTGGTCTTCTTTGTCTTCTTTGACTTACCTTGATCCTTATCTTTCGATCTCGGATCTGTTGGACTGGTATCCCCAGTCTCGCCATAGACTTCAACGTATCTTTCGGCTAACTTGGTGACTATATCTAATCTTTCAGCCCCATTCTCACCTAAGAAGTTCCGCAAGGGTTTCGACATTTGCATTCGCATCTGATCTACAACCATCAACTCACGCAAACTTTCATACTCCTCATTAAATCTGGCAAAGGCCATCCATTTAAGAAGGTATGAGTTCAATCTCACACTGTATGCTGAAAACAGTTCGCCAGGCTCTCGCTTAGAAGTCCTAATCTTCCTTCGGTATGAGTGCGCGGTGATCTCAAATCTCTTCAAGAGAGCCGCTTTCAACGCCGGGTAATCATTCTGTAGACCCGGTGGCAAGCGTGCGTACACTTCATAACCGGCGCCTCTGAGTCCCTGGGAGAGTTTCAATCACCATTTCTGTTTGTCTAGCCCCATTGCAATAGACATGGCCTCGTACTTCTCTAAGTACTGGTCTATCCGTTCTTTCTCAGGTTCGAACGGCGGTAAAGGCCACTTAATAGCCTGGTAGTCACGTTTACTGGTTGACTCTGAGCTAGGAGGTACACCTCCTCCCACAGCTCCCTCAGTTACACCAGTAGCAGGCACTTGTTCCTCAAGTAGCTTCATTCGATACTCATGGTCACGTCTTTCTCTCTCGGCTTCCAACTCAAGCCGTTTCATTTCACTATCAGCCGCTATCCTCTTTTCCTCTAGGGCCACTTTACTGGCGTCCAGTTCTCTTTCTGCTCTCCTCCTCTCTCTTTCCTCTTGGCGAAAATTTCTTTCCACCTCTTGCACATAGGATTTCAAAGCATCTCCCTCTAGACCTGACTTGCCCAGTTTCCTGAACTTTGTCTAAGTCTAACTCTTGGGTAGACATGTTGACTATGAGATGTGGGTACTCAAGTATGTGTGGGTGAAGCAATACAATTAATCACTACCAATAGTATTAACTAAACACCACAACACAAATGTCCGTCAGACAGTTATGAGATAGGTAGAAGTAGTAGAATCTTATGTAGACTGAAGTAGAGGATATAGACTAAGTCTCTATCCCTATGCGAGAGTTCTACAACACACAGAGAGCTTGGAATAATCCCGGACGAGGCCCCATCCTGTATTTGGAGTGTGACAAGATCTCCTTGGGTAGTGAGAGTGAACCACACCCGAGGTGTCTCCAGCACTCCCGTGTATTCTAACCCCAGGGGTTGGATAGGCAGATACACATTTTTACTCTGTGGCTGATCTCATATTAGTTACATTTGTCTACAAGCCCCTCCAGATTCTAGACCCCCACTAACTACCTACTCCTGTGGGACAATGAACACTTAGGCATAGAGACCACACTCAATCAGTATACAAAGAGCAAGTCAACATACATAAAGTTTATTCTACCCTTGAGAATATAGAACTGAAATGAACATCCTGATAGAAGAATCTATTTACACAAATAGAAGATAGAGTAGAGACAGAATCAGAGATATGGTTGTCATCATCAGGTAGAGAAGTAGATTGGATGCAGATGTCCCGTCCAGTCGGTCCGCCACTCACCCGGCTTCCTTCCAGTGAGATGACTAGAACCTTGGAGACCACTCCGTCTCCAGAGCGTGGATCCACAACAATAGAGTCACTGCTGGACCTCACTCAACTGGACCAACTGCATCTGTATCACTCCCACGGAGTCACTGTTAATACACAGTTCTCTAACAACACTGGTTGGGAGGTAATCCTCCTGGATTTGACTCCAAGTATTCATGACTTCAATGAAGATAAGTAGTCACTGACCAATCTAATGGTCCCTCAGTAGTACATTACCCGTGGTTGGATAATAAGTCTCTTGACCAATTCAATGGTCCCGCACTCATAACACAGTAACACTGGTTGTAGAGTTAACACTGGTTGTAGAATAAGTCAATGACCAATTCAATGGTCCCGCACTCATAACACAGTAACACTGGTTGTCGAATAAGTCAATGACCAATTCAATGGTCCCGTACTCATAACACAGTAACACTGATTGAAGAATCAGATAAGGCAACTGATATGTCACTGAGTCCTACACGAACACAGTTCAAAGTCTTCGTACTCTTTCAGTACATTATTAGAATCAGACATCTACTTCCAAGGAAGACTATTCAGGTTGGACTATAATCTATTGTCCCTTCCACCTGTAAATAACTTCTTTCCGCGTTTAGGCGGAACCACCGTAATAGTATACGGTCAGGTGTTTCCTTTCTTTGAGCATGATTGCTCAAGTTGCTGAAATGTTCCTTGCTGAAATAGAGTATCTTCTAATGCAGAAAAACAACACAAACCATCATGTCCCACACGTGCACCTTCAGGGCACCTGAATCACTGGATGCAAACCTTCACGCATGATGAATCACACTGGGCACATGGTGTGGTTGAGTCTGGCGTGATAAGTAAAGAATTGGATCCTTCGCGGTGTTACACGAAGTGGTTTCCGGCCAACGACAAGTATAGTTGACTGGTTCCTCAACAGGCAAACTCCTGAAAAGGAAGAGCGACCGGTGAGAGTATACTGGCCCAAACATTAGTCCACATGCATCCTACCAATGACTACTCAACCCTCAGTCATGCTACTTAGTTATGCAAATAACTAAAGCATTATCTCTATTTGGAGAGTAATAAAGCATGGGTTCATTAATGTCAGCTGGCCTCACAGAAAAGCCCGTCAAACAGAGCAAGAAATCAGAATGACGAATCTGATCGTAGGTCTCACCTATCCCTAATCATCTACCAGTTGTCGCTAACGTCACTAGTGATAGTAGGCTGTTATAATAGTTCTAATTTAATCGAACTAAACGTTAAGGTAAAGAGTCCCTGGACTCGTTCCTTACATTATCAATGTTCATTAATAAACATAATACTGATCAATATACCATCCCTCGGGATATAGGAATAATACATGATCACATCCAATAAGTGCACATGCCTGTTTGCTGGTGGGACCACCTGCCCACTCGGTAGCAAACTCTTCTTATCAGACTCTTCCTTAGAGTCAAGAAGCCTTCTTGATAATACATGTTCCCCACATGTTCCAAGGGTTATGTTCCAGTTCAGCCCTCCCAAGTGGTTTAGCCTTGGCCTGGACCAAACGTCATAGTTGGCCTGGTCTGCCAACCTATACTTTCATAATTTGCTTTCAAATCCCCCATATCCTATATGTCCCTGTGTCTCATACAACCTCCTTGCATCCTTCCATACTTCCAGCACCTTAGCACTCACTCGCACTAGCGCCAGTATGAAAGAACAGGATAGCTAAGACAAGAATTCAGAACACATATGTATATCGCGACGGCACGCATTGTTGTCACGCGTCGACCTATTCGGCGTTCGGAATTACTCCAGGAAGTATCACATGCCATGACCTAATATATATACACAATGCCACATCATATATATATATCATCAATGAAGACTTACCTCCACACAGAAATCCCGTGTTCCACACAATGAATTCACTATTAAGTTACTACACAATAGTTACATCATTCCTGGTGGCACAGAACTAAGTCCTTTCTTTACTTAGTAACTAAGCACAATTTTGTCTGAATCTCCACCTACCAACTTACCTGGTTAGCTAACCGGTCTCCTTGCTTCAGCAACTGACTGACATAAATCTAGGTTTCTATCAGGCACTATTAACTATGTTCTATTCTAACACAGCCACCTAATAGATGCAACGATTTGCGATACATGGTAAATACAATTTGAACCCAAATTGCCCACACCGCATGCCGGCATTCCCAACAGCTGATTCGCGAATACACGTTGGTAAACAAACACACGACCTAGCCTTCAGCCGCGTTATCGATCGGTTTGCTCATTAGTAATGCAAAGACATCCGCATATGTAATGAGGTTAGAACGATGGCGTTTTGTAAACAATTACAAAGTTACATTCTTAAACAAATCGTTACCTGAATATATAGAACCAGACTCCAGTCAGCTTTCAGAACTGTTCAAGGGCTCATCAGCCTCCTTTCTATAACAGTCAGCCGAAACATGGTTGAGGTGAGACGCAACACAAAATGGCTCAACACAGGCCTGTGTCTGCTCTCTTCGAGAGTTATGAAGTGAATGAATGGTTTAGCCACATTTCCCCACTCGTGCCAACTCATGCGCACGAGGAGCTAGTGCTTCTTGGGAAAAGACACTTTCTCGGGAAACAGTCATTCCCCGCCTAGAATTTCTAGATCTCTCTGCACGATAATTTAGTGCTATACCCAGCCTCACGGGTCACTCAAATTCAGGTGCTCCGAGAAGATTCTAGACGGTAATTCCTCCATCGGCTTCCCTCAGTCTATTTATAGCTGGGAAAGTCCCCCGATGACGCGCCAAAATAGTGCGGGATCCTGACGACAACAGACAGATAATCGCGTTTCGTCACAGTTAGCGAGAAATCACTAGTTTTTCACGTAAACATCAAAGAAATGTAGCCTCTTTCCATGATTTAAGTTCCTTTTGGGTGGGGATATAAGACGGCAGGAAAAATTTCATAACGATGCAACGGACAGTTTTCAAAATAATTGATCCTGAATGACGGCATTCATTTCTGGACAGACTATAACAGTGTCCCTCGCCATTAGGCGAATCCACTCCGACTTCAGAGGTACTAGTAATTTACGTCCCCAAGTCAAGGACTACAGGTCAACATTTTAGTCCAGCTGTCCGGTGTAGGGGATGAACCGCTAACCTCGGCATCAGCACACCGGATGTTTAAGAACACCGTTCTTATCCATTCGGCCATGCGGACCTGCATGTTATAATTAAAATCCGTTGGAGTGGTCGGTTTTAGCATTGTGAACTTTGAAACGATTTTTCCGTTTTATTCAGAAGTGGGTTGCTGGGCGTTGACAGAAATGTCACAATTGGTTGTTTGTAATTTCTTGACAAGTTTACGTTCAGTAGTTTGCCATTGCTTTTTGAATGACCGGCACCCATACCACTGCATAAAAGCCAAAGCCGGGTTTCGAACGTGGTATGCGGGATCACGAATTGCGTTCGTAAGCGTCTCGCCACAGAGTCGGCGAGACAGACAGACAGACATATAGACAGACAGACAGACATATAGAAAGACAGACATACGGACGGACGGACAGACAGACGGATGGACAGACGGACGGATGGACGGACAGACAGACAGACAGATAGATGACCTAGGCCACAGCCACCAGTCACACCATTCACCTTTTCGTTGCCTACTTTGGCATTGAAATCCCAGAGGATGACAGTCATTTCAACATTTTGACACTGGTCCTCGGTCATGACTAATTCGTTATAAAATATTTCAAAATCTTCTTCTTTACAGTCTGCTATTGGCGCATATACTTTTGTATTATGTTAATATTCAGAGGTTTGCCATGGAGTTTCACTCTAATAAACTCTGTTTGAGATTGCCCAAAATCCTTTAACTGTCCTAGCACTCATTTGATCCAAAATTATGCCAACTCTCCTTTTGTAGTCCTTCCCTGCCGAGTAAACAATTATATACTTATCTAAACATTTCCCCCCTGCACCCGAACATCGCATTTCAATAATCTTTAATATTTTTATCTCAATTCTTTCCATTTATTCATTGATATTATCTAATTTTCCATTCTTGCTAAGTGTTCTGACATTCCATGGACCAACATTTAGTGTATTTTTAACCTTTAATTTGCATACGACGGTCTCCCTGGCCCTAGGCGTTAGCGACTTTCTCCGTAATCCCGTATATCCACGCGAGGAACGTAACTTGCGCGAGAATCGGTAGCGGTTCTCGCCGCGTTGGTGACTTACGGGGTATGTGAGCCGGCCGCTCAGAAAGCAATGGCAAACTGCTGAGCGTAATCTTGCCAAGAAATCAACAATCAGCTGAAAGATGCTATGTCCTGTAAAGGATATGCGGAAAAAAAAATTGCATGCAGTTGCTTGACGACGATCGGGTATCACCTGTAGCACATGATGCTCTCTACTGGATGAAGAGACTCCAACGGAATCCCCATTAACGTCGTTATCGTTATCTATTTCATTTACAGGCATGACTTTCTTGAGAAAATACAGCGGTTGTTTCCCTTTACCTCCCGTCAGTATCAATAAATCAATCAGCAGGCTTGGCCATGGGAATGTTATTCCCATAGAATGGGATGGGATTAATCTCTTCCATGGTGAATGACTCACAGGAGGCATCTAGTGGGGACATGGTGGTTTCTCCATCCAGGTTGGGAACACTGTCACTCTGTGGTCTATTTAATATTTCTTTGAAATGTTCTGCCCATCGTTGCTTTTGGTGGTCATCGGATAACAGTAGTTTACCTTGTTTGTCTTTGATGGGTTTATTTGGTGTAGGTGAGTGATTGCATAGTTGTTTCATGATGTGGAATACAGCTTTGTTGTTTCCAGTTTTGGCAGCTGTGCTATATTATATTTTCACAAGCGTAATGTGCGGTAAATATTTCCCGGCGACAATAAAAGTTTGACACTGCGTCACGGATAATTTGTTCCTCGATGCGATAGATCCTACTTTTTCATCGACCCATTGTGATGTCGTGATTGTAGGGTAGCGGGGTAGGGGTATCACCTATCAAAGGAGAAGTAGGACGCCTCCTTCCCTCCGCTAGCCTACGGGACACCCTTGGGCAAGGTGGAGTACCCGTTTAGCCCCCTGATCAGGGTTACGTGAAGCCATGGGCGCAGGTGGTGGATGAAGATGGAGAGCAGCCGACAGATAGTTGTAGGTTATGGTCTCCACCTTCACGACGGTAGGCAGATGATCTCTTTTTTGAGGAGACAATGGCTGCGGTCACTGACAAGAATGGTCACTGCTAGGAAGGAAAGCAATGGCAAACTACCTTCTTTACAAATGCCAAGAAAATCATGTTTTGTGGGAAGGCAAGGGTACAGTAAATGCTGTGTATATACTGAGAACCGTAATCGAACGTTCTATAGAAGTAAACAAAGATCTACACCTTTGCTTTATTGACTACACAAAGACTTTCGATAAAGTGAGACATGTCAACATGATAAGGATGCTTGAAGATCTACAAATTGATAGAAAAGACCTTAGACTTGTAAAAAACATATATTGGAAACAACAAGCTGCCATAAGATTTGATAATGAAGTAAGCCAATATCAGCCTATTAAGAGAGGTCTGAGACAGGCATGTGTAATGTCTCCAGATCTGTTTTCCCTGTACAGTGAAAATATTTTCAGAAATATTGAAGATATGGAAGGAATCAACATTGGGGGACGATGCATCAATAACATTAGATATGCAGATGATACAGTCTTGATTGCAGACAATGAACAGGACCTGCAACATTTAGTAGATGCTGTTGTTACACACAGTGAACAACTAGGGTTAGAATTAAATTGTAAAAAGACACAGATTATGGTCGTCACTAGGAAGAACGAAATACCACAATGTAATATACAAGTAAATGGGAATATTCTTAAACAAGCGAATAGGTACAATTATCTCGGAACAGTAATAACATCTGATGGGAGATGACTAGAAGAGATTAGAACAAGAATCGCCATGGCAAAAGTAGCCTTTAGCAAGATGGAAAACATACTGACCAATAAAAAGATGTCAATTGAAACGAGAAAAAGAGTGTTGAGATGCTACATAAAACCTGTACTTTTATATGGATATGAAGCTTGGACAATGAGCAGTCAGGCTGAAAAACATCTGATGGCTGTAGAAATGTGGTTTCTTAGGAAAATGCAAAGAATACCATGGACAGCCAGAAAGACCAATGAACAAGTCCTCCAAGAAACAAATGAAGATCGTAAACTGATTAGAGACATTAGACGTAGACAGTCACAATTTTTGGGGCATGTTATGAGAAGAAAAGATTTGGAGAACTTGGTGACAACTGGTAAGATCGAGGGGAACAGACCAAGGGGAAGACCTAGAAGCAAGTACCTGGATGGCTTGGCCTTGTGGCATGGTCGAGACAGAAACACGGAGCTGATCCACGACTCTGGTGATCGAGTGAGATGGCAGAACATGACCGCCCACGCTTATCGGCATGGCATATGATGGATGGATGGATTGTGATGTCACCACCGGAACACAACTAACTAAATAAAAAGGCATGACAGCAGTGTAAGCAGTCTGGTTGATAGTCAGCCCAACAATAGAAGGGACCACTGGGTCCGACGGCATGGCAAAATTGTAGCTACCTCAACATTGAAACTAAATCAACGTGGGAGAAGAAATTAACTACATGCTATACGCCGCATTTTCGAGGCTTTGATCCTGAACCCTGTGTTGGAAACGTCCTGTTCGGATGATGGTAAATAGAATATTTATTTTAAATTTTAGTTTAGTCTGTGAGTCTTTTTCCCCAGAAGAAGAGTGGTAAGTCAGTATTGTTAAAACCATATGGTAAGTTCTTAAATTAATTTAGTAAGAACTAAATAATATATTCAGTTCTCATAGCCTATGGGTAAACTGTCCATTAAGAATAACCATAGTGAGTTTATTTTCCTCCCAAAGTAAACAACTGATTTAAGGTATAAGCATTAGTCCAAGTTGTACATTTATTTCTTAAGCAACTCAATCTTCAATGATTTAGAATGGTGAGTTCTTAAGAATTTAATTTCGTAGAACTAAATAATATTATACTCAGTTATCATAATCATAAAATAAACTGTACATAAGGAGAAAACTACAGTGTTTTATTTTCTCCCAGCTAACCAACTTAGTTAATGTATAAACATTAGACACCTGTTATACATTTTATTTCTTAAGCATGAAACTCAATCTACAATGAATTAGAGTGGTAACTTAAGACTTAAGGAAACTATTTTAAATGTGCAAACACTGGTAAGTCAAATTAGTGTAATGTGTATAGTCAAGTAGTTTTTCTTATATTTCTTGAACACATGGGAACCAAAAAGAGTTCTATAGGTATCATAATTTGTGTGATGTTAAAGCACACATGGGGTAAGGCAAATACATTTTCATGGTTGTCAAACATGGGGAATAATAATATTTGTGCCACATAATAGTGCGTAATCAACCGCCATACAAGAATGATTATGATTCATAATGAATGAATGCGGATGAGGGTATCACATAAATTGTATGTATTTGATGAAAGCATGTGGTGAATCATGGATTTCATGTTGCTAAATCCTGGGTGAATTTCATAAGTGTGCCTAATGATCACATGTCTATGTCATTGAAGAGCATGCTTGTGTCATGTGTGTTTCATTACTGTTAAAAAGACGTGAATGTATTCTGTGTAAAGCACCTACATAGGTATAATTGTCATTTCTACAGATATGATGTGTATGATGAGTGATTGTGCAAGAAGATATTTCATTGTGATATCAGTGATGGTAAACATTTAAGTTATCACTGCGAAATCACATAAGAATAATTACCCACCTTACATACCAGTATGAAGGATGTGTGATGAATGATTCCTATATGATCACCCATACCGATATGAATGTGTCTATAGACTGAGTGAAATGATCATCCATACATATGAATGATGTCTGAGAGGAGTGAATTGACCCCACATGCACAGATGGATATGTTGACTGATGCTTGAGGAGTTTGAGTGAGTGAGTAAAGTTACAGGCTGAGAGAGAGGGAGTATAGGCCAACAGTCAATCTCAGGATAGCCGGCAACTTTGATGTGGAATGCCATGACTATCACCAGAGAACTGGTTTGGCGTAATCCATAAACTAAATAATAATTTAGTACACTCCGGTGCATAACAACACTTTGTATAAAATATCATTCATGCTACAATCATCTGGTTTTGTGCGCTAAGCACGACATAACCAATATCATACATTACGCATACTACCAGCATTTGTGTTTGTTATTTAAGCAAAATCCCTCTTTGTAGTTCATGTCACTCCTGTTAACACATATGGTCTAGTGTAATGATAATAATGTACTACAAGGATGATGATGACTGGAATGATTATGATAATAATGATAATGATTGTAATGAAAATAATGTAGTGATAATGATAATAATGATAATGATTGTAATTACAATGATATAAGGAAACCATGATGATGTGGATGATGATAATAAATATTACATCAATGAGAATGGAAGAACACTTCTCACTTGAAGCATTTAATGGAGAAGAATACACGTAATGCTATACAAGAATGATAGCATAATGTACTTATATTGTTTATGAGCAAATACTCATTGAAATGGGAACTGATTTTTAAAAGCCCTTAATGTATGAGACCCTTTTTCTTGAATAGAAAAAGACGAAGAGAAAAAACTAGGTACAGAATGGGATGGGAAACATAGTTGTCAATTCCAAATCAATCAAGGTATGGCTTAACCGGTAGACCTGAGGACAGGCATAGGTGAAGATGAAACTGCACATCTGCTAGTCTAAAACTTGAACACCATATAATGGAAGATGGAATGGAGAGCAACCAATTATGTTGTGGATAACTATTTGAAAACACCAAGACTCTTTACCTTCCACTGTTAATTTTCCTAGGATCACAATTCTCTTAGGTATTTTCTTTGTGATGTTCTTGAGAAAAATTTAGAACATTTCAGTTCTGATGTTCATATTGCTGATATTTTTAGATTTATGATGGATGCTAAAATTTCAGGTAGTGGTCATTATCCAGACCTGACTTTGTGAATGCAGCACTTTGTGAAAGTAGTAGTAGCAGCTTGACTGAATACAGTAGCCACTTAACTGAGTGAGGCAGCTGAGATAGTGAGGCCAAATACTATTCCACAGCAACTTCTTACCTATTTTCACCACCTTTCCAGGACAGGTATCACATATCCTTTTGTCTAGGTAGTGTGGAGGAAACACAATGAGCCCGAATAAATCACCGGGGAAAAAATAAAGAACACTCAAGAATATAGTCTACACTGACTGAATGCTACCGAGATCCAAGAACTGGATGGGAGACCAACCAGGGTGTACCCAGTTTCTTTCCACAGATTATAACTAGGCCAGCAGAAGAGGGCCAATAATTATAATTGAAACCGGATATAATACTGAGGACAATGTATGATACAGTGGCGCAGCCAGGAGATAGATAATTAGTTAGAGATAACTATGTAAATAATCTTGTAAGTGTACTGCATTGATTGTTATATGCTATTCCATGTATAATCAATAACTCCATATATATATATATATATATATATATATATATATATATATATATATATATATATATATATATATATATATATATATATATATATATAATAAATGATGAAAATTACGGGTTATTTTCTCTTTTGAGAGTTCTCTTGTCATAGTGAAATTGTTGTAAGCAATTACTCTAGATTAATTATTTAGTTGGCAGAGGAGAGGCAAGGAACCACAGCTAAGGACATTTGGGATACTCAGTAAAAATTTCATTGTTTTCCTGGAAGTATTCCTTTGTGCTCCAAAACTCTATTTAATGGTCTCAAATCATAGAGCCAGTAACAGCTAAATTAATTTCAACGGGCAAGATCACATTGAGAAAGAGGAACTGAGGATCCTTGATCTCTTTGGGGTTGAGCCATCAACTATTTATCCGACAGCAGCTGATTCGGCGTCGGCGGCCAAGCTGTATTTAAAGGTCTGTTTATCTTTTCGTGCGCTTGATTTCACCTCTTTATCCAACATGGAGTAATATTAATGGGCTATGCTATATTAATATTCATCGGAAGTTACATCGTGGCGCTTTTTCTATCGCACTGCGAGCGCTATCAAGACAAGTCACATGAACAAGTCAAGAAGCCTGATACGGGGGGAAATGTCACGTAGCAAGTCCAACAACAAGAAACACGCGGTATCCAAGATGTGCAGTGTAGGAGCCGACAAGACCTCGAAGAAGATGAACGTGGAGAACATGCCTGCTAGCTGCATCAAAAAACCTGAAACTACAGCAAGTACTGAAGCTACCACGAGGGAGAAGATCGACAGCCCACCACAGACAAGACCCAAACCTAATGAGAAGAAGAGGGAGGAGAAAGACACCAGAGGCGGAAACACCAGCTCACCGACAAGCAAGTGGGTTATCAAGCGTATCCAAGTAAGTGGAGCTATCAGACGAAGAAATCGTGAAGCAGCTACGAGAAGCCGACCACAGTATCAATCAACAAGTAAATACAACAGCCAGAGAGATTCATCCCAAGGATCACCCAATGCCCCAGATGTCAGAGGGCCGGCCACAGCAGAGCAGCATGCCGCAGCAGGACGGAAATCTGCCGGTACTGCGCCGATCACCACGCCTTCAAGGAGTGTCCGCTGGCCAAGCTGGACACGGACTTCCGAGCACCCAACAACACAGGAAGGAAAGTGCGCCAACTACCTGGACAAGCACAGAGCAAGATACTTGGGCTGTCCATACCTGCAACGACACAGAGACGTGATAAAACTCGCCATTACCACGAAGACACCATTCAAGGAAGCTATTCGGAGGTGCGAGACAGCCACGGGTATATCACAAGCTGAAAGAGACCAACTGCAAAAACAGATAGACGAGTTGAAGAAACAAGTCAAGGCATTGCTGACGCCGACTCCGACCAGCGACAACGAAAATCTACTGGCGGAAATGAAGGAGATCCAGCAAAACATCAAGCAAGAAGTGGAACATATGGCACTGATAAAGAAGAAGAACGAAGAAATTCTACAAACTATTAAATCAGAGCGAGAACTACAGAATGCTGAAATGGAACTTTTCCGAAATAAAACATCAGAAGCCATACAAGAAATCACAGAGAAATCGCAAGATGAAAACCAAGAGACCGAGCCTGAACCGTAAGCGAAAGCCAGTAGTCAAACCACGACGCTCGAGACATTCAAAGGGAAGCCAATATCCCACCAGACATCCGAAGAAATCCGAGAGGAGCATCCTGACGACGGCATAGAGGACACCTCGTCACCCCGTCCATATACCTGGGCGGATATCGCAGAAATAGACAGAAAAGTGGAACTCAAGAAAGAGGAACTCAAGCGTAAGGAATTCCCCGAAGAAAACCGAGATGAACACCCTGACGACGGCAGAGAGGACGCCCCGATGAAGAACTCGCGGAGATGAAGAGTAGATACGAACTCAGGTGCAAGGAATACAGAAGGCGCTTGGAAGAAAAAGCAAAGAATCACAAGAAATAGAAGGGAAAATCAACGCCCTTCCGTATCGCCGAAGAACCAGCTTTATACGAGGATGACGAACACCCATGGCAATACTATATAGATGACGGAGAGATCGTCCCATTTCTGACCGCAAAAAATCGAATGGCAACAGAAGCTCAAACTCGAAGAAGAAAAAAGGCTCAAGGAGGAAAATTAAAACATGGATAAGCTCCAACAGAAAATACTCAAAAAGGAGGGAAAAAAAAAAAAAAATAAAAAAAATCCCCAAATAAAAAGTCATTTGAAGGAATCAGTCGAGCCAGTCAAGCCAGACGAGCCAGGAGCCTTCACTAACAAAAGATACCGTAAAAGGAGACGAGAACAAAGGACAGCCGCCGACCGATCCCCCAGCTGACGCCACAGACACAAACAAACAGAACCAGCTCGGGTCAGGACTAACTCGTAAGAGCGCACAAGACAAGAATTAGGGTGAATTAACCCACAAAAACCACGGACCTCAACAACAACCACAGCTGAAAGACGCAGGTTGAAAGAGGCCGAATTTGGAATTTTTGTTTTGAAAATTGGAATTAGAATTGGAATAATGCCCTCTGGTCTCAGATATACCTAACGTGTGAATATTCAGTCTTCTAATTTCTTTCTAAAGTTTGGGATGTGTGTGGTTAGTTTCTTTTTCCGACTGTTGCTGGTAGGCTCAAGGTGATGCAGTCGAAGTGTCATGACATGGATCAGGGCATAGGCTATTGAGTACAGGTAGCCCAGAGTCTTGTGCAATCCAGTGGCAAGACGTGAAGCTCGAGAGTATTATAGTGTGTTGTGTTGTTTGTCCATCAAGAATGATGATGACCATTCATTTCATCCAGTGGGGTTGAAGGTATGGAGCCGTGGGTTCTAAGATGGCTGATAAGGCCTATCTTGGCTCGAAATGTTCTTTGACAATGTGGGCAAAGAATGCTTGACGTTTCTGGAGGAGGATTTCCTGCAGTGGGAGTATTATAATGCACGCTTCGCAGCAGGATAGCGAGGCAAATGTTCGAACAGGGGACCACGGGTCCTGGAGAGCTCATTCACGTCTGGACCGCGATTGAGGTCGGACTGAAGATGGCGTATGGCAGAATTCTATCTCGCCGCCCTAGTTGTGCATATGCAGCGTTTGCGAAGCAGCGGTTGAATGTCGACGTCATTTGAAAGATCGAGCGACAGCGTTTGATTGTAATGCAAGTATTGTTGCTTGCAATTTTAGTGACATTGATTTGACATCATTTTAAAGAGAGACAAGAATACACAGATTGAAACTTATGCAGCTGTCGTGTCGTGAAGAAGTTATCGTAGAAGTGGTGTTGACTGTTATGTGCTGTATATGTGAAGATTTCTAGAAGGTATAAAGATGGTTGCTACAACCAGTCAATTAAGAATCACTTCTGTAGAGCAACAGGGTGCTCTTTGCCAGATGAAAGTTAAACAGAGTGTGAGAATAACTCTCTGACAGATACTAGCGTCAAGCACTGGCAAATACTACCAATCAACTCCAGGGCAAATAAGAATCATCAATTAAATAATGAATCATACATATGCCCTCAACCACCTGGGAAGATGCATCTACAAGATGCCCAGAACTACCTGGCACGAAGGCTTACCTCAGAGTAGCTGCAGACACAGATCACCCTTTGCATGAGGCGCTGGACGCAGTTAAGGGTCAGCGACTGATAAGAGGGAAATCATGGATGGCTCAGGCGGAGGATACAACCAGACATGTATGCCGCTTGGAGAACATTAGGTGAGGAGAGGAGTGGGTCAGAGTGCCAGCGGAGCAGTCAGACTTGTGCAGAGTTATAATCACATTAAGCCGGGAATGCAGGGAATGTCCAGCAGGGACCACGGAAGTGGAAATCCAGCAACTAATTCTGGACAATGCTCATTCGGGTGATGTGATTATCTACACAGATGGTTCGGTGTCTAGAGATAGGAGAAGTGCCTGGGGGTTCACAGCAAAAGCTAATGGCCGACGTTTGGTGCTGGAGGGCCTGGCATATGATACCACAACATCTAGCTTAAGAATGGAGGCGGAGGCGGTCACTGCAGCTTTCCGCTGGATCGAGAATACGATACACACACATCGTGATTGTAACTGACTCAGAAAGCATGCTGAGGAAGGTGAGGACAGTCAAGCTTCGTGCAGAGTGACTTGCTTCGCTTCGGAGGTCACGGGTGGCAAGCATCGCCTGGATCTTTTCTCCGGGGTATGCCGGTGTGCTGGGGAATGAACAGGCGGACATATTGGCTGGCTCTGCAAAACTTGTTGGAGTATTGATGTGTGGCAAGGCAGACGTGGTTACGGCCTTGTGGGAGCACGTGTACACCTCGGAGGAGCAAATGGATCACCATGGTCTTGCAAGAATAAGACAGCGAGGAGTGACGAGGGGATCTGGCCGACGTTCGACTCTCAGAGGAAAGGCGAGACGGGCATATAATCAGATTGCTACTGATACTATTGTTGTTGGAACTCTTCGCTGGCTGCCGAGGATGGGGACGGGGCGCCTATGGGAATGACCCGAGTGCTGTGATGTTGGTTTCTAGATAAATAAATAAATAAATAAATAAATCTTTAAATGTTATGTGGCCATAGGAGGCCAGTAAAAAAATGTTATTCCCCAGATTGGGGAACAGGTTGTTGTTCGTAGAGATTACATTTAAAATATACTACTAGCATTTAGGAAATAAATTTAGAATTTAAAAGTTGATTATAAAATGTAAATAAGTAAAGATTATAAACATATCTTGTAAGCATTCTAATAGATTTATTTTTCCTTTTATAATATCTAACTGTATCATTAATTGTTTTAATAAAAACAGTAAGATTAAAGTTTTGTATGTTATTTCTTTTATGATAGCTAAGTATATAATTTCATTCTTTTAATTTCTAGTAATCTCCCTTATAACAATATTAGATGTTTATGCCCCCTAGACAATGCTCATCCAGATGTTTTCCTATTTGCTATCTGGGCATTCCGCAGAGCCGGCTCCCTGGCCCAAGTGTTAATGTCTTTATCCTTAATCCCGTATATTCTCGTGAGTAACGCAACCTGCCCGAGAATCGGTAGCGGTTCTCGCTGCGTTGGAACTTACAGGGTATGCGAGCCTGTCGCTCAGAAAGCAATGGCAAATTACTGAGCGCAATCTTGCCTAGTACATCAACAGCAGCTGAAAAATGCTGATGTTGACTGCAACGTCCTGTAACAGATATGAAAAAAAAAAAAAAAAAAATCCGTAGAATGCTTGAACATAATTATTAATAAGTGTAGTGAACAATCAAGGCATTACTATCATGTTATTATGATGTTTTAAATATGCTCTGAGCAACTTGGGAAACGCATGCGCAGTTGAGTTGTATGATTTATTATTATCCTCCATCATCCATCATGTGCCATGCCGGAAAGCGTGTGCGGTCATGACTCGCCATCTCACTCGATCACCAGAGTCGTGGACATTATAACATATATTTATATTACAGAAATAGGGGGGGGGGGTGTAAAAAGCAATGCACCATTTGGCAGAGAGAGAGAGAGAGAGAGAGAGAGAGAGAGAGAGAGAGAGAGAAAGAGAGAGAGAGAGAGAGAGAGAGAGAGAGAGAGAGAGAGAGAGAGAGAGAGAGAGAGAGAACTATTTGTTCAAAATGAATGGAATTTACAAACAATATAAATAACATGTCCTCTAAACATAATATTTGTCTACATAAATCTCATAAACTTGCACGGCCTTTCGCCAGCGCGAAAGTAACTGCTTGCAGGCCTTGACTGTACCAGGCTAGGTTTTCTTCTGCTGACTTCGCTTATTAATCTTTCACCTCTCTCATTCCTATCACCTCCAGGGGTGGGCAAACTACGGCCCGCGGGCCGCCTGCGGCACGGCAACTGAGATTATGCGGCTCACGAGGGCATTTATGAATAAACATGTTTACTTCGTGTTTCAGTTATTTTGTTGAATTGTACATAATTTAATGTACCGTTATGACTGTTTTAACATATTTGATAAAATTTCTTTCGTTTTCTATTTTTGTAAACAGTCCGTGACCTTCGTAATATAATGCTAAATTGCGAATTTATCGATTTTAATATAGATACATATTTATCGACATGTGAAAAGTTAATAAGAATGATTTTATGAAAAAAAAAAGATATTTTCTCGGTGAATAAAATGATTTATTTTGCAAGAAAATATTACATTTAAAAGTTTTTTTTGCTGTTATAAATTATTTTCACGTTTATAATGTTCAAATTAATTTATTTATTGTAGTAGTCTTGATATATTTCTGAAATTTGTTTCTGAGTTTACTCCTTGTTTTCCGAATAGTTTATTTTCACACACAACTGCAAGCAGGTTTTGTTTCATTTTCTTTTTAAAGTTTTGTTTCGAATCTGATTAAAACTACGAGTGTCCTTATAAAACTTAAGACCATGTTTTTAATGATTAATTGACAACTATGCACTGTTTTATTAAAGTTTGTAGCAAATTAATTTGCCTCTTATGTCGTGAGACAGTGGCTGTCTTCAAGGAGTACAATTTTTAAAAAGCCATTATCAAACAAAACATTCCGATTTAGGATACAATTTAACAACCGAAGAAAGGTAAAGGAAATGCCTGGAGTTGGTGAAACATTTTGGAGAAACAGCTGTTTTCACTAAACAGTCTTCAATTCAAGATGCTGCAACAGAAGCTAGCCTTGTGCTGTCACACAGAATTGTAAAACAGAAAAACAGAACAAGCAATTTTCTGACGGCGAGTTCATCAGGGAATGTTTGCTAGATGCAGCAAACATTATGTGTCCAAAAAAAAAAAAAAAAAAAAAATTGACAGCGTTATTTTGTCAAGGAAAACTGTGGTCAGACAAGATAAGTGACCGCTTGATGCATAAACTTCAAAATGCAAGTAAACAATTTTTGTGGCACTCTCTTGCATTGGATAAGAATACCGATGTACATGATACTGCCAAATTATTAATATTTATACGTGGAATAAACACTTCTTTCAAACTCACTGAAGAGTTATTGAGTGTGGAGTCACTCAAAGACACATCCAGAGGCCATGATATAATCGAGGAGATCTGGCCGATGTTCGACTCTCAGAGGAAAGGCGAGACGGACATATAATCAGATTGCTACTGGTACTATTGGTGTTGCAATTCTTCGCTGGGTGCTGAGGAAGGGGACGGGGAATGCCCCGAATGCTGTGATATCGGTTCCTAGATCGGTCAATCCTCAAATGTTGTGTGGCCCTTGGAGGCCAATCCAAAAATTTTGTTCCCCATAATGGGGAAAGTGTCTACGTATGTGCAAAGTACATTAGAAATATACTATTATTATTTAAAAAATAAATTTAGAATATTAAAGATGATTATAAAATGTAAATAAGTAAAAATTATAAACATATCTTGTAAGCATTCTAATAGATTTATTTTTCCTTTTATAATATCTAACTGTATCATTAATTGTTTTAATAAAAACAGTAAGATTAAAGTTTTGTATGTTATTTCTTTTATGATAGCTAAGTATATAATTTCATTCTTTTAATTTCTAGTAATCTCCCTTATAACAATATTAGATGTTTATGCCCCCTAGACAATGCTCATCCAGATGTTTTCCTATTTGCTATCTGGGCATTCCGCAGAGCCGGCTCCCTGGCCCAAGTGTTAATGTCTTTATCCTTAATCCCGTATATTCTCGTGAGTAACGCAACCTGCCCGAGAATCGGTAGCGGTTCTCGCTGCGTTGGAACTTACAGGGTATGCGAGCCTGTCGCTCAGAAAGCAATGGCAAATTACTGAGCGCAATCTTGCCTAGTACATCAACAGCAGCTGAAAAATGCTGATGTTGACTGCAACGTCCTGTAACAGATATGAAAAAAAAAAAAAAAAAAAATCCGTAGAATGCTTGAACATAATTATTAATAAGTGTAGTGAACAATCAAGGCATTACTATCATGTTATTATGATGTTTTAAATATGCTCTGAGCAACTTGGGAAACGCATGCGCAGTTGAGTTGTATGATTTATTATTATCCTCCATCATCCATCATGTGCCATGCCGGAAAGCGTGTGCGGTCATGACTCGCCATCTCACTCGATCACCAGAGTCGTGGACATTATAACATATATTTATATTACAGAAATAGGGGGGGGGGTGTAAAAAGCAATGCACCATTTGGCAGAGAGAGAGAGAGAGAGAGAGAGAGAGAGAGAGAGAGAGAGAGAGAGAGAGAGAGAGAGAGAGAGAGAGAGAGAGAGAGAGAGAGAGAGAGAGAGAGAGAGAGAGAGAGAACTATTTGTTCAAAATGAATGGAATTTACAAACAATATAAATAACATGTCCTCTAAACATAATATTTGTCTACATAAATCTCATAAACTTGCACGGCCTTTCGCCAGCGCGAAAGTAACTGCTTGCAGGCCTTGACTGTACCAGGCTAGGTTTTCTTCTGCTGACTTCGCTTATTAATCTTTCACCTCTCTCATTCCTATCACCTCCAGGGGTGGGCAAACTACGGCCCGCGGGCCGCCTGCGGCACGGCAACTGAGATTATGCGGCTCACGAGGGCATTTATGAATAAACATGTTTACTTCGTGTTTCAGTTATTTTGTTGAATTGTACATAATTTAATGTACCGTTATGACTGTTTTAACATATTTGATAAAATTTCTTTCGTTTTCTATTTTTGTAAACAGTCCGTGACCTTCGTAATATAATGCTAAATTGCGAATTTATCGATTTTAATATAGATACATATTTATCGACATGTGAAAAGTTAATAAGAATGATTTTATGAAAAAAAAAAGATATTTTCTCGGTGAATAAAATGATTTATTTTGCAAGAAAATATTACATTTAAAAGTTTTTTTTGCTGTTATAAATTATTTTCACGTTTATAATGTTCAAATTAATTTATTTATTGTAGTAGTCTTGATATATTTCTGAAATTTGTTTCTGAGTTTACTCCTTGTTTTCCGAATAGTTTATTTTCACACACAACTGCAAGCAGGTTTTGTTTCATTTTCTTTTTAAAGTTTTGTTTCGAATCTGATTAAAACTACGAGTGTCCTTATAAAACTTAAGACCATGTTTTTAATGATTAATTGACAACTATGCACTGTTTTATTAAAGTTTGTAGCAAATTAATTTGCCTCTTATGTCGTGAGACAGTGGCTGTCTTCAAGGAGTACAATTTTTAAAAAGCCATTATCAAACAAAACATTCCGATTTAGGATACAATTTAACAACCGAAGAAAGGTAAAGGAAATGCCTGGAGTTGGTGAAACATTTTGGAGAAACAGCTGTTTTCACTAAACAGTCTTCAATTCAAGATGCTGCAACAGAAGCTAGCCTTGTGCTGTCACACAGAATTGTAAAACAGAAAAACAGAACAAGCAATTTTCTGACGGCGAGTTCATCAGGGAATGTTTGCTAGATGCAGCAAACATTATGTGTCCAAAAAAAAAAAAAAAAAAAAAATTGACAGCGTTATTTTGTCAAGGAAAACTGTGGTCAGACAAGATAAGTGACCGCTTGATGCATAAACTTCAAAATGCAAGTAAACAATTTTTGTGGCACTCTCTTGCATTGGATAAGAATACCGATGTACATGATACTGCCAAATTATTAATATTTATACGTGGAATAAACACTTCTTTCAAACTCACTGAAGAGTTATTGAGTGTGGAGTCACTCAAAGACACATCCAGAGGCCATGATATAATCGAGGAGATCTGGCCGATGTTCGACTCTCAGAGGAAAGGCGAGACGGACATATAATCAGATTGCTACTGGTACTATTGGTGTTGCAATTCTTCGCTGGGTGCTGAGGAAGGGGACGGGGAATGCCCCGAATGCTGTGATATCGGTTCCTAGATCGGTCAATCCTCAAATGTTGTGTGGCCCTTGGAGGCCAATCCAAAAATTTTGTTCCCCATAATGGGGAAAGTGTCTACGTATGTGCAAAGTACATTAGAAATATACTATTATTATTTAAAAAATAAATTTAGAATATTAAAGATGATTATAAAATGTAAATAAGTAAAAATTATAAACAAATTTTTAAAGCATTCTTTTAGGTTTTAATCTTTTCTTTCTAACATTAAGCTTTAAGTTTATTTATCTCATTAAAAAACATCAACTTAGAGACTTTATTTTATTTGGTAATATTATAGCTAATTATATAATGTTATTCTTTTAAATTCTAGTAATCTCCCTTATGACAATATTACATGTTTATGCCCCCTCAAAATGCTCATCTAGATGTTTTTTCTATTTGCGATCTGGGAATTCCGCAGAGCCGTCTCCCTGGCCTAAGGGTTAATGTCTTTATCCGTAATCCCGTATATTCTCGTGAGTCACGCAACCAGCGCGAGAATCGGTAACGGTCCTCGCCGCGTTGGTAACTTACATGGTATGTGAGCCGGTCGCTCAGAAAGCTATGGCAAATTACTAAGCGTAGCGTAATCTTGCCTAGTACATCAACAGCAGCTGAAAAATGCTGATGTTGACTGCAACGTCCTGTAAGGGATATGCAAACAAAAAAAAAATAAAATCCGCAGAATGCTTGAACATAATTATTAATAAGTGTAGTGAGCAATCAAGGCATTACTATCATGTTATTATGATGTTTTAAATATGCTCTGAGCAACTTGGGAAACGCATGCGCAGTTGAGTTGTATGATTTATTATTATCCTCCATCATCCATCATGTGCCATGCCGGAAAGCGTGTGGGATCATGACTCGCCATCTCACTCGATCACCAGAGTCGTGGACATTATAAGAGATATTTACGTTAAAGAAATAGGGGGGGGGGGTGTAAAAACTAATGCACCATTTGACAGAGAGAGAGAGAGAGAGAGAGAGAGAGAGAGAGAGAGAGAGAGAGAGAGAGAGAGAGAGAGAGAGAGAGAGAGAGAGAGAGAGAGAGAACTATTTGTTCAAAATAATGGAATTTACAAACAATATAAATGAAATTTCCTCTAAACATAATATTTGTCTACATACATCTCATAAACTTGCACGACCAGCGCGAAAATAAGTGCATGCAGGCCTTGACTGTACCAGACTAGGTTTTCTTCTGCTGACTTCGTTTATTAATCTGTCACCTCTCTCATTCCTATCACCTCCAGGGGTGGGCAAACTACGGCCCGCGGGCCGCATGCAGCCCGGCAACTGAGATTATGCGGCCCACGAGGGCATTTATAAATAAAAATGTTTACTTCGTGTTTCAGTTATTTTGTTGAGTTGTACATAAATTAATGTATCGTTATCACTGTTTTAACATATTTGATAAAATTTCTTTCTAGTTTTCTATTTTTGTAAACAGTCCGTGACCTTCGTTATATAATGCTAAATTGCGAATTTATCGATTTTAATATAGATAAATATTTATCGACATGTGAAAAGTTAATAAGAATGATTTTATGAAAAATAGATATTTTTTCCGGTGAATAAAATGATTTATTTTGCAAGAAAATATTACATTTAAGTCTTTTTGCTGTTACAAATTATTTTTACATTTACAATGTTCAAATTAATTAATTTATTGTTGTAGTCTTGATATATTTTTGAAATTTTTTTTCTGAGTTTACTCCTTGTTTTCCGAATAGTTTATTTTCACACACAACTGGAAGTAGGTTTTGTTTCATTTTCTTTTTAAAGTTTTGTTTCGAATCTGATTAAAACTACGAGTGACCTTATAAAACGTAAGACCATGTTTTTAATGATTAATTGACAACTAGGTAGTGTTTTATAAAAGTTGGTAGCAAATTAATTTGCCTGTTGTGTTATGAGTCAGTAACTATCTTCAAGGTGTACAATTATTAAAAAGCCATTATCAAACAAAACATTCCGATTTCGGATACAATTTAACAACCGAAGAAAGGTAAAGGAAATGCCTGGAGTTGGTGAAACATTTTGGAGAAACAGCTGTTTTCACTAAACAGTCTTCAATTCAAGATGCTGCAACAGAAGCTAGCCTTGTGCTGTCACACAGAATTGTAAAACAGAAAAACAGAACAAGCAATTTTCTGACGGCGAGTTCATCAGGGAATGTTTGCTAGATGCAGCAAACATTATGTGTCCAAAACAAAACACAAAGAAAAAAACAACCCAAAAAAATAAAAAATAATAAAATTGACAACATTACTTTGTCAAGGAAAACTGTGGTCAGACATGTTGACAAGATAAGTGACAGCTTGATGCATAAACTTCAAGATGCAAGGAAACAATTTTTGTGGCACTATCTTGCATTGGATGAGAGTACCGATGTACATGATACTGCCAAATTATTGTTATTTATACGAGGAACAAACACTTCTTTCAAACTCACTGAAGAGTTACTGATTGTGGCGTCACTCAAAGACACATCCAGAGGCCATGATATAACCAATGCTGTTACTAACTGTATTGAAAGAACTGGGTTGGTTTGGAACAAGGTGGCAAGTGTTACAACTGACGGAGCTCGTGCTTTGACTGGAAAAAAAATTAGGTCTGGTAAAGTTGATAAGTGATAAGATTAAAGCAGAATATCCTGACCACACATTATTACCACTTTAATGTGTGATCCATCAAGAAAGCCTGTGTAAAACTGTTGTGAATATCAAGCATGTTATTGACCCAGTTGCCAGTGTCATCAACCTCATCAGATCAAGAGGAGTTAATCATAGACATTTCAAGGCATTACTTAACGATTTGGAAACTGAACATTCCGATGTCCTTTACCACACCAGTGTTCGATGGCTGAGTCTCGGCAAGGTGTTAAGGCGAGTGTGGGAACTCAGAGAATAAATAGGGATGTTCCTAGAGATAAAGGGCATTGAATGTGACTATAATACTAACATTGTCAATAAAGAGTGGAAGTTAGACTTTATGTTTGCCATTGAAATTATGGAAAAGTTAAATGAACTGAATGTCAAACTTCAGGGCATTGGTGTGTTTGCACATGAATTGTATGTACATGTAAAATCATTACAGGCAAAACTCTCACTGTTCTCCAGACAAGCAAGTGAAAATAGGTTATGTCACTTCCCTTTGCTGAAACAAGAAACCATTTCTGGCGAAATTACTGAAAAGTACAAAGCCCAATTAGATGCACTGACTGAAGAATTGGGATGGAGATTCCAAGATTTCAAGAACTTAAAGCCACAGTTCAATATTCTCAGTTCCCCTTTTACTGCAGAAGCTGATACAGCCACAGAGGACATACAGTTGGAGCTGCTTGACTTACAAGCAAATCATGAAAGAGAAATTCAAGTCAGATGGTTTCCTGGATTTCTATGGATCTTTATCAGAAGAATCATTTCCCAACTCGAAAATCTTTGCAGCTAAACTTTTATCATTGTTTGGATCAACACACATTTGCGAACAAGCATTTTCTTGCTTGAAGATCAACAAATTTATGAATAGGTCTTTATTGTCGGACTGCAACTTGCATGCTGTCATGCAAATTTCAACAAGTAAACTTGCCCCAGATTTCAAGAATATTGTCAAAAATTGTAAGTAGTCACATTCATCTCATTAGAAATAAACAACTGTAGTGACAATGTAGTTGGTTTGTGTCTAAATTAAGAATAATTCTAAAAAAATACTATAATAAAACTTTGTAAAATCTTGTTAACAATTTAGCAAAAGATTTTGTCCTTATTGTAAAATATAATGTATAAGTGTATAAATAATATAAAATTGCAGTAATTAGTTATTTATACTGTTTAATAACCTATAAATAAATCATAATTACCTATTGTTGATAGGTTTCTGTAAACAAAGTAGACATAATATATATGCGGCCTCCCAATAGCTTTATATTTGTCAATGTGGCCCTACGCACACAAAGTTTGCCTACCCCTGATCTAGGCCATAGCCACCAGTCACACCACTCACCCTTTTCGTTGCCTACATTGGCATTGAAATCCCAGAGGATGACAGTCATTTCAACATTTTGACACTGGTCCTCGGTCATGTCTAATTCGTTATAAAATATATCTAAATCGTCTTCTTTACAGTCTGCTATTGGTGCACATACTTTTGTATTATGTTAATATTCAGATGTTTGCCATGGAGTTCACTCTAATAATACTCTATTTGAGATTATCCATAATCCTTTAACTATCCTAGCAATCATTTGATCCAAAATTATGCCAACTCTCCTTTTGTAGTCCTCCCCTTCTGAGTAAATAATTATATGCTTATCTAAACATTTTCTCCCTGCACCTTGCCATCGCATTTCACTAATCTTTAAAATATTTATCCTCATTCTTTCCATTTTTTCTTCTTGATATTATCTAATTGTCCATTCTGGCTAAGTGTTTTGACATTCAATGTACTAACATTTAGTTTATTTTTAACCTTTAATTTGCATACGGTTGCTTGACGATGATCGGGTATGACCTGTAGCACATGATACTCTCTACCAGATGAAGAGACTCCAATGGAATCCCCATTAACGTCGCGATCTGTATCGATTTCATTTACAGGCATGATGTTCTTGAGAAAATACAGCGGTGGTTTCCCTTTACATCCCGCCAGTTTGTGTATCAATAAATCAATCAGATACCGTCTCCACAATGAAGGCTGGCTGCAATGGATCTCCAACATTGTTTGTCTCTCGCCTTGATTGTACATTCTGTCAGGCTGATGTTCGTCCACATCTTGATGTTATCTTCCCACTTGTATTTATGTCTACCTCTTGCTCGCTTGCCCTCCAGTATGGATTTTATAAGAGTGTTATGTCTTTTAACGTGGCCGAAATATTTCACTTGCCTCTTTTTTATTTCTTTTATCAACCCTCTCTCCATTCCCAGTTTTTCTAGAACCCCTGTATTTGCTTGTTTCTGTTTCCATGAAATACGACATATTCTTCTGTACATCCACATCTCCAGGGCATATATTCAACTTTCTAGTTGCTTGTTCAATATCCAAGCTTCCGCGCTATACAATGGTGTTGAATATACGTAACATTTGACAATTTTCATTTTTAATGAATTGTTAATCTCTCTAGATGTTAATACTGATTTCATGCTGTTAAAAGCTTGACGGCAGAAGTGGAAGATGATGATGATGATAAAAAGCATATTTGGCCATTCATGTTCTCTTTTTGATGTCTATTTCACTTCGTTGATCATCTATTATTACATGTCCATGATAGGAGAAACTTGTTACTAGTTTGTGTATGGGTGACTCAATAACCTTTCTTTAAAAGACAGACTCTGCAAGGCAACAGGGCGAAGAGGTTATATATAGTGTCTTTTTCCCGCCAATGGCCACGGTATAGAGTTGTAAAGTATTGTATAGAGGTACCTGAACCACCAATTAACTCCTCTGCCCTCAGTGACCACCGCTTGTGTTGGTACACTTCTGCTTATTCAACATATTCACAGCTTATCCCTAGCCAAAATGTCCAGAGGCCACTATACCATCCGCCATCTGGTGGACGCGCCTAATAGTAGTTAGTTCAGGTTAGACAGGACTGGCTGACAGACATAATGAACAGAAATGACTGACAGCACAGTGAGGTATACAGAACAGACAATCATACCAGGCAGGCAGACAAAGGCAGAGATAGAGAGATAAAGATAAGCAGACACAAGGACAAACATACAGGACTGGCAGACATCGAGACTAACATATAGGCAGATGGGACAGACATAACTGACAGGCTGGCATGTCAGACGTGTATACAGGACATACAGACATAAAAGACAGTTAGAACGGTATAAACATTGTGTCACTTTCTTGTTATTTCCTTAATATCGTTGAAATAATCCACATTGAATGAATAAATAAATGAACACTAACAGTCACTCAGTGGTCAGATATCTTAAGTGTATTATAACCACTTCTTAATTAGTAATGCAATTCATGGCACACAGGTTGGGAAACAGCTGGGTGAACCATCACATATGTCTTTGAAATGAACAATAAAATTTGGAATGTTTAAGCAGGGCAGAATATTTACCTGATTCAGTGCCAAACAAAATGGTAGGTTTGGACCAAACATGGCACACAATCAAATCAACAAGTATTATCATGTAAGTTTATAATCGCTAAGCATTACAATTGCGGAAGATGCCCCGAAACGAAACAAACATCACGATGATCCTAGTATAGCGATATATCGTTGTCAACAACTTAACTTTGACAGGCATACAAGGATTCCGCTTTTGTACCACTCGAAATGAGAACGTACACAAGAATACAAATATAATACAAGTTTATTAGCTCGTTGAACAGTAGCTCTGCGAGCGGATAATCACATAGGTAATACACATCATGGTATATCGTAATGATGTTGTATGAAAGATGAGATGGTAATGTCTATCGAAGCTAAGGCTAAGTCACAACGATTGCTATTGTCCTTTAAAAGCAACAAAGTATTCAGAGCGAATACGATCGTCTGTCCATGGCATTCTTAGCATTTTCCTTAGAAACATCTTTTACACTGCCATCAGATGTTTTTCAGCTTGTCTGCTTATTGTCCATGCTTTAAATCCATTCACAAGTTCAGATTCTTTGTGGCACCTCAACACGCTTTTTCATCTTGTCCCAGGCCATCAGGCGAATCCACTCCGACTTCAGAGGTACTTGTAAATTACGTCCCCAAGTCAAGGACGACAGGTCAACATTTTAGTCCAGCTGTCCGGTGTAGGGGATGAACCGCTAACCTCGGCATCAGCACACCCTATGTTTAAGAACACCGTTCTTATCCATTCATCCATGCGGTCCTGCTCCTATCAGATGTTATGACTATTCAGAGAAAATTATACCTATTCACTTGTTGAAGAATATTCCCATTTACTTTTATGTTACATTGTGTTACTTCCATCTTCCTAGTGACGACGACAATTTGTATCTTCTTACAATTTAATTCTAACCCCCCCCCCCCCCCCCCCCCCCCTGTTGTTCACTGTGTGCAACAACCGCATCTACTAGATGTTGCAGATCCTGCTCATTGTTTGCAATCAATATTGTATCATCCGCAAATCTGTTATTGATGTTACGTTCCCCAGTGATGACTCCATTCATATCTTCTCCATCCATCCTTCATGTGCCATGCCGGTAAGCGTGAGCGGTCATGTTCTGCCATCTCACTCGATCACCAGAGTCGTGGATCAGCTATGTGTTCCTGACTCGGCCTTCTACATTTCTGAAAATATTGTCACTGTAAATGCATAAAGGGTCTGGAGACATTACACATCCATGCCTCACACCTCTTTTAATAGGCTGACATTGACCTACTTCATTATATCAATCATTTTGGTAGCTTGTTGTTTCCAATGTACATTTTTTTACACGTCCAAGGTCTTTCCCATCAGTTTGTAGATCAGCAAGCATCTTTATCATATTGGCATGTCTTACTTTATCGAAAGCCTTTGGGTAGTCATTAAAGCATATAAGTTGGTTTCTGTTTACTTCTATAGAACGTTAAATTAATGTTCTCAGCATAAATACAACATTTGAACCCTTGCCTTCTACAGACCCACATTGTTCTTCTCATATTTCTATAACCATTATAATTGCTACCTCTGGCTGTTTTTTCTCTCCACCAGAATGGGTTATGCTATATTAATATTCATCGGAAGTTACACCGTGGTGCTTTTTCATTCGCACTGCGAACGCTATCAAGACAAGTCAGGAAGCCTGATACGGGGGGAAATGTCACTTTGCAAGTCCAACAACAAGAAACACGCGGTATCCAAGATGTGCAGCGTGGGAGCCGACAAGACCGGGAAGAAGATAAACGTGGAGAGCCTGCCTGCTAGCTGCATCAAAGAACCTGAAACTACAGCTATTACTGAAGCTACCACGAGGGAGAAGATCGACAGCCCACCACAGACAAGAGCCAAACCTAATGAGAAGCAGAGGGAGGAGAAAGACGCCAGAGTCGGAAACACCGACTAACCGATAAGCAAGTGAGTTATCAAGCGTATCCAATTGGAGCTATCAGATGAAGAAATCGTGAAGCAGCTACGAGAAGAGAATCTCCACACCCGATTCTTGAAGGCGGAGCGGCTCCTCACCTACTCCAAGATACCTAAAACCTTGGCAGTGGTGACCTCGGAGGGCAGTGAAATGCCTACCACAGTATCAATCAACAGGAAAATACAACAGCCAGCGAGATTCATCCCAAGAGTCAATCAATGTTCAAGATGTCAGAGGGCCGGCCACAGCAGAGCAGCATACCGCAGCAGGACGGAAATCTGCCAGCACTGCATCGATCACCACGCCTTCAAGGAGTGTCCGCTGGCCAAGCTGGACACGGATTTCCGAGCACCCAACAACACAGGAAGGAAAGTGCGCCAACTACCTGGACAAGCACAGAGCAAGATAGTTGGACTGTCCATACCTGCAACGACACAGAGACGTGATAAAACTCGCCATTACCACGAAGACACCATTCAAGGAAGCTATTCGGAGGGGCGAGACAGCCACGGGTATATCACAAGCTGAAAGAGACCAACTGCAAAAACAGATAGACGAGTTGAAGAAACAAGTCAAGGCACTGCTGACGCCGACTCCGAACAGCGACAACGAAAATCTACTGGCGGAAATGAAGGAGATCCAGCAAAACATCAAGCAAGAAGTGGAACATATGGCACTGATAAAGAAGAAGAACGAAGAAATGCTACAAACTATTAAATCAGAGCGAGAACTACAGAATGCTGAAATGGAACTTTTCCGAAATAAAACATCAGAAGCCATACAAGAAATCACAGAGAAATCGCAAGATGAAAACCAAGAGACCGAGCCTGAACCGTAAGCGAAAGCCAGTAGTCAAACCACGACGCCCGAGACATTCAAAGGGAAGCCAATATCCCACCAGACATCCGAAGAAATCCGAGAGGAGCATCCTGACGACGGCATAGAGGACACCTCGTCACCCCGTCCATATACCTGGGCGGATATCGCAGAAATAGACAGAAAAGTGGAACTCAAGAAAGAGGAACTCAGGTGCAAGGAATTCCCCGAAGAAAACCGAGATGAACACCCTGACGACGGCAGAGAGGACGCCCCAATACCACCATTATTTACCGATGAAGAACTCGTGCAGATAAAGATGAGATACGAACTCAGGTGCAAGGAATACAGAAGGCGCTTGGAAGAAAAAGCAAAGAAGCACAAGAAATCAACGTCCTTCCTTATCGCCGAAGAACCAGCTTTATACGAGGATGACGATCACCCATGGCAATACTATATAGATGACGGAGAGATCGCCCCATTTCTGACCGCAACAAATCGAATGGCAACAGAAGCTCAAACTCGAAGAAGAACAAAGGCTCAAGGAGGAAAATTAAAACATCGATAAGCTCCAACAGAAAATACTCAAAAAGGAGGCCCCCCCCAAAAAAAATAAAAAAAAATCCCCAAATAAAAAGTCATTTGAAGGAATCAGTCGAGCCAGTCGAGCCAGTCAAGCCAGACGAACAAGGAGCCTTCACTAACAAAAGATACCGTAAAAGGAGACGAGAACAAAGGACAGCCGCCGACCGATACCCCAGCTGACGCCACAGACACAAACAAACAGAACCAGTCCGGGTCAGGACTAACTCGTAAGAGCGCACAAGACAAGAATTAGGGTGAATTAACCCACAAAAACCACGGACCTCAACAACAACCACAGCTGAAAGACGCAGGTTGAACGAGGCCGAATTTGGAATTTTTGTTTTGAAAATTGGAATTGGAATTGGAATAATGCCCTCTGGTCTCAGATATACCTAACGTGTGAATATCCAGTCTTCTCATTTCTTTCTAAAGTTTGGGATGTGTGTGGTTAGTTTCTTTTTCCGACTGTTGCTGGTAGGCTCAAGGTGATGCAGTCGAAGTGTCATGACATGGATCAGGGCATAGGCTATTGAGTACAGGTAGCCCAGAGTCTTGTGCAATCCAGTGGCAAGACGTGAAGCTCGAGAGTATTATAGTGTGTTGTGTTGTTTGTCCATCAAGAATGATGATGACCATCCATTTCATCCAGTGGGGTTGAAGGTATGGAGCCGTGGGTTCTAAGATGGCTGATAAGGCCTATTTTGGCTCGAAATGTTCTTTGACAATGTGGGCAAAGAATGCTTGACGTTTCTGGAGGAGGATTTCCTGCAGTGGGAGTATTATAATGCACGCTTCGCAGCAGGATAGCGAGGCAAATGTTCGAACAGGGGACCACGGGTCCTGGAGAGCTCATTCACGTCTGGACCGCGCTTGAGGTCGGACTGAAGATGGCGTATGGCAGAATTCTATCTCGCCGCCCTAGTTGTGCATATGCAGCGTTTGTGAAGCAGCGGTTGAATGTCGACGTCATTTGAAAGATCGAGCGACAGCGTTTGATTGTAATGCAAGTATTGTTACTTGCAATTTTAGTGACATTGATTTGACATCATTTGAAAGAGAAACAAGAATACACAGATTGAAACTTATGCAGCTGACCGCATCGTGAAGAATTCATCGTTGAAGTGGTGTTGACTGTTATGTGCTGTATATGTGAAGATTTCTAGAAGGTATAAAGAGTGCTGCTACAACCAGTCAATTAAGAATCACCCCTGTAGAGCAACAGGGTGCTCTTTGCCAGATGAAAGTTAAACAGAGTGTGAGAATAACTCTCTGACAGATACCAGCGTCAAGCACTGGCAAATACTACCAATCAACTCCAGGGCAAATAAGAATCATCAATTAAATAATGAATCATACATATGCCCTTAATCACCTGGGAAGATGCATCTACAAGATGCCCAGAACTACCTGGCACGAAGGCATACCTCAGAGTAGCTGCAGACACAGATCACCCTTTGCATGAGGCGCTGGACGCAGTTAAGGGTCAGCGACTGATAAGAGGGAAATCATGGATGGTTCAGGCAGAGGATACGATCAGACATGTGTGCATCTTGGAGAACATTAGGCGAGGAGAGGAGTGGGTCAGAGTGCCAGCGGAGCAGTCAGACTTGTGCAGAGTTATAATCACATTGAGCCGGGAGTGCAGGGAATGGCCAGCAGGGGCCACGGAAGAGGAAATCCAGCAACTAATTCAGGATAATGCTCGCTCGGTGAAGTGATTATCTACACAGATGGTTCGGTGTCGAGATGTAGGAGAAGTGCCTGGGGGTTCAAAGCAAAAGCTAATGGCCGACGTTTTATGCAGGCGAGCCTGGCATATGATCCACAACATCTAGCTTAAGAATGGAGGTGGAGGCGGTCACAGCAGCTTTCCGCTGGATGGAGAATACGATACACACACACATCGTGATTGTAACTGATCAGAAATCATGCTGAGGAAGGTCAGGACAGGCATGCTTCGTGCAGAGTGGCTTGCTTCGCTTCGGAGGTCACGGGTGGCAAGCATCGCCTGGATCTTTTCTCCGGGGCATGCCGGTGTGCTGGGGAATGAAAAAGCGGACAGATTGGCATGCTCTGCAAAACTTGTTGGAGTATTGATGCATGACAAGACAGACGTGGTTGCGGCCTTGTGGGAGCACGTGTACACTTGGAGGAGCATATGGATCACCATGGTCTGGCAAGAATGAGACAGCGAGGAGTGACGAGGAGATCTGGCCGATGTTCGACTCTCAGAGGAAAGGCGAGACGGACATATAATCAGATTGCTACTGGTACTATTGGTGTTGGAATTCTTCGCTGGGTGCTGAGGAAGGGGACGAGGAATGCCCCGAATGCTGTGATGTGGGTTCCTAGATCGGTCAATCCTCAAATGTTGTGTGGCACTTGGAGGCCAATCCAAAAATTTTGTTCCCCATAATGGGGAAAGTGTCTATGTATGTGCAAAGTACATTAGAAATATACTATTATTATTTAAGAAATAAATTTAGAATATTAAAGATGATTATAAAATGTAAATAAGTAAAATTATAAACAAATTTTTAAAGCATTCTTTTAGGTTTTAATCTTTTCTTTATAAAATTTAGCTTTAAGTTTATTTATGTCATTAAAAAACATCAATTTAGAGACTTTATTTTATTTGGTAATATTATAGCTAAGTATATAATTTTATTCTTTTAAATTCTAGTAATCTCCCTTATGACAATATTAGATGTTTATGCCCCCTCAAAATGCTCATCTAGATGTTTTTTCTATTTGCGATCTGGGAATTCCGCAGAGCCGTCTCCCTAGCCTAAGGGTTAATGTCTTTATCCGTAATCCCGTATATTCTCGTGAGTCACGCAACCTGCGCGAGAATCGGTAACGGTCCTCGCCGCGTTGGTAACTTACAGGGTATGTGAGCCGGTCGCTCATAAAGCTATGGCAAATTACTGAGCGTAGCGTAATCTTGCCTAGTACATCAACAGCAGCTGAAAAATGCTGATGTTGACTGCAACGTCCTGTAAGGGAAATGCAAAAAAAAAAAAAAAAAATAAAATCCGCAGAATGCTTGAACATAATTATTAATAAGTGTAGTGAGCAATCAAGGCATTACTATCATGTTATTATGATGTTTTAAATATGCTCTGAGCAACTTGGGAAACGCATGCGCAGTTGAGTTGTATGATTTATTATTATCCTCCATCATCCATCATGTGCCATGCCGGAAAGCGTGTGCGGTCATGACTCGCCATCTCACTCGATCACCAGAGTCGTGGACATTATAAGAGATATTTACGTTAAAGAAATAGGGGGGGGGGGGGTGTAAAAACTAATGCACCATTTGACAGAGACAGAGAGAGAGAGAGAGAGAGAGAGAGAGAGAGAGAGAGAGAGAGAGAGAGAGAGAGAGAGAGAGAGAGAGAGAGAGAGAACTATTTGTTCAAAATGAATGGAATTTACAAACAATATAAATGAAATTTCCTCTAAACATAATATTTGTCTACATACATCTCATAAACTTGTACGGCCAGCGCGAAAATAAGTGCATGCAGGCCTTGACTGTACCAGGCTAGGTTTTCTTCTGCTGACTTCGTTTATTAATCTGTCACCTCTCTAATTCATATAACCTCCAGGGGTGGGCAAACTACGGCCCGCGGGCCGCATGCAGCCCGGCAACTGAGATTATGCGGCCCACGAGGGCATTTATAAATAAAAATGTTTACTTCGTGTTTCAGTTATTTTGTTGAGTTGTACATAATTTAATGTATCGTTATCACTGTTTTAACATATTTGATAAAATTTCTTTCTAGTTTTCTTCTATTTTTGTAAACAATCCGTGACCTTCGTTATATAATGCTAAATTGCGAATTTATCGATTTTAATATAGATAAATATTTATGGACATGTGAAAAGTTAATAAGAATGATTTTATGAAAAATAGATATTTTTTTTCCGGTGAATAAAATGATTTATTTTGCAAGAAAATATTACATTTAAAAGTCTTTTTGCTGTTACAAATTATTTTTACATTTACAATGTTCAAATTAATTTATTTATTGTTGTAGTCTTGATATATTTTTGAAATTTTTTTTCTGAGTTTACTCCTTGTTTTCCGAATAGTTTATTTTCACACACAACTGGAAGTAGGTTTTGTTTCATTTTCTTTTTAAAGTTTTGTTTCGAATCTGATTAAAACTACGAGTGTCATTATAAAACGTAAGACCATGTTTTTAATGATTAATTGACAACTAGGTAGTGTTTTATAAAAGTTGGTAGCAAATTAATTTGCCTGTTGTGTCATGAGTCAGTAACTATCTTCAAGGAGTACAATTTTTAAAAAGTCATTATCAAACAAAACATTCCGATTTCGGATACAATTTAACAACCAAAGAGAGGTAAAGGACATGCCTGGAGTTGGTGAAACATTTTGGAGAAACAGCTGTTTTCACTAAACAGTCTTCAATTCAAGATGCTGCAACAGAAGCTAGCATTGTGCTGTCACACAGAATTGTAAAACAGAAAAGCAGAACAAGCAATTTTCTGACGGCGAGTTCATCAGGGAATGTTTGCTAGATGCTGCAAACATTATGAGTCCAAAACAAAACACAAAGAAAAAAAAAACAAAAAAAAATAAAAAAATAAAAATAAAATTGACAACATTACTTTGTCAAGGAAAACTGTGGTCAGACATGTTGACAAGATAAGTGACAGCTTGATGCATAAACTTCAAGATGCAAGGAAACAATTTTTGTGGCACTCTCTTGCATTGGATGAGAGTACCGATGTACATGATACTGCCAAATTATTGTTATTTATACGTGGAATAAACACTTCTTTCAAACTCACTGAAGAGTTATTGAGTGTGGAGTCACTCAAAGACACATCCAGAGACCATGATATAATCAATGCTGTTACTAAACTGTATTGAAAATACTGGGTTGGTTTGGAACAAGGTGGCGAGTGTTACAACTGACGGAGCTCGTGCTTTGACTGGGAAAAAATTTAGGTCTGGTAAAGTTGATAAATGATAAGATTAAAGCAGAATATCCTGACCACACTTTATTACCACTGTAACGTGTGATCCAACTACGGAACAAATGTACGGACCATATAGTTTGCCCAATTATTAATTAACATATCATAGATTAATGACTTGAAAGATTAATTCGCAGCCATTTTGAACCTCTTAATCAGGTCAGAACATTTAAGATTACAGCGGTCATGTGACCTTTAAGTTCGGTTTATCAGCTCACTTATAACAAACAAATTGTCTGCATGGTTTGCTCAATTATTAATTAATATTAATATATCGGAGATTAATGACTTAAAACATTAATTTGCGGCCATTTTGAACCTCTTAATCAGGTCGGAACATATAACATTACAGCGGCAATATGAACTATATGTTCCACTCCACCCATCCATCATGTGCCATGCCGTTAAGCGTGGGCGGTCATGTTTCGCCATTTCACTCGATCACCAGAGTCGTGGATCAGCTCAGTATTCCTGTCTCGACCATGCCACGTGGCCAAGCCATCCAGGTATTTAATTCTCTGTCTTCCTCTTGTTTCCCCCCCCCCCCCCCCCATCTCACCAGTTGTCATCAAGTCTCCAATTTTTTTTCCATCTCATAACGTGACCAAAAAAGTTTGACTGTCTGCGTTGAATTTCTCTAATAAGTGTACGATTTTCATTTGTTTCTTGTAGGACTTGGTCATTGGTTTTTCTGCCTATCTATGGCATTCTTTGCATTTTCCTTAGAAACAACTTTTACACAGCCATCATGTGTTTTTCAGCTTGTCTGCTCATTGTCTGTCAAAGATCTGAATAAGAGTTTACAGAGTTAAGAATATAAGAAATAGAGCTAAGACAGAGACCATTAGAGAACACCAGACAGAAGAGACACAAGCGCTATAAATAGCTTTACAACAGGACACACTTGTGTCAACCAAGAGGGCATTGAGTGTAAGTGAGCGAGGGTTTCCCAAGACACTAGGAAACTCGCCTCGACGAGTAACCATGGAGTACAGGTTACTCTAGTTAACTGACCAGCGTGCTGGGACACCACGCACGCAAGACTCGCCAGCGCACGGAGGATCCAACGTTCGTGTTTGAACACGCAACTAGAAGCGTGGCACAGACTGCGACTGAGACGGCTAGAGAGTAGACGTGTTCCTTATGAATACTATAGGTTTATAGACAATAGTGATTGTTAGGCTTTAGATTCCATTCAGTGATTAATAGTGTCATTATCACCTCTTCATTGCATCTGTGTAACGTACTATGATGTTTATTGTCAATGAAGTATTCCGATCGCGGAGCTTGTTTGTAATCAGCTCTAAATAAATTGTATCCTTTTCCAAATGACACGAGTTATTATTTCGTGTGGTGCAAAAGTAGGGGAGTCCTGAAATACCTGTCGCAAGTAAGTCGCTGACATTGTCCGTGCTTTAAATTCATGCACAAGTTCAGATTCTTTGTGGCACCTCAACACTCTTTTTTCTCTTTGCAATTGACATATTTTTATTGGCCAGTATGTTTTTCATCTTGCAAAAGGTTACCTTCGCCATGGCGATTCTTGTTCTAATCTCTTCAAGGCATCTCCCATCAGATGTTTTTCTTTTGCGCTCGCTCGCTTTGAACTCAAGCGTAGTCCATACACACTATTTTATAGTAGTGATGGACTGAATTTTGCATGTGGATTAGCTTTCCCTATTAATAGTGTCCCTCACCATCAGGCGAATCCACTCCGACTTCAGAGGTACTTGTAATTTACGTCCCCAAGTCAAGGACGACAGGTCAACATTTTAGTCCACTCTCCGGTGTAGGGGATGAACCGCTAACCTTGGCATCAGCACACCGGATGTTTAAGAACAACGTTCTTATCAAATCGGCCACGCGGATCTGCTCCCATCAGATGTTATGACTATTCCGAGAAAATTATACCGATTCACTTGTTGAAGAATATTCCCATTTACTTGTATGTTACATTGTTGTACTTCCATCTGCCTAGTGACGACGATAATTTGTATCTTCTTACAATTTAATTCTAACCCCCCAGTTGTTCACTGTGTGCAACAACCGCATCTACTAGATGTTGCAGATCATGCCCATTGTTTGCAATCAATACTATATCACTCGCAAATCTAATGTTATTGATGTTATGTCCCCCAGTGATGACTGCTTTCATATCTTCTACATTTCTTAATCTATTTTCACTGTACAGGGAAAACAGATCTGGAGACATTATACATCACGGCCTAACACCTCTCTTAATAGGCTGGTATTGCCCTACTTCATTATAAATCCTTATGGTAGCTTGTTTTTTCCAATATACGTTTTCTTACAAGTCCAAAGTCTTTCCCATCAATTTGTAGATCTGCAAGCATCTTTATCATATTGGCATGTCTTACTTTATCGAAAGCCTTTGGGTAGTCATTAAAGCATACGTGTTTACTTCTATAGAAAGTTCAATTAATGTTCTCAGCATAAATACAGCATTTATTGAACCTTTGCCTTCTACAGGCCCACATTATTCTTCTCATATTTTTATAACCATTATAATTGCTGCCTCTGGGTGTTTTTTCTCTCCACAAGAATGGGTTATTAGTTTGTTAGTTAGTCTTTCCTTTTGAGCCCAAAGCGGCGCATAGGGCAGAAGTCATGGCTCTCCATTCCTGGCGGTTCGCTGCCACCTGTTGTAGATTGCAGCATAATTTTTCCACTCCCCTCAGTTTCCCGACACCGTTTCCAAGAACTGGAGTTTTCAGGTGTATGGTTTGTAGGCAGTGCCTTATAAGGGAATGAATACCGTACAGCAAAACACAATTGGAATGTATAACAGCAGCTCAAAATAGATTTGCGGCCAGTTAGACCTGGTCGGACCAGGAATCGTCACTTGAGTTTAACACCTGGTATTTGCCCATCTGTGCCTTTTTGTGCTTCGAGTAAGATTACTTTTGCATTTTGAATGCTAATACCTGTATCATTGGATAATAGACTACACGTATTTTTGTATTTGGGTTGGATTTTGAAACTGTAAAATCGCTTCTTTGAGAAGATAGTCTGAAGTTAGATTCTGCACAAAGAACGTGTCTATGCCACTACTCAATTTTCCTATGCTTGCTATTTTTTTCTCTGCTATGATTGCTAATATATATTTGGTGAAGAATATCTCACTATTATCTGCATTTTCACTGCAGAAAATCTGTTCACTATATCTTCATATTGGAACCAATATTCTATAGTTTATAGAACTGTTTTTACTAGACATCTAGTGAACTATGGTGTACTTCAGGGTGAATTTACTGATTCATACATCTTGTACTTTTACATAGGTGTGAATTATTATGTAATCTGTTTCATGAATATTCAGGGGACTTGATGTTATGTTTTTTTTGGAGAATATAATCTCATGGGGGATGAGAGGTGGATGCCCCATATTTTCAGATAGCTTGCCATACCTGTATGACATGTCAGCAAGGCCCAATTCGTGAGGAGACCTAAGTGATCAATTTATAGGTTCAGTTACATCATGCAGTGTTTTCTTGCCACAAGAAGAAATTTTTGAACTGAGGTTTAAACCCCCTACTTCTAAAAGTTAAGGAGGTTTGTGGATGCTGGATAAATATCCTGTGGATGATTCCTGTATTATTCTATAGATAGATTATATGTACTCTCATTTTGTGGGTGTTTTTCCATGTGATATGAGTGTTTATATTTTTGGGTGCTTTGTCTTGTTAGTCGTGTCTTGTCGCGACATTTTGCTGGGTCAGTTTAGATGAAATAGTCACGAACACTAAGTACGAATAAGTGTTAATAAATAGATACCCCACTCGCTAACAGCGTCGAAGACAGCTTAACTAGCAGAGAGAGAAAAAAAAAGGGGGGGGGGGATGACACATTTCCCCATCACTTTATTTTCAGTATTTTTCTCTGTTTGTTTGTTACAATGACAATTGATATTCTGTCAAATGTACAATGCTTGTTTTTTTTTTTCTACCCAATCTTGCAGCACAAAAAGCCAGTTGCGAGAGGATATTTTGGCTGATTTTAGATTTCAGAGACGCAGGCCGGAACCAGCAGAATCTTTATGCTGGTACGTCACTTAAAGTAACCAACTGACAAGGGACACAACTTATCTCATATTTTCCACTTATAGCTAGGAATTCATATCCTAGTTATCTCCCTTTCATTCTTGATAAACAGCGTTGATCAACCACTTTAACAACAGAGTTGGAAAACAGCTATGGCTACCATCTGTACAGCCACTGGCCTCTGGAAGAAATTACTTGTTGCTGCACAGCTCGGACAGGAGCTTAGTACAGTTATAGTGAATCATTTACCACATACTTTCGTCTGGGAAACTTCAGTGTTTGCTGCCCTCAATTACAGTGAGCCCTAGTCTACAGGAGCTTTAGGAATGGTTACTCAATTTCCTTTATGCGGTTTAAGACTCGAACTTAGGTCTGGAACCAGCTAATGGAACTCCTTTGTTTTTCCATGTCAATAAAGACATTGTTGGATGGACATATACTACACATAAAGAGACTTAACTACTTAATTCTGGGATTTGCCGCCGGGATATCCTTCAACCAGCCATGACAGAAACCATATGGAGAGTTCTTGCTTCACCAGCTTATAGAATTATGGCTAATACGGCCACTTGGTGGAATCACCGTTTTGTTGCAGACCCACTTTTCTCTCAAGACATACGCAAATAAAGTGATCCAGAGTACAAGTTCCAAAGTGGTGTTTATTGTAGTTGATAAATGTCACTATTTATAAAATAGAGAGCTGCTGTGAAAGGTCGACAACACATAGACCTATATTTCTTTTAGAGAATTTCATCTACTGACAGCTCTATGGTTAATAACCGGCTCTCAAAATCTTCTCCAGGAGATTAGTCTTATCATCGTAGGTTGGACTGGTATCTGTTTCAGTCTAGTCCCCTCTTTATGAAATTAGAGCCATGGCTTGTTTTTCAGGAGAATACTCTATGAGGAAGAGGACTCGAACACTTTTCATATACCTTGAATCCAGGCCTTATAAACCCCAGGGCACAACATTCACACACACACACACACACACACACACACACACACACACACATACACACACACACACACACACACACACATATATATATATATATATCTGCACTCACCCTTACCATTATTTTTCATGGCTGGTTGTTTTTCTCGTAGTCTCGCTACAAAGGTCACTCACCTCAATGTCAATGACCCAGTCATATGTCAATATATATATATATATATATATATATATATATATATATATATATATATATATATATATATATTGACATATGACTGGGTCATTGACATTGAGGTGAGTGACCTTTGTAGCGAGACTACGAGAAAAACAACCAGCCATGAAAAATAATGGTAAGGGTGAGTGCAGACCCCCAGGGTGGATGGGGTGAGAGACAGTTGAGTTGAAATCGAGAAAGAGAAGATTAAGATGGAAGCGGAAATTGCTATTAAAATGTTAGAATTTGCATCTAAGGGTCAAAGTGAAGAAAGCAGAAGACTTTCCCATTCCTCACAGAGACTAAAACTGCCATACTTTACAGACCGTGATAGTCTTAAAGCGTATCTGGGGAGATTCGAGGCATCGGCGAAAGCGTTAGGCATCCCAGAAGGCAAGTATGCTATTAGACTGGGCGAGTTTTTGACGGGTAAGGCCCTAGATACCATGTTTAATTTACCTCTGGAAGAAAGAAACAACTATACTATTCTTCGTCAACGTTTGCTTACAAAGTTCCAATTAACTGAGCATGGATACAGAACAAAGTTTAGACAATTAGTGCCAGGGACAAATCAGGGGGCATTGCACTACAGGACATCCACATAAAAATACTGTCACTTAGAATAAGTCACATAAATAAAATCATCATACACCCAGAACAGCACAGACTAGGACTATACTACATAGCCCACAACATCAAACACCTCACACCACTTAACAATGCAACTGCACACTACCAGGGAACACTGTCAACATTCTATCAGACATGCATACAGGCAATACAAGGACATGAACAGTTAATACAGCAAACAACACACACAATATACAAACATTTAGTTAGAGAGCAAGCACTACACTCACACTTAGGATCAAAAGTGGATACAAATACTTCATGTCTGACTTCACATGCACCTTTTCAAACCTACACAACAAACACATAACACCAACAGCTAGAGAAATCACATATAGCTTATTATACAGCCTGACTCCAACAACACAGGGACAAGTATACATAGACAAACAATGCTAACTATGTAGAAACAACACACAAGAGACAGAGGAACACATTTACTATACATGTCCAACAATAACAGCCACACGCGCAACACTCCAACACCTCATACAAACACACACAGGCAAACAAACCGACATATACAAAGCAATATTTCTCAACACTATATCAAATACAGCAAAAGACATACATACAAAACTACTCATAGCACTTTCTTACTATAGACAGCTTCTGTGGACTTGCAGAAACTCAGCCAGATATAAACATCTCACATATAACACACACTTAATTTCCTATATGTACACACACAAATAATTACAGATATTTCCACAGTAAAATATACTTACCGCGTTTAAAAGAACATTACTAATTAAACTTTCCAGTATGCATGAGTACGAGAAAGAAACAGGAAAATATGGATGGATGTTGAATGAATGGATATAAAATCACTTATGGTCACCAAGACCAATGGGTAATTTTCCTATGCTGTAAACACAAAATATCACAGATATTTTCAGAGTAAACATACGTACTGTTCTTTACGATATTATATTTTAGTATACATGAGTGCGAGAAAGAAACAGGAAAATGTGAGTGAATGTTGAATGAATGAATACAAAAGCACATGTGGTTACCAAACCAATGAGATTGTAAAATTTTGTGTTAATACAAATGCTTGTTTATTTTTACCCCCCCCCCCCCCCCCCCCAAAAAAAAAAAAAAAAAAAAATAAGAGGAAAGGGAAAAAAATCAATGAACCCTTACAATTAAGACCCAAAAAAATAAGCAAGGAGAAAAAGATAACCAACCCCCTTTACTCCTACTATAATTAAACATTGCAGGTTGCAATTGTATGTACCTGCTATTCTATGTTAACACCATTGCTAAGATAATCATTTTAGCAAATGGAATCACATGTTTCAATAATTTTATCATTATCATTACTATTATTATCATTGCTGGTATTATCATTGCTGTTATTACCCTTAGTATGTTTATTTTTTACCATTTATTATGATTGTCATCACTATTAATATATTACCTCATCTCTCATGTGCCCCCTTGCTCATGGGTGTTGTTGCCTTTGCTGATACCCTCACCAGTTGGTTCAAATAGTTATCCTGCCTTTACCATCATTACCAGAGAGTGGTGGTGAGGACATTGGTGTGGTGGGTCTAATAGGTGAGAGTGTGGCAAGGGAAACAAAAATGGGAAGTTTTTTCTTTCTCTTTGTTACCCCCCTTCACATGTAAATATTTCCAATGAATAAAATATGCAGATGTCACATACACGCCCACATGCAACGCTCTGTCAGTGCACGCACACAAATACAGAACACACAGGACGCATGTAAAAACACTAACAACACAAATGCATTTGTACTACTACGACCATGCTTTCATACTGAGATTAAGTATGTAACTCTGTATTACTATTCTATTATTATAGTTCGATTGCTATTATTTTTAATTTTATGATCACTGTTTATCATTATCATAATCCATCATCTCCCCGCTTGTTACTATTGTTGTGGATGTATCCAAGGCTCCTGATTTCTTCGGGATTGAAATTGACATATGCCTGGGTCATTGACATTGAGGTGAGTGACCCCAGTAGCGAGACTACGAGAAAAACAACCAGCCATTAGAAATAATGGTGAGGGTGAGTGGAGACCCCCAGGGTGGATGGAGAGAGAGACAGTTTTAGGCTGGGGTGTAATGTTGTGGGGAGCCCAGGGAGGGGCTACACAGTAGGGTTAAAAAGACAGTGGAAAACTTGACTGGGGAGTTGAAGCTGGGACCGACTGAGAGTCGGGTCGCTGGAGGACAGTTGATGTTTAGAGACCGAGCGGGTCGGTAGTCTAAGGAGAAGGAGCGGAGTTAGATATAGATCTCCGTCCTGTGTTGTTCTCCGAGTTGTGAATGCAGGCCTAAAACCCAGTGGGGGTTGGATAGTTAATGGAGGCCTGAACCCAGAGTGGGTTTTATAGTGAGTGGGGCCTGAACCCAAAGTGGGTTGGATAGCTAGCGGAGACTAGACCCAGTGTGTGGGTTGTGATGTGTGAGGTCCAGCTGTGGATAGTAGCTGGATAACTGGTTTATGAATGGGAGATTCATAAGGTCGTGAGAAGACAGTGATGTGTGCGTGTTAAGTTGTGAGGAGGATATTTATATTCTATGGATTATATTGTTTCTGGATATAGAGTTGTGTTCCGTTTGTCCGTGTTCTTTCTGCAATAAAGGATTATGTGCGCCAACGCAATCTTGTTTAATGACTAGTGAATGTGCACTGCGGGGGTGAGTTATATTTTAAGACAGTTAGATAGCTCAATTGACACACCAGGAGTATCGTTACCTAGACAACGACCATATCACGCACTTATCATCGAGAACATCGTGATAGCAATAAATATAGAATTACATAATTCAGGAGGTATATCTCCTGTAACGTATATTGCGTTCAGCAGTCTGGTGACTTGGTCTATTCCATCCATATTCGTCTAAGGCATTGATCACATTTCTACTGTGATGCTATCTGTACCCGGAGTCTTGCCAGTTTTCAAATGGTTAAGAGCATTCTGAACTTCTATCTTCAAAATTGATGGTCCTTCATTATTATTCCGATGAACATATTGTTCTTCTCTTGTATCATCATGAAGTTCTGTCACATAATCTGACCACGCATGTAAAATCTGATCTTTTTCTGTTATGATTTTGCCATCTTTGCTTTTTAGGGAACCCGTTGATGTGTGTGTTCTTTTGTTAGTGATGTCATTAATTCTTTTGTGCATTAATTTGGTATTCCTGGTGGTGTGTTGGTGTTAAATTTCCTTGCAATTTTCCTCAAGCCATGTTTTTTTTTTTTTGCCTCTTTGCATAGCTTCCTAATTTTCCTGTGAATCTCTTCATATTTTTCCTTGTTATTTTTGTTATTTCTTCTTACTTCAATGAGTTTAAGATGTCTTCCGTCATCCATATCTTGCGACCTATTATCTTTATTTTTGGGATGGTTGTTTCTGCAGCTTGGTTGACTGATTTCTTTAATATTTCCAATTGGTCACTGACGTCTTGAAATAATATTGAAATTGCATCGAATCTGTTCTTTACCTCTGCGTTGAATTTATCTTTTATTTCCCCACTCTTCAGTGCTTGTAGATCAAGTTTTGTATTTCTTGGTGAATATTTGAATTTCTTTAACTTTATATGTAAACTAGCTGACACGGCCCGGCTTCGCCCAGCTCCTGGCGGGGATCTATCTATCTGTCTGTCTGTCTGTCTGTCTGTCTGTCTGTCTGTCTGTCTGCCTGACACGGCTTCACCCAATCCCTGGTGGGGAGCATCTCATTTAATTCATATAAGTAGTCATATAAGCTCCCGCTCACGACTACCTGTCTGTCTTTCTGTCTGTCTATCTGTCTGACCCAGCCCGACTTCACCCAGTCCCTGGTGGGGAGCATCTCATTTAATTCATATAAGTAGTCATATAAGCTCCCGTTCCCGATTATCAGTCTGTCTGTCCGTCTGACCCGGCCCGGCTTCGCCCAGGCCCTGGCGGGGATCTATCCATCTATCTATCTATCTATCTATCTATCTATCTATCTATCTATCTATCTATCTATCTATCTATCTATCTATCTATCTATCTATCTATCTATCTATCTATCTATCTATCTATCTATCTATAGCCAGGGGACTTAACTTAAGATATAGCAATGCTACTAAAAATTATGTCCCGTTCGTGTGTCGAGTAAGACCATAGTCTACTCTTGCAAAAGATAGGTGTTGAAGACGGAGGCAGCCAGCCAGGAGGCGCACCACAGAATCAGGCAGTCACGCAATAACGCCGTGAATTATGTCGACAACTGCTACATGTTATGGTGCTCGCCCTGCTCTGGTCCCACAGACAGGTGCAGTACCGGGCCTTATGCCTCGTAAGGGTCTAACCACAAAAAATGGAGGTCCTTCTCAGATGTCCAGCGGAGCCAGAGGGCCTGACAATAGACTGTCTGGCCGTACCAAACAAAGACTTAAAATAATGCACTGGAATGCAGAGGGTATCACCCAAAAAAAAAAAAAGAATAGAACTAGAAAACATCTTGGCCAATGAAAATGTAAGTGTATGTTGCTTGCAAGAAACTCACCTGAACGAAAATATAGCCTTCAAAATCAGAGGCTACCAGTGTTACCGATCTGACCGAAAGGACAGGCGAAAGGGTGAGATACTGACTCTTGTCAAAAACAACATTCCTGCTTCCCAAATTGAAGTTCACATGGAAGGGGCTGAGTATCAGGCACTTAAACTTAAGACAGGCAATACAGACTTTCACCTGATCAATTACTACTGTCCAAATGGCACAGGCACTGGACACACTACCATTAAAAGAAAAAATGATTGTGTGTGGCGACTTCAACAGCCATTCGCAGAGCTGGGGCTATGATCACATGGACCAGAGAGGAGAGAGATTGGAAGATTGGCAGGATGAGAATAGATTCATCCTGATTAACAAGCCGTCTGACCCACATACCTTCTACTCGAGATCATGGCACTCTACAACTACACCTGACCTGGCGTTTCATTCACCAGACCTCGAGTGGAACATTACACGAATTGTTGGGAAACAACTTGGTGGCAGTGACCATCGGCCAGTCTTTCTAACTGTAGAAAATGAGCTTCTAAGTGAAAGCAGCACCCTCTCGAGGTGGAACTACAAGAAAGCAGACTGGACAATGTACAAGCATCGCACCAGCATACTGGTTAGAAACCTGAACACTGAGAAGGACATAAATAAAGTAGTTGAAGAGTTTTGGAAATGCATACTACAGGCAGCACGAGAAACAATACCAAGAGGAGCCCGTAAACATTATAAACCCTACTGGAATAGTGAACTGGAACAGTTGCATAATGATGTGGATGTATGTAGAAAACAAGCAGAGGCCAGTCCCAGCCAAGAGCACCACAATAAATATCAGCACGCAAAAGCCAAATTTCAAAGGGCCCAACTGCAGGCTAGACGGAAAAGCTGGCAGGAGAAAACAGAGTCACTGAACTTTGAAAGAGACACAAGGAAGTTATGGAGGCTAATAAAACAGCTTAACGATGAGGGCACAGTGAGAAACTCAAAAATTGCGCTACATAAAGACGGAAACATCTTAACAGGAAAGCAAGCAGCTGACCATTTTGCGGACTCATTCGCACAAGATAACAATATTGAAATTAGTCCAGAGAAACAACATGAGATTCGAGAGAAATGGCAAAATACAGGACAGAAGGAAATTGTACATGAGGTTATGGAGACACCTATCACATTTAGTGAACTGGAGCTAGCCATATCAAAACTGAAAATGAGAAAATCACCAGGAGCTGATGGTATCTCCAATGAAATGATCAGGAACCTAGGAACAGAGGCCAAAGCAAAGCTGCTACAGATCTTTAATAATACATGGACCTTAGGCAGTGTTCCACAAGTCTGGAGAGAAGCAATCATGATACCCCTCCTAAAATCTGGGAAAGACAGTTCCATTGCCTCCAGCTACAGACCCATTAGCCTCACCAGTTGTCTCTGCAAAACAATGGAACGAGTCATCAATCACAGACTACAGTGGTACATTGAAAGTGAAAACATCCTTGTGCCACAACAGGCTGCCTTTAGGCAGTGCTACTCTACGGAAGATCAGACAACCTACCTCTCTCAAGAAGTTGAGGATGCATTCCAAGAGAAGAAGCTGGTACTTGCGGCTTGGATAGATCTGAAGAAAGCCTTTGACAAAGTTTGGAAAGAGGGTCTGATGAAGAAACTGAGAAACTGTAAAGTCAATGGAAGAATGCACAAATGGGTAAAAGCATACTTGCTCAACAGAAGAGCCAGAGTACAGATAGACGGTCTCAAGAGCAAGAAAGTACTATTGCGTCACGGTGTTCCCCAGGGCGGAGTCCTGTCCCCAACACTTTTTCTAATCTTCATCAATGATCTTGTTGCTAATCTACCCGATGGAATTAAAGCGGCAATGTATGCTGATGACCTGGTTTTGTGGAGCGCAAATGAACATGCATCAGTGGCCACCATATTGCTACAGAGAGCTGTAGATACATTTGTTGCATGGGCGGATAGATGGTGTATCAGCATAAACACTGACAAGTGCAGCACTACTCTATTTACCCTTTCTCCGAAACAAAAGGCAGGGAGCATTCAGATAAATGGAACACCCCTAAGAGAAGATAAGGAACCAACATACCTTGGTGTAACATTCGACGACAGGCTGACATGGAGAAAACACATCAAAAAAGCAGCAGCAAAAGCCAGAAGGAAAATTTCCATCCTGAGAAAGCTAACTGGAACCACTTGGGGAGCCAGTGGGAAAATATTTAGCAAAGTTTATCAACAGAGCATACGACCACACTTGGAATACGGGTCAACTGCGTGGTGTTCAGCATCACAAACTACATTGCAGGAGCTGGACAAGGTGCAAAATCAAGCTCTTAGAGTCATCACAGGAGGGATGAGATCAACCCCTATAGTAGTAATGGAGAAAATGGGGAGGACACAAGCTTTAAGAGAACGCAGAGATACAAAAACACTAATACAAGCAGAAAAGTTTCTCAGCTTGCCAGGCCACCCTATGAAGAACCGATTTGAAAACTTAGCTATGGGGCGGTTGAAAAGAAGTAGTTTCATCCACCAGGCCAAACAACTCTGCAGAGAAACCATCGATCTTCCCACAGTTGATATCCCCCTGACAACTATTCCAGAGCGAACTCCATGGGAAAAATGAACATAGAATATCGCTACAAATTCAGTCAAAAGTGAGAGGAATATTTGACAAGGAAGAACAAAACAGTGTACAGCGCAGAGCAGCCACTCTCAGCTTCCTTGATGACGAATACCCACAGGACCTCTGGATCCGAGTCTACACAGATGGATCAGCACAAAATGCTGTTCGAAATGGAGGAACGGGAGTGTACATAGAATACCCAAATAATACTACAGACACCGCCAAAATTCCAACAGGAAAGTACTGCCATAACTATGATGCTGAAATTGAGACAATCAAGATAGCCACAGAGAAATTACAAAATACCAGCCATGGTACACAACCTGTGGTGATATTGACAGATGCAAAATCCGTAATAGAGGCGCTCCTGTCTGGGAAATTGCCAGTCCCGAGGACACTACTTTCTGAACTTAGCAGTCAGCGTAAGATCACCATACAGTGGATACCATCCCACTGTGGAGTCCCCGGAAACGACATAGCTGATCGATTGGCTAAGGAAGGAGCAAACGAAGAACAACCAGATGTGCCTATTACATACCACCAAAAGAAAAGAATGATCAAATCAGTCAGAAGGCCACCAAACCTTACTCAAGACGACTACCACGTTATGGACAGACCAGAACATGTCATTCTTCTGCGCCTCAGAACAGGACACAATAGATTACGCAACCACATGTATACAAAATTCAAGATTGGTGAAACAGCCATGTGCACATGTGGTTTGGCGTCGCAGACAGCAGAGCACATACTCCAGGATTGCCCAAACTACAACATATCCAGGCGAACCTTCTGGCCTAGAGAGACAACAGTGGAAGATAAACTCTATGGACCGCTGAATGAACTAAAAAAGACCGTTAGATTCATACAAGAGACAACATTGCAGTTATAAACATATTTCAGGCGAACGAAAGAAGAAGAAGAAGATGTCCCGTGTTTTATTTTTTCTTATGTTGAGTCATGTAATTACAAAATTAAATTTTAGTAAGTAAATAGATGATAGTGCACTAAGAAACTATTACAGTTGGTTGCACAGGAATGAAAAGAAGACGTGTAGAAAATTTCATCTCAATCGGATGGACCGTTCGCGAACGCATAAAGAACGGACATACATACACACACACACATACACACATGCATTCATTCTTTATTATAGATATAGATTGCTTAAGATTAATCTATGGTCGCTGTAGCAGTCTGTGGGTAACTGTCATTTACTGCCAATAGTACCTTGCGGTGTATGGCAGGGGAATTTTGAGAAATTTGTATTTTGAGTCTGATGAATTAAGGCCGCCTGGCTAGTGCAGTCGCCGCGAACTGTGCAGGTTAGGATTTTTGTTTTTTGCCCCCGACAGAAAAAAATCCCACACCTTACCGAGGGATCGAACCCGGTTCTTCCGAATGAGAGTCCGGCGTTCTAGCCACTCGGCCAGCCGCTCTTCTCCTGTGGGTAATGCTATATTAATATTCATCGGAAGCTACAATGCATTCTGGTCTCCGATATTCCTAACATGTGAATAATCAGTCTTTTCATTTCTTTCCTAAATTTGAGATGAGATGATGTGAGTGGTTAATTTATTTAAATTTTATGTGGCCCTAGTAGGCCAGTAAAAAAATGCTTGTCCCCGTAATGAGGAGCTATATTTCCCCCCCCCCCCCTCCAACTTTTATTTCATACAAAGCAATGTGTATTTACAAGTTGTAGTGTGTGTTTCTTTTGTTTGTGTATATTACAGAGCGTTGCCGTTTGTTAGTGTTAAGTGTGACATTGTGAACAAAACATATACATACATATATAAGTAGACACTTTGCAGTCTTGACAGACTAAAGTATGTGAGTGGAATGTGGCCAACATTCCATCACAATGTCTGGGCAGAGCTTCAGAGATCATGTGATGCCCAAACGACATGACCCCTCCCTCGGCCTAGTCTTGTGTATTCCAGAGGAATGGGTAACCAATACGTCTGGCACAAGGTAGGTGGCAGACGCTGGCGGCTCAGCGTCAATCCACCGAGACCTCACCACCACGAGCCGGTGGCGAGTTATGGCCAGACCCTGACACCCAAGGGACACAGCTTAGAGACGTTCAGCCATGTCCCACAGGTGAGGGCCTTGTACGAGCCCGGACCATGAGGGCGCGCACATCTGTCAATCACAAGTGTCCGGACCTGTGTAAAGCGTGCACTATCGTCAGACTCCCCACCTGACTTATAGCGGTCCCCGCGACCAGCGGGAATAGGTCCGCCATAGCTACCGCAGGAGATATTGCCTGTCTATTTGCAAGCAAATCTCCCATACTTCCACTGTGCGGATCTCGCGACCAGCGAGAATAGGCCCGCCGGAGATTTGCTCGTCTGCTGCGAACAAATCTCTACCGAGAGACTGAATAAGTAAAGAAACGATACACATATATACAGTTATGATAATATAACATTTGTGGCATAGTGCATGTAGATACACATTCCTTGCATATGCTTCACTTCCACTTCCGCAAGCGGAATGCATGAAACACCTGTCCATCTCTCCCTCTCTCTCTCTCTCTCTCTCTCTCTCTCTCTCTCTCTCTCTCTCTCTCTCTCTCTCTCTCTCTCTCACACACACACACACACATACACACAAACACACACTCACACACAATCTCATGCTTTCTGGAGACCGCAGTACATTTAAATGCCCCGCGCTTGGACAATAAACTTTAAACTATCATTTCCATTAAAATGTGGCTTCCTTGTAATTTCTGGGTCACTAAGCTCCCGAGGCGAAGGTCTTTGGTGTTGTTGCCTGATGACAAATTTCAGGGTGACGCTCTAGTCCATGATGTCTTTTGTTTGGGGGACAAGAATCAGGGATTTACTACTAGCAATTAGGGTCCATGGTCTGTCCCCAGGGAGATAATTGGTCCAAAATTGTGATAGTGTCTGGGTTTTTATATACAATGGGAAGGACTTAAAACCTGGCCACTAAAAGCCACCTTAGCTTACTGGGTACTTAACCTTTTCTTTACTGACGGTACTTTTAAGTACCACGCACTTCAAATGGCTATATTTGTACAATCTGATCACGAATCCTGACGGTACTTAAAGGTCTATCTAAAATAACATTGCTTGTTTCCCAGGTAGGTGGCGTGAATGTTTGGAAGCGATCTGGGCATGCGCAATACATTTTCTTTGTGTCGAGTTTATCATCGAGATAAAATAATTCAGGACAGGGCTCATCGGCTCATCGAAATTGTTTATACATGGTGGTGCATATTTTTCTTTTAAAACATATCATTACCGTATAACATCATTTTAATACTTAAGATACCGACTTGGTTTAAAGACTGCTACACGGACGCACGGGCGCGTGCGCGCGCACACACACTCGTACACATGCGCGTGCAAATTAATGCACCACACACGCACACACACCTGCATCCACACACAGACGCATACATATGTTACTGCCAACGGCACAGACACCCATCCACAATATATTTCATGTTGCACATTCAAATATAATAATGGAAAAATTAATAATAATAGTAGCAGTAATAATAATAGTATTAATAATAATAATAATAATAATAATAATAATAATAATAATAATAATAATAATAATAATAATAATAATATAATTGTAAGATTATTAATACCATCAATAAATACATTTACAATTGTAGTATCCTTTATTTAAAACAAGTTATTTGCTTCTTCTGTAATATGTGCTGTCTTCAGCCAAATATTTTACGAGATTTGCGCTTGTGGGGCTAAGATTAGAATGTTTGCGACTTTTTGTTGATACAGTTGTTGGACAATTTCTTTGTTGATTGTTCTGTAATTGTATAGTGCTTTGTTTCTTAATGTCCATATAAGATTTCTGTACTCTGCCAATAGAACAAGTAGCTTTGTGTGGGTGTCTTGTGTGGAGTAAGGAATGGAATTTATCATGATTGCTTTGTAAACATCTGTTCTTTGTTTCGAATGAGTGTTTAGGATGTTTTGTAGGAGATTTCTTGTTGGCATGATTGTGTTGCATTCGTAATAATAGATGTGCTCTTCTGATTCTTGGACGTTCCGTCTACAAAGCTGACACTGTAGTATTTGTTTAGTTATTTTTGCTGTTCTCTCTGTTGTTGGGGTCATGCTGTAAACAAGCCTATATGTAATTTCCCTTGCTTTTGGAGTAATCTGCTTGTTGTGAATATTAGAGAAAATTTCGGTATAATCTTTTATGAAATATCTATGTCCTCTTTTAATTCTGAGATGTACCGGAGTTGCTTGTAATTTAACTAAATGCCTGTAGATTGTATGTGTTTTCTTGTGTAGTAATTTTTCATGTCCTTTAATGGCTGAAATACATGTTTTGTAGAACGTTGGGAGAGTGCCAAAATAATGTGAGGATGTATTCCTAATAGGTTTTAAAGAAGATAGCCTAATTCTAATGTAATAGTGTGCTAAAGGGTGTTTTTCTGGGTGTTGTAGGATTTCACCTACGTGTTTGATCCTAAGTGCTTGTATTTTGGTTGTTATGTCTTGGAGGGCGATACCTCCATCTTTTTTGTCTTGCATGAGTGTAGTATGTTTGATACTGTAGATAGTGCTACCAAACACAAAGCGTCTAATCTCTTTGTTTATGTTTGTGACAGTTTGACGTGGGGGATCTAGGACTGTGCACAGGTATAGTATTTTTGGAATTATATATGTATTAACAATGGTACTTCTACCAAATATGGTAGTTGTTTTGTATTTGTATCTCTGTAACATATCTGTTATTTTCTTCTCTAGATTTTGCCAAGTGTCTTTGTGTGTCTGATTTGGTTGACATGGGAAGACTATTCCGTACACTTTTATAAGATTGTTTGATGTTAAGTCAAATGAAAAATCTGCCTTATTTTTCCATTTGCCTAAGCCCATTATAGTAGATTGTTGGACGTTTAATTTTGCCCCACTCCCTTTGCCGAAAAACGAGAACGTCTCCAAAATGATCCGTACAGATTTTTCAGTGGTCGGAAAGAAAATGGTATCGTCCGCATAAGCACGCAGCTTTTGTTCACCCTTCCCTGGTATGAACGTACCCCTGACATTGTCGTCCTGTCGTATCTTTTCTAGAAGTGGCTCTAGAGCGACAACGTACAGTAAAGGGGACAAGGGACATCCCTGTCTCACTGACCTAGTCAACCTGAAAGAATTGGTTAGGGTATGGTTTAATAGAATCCAACTTTCTGGTTTCAAATATAAAATTTTGACCCATGTCCGAAAATAATTTCCCACGTTGCAGTGTGAGAGAGTTTTGTGGAGGTATGAGTGAGATATTCTGTCGAATGCTTTTTCTTGATCTAAAGAGAGAATTGAGGACTGACAGTTTTTCAGATGTGTGTAGTTGATGATGTCTCTTATCAAGTGTGTGTGTTGCTGGATATTCCGGTGTTGTACACTACATTGTTGGTCTTCATGAATGAGAGATGCCATTACTGGTTTCAATTTATTCGTCAAAGTCTTTGTTAAAATCTTGTAGTCTACATTTAAAAGCGAGATAGGTCTGTAACTCTTTAAAAGTGTCTTGTCAGTGTTCTCCTTCGGAATAAGAGTGATGTAAGACGTGTTGAAACTGGATGGGAGTTCATGTTTGTGGAAAGATTCAGAGAATACTGCTAGTAAAAGGGGACCTAGAAGAGGAAAGAAAAACGGATAGAATTCAGCAGTAATACCGTCAGGGCCAGGCGATTTGCCCTTCTGCATTCCACGAACCGCTTGTGTTATATCTGTTAGTGTTAATTCAGTATCTAGTGTTAGTTTCTGTTCCTCTGTGAGTTCTTTTGTGAATTTCATAAAGTGTTCTTGCACGTGCGCCTGTGTGTTTTCCTCTGTATAAAGGTTCCTGTAATAATCTTCAAAGGCTAAGGCTATTTGTTGTGGCTCGACTTGTATATTTCCTTCCCTGTCAATTATCTGGCCTATTTGTCTGCTGCGCTGTATGTTTTGTTCTAAAGCTAGGTATTGTTTACTCGGTATCTCTTGTGTTATAGTTTGTAACTTTGTTCGCAGTAAAGCCCCCTGAAATCGATGGTGCTGTGGAGATCTAATTCTTCCTGTAATGCTATGATGTGTGGTGAATTTTTGTCTGTCTGTAGTAAGAGTTTAATTGCATTTTCCAATACTTTTTCTTGTTGTAGTTTTTGCTTGTGTATTACTGCTGCTAGTGTTTGTGTTCTCTCTCGTATAGTTTGTTTAAGTGTTTCCCAGAGTTCTCGCGCTTTACCCTCCGGTATATCACTTGTGTATGTAAGGATCAATTTTGTTATGCAATCTACATAGTCCTGATTTTGTAAAAGTGTGCAGTTCAGTTTCCAATGGGGAGATCTTCTAAGATGTGGTGTTGCTTGTACTGTGTTTATTGTTGCAACTACCGCCTTATGATCTGTGAAGTTCAGTGTCTCCTGTAAATGCTTGACTTGTGTTATATGATGTGTTATGGGCGCATAAATTCTATCTAATCGCGCTGCTCTGTTATGCGCATTGTTTGTGTGTGTTGTATCTGTTCCATGGGGGTGCATCTGCCTGTATGCGTCTGTTAGCCCATGGATATCTAAAATTGTTTGCAATGTGTCTAATTGATGTTCCTCCTCCCCCGTTGTGTTTCTAATTTGCATTCTTACATCTCCATTTATAAGGTCGTGCGACGAAAGTACGCAATTAAAATCACCCCCTAGAATGATGTTGTGACCCCGATATGAGCGTGATAATAAATTTTCCAGTGTTTGGTAGAAGAGCGGCTGATTTCTGTAGTCAGGCGGTGCGTGTATGTTGACAATTGTGTATTTATTTATGTTATTTCTCACCTGTACTATAGCTATCCTACCCTGGCAGTCCCTGTCCTTCTCTATAATCTGCCACCTGTCCGATGTCTGTATTATTGCTGTACCCAATCCGATATGTTGAGTACTAAGACTAAAACATGAGTGTCTTAGACCTAAGCATGTTGTGATATATGATGCGTGTTCATCGGTTTTAACGTTAGCTTCCCGAATGAGTATAAAATCAGGTTTATATTTGTGTATGAGTGGTATAAGATGATTAATTTTGGATCTTATACCTCGAATGTTAATACTCATTATTTTAATTTCCGCTGCCATTTTTGTTGTAAAATAAGAAACGGTTGAGCATAATTATGTTTCTTGTTTCAAAACTGTCTGTATTCCTGTTATCATTTCTGGAGATAGTCAGTAGATTCCTTCGCCTGGCTTGAAATCTCTAAGTCAATAACGAGGCGTGGTGAAGAATCTGACAGGTTTCTTTGTCGTGGTGGTGTGTTAATGTTATCACTGTCTATTTCGGTCATGGCGCTGGTCGTTATCTGTTCAGTATAATTACTTACGCATTTCTTTTTGTTTGACCTGTGTGCTTCAGGCGGTGTAGGGTAGTCGTGGTTGTTGAGGGGCTTCAGCGTGGTAACATGTGTTTGGCAGGCTGGAGGTGTCGAGCTCTCACCGTCAGACAGGCTCTTGGTTGAGCGTCCCCTTTTCCGACTGACCAGCTGGAAACCGTCTTCATCCTCCTTACTATGTTGATCTGTCTGGGAGTTCGAAGTGACTTTTTGTGCCAGTATAGGTGCCTTCTGGGTTTGTACTTTGGCCGGACATTTATTACTCCAGTGGGAGTCTTCCCCACAGACTGTACATGCCGTACGGCGCCCCGGAACTGTGATGAAGAGACGGTGTAGCTTGTCTTCTACCCCGTCCAACTCCATGTCCACGTAATGTGGCAGAGGTTCTTTCGGGTTGCACAGAAATAACCACTTGTCCGTGCTGTTTTTCAGTTTATGCACTTCCGCGTTTATATCTCCCGAAATATCCGCGGCTATTTGCTTCACTGTCCCAATCTTTGCGGTTGTAGGCATCCAGTGAATCATAGCCTTGGTCTTTTCCTTCTCTATGTTTTCAATTACAATAGTTACTTTAGGATCCTGCAGTTCATGCTTCATCCCGTGAAGCCGTTCATAATGAGCCGCCTTTGCTTCCGGTGTTAAGCTATTTTTTTTTTAAAACTGTTATTGAGTGTTAAGAAACATTGCATTTGTATTGTTCGTGTTGTTACAGAGCGTTGCATGTGGAAGTGTAGGTGACATATGCGCAAATTTTTACAACATTTGTTTCGACCTTTTTACATTTGAAATGGGGGGTAACGAAAAACGAGTACAAACAACAACAAGACGGTAGTATACCATTATTTTCCCTCTGCCACCCTTTCACCTGTCAGCTCCAACCCCACCAATACCATCATCACCTTTGGTAATGAGGAAAATGGCAGTAAAACTTGTTAGAACCGACCGGTGAAGGCAGCAGCAGCATCAAAACCAACAGTATCGAAAAGGTGGGGGGGGGGGGAGGGGGGGGGGTTGTCAAGGAGTATCCTAGTTTACAATGCAGGAGGGGTAGTTGTTGCATTTGTATTGTTTGTGTTGTTACATGCGTACTGTGTGTTCAGTATTTGTGTGCGTGTTTTTACAGAGCGTTGCATGTGGGCATGTAGGTGACATATGCGCAAAAATTACAAATATTTTATACATTTAAACATTTCTCCATTGACATTGTTGTAAGGAAATATTTTAAATCAAAAGCGTGATGGTAGCGGGCTGTTTTTATTTCCCCTGCCGCCCCGCTCTCCTGTCAGCTCCAAAAACTCCTACCAAGTACCATCACCCTCGGTGATGATAAACATGGCGGTGCAGAACTGAAACAAAACGGTGAGGGTGGCAGCAGAGACAACAATCACAGTATCAAAAGGGTGGGAAAGGGGGATGTGATAGTATACGCGTTTACTAAGCCATATATATTAGTAGTGATTACAATGATAATAATGCAAAGTAACAACCAAATACATAAATAAATATCATAGTGACAAGGAATAACAGTGCTGAGACTAGTGATAGACTCAATGATAATAAATAATAGTTTTAACATGTGATTTTATGTGCTAAATTGATTACCTTAGGAATGGTGTTTACATGAAATACATCTTATAATAATAAAGACAAGGAATAAAAAACTACTAAGGGTGATGACAGCAATGCTAATATTAATAAACACAATGGTAGGATTTGTTTTGATAATGATCACATTTTCCAAACATGTGATTCCATTGGCTAAATGATTTTCTTAGGAATGGTGTTAAAACATGGCAGGTACATACAATAACAATTGCATCCTGCACTGTTAAATAATATAGTAGGTGTAAAAAGGAGTTGTTATCTTTTTTCTCCTTGCTTATTGTTTTTTTTTTTTTTTTACATATGCATGCAATGTTCAATAATAGTAGAAGTAAAAGGAGTTGGTTTTCTTTTTCTCCTTGCTTATTTTTTGGTCATATTTGTAAGGGTTCATTCATTTTTTTCCCTTCCTCTTTTTTTTCTTTTTTTTTCTTTTTGTAAAAAGTAAAACAAGCATCAGTATTAGCACAAACTTTTTTACAATCTTTACATTTTTGTTTCCTTTGCCATCTCCTCACCAATTTGTTTCATTCCACCAATGCCTTCATCAACCTTATCCGGGCAATGATGGTAAAGGCAGGATAATTATTTGAACCAAACCGGTGTGGGTATCAGCAAAGGCAAACACAAAACCATGAGCAAGGGGAGGGGGGCACATGGGAAAGGGATTTTTGTTTATTACTAATGATGACAATAATAATAATGGCAAGAAGAGGCATACTGAGGGTAATAACAGCAATTATAAAAAACAGCAAGGGTACTAATAGTTATGAAAATGATAACATTTTTACAATATGTGATTCCATTTGCTAGGATGATTTTCTTTGGAATGGTGTTAACATAGCCTAGCAGGTACATACACTTGCAAACTGCAGTTTTTAGTAATACTTGGAGTAAAGGAGTGGGTTATATTTTCCTACTTGTTTTTTTCCTAAATGTAGGGGTTCATACATATTTTCCTCTGTGTTCTCTCTTTCTTTTGTTTTTTAAATAAAAATTTAACCAAGCATTTGTATTGACACAAGTGTTTACAGTATCATTGGTTTGGTAACCATTTGTGATTTTGTATTTATTCATTCAACACTCACTCACATGATTCAAAGGGGGTGACAAAGAGAGGAAGGGACCTGACCACTCTTTATGATGGTAAAGGCTGGACAAATGTTTGAAAACAAAATAGTGGGGGTAGTAGCAAAAGCAACAAACCTTAAGCAAAGGTGGGGGGGGGGGAACATGGGAGATGAAGTTGTAAATTTATAATGATGATATCCTTAATACTTTTCAAATTAATGATACTAAAGATATTAGATAATAAGGGTAAGGTAATGATAGTAATAATAATAATGATCATAATAATAGTAGACATTTCCGTAATAATAAAAATAAAATAAATAAACAACAAACATATATTAATAATAATAGTAATAATAATAAATAGTATAACAGATATGTGATTTTATTTACTACAGTGATAATCTTAGTAGTGGTGGTGGTATATCACAACAAGTGCATTTAAAGCAAACCATTCCATAAATAGTAATTTGGAATGGGAGGAGTTGATTTTCTTTTCTCCTTTTTTCTTTTCCCCTATCTATAAGGGTTGAAACCATCATTCTGAAGCAAATAAAACAAGCATTTATACTTCCACTATTCTTTACATAAGGGATTTTCCATTGGTCTTTTGACCATATGTGATCTTTTTTAATCATTCACTCACCATTCACTCACAGTTTCTACTTTCTTTCTCGCCCTCATGTATACCAAATTTGTAATAAAATAAGGAAGAGTACATATGATTTACTCTGGAAATAGTTGTGATATCTTGTTTGTGTACATAAAGGAAATTAAATGTGTGTTATATGTGTGGTGTTTGTATCTGGCAAAATTTCTGCAGGTCCATATAAGTTGTCTGTAGTAAGAAAGTGCTACAAGTAGTTTTGTATGTATGTCCTTAGCTGTCTGTGGTATAGTATTGAGAAAAATTGCTTTATATATGTCGGTTTGTTTGCCTGTGTGTGTTTGTATGAGGTGTTTGAGTGTTGCGCGTGTGGCAGTAATTGTTGGACATGTATAATAAATGTGTTCCTCTGTCTCTTGTGTGTTGTTTCTACATAATTGACATTGTTTGGATATGTATGCTTCTACCTGTGTTGTGGGGGTCATACTGTATAACAGTCTATATGTGATCTCCCTAGCTTTTGGTGTTATGTGTTTGTTGTGTAGGTTTGAAAAGGTGCATGTGAAGTCAGTCATGAAGTATTTGTGTCCTCTTTTAATCCTAAGTCTTAGTGATGGTGCTTGCTCTCTAACTAAATGTTTGTATATTGTGTGTGTTGTTTGTTGTATTACCTGTTCATGTCCTTTTATTGCCTGTATGCATGTCTGATAGAATGTTGGCAGTCTTCCCTGGTAGTGTGCAGTTGCATTGTTAAGAGGTGTGAGATGTTTGATGTTGTGGCCTATGTAGTATAGTGCTAGTCTGTTCTGTTCTGGGTGTCTGATGATTTTACCTATGTGACTGATTCTAAGTGACAGTATTTTTGTCTGGATGTCCTGTATTCCAATCCCGCCTTGTTTCCTGTCTTGTATGAGAGTTTTGTGCTTGATGCTGTGTATTGTGTTGGTGAAGATGAAGCGTCTGATTTGTATGTTTATGTTTGTGACGGTCTGTTTGGGAGGGTCTAGTACTGTCGCTAAGTATAATATTTTGGGTATTATGTATGTGTTGACTATTGTGCTTCTACCAAATATTGTGGATGTCTTGTACCTATACCTATGTAACATCAGCTGAAAATGCTGGTGTTGACTGCAACGTCCCGTAAGGGATGCGCAAAAAAAAAAATTAGAATTTAAGAAATAAATTTAGAACTTAAAAGTTAATTTTTAAATGTAAATATATAAAGATTAAAAACATATATTTTGTAAGTCTTTTAATAGTGTTATTCCTTTTTTATAGTATCTAACTTCCCAGTTATGTCTTATATTTCTAAGTAAGTAGCAGAGGATGTTAATTTATTTATTAAATTATAGCTAATTATATACTTTCATTCTTTTAAATTCTAGTTATCTCCCTTATAACAATATTAGACATTTATGCCCCCTTCTCACTGCACATCTAGATGTTTTCTATTTGCTATCTGGGAATTCCGCAGAGTCGGTCTCCCTGGACCAGCGATTAACGCCTTTCTACGTAATCCCGTATGTTCTCGTGAATAACGCAACCTGCTCGAGAATCGGTACCAAACTATCGTCTGTCAAGACGGAAAGGTGCCAATGATGGCAGAAGGGTCTTGAGCCTGAGGAATTAGGGCCGCTTGGCTAGTGCAGTCGCCGCGAACTGTGCAGGTTAGGATTTTCTTTTTGCCCCCGACAGAAAAAAATCCCACACTTTACTGAGGGATCGAACCCGGGTCTCCCGAATGAGAGTCCGGCGTTCTAGCCACTCGGCCAGCTGCTCCTCTCCTGTGGGTAATGCTATATTACTATTCGTCGGATGTTACAATGATCTCTGGTCTTCGATATTCCTAACATGTGAATATTCAGTCTTCTCATTTCTTTCCTAAATTTGAGATAAGATGAGATGAGTGGTTAATTTCATTTAAAGTTTATGTGGCCCTAGTAGGCCAGCAAAAAATGTTTTCCCTCCGTAGAGGGGTGTATAATGTTGATGAAATATAACTACATTAAAAGTATACTATTAGAATTTAAGAAATAAATTTAGAACTTAAAAGTTATTTTTTAAATGTAAATATGTAAAGATTAAAAACATATATTTTGTAAGTCTTTTAATAGTGTTATTCCTTTTTATAGTATCTAACTTCTCAGTTATGTCTTATATTTCTAAGTAAGTAGTAGAGGATGTTAACTTATTTAATAAATTATAGCTAATTATATACTTTTTTTCTTTTAAATTCTAGTTATCTCCCTTATAACAATATTAGACATTTATGCCCCCTTCTCACTGCACATCTAGATGTTTTCTATTTGCTATCTGGGAATTCCGCAGAGTCGGTCTCCCTGGAACAGCGATTAACGCCTTTCTACGTAATCCCGTATGTTCTCGTGAATAACGCAACCTGCTCGAGAATCGGTAGCGCTTCTCGCCGCGTTGGTAACTTAACGGGTATGTGAGCCGGTCGCTCACAAAAGCGATGGCAAACTGCTGAGCGTAATCTTGCTTAGTACATCAGCAGCAGCTGAAAAATGCTGATGTTGACTGCAACGTCCTGTAAGGCATATGCACCGAAAAAAAAAAAAAAAAAAAAATTCAGCAGAATGCTTAAACATAATTATTAATAAGTGTAGTGAACAATCAAGGCATTACTATCATGTTATTATGACGTTTTAAATATGCTCTAAGCAACTAGGGAAACGCATGCGCAGTTGAATTGTATGATTTATTATTTATCCAGCGTGTGCCGCGTGGTCTAGTGGTTACGCACCCGCTTCACGCGCCAGTGATCCGGGGTTTGTTTCCGGGTCCGGTCAAGGATATACACTACTGACGAGCTCAAACGAGAGCGAAACTCGAGTCTAGTGCTTCCACATTGACGTGGATAGGCCTTAGGTTCATACCAGAATACGATCAGCGTTGCCAGTAGTGGGTTGTGCTCAATATTTAAATCTCAAATCCCGAAACAACCAAATAAATCAGTATGATTTATTATTATCCTCCATCATCCATCATGTGCCATGCCGGAAAGCCCAGGCGGCCATCTCACTCGATCACCAGAGTCGTGGACATTATAGGAGATACTTATGTTAAAGAAATATGGGGGAGGGCGAGAGTAGAAAGCAATGCACCATTTGGCAGAGGGAGGGAGAGAGAGAGAGAGAGAGAGAGAGAGAGAGAGAGAGAGAGAGAGAGAGAGAGAGAGAGAGACCTATTTGTTCAAAATGAGTGGAATTTACAAACAATATAAATGACATTTCCTCTAAACATAATATTTGTCTACATACATGTCATAAACTTGCACGGCCTTTGGCCAGCGCGAAAATAAGTGCTTACAGGCCTTGACTGTACCAGGCTAGGTTTTCTTCTGCTCTAATCCTTCACCTCTCTTATTCCTGTCACCTAGAGACAGACAAACAGACAGACAGACAGACAGACAGACAGACAGACAGACAGACAGACAGACAGACAGACAGACAGACAGACAGACAGACAGACAGATAGATAGATAGATAGATAGATCGATCGACCGACCGACCGACAGATAGATAGATAGATAGATAAATATGTAGGTAGGTAGGTAGATAGACAGATAGACAGATAGATAGATAGACAGACAGAGAGGGGGGGGGGGACAGAGAGTAAAAGTTAAATAGAGAATGCTTATCCTATTATTTTGCGGCCTACTAAGTCACATTTGCAATATATATATATATATATATATATATATATATATATATATATATATATATATATATATATATATATATATATACACACACACACACACACACTAGCTGACCCGGCCCGGCTTCGCCCAGTCCCTGGAAGGGATCTATCTATCTATCAGTCTGTCTGTCTGTCTGCTTGTTTGTCTGTCTGTCTGGCTGACCCGCCCCGGCTTCACCCAGTCCCTGGTGGGGAGCATCTCATTTAATTCATATAAGTAGTCTTATAAGCTCCCGTTCCCGACTATCTGTCTGTCTGTCTGTCTGACCCGGCCCGGCTTCACCCAGACCCTGATGGAGAGCATCTCATTTAATTCATATACGTAGTCATATAAGCTCCCGTTCCCGACTATCTGTCTGTTTGTCCGACCCGGTCCGACTTCGCCCAGGCCCTAGTGGGGAGCATCTCATTTAATTCATATAAGTAGTCATATAAGCTCCCGTTCCCGATCGATCTATCTGTCTGTCTGTCTGTCTGTCTGTCTGTCTGTCTATGTATGTATGTTCGGCCTGAACATAACAATAAAATATAGATAGAATAGAAGAATATATAGAAAATATGATTGGAAGAGATCTATCTAAAGTAAACTTGGCTCCCGTTCCCGACTATCTGTCTGTCAATCTGTCTATCTGTCTGTCTATCTGTCTGTCTGACCTGGCCCGGCTGCACCCAGCCCCTTGTGGGGAGCATCTCATTTAATTCATCGTCAATCAACTCATTTAATCTATAGCCAGGGGACTTAACTTAAGATATAATAATGCTACTAAAAGTTATATCCCTTTTTTATATTTTCTTGTGTTCAGTCATGTAATTACAAAATTAAATTTTAGGAAGGTAATAGCTGATAGCTGATAGATAAAACTATGACAGTTGGTTGCACAGGAATGAAAGGAAAACGTGTAGAAAATTTCATCTCAATCGGATGGACAATTCGCGAACGCATAAAGGACGGATCCACATACATCCATACATACATACATACAACGATTATATATATATATATATATATATATATATATATATATATATATATATATATATATATATATATATATATATATATATATATATATATAACATTGATACTCGATGATATCTTGTGGAGAAATTTATATTGCTTTGTCTATGGCTTGAATTAACGTGAATTATTTTCTGTCCATAAGAATGTTAGACAAGTATTTAATCGCATAAATCTACAAAGTTGAGTTAGTCAAGAAAAGACATCACCACACTTGGGACCTTCCCATGCATGCTCCGACTTGGGACCTTCCCATGCATGCTCCGGCCCTATCTCCTATGGGATGTGGATTTTAATCTATGGGAATATTTTGTCAAGTGTCTAGGGGATTTAGTTAGATTCTCTTTTCACTTCTAGAATACAAGGTGATCATGGAATTCAACCACAAACACAAGAAAGAAAATATTTCACTTCTTTTTGTAACTGTGTCTATGCGTACTTCTCCATTCCCACTTGTCACCATGTTAACTTGTATATAGTGTTAGAGGACATTGATTGTTTACAACATATATAACAACCGCCGTTGAAGAAAAATCAACGAGTACTTGACGTAAACATCAACATTTTGGACAAACAGTTCAGGCATTAAATCAAGATCTGCAGTAACATATAGATAATTGTAATGACCACACTGAATTTCCAGAACAGGCATGGGAATGATTTTCAATATAAAAAAAAAAACCTTAAAATGGGATAACCCCATTGTCCCAAGAAAATAATTTTATTACAAACAACACAACAACCACTAATTGGTTCTCCTATCTTTGACCTCTTTTACAGAAATAAAAGCAAAACATTGGTCTAAGTTCAGAAAAACCAAACATATAAAACAATTGTTTCTCACACCATTTACAATTCTCATATTTGAAAAATGTCCTGATATGATATGACTGAGCAACCTATAACAGTAGACGGTACTACCTGCTTTCTGTTAGCGCCGAACGTTGGGCGGCGCTTACCAAACTTGACACCCCACATTGTACCAACGGCTTCGGGCGGAAGAGCGCAATTGGGAGGGTACAAGCCTTACCCTGGTGCGAGGAAATGCATGCTAAAGACAAAATGTCATGGCAGGGCAGACCAGGCCCTGAGCCTTGGTTGGCGGCTGGTCTAGGATCGAAGCTCCGACAGGCGGACAGTTAGAGCATTGTTTTGTTGATCCGGCAGCTTCTGCAGCTTGTCTTGTTCCAGATGTAATGGTGTTACCTTTCCTCTGGAGTGAACTAGGCAGGCCGAGAGAGGGATCATGCTGCACGGGCAACACATCTCTATATTTTAGCCCAGGCTTTGTGCTATGGAAAGGCAATAACTCCATCCCTGGTCTTAACTGGTCTCGGAATCAAAGCGAGAGGCAACTGTTACAGGTTATAAGTCCCTGTCAATTGGCGTAGACATGGGGCGCCACGCGTTGCCTCTGACGGTGGGAGACACCTACAGGTGTCACTGATCAGCTACCGCCCGCCTCAAGCTGGGCAGCCCCCGGCCAATTGGATGCTGATCCGCCACAGCCTGCCTGCTTCAATGGGTGCTTGGGGCTAGGACAAAATCTGAATCGCAGGCTGTAAAATCAATGCACCTGGTACAAATATTTTAAAAAATAAAAATAAAAATAGAAACCTCAAGCTACGGCTTGCAACCTGGAACGTGAGAACCATGTGTCCAGGATTTTCCACTGACTTGACCAATATTGACGATGTGAGTAAAACGGCTGTGATTGATGCCGAACTCAATCGTCTTAACATTGATATATTGCTGGCCTGCAGGAGACTCGCCTCGCTGAGGAAGGGTCACTCAGGGAAAACAATTACACCTTTATTTGGAAGGGTAGAGGGCAGGCAGAAAAAAAGGCAACACGGTGTGGGCTTTGCAGTGAAGAATTCGCTACTGGGAATGATTGCAATTCCAGCAGGAGGAAATGAAAGACTATTATCCCTGCGCTTGGCAACCTCTTGTGGTTTTGCCACCATTATTACTGCATATGCACCGACACTCGATTCCTCTGATGATGTGAAGGATTCGTTCTATGAGGAGTTAGACTCTGTGATCAAGGCAGTTCCAAAATCTGACTACATTTATATGCTCGGTGATTTCAATGCTCGTGTGGGCAAGGACTCGAGTTCATGGCCAGTGTGCCTTGGAAAATACAACATTGGTCGCATGAATGAAAATGGGCAAAGGCTGCTGGAGCATTGCACCAGTAATGACCTATGTATTACAAACTCCTTTTTTAAAACAAAAGAGATGCATAAGGTCACATGGAAACATCCAAGATCCGGCCATTGGCACCAGCTGGACTTCATCATCACACGGAGACAACATCTGAACCATATATCATTGACTCGAAGTTACCACAGTGCTGACTGTGATACGGATCATTCTTTGGTTGTTGCAAGGGTTAGACTGAGATCAAAGAGAATCTACACAGCTAAACACAAATCTAGCCCCAGGATTAATATTATTAACACTCACGATCCTGAAAAGTGCTTTCAGTTTCAACAGCAACTTGTAGACGCTTTCACTAATACACCAGAAAATTGTACAGTAAATGAAAAGTGGAATCAACTTAAGGAAACGCTTTATAAAACTGCCGTAGGGGTTTGCGGCACTGTGGATCATAAGAGGCAGGACAGGTTTGCGGCAAACAGCGAGAATCTGCAGCCCTTGATTGATAAGAAGAAGATCGCTCTCTTAAGAAACAAGGAAAGACCAACGCGTAACACTCTGAGTGAGCTAAGGCAAGCTAGGAAGGATGTGCAAAAGGCTGCCAGGCAGTGTGCAAATGATTATTGGATCAAGTTATGTGAGTCCATTCAAATCGCAAGTGATAAGGGAAACATAAGAAGCATGTGGTCCAGTGATCAAAAGAAGTGCACATTGAAAACCTTGACTGGAGGAATCATCACTGATAAGAAACAGCAGATGGACAGATGGGTAGAGCACTATTTGGAGCTTTACTCAAGTGAGACCAAACTAGCGGATGATACCCTCAACGCCATAGAGGCTCTACCAACTCTTGACCACCTGGACACACTTCCCACCATAACAGAAGTTAAGTGTACTATAAATGAACTTGCATCTGGCAAGGCTCCAGGTAAGGATGGGATTCCAATAGAGGTTATCAGGAGTGGGCAAGACACACTCAGTCTACAGATCCACCAGCTAATAGACCTATGCTGGCGAGCAGGACAAGTCCCACAGGATTTCAAAGATTCAAGCATCATAACACTGTACAAGAACAAGGGCGATCGGAGCGACTGCAACAACTATAGGGGTATCTCACTTCTGTGTATTGTTGGAAAAGTATTTGCGCAGACTTCAAGTCCTAGGAGATCAAGTCTACCCCGAATTACAGTGTGGCTTTCGACAGAACCGGTCTACCATTAATATGATATTCTCATTGCGACAAATGCAAGAAAAATGCCGTAAACAGAATCAACCACTGTTTATTGCCTTCATCGACCTCACAAAGGCATTTGATTTGGTCAGTCATGAGGGTCTGTTCAAGGCACTAAAGAAGATTGGCTGCCCACCAACTCTTCTGTCCATTGTGGAATCGTTCCACGCAGGCATGAACGGTATAATCAAGTTTGATGGTGCAACGTCTGAAGAGTTTGAAATCAAGAGTGGAGTTAAGCAAGGTTGTGTACTAGCTCCCACTCTCTTTGGAATATACTTTTCACTTCTACTGAAATATGCCTTTCGTGATCAGGATGGCGGTATATACATTCACTCACGCTCAGATGGCGGCCTCTTCAATGCTCAGAGATTGAAGGCCAAGACCAAAATTAGGAGGGTACTGATCAGAGAGTTGCTTTTCGCAGATGATGCTGAGGTTGAGTTACGACCCACTATGAGGAAGAATTGCAATGTCTACTATCTGCATTCTCCAATGCTTGTTCTGAATTTGGTTTAACAATTAGCAAAAAAAAAATAAAAGACACAGATTATGTCACAAGGTGCACATAGAGTACCATCAATCTTTATTGACGACGCCGAACTAGAGATGGTAGACCATTTTACATATCTAGGATCAGTGGTAAATAGCAAATTATCCCTAGATCAGGAAATCAACATCCGGATTGATAAGGCAGCAACAATGAACAGGTTAAGAAATAGAGTGTGGGAGAACAGGAAGCTTACTGCCAAACCAAAAGTCCTTGTCTATCAAGCCTGTGTCCTTAGTACTCTTCTTTATGGCAGTGAAACCTGGACAACTTACTGACACCAAGAGAAACGTTTAAACAGCTTTCATATGCGGTGTCTGCGAAGAATTCTTGGTATTAAGTTTTTTTTTTTTTTTTTTTTTTTAAATTCGCATATCCTTTACAGGACATCGCTGTCAACAGCAGCATCTTTCAGCTGTCTGTTGATTTCTTGGCAAGATTACGCTCAGTAGTTTGCCATTGCTTTCTGAGCGGCCAGCTCAGTTATCCCGCAAGTCACCAGCGGGGATCGAACCGCTCCCAGCTCTCTCCCGCAACGAGACTCTGCGTGATAAACGGGATTAAGGAGAAAGTGTTGTAACCCCTCGGCCAGAGAGACCGGCTGGTATTAAGTGGCAAGACAAAATCACAAATACTGAAGTATTGGAAAGATCAGGTTGTGTGACGGTTTATTCCATGCTCAGTCTTCGTAGACTTAGATGGATAGGACATCTTAGGAGGATGGATGATGGTAGAATGCCAAAGGACATCTTTTTTTGGTGAATTACAGATGGGTAAGAGATCTCAGGGTCGGCCTCTACTATGATACAAAGATGTGTGTAAGCGGGACATGATTGATACAGGCATTGATAATGCACGTTGGGAGCAAGTCGCCGCTGAACGTGTTGCATGGAGGGCAAACATTAAAAATGGAATAAGGACAAAGGAGAAAATTATTGCAGATAAGTCACACACCGAGCGTTTGAGACGTAAGATGGTGGAAATGACCACGTGTTCACATGCACCCACTGTGAACGGACATTTACAGCGCAAATTGGCCTTATCAGTCACATTCGCTACCGCCATAGTTAAAAGTTATGCCTATTTAAAGCACAAACTATCATCTGTCAAGACGGCAAGGTGCCAATGATTTGAAAAATACTGAGATGGTGTCAGAATACTCAACTATAACAACAATCACTATCTGGTTATACGCTCATTGAAAAAAAAATCTACTTACCTTACAAATCCATGGCATGAAAAGAACCACATAGAAAGAACAATTGGTACTAACAATTAAACTAATTATTTAATTATTGTCCTTTTCCTTAGGAGTTGCTGTCGGTTATTCTTCTCCAGTGCGACGCAGATCATGTCCATATTTATCCGGGGACAGAAATAAATGTACTCACCGTTATATTCTACTTACTGAAGTCCACTGAAGTTGGCTGGTGAATATTTTATAATCCATAATATTCCGAATTAAAAATATTACACACGCACATAATCCCCTCCATGAGGTTGAATTCAAGAATGCTCTGTTGCAAGTGGGCTCTGTGTCCAATTGAAATTGGTGCCTAGGTCTGTCAAACTTTCAGGAGATTCAACTTGAGTCTTCCCACAAGGTTCTTCCCTATATCATCTTATCGATGAAATATATGACGACTGTCCAGCAGCTCGGTTTATGTTATCCATTTCCCAATTTAGTTCAAGAGGCTTTGTCACACACCCGGTTCATGTTGATAGGCCATCCCACACTCTGTGATAGGGCAATCACGCCGACATGGAACCAGCATAGAGTTCTGATTCAGTATTTCAGTATTTCCATTTCAGTGTAGAACATACAATGCTGAGTCATTCATTAGTTTCATCTGGAACTATGTCCAGGATTGGTCTGCTGCAGGCAAGGAATTTACAAAGAATATTAATTCCAACACACAACTGGGAGTCGCAAACAATCATATGATTCTTGTTGTTGCATGCGTAGAGGCATTTAACTCACTAGCTTCTTTAATATAGTCTTTCTGATGGTGTTTTGGTCTGAGATCTCGAGTGGATCTGGCTTCTTTCAGGGGGTTTCATATTTTAACCCTGGGGTAATCTGGTTTCTTAGTTGTTATTCAGTTGATATTAAGTTGGTACATTGGGTGTACTTACTTATGGTGTTTCAGTGTCTCTTCCCATTTAGTGTTTCAGTGTCTTGAACCTTATGTAGACTTTTGCTGCTGTGTGACTTTTGCCGAAGGAGGATTATTCATTGTTGAATATGAACTTGGGATCCAACAGACAGTTGGAGGGTTCTCCTGCTCTTAGTTTTATTAAACTTGTAGGATTGTCCCATAATTTCTCTGACCTCGCTGATTGATGATGCTTCAGGTGGTATATACCAGAAGTAAAACAGGTTATCCTTTTTGTATCTGTGACCTTGGTATATCCGTTTGTCTTTGTCGACATTCTGATAAGGAAGTCCATCCTGGATATCCGGACAGGAATAGGAATATCAATCGCTGAGTGTCGATCATCTTCAAATGTGTCTTTCACTCTTTATGGCAGCTAATAAGTGCAGCAGTCAACATTTAGTTGTTAGGCCCAGACGATGTGTAGGACTGGTTGCTATTTATTATTTCTTTCGGCTGATAACCCAGGATCCGGGATTTAGTGATACAGTCCAAAAACCACCACCTGCTTCTTTTTAGAGCTAGGGATGACCAAAGGGATGACCAAGGGATGATTAACAGTTGTAAAAACAGTTCCAAATGCAGACTGTTACAGTGATCACAGATTAATTACTGGCACATTGAGGGTAAAGTTAAAGAAAGTCAAGTATACAGCAGGAAACCCTAAATATGACTTGTGCAAATTGAAAACTGACAAAGAAATACAAGATAATTTTAACATAGAAGTAAAGAACAAATTTGATTTATTGTCTGATCTAGAGATCCTATTTCAAGATGTAGATGATCAATGGGAAATGCTGAAGAATTCAATCAGTTGTGCAGCAGAAAAAACTATTCCAAAAGTAAAGAAAGTTGGCCGTAAGACATGGATGACTGAAGAAATTTTACAACTAATGGAAACAAGAAGACAGAACAAAAATAATCCTGCCAAATATGAAGAAATTCACAGAAAAGTCAGAACCTTATGTAAGGAGGCTAAAGAAACATGGCTTGAGAAAAATTGCAGAGAAATTGAAAAACAACACAACAGTAAAAATGCGAAACTAATGCACAAAAGAATTCAGGAGATTACTAATCAAAGAACACGTACATCAGCAGGCTGCCTAAAGACAAAAGATGGAAGAGTCATAATAGAAAAAGATCAGATTTTACATGTATGGTCAGATTACGTGAAAAACCTTTATGACGATAGCAGAGACGAACAATATATTGTTCAAAATAACAATGAAGGGCCAGCAATTTTGAAGATGGAGGTTCAGAATGCTCTTAATCATATGAAATCTGGCAAAACCCCCGGTCCAGACAGCGTCACAACAGAAATGATTAATGATTTAGAAGAATATGGAATAGATAAAGTTACCAGTCTGCTTAATACAATATATGATACTGGAAACATACCTCATGAGTTATGTAATTCTGTATTTATTGCAATCCCAAAGAAATCAGGAGCCTTGGAATGTGATCAACATCGAACAATTAGTATAATGAGTCACATCACGAAGATTTTGCTAAGAATTATCATGCAAAGAGTTAGGAGGAAAATACAACCTGAAATAGGAGAAGAACAATGTGGGTTTGTAGTAGGCAAGGGTACAGTAAATGCTGTGTATATACTGAGAACCGTAATCGAACGTTCTATAGAAGTAAACAAAGATCTACACGTTTGCTTCATTGACTACACAAAGGCTTTTGATAAAGTGAGACATGTCAACATGATAAGGATGCTTGAAGATCTACAAATTGATGGGAAAGACCTTAGACTTGTAAAAAACATATATTGGAAACAACAAGCTGCCATAAGAGTTGATAATGAAGTAAGCCAATATCAGCCTATTAAGAGAGGTGTGAGACAGGGATGTGTAATGTCTCCAGATCTGTTTTCCCTGTACAGTGAAAATATTTTCAGAAATATTGAAAATATGGAAGGAATCAACATTGGGGGACGATGCATCAATAACATTAGATATGCAGATGATACAGTCTTGATTGCAGACAATGAACAGGACCTGCAAAATTTAGTAGATGCGGTTGTTACACATAGTGAACAACAAGGGTTAGAATTAAATTGTAAAAAGACACAGATTATGGTCGTCACTAAGAAGAACGAAATACCACAGTGTAATATACAAGTAAATGGGAATACTCTTCAACAAGTGAATAGGTACAATTACCTCGGAACAGTAATAACATCTGATGGGAGATGCCTTGAAGAGATTAGAACAAGAATCGCCATGGCAAAAGTAGCCTTTAGCAAGATGAAAAACATACTGACCAATAAAAAGATGTCAATTGAAACGAGAAAAAGAGTGTTGAGATGCTACATAGAACCTGTACTTTTATATGGATGTGAAGCTTGGACAATGAGCAGCCAGGCTGAAAAATATCTGATGGCTGTAGAAATGTGGTTTCTGAGGAAAATGCAAAGAATACCATGGACAGCCAGAAAGACCAATGAACAAGTCCTTCAAGAAACAAATGAAGATCGTAAACTGATCAGAGACATTAGACGTAGACAGTCACAATTTTTTGGGCATGTTATGAGAAGAAATGATTTGGAGAACTTGGTGACAACTGGTAAGATCGAGGGGAACAGACCAAGGGGAAGACCTAGAAACAAGTATCTGGATGGCTTGGCCTTGTGGCATGGTCGAGACAAAAACACGGAACTGATCCACGACTCTGTTGATCGAGTGAGATGGCAGAACATGACCGCCCACGCTTACCGGCATGGCACATGATGGATGGATGGATGACCAAAAAAAAAAAAACACACACACACACACAAACACAGGCATTTATACCTTGTGGTGTGGTAACATTTCACAACATAACTACAGGCAGCAAAAGGAGAAGGAGAAAGGAGTGGGTTTCCAAGTTGCATGTCCCTCATCGCTTGTTGTTGAGCTATTCTAGCTCTTATTGTGAGTAAGGTATCTTCTCACTCATTATTCTATTCTGATGTTGTTACTTGGACTATTTGATGGATCTGAAAGTTCCTGACCATTCAATCCATCTTGATATCACACATATCCTACTATGTTAAGAATCTCTGAGACAGGTCTTTTCCCCAGAACCCCTCGTCTTCTTTCATTAGGTGTAATCTGTATTGGCCACCGGCCATCAACCATACCATTTACATTATCTTCTTGGGTGCTGACATACACAAGGTTTCTTCATTAATCATCATCACCATCATATATCCCACTGGGGTAACATTAACATGAATATTCCCAACAGCAAAAGTAACAATCATGAACAGAATATAAATAAATCTCATAACAGAGAAAACCAAACATGTACATTCCTCATATATGAATAATAATAATAATAATAATAATAATAATAATAATAATAATAATAATAATAATAATAATAATAATGCAGGAGCCAATGTTTTTAGATTTCCTCATTCGTCAATCCATAAGATTAGAACCTATAGTCTTCTTCTTCTTCCCATCTTCCCATGGAAGCATGAGGTTAGTGAATGCCGTGATATAATTTACCAATTGCTGCTATTGTAAGAAAGTTTCTTATTTATTAGAAATAATTTACGCAGCATGATAAGTGTTCCGAACATAATATTATTCCAGGTGCCTACCACCTTGATGCGGTGTCTGAAGGCATGTCCTGCCAGAACATTTTAATCTTTATATCTCATGCGTTTTCTTTCTTTCATGAGATTATATTCATCCCACATGGCATTTCCCTAGCATATTTATGAAATTATTACATGTCCATCACACCTATTGTGTGATTTCTAATATGTTAAAAAGAAGATTGTACCAAAATATGGCACGATAGCTCGAGTTACAGATTAACAATTAGCAAAACAATTTCTCCAACATGAGCGTATGATCATAAGATGCGTGATCAGTAGTATGCTTCCGCATTGGAGAGAAAGTTTCTTGAAATGTCCTTAAAAGTGAATCTACACTACATAGGATATTTACAGATTTGTAGGCATTGATAGTGATATGTTTCACAATGCATATAAGAGGCTTTACATAGGAATTTGAAATTGTAAGCATATAAATTTGACAGCGTGGCAAAAACATGGCTGCTCAGTAGTAAAAATCAATCAGGCTCTAGATTACAAGAATATTTGATTTACTCAATTTCTAACAATTCTTATTTAAACAATGATATATGTATCTTATGAAAATACATGAATACATTTATAATGTATATTCAACATACCAATTGCTCCAGAGAGTGACATATTTTAGGGCTAAACTGCCCTCCCCAGAGCTGGGAGGTTTAACGTGTGTGTCTCCTTTATTCGCTTGAACCAAAATGGCTAGTAATCCCTTTGTTTTAAAATCATATGCCGGTCTGGCCAGGTACTTGAACAATCACCAGGCCCAGATTTTAAACTAAGGCCAAATAAATTTTGCTGCCCTACCGGTTAGTTTAGCTCTGTTTTCTTCCCCCAAAAGTAAGGTGCTTAAACAGTAACTATTAGGGATTTGTATTTTTAAAGCGTCAATCATAGGAGGTTGGTTGAGACGTTTTAGTATACCACACATCTGCCAATCACCAGGCCCTGATGTTAAACTAAGGCCAAATAGATGTGGCTGCCCTGCGGGTTAGTTTAGCTCTGTTTTCTTTCCCAAAAGTAAGGTGCTTAAACAGTAACTATTAGGGATTTGTATTTTTAATTCAATCATAGGAGGTTGATAGAGACGTTTTAGTATACCACACATCCAAACAGCGAAGAGTAGCATTGTAATTGCAAAATTGAAAATCTACACAGACACGTGAACAGATATGTAGGCATGTAAAGTTAGTTTTAAAGAATAATTACAAGAATGTGATTGCAAATATTGCAGCTGTGTAGTAGATATACAGTGGTAGATGTCTGTCTTTGGTTGTAGACATAATGGTAGATGTGTATCTTTGGTTGTTGATATACAGTGCTATATGTGTAGTATCTTTGGTTGTAGACATACAGTGGTAGATGTGTTTCTTTGGTTGTAGACAAACAGTGGTAAATGTGTAGATCTGTGGTTGTAAATATACAGTGATAGATGTATATCTTCGGCTGTTGATATACAGTGGTAGATGTGTAGTATCTTTGATTGTAGACATTCAGTAGTAGATGTGTAGTATCTTTGATTGTAGACATTCAGTGGTAGATGTGTATTGTCTTTGATTGTAGATATACAGTGGTAGACGTGTATCTTTGGTTGTAGAGATATAGTGGTAGATATGTATCTTTGGTTGTAGACATACAGTGGTAGATGTGTAGTATCTGTGGCTGTAGACATACAGTGGTAGATGTGTAGCATCATTAGTTGTAGACATATAATGGTAGATGTGTAGCATCATTAGTTGTAGACATACAGTGGTATGACTGCACCTTTGCGCAATGATGCACGCCACGAATGTCGGTCTCTGGCTGCAGCCTCCCAGGTGTCATGATGAATTCCAAAAGCATTCAGTGAAATTTTCAGAGTGTCTTTAAAACGTTTCCTCTGGCCACCTTGGGAGCGTTTACCACAACGCAGTTCGCTGTAGAAAATTCGTTTAGGGAGCCTGTGATCTGGCATGCGGGTCAAGTGACCAGCCCAGCGAATCTGATTCTTCATCAGTAGAGTGTGGATACTGGGCATGGATGCTCTTTCTAGGACTTCAGTGTCTGGAATCTTGTCTTGCCATTTAATCTTCAGTAGCTTCCTTAGGCAGACTGTGTGGAAGTGGTTTAATTTCCTAGCGTGTCGCTGATAAACAGTCCAGGTTTCACAAGCATATAGCAGTGTGGATAATACAACTGCTTTGTAGACTTTTAGCTTTGTTTGCAGGCTTATTCCAGTTCTGTCCCATACATTCTTGTACAGTCTGCCAAAGGCTGCACTGGCCTTGGAGATTCTTGCATTCACTTCGTCATCGATTGTGGCAGCTTGTGACACAGTGCTGCCAAGATAGGTGAATTTGTCCACAACACTTAGTCTATGATCATTCACTTTGATATTCGGCACAGTGTGATTATTCCCTGGAGCTGGCTGGTACACAACTACAGTCTTCTCCAAGTTGATATTGAGCCCAAAGTTGGCACAGGCATGTGAGAAAGCTGAAACATTATGTTGCATGTCCGCCTCTGAGTTGGCGTATAGAGCGCAATCATCAGCAAACAGGAGCTCTCTGACGGTGCCGCTGTCAATTTTGGTTTTAGCTTTCAGCCTTCTGAGATTGAATAACTTTCCATCCATACGGTAGTTGATGTCTATTCCAATGTCGTCGTTCTCGAAGGCATTCATCAACATGGCTGAAAACATGAGGCTGAACAGTGTTGGTGCCAGGACACATCCTTGCTTCACTCCATTGGTTACAGGAAAGGGTTCAGACAGTTCACAATTTTCCTGTACTCTTGCCTGCATGCCGTCATGAAATAGCCGCACTATTTGGACAAACTTTCGTGGACAGCCATATTTTGCCATAATCTTCCTCAGTCCTTCTCTGCTGACTGTATCAAAAGCCTTGGTAAGGTCAATGAAAGTGGAGAACATTTCGCAGTTCTGTTCCTGACATTTCTCTTGCAGCTGCCTTGCAGCGAAAATCATGTCAACAGTTCCACGTTCTTTTCTGAAGCCACATTGACTCTCAGGAAGAAGACCTTGATCGAGATGGGCTGTGAGGCGATTGAGAAGAATTCTGGAGAGTATCTTCCCTGCAATTGAGAGCAAGGAGATGCCTCGGTGGTTGTCACAGGATTGGCGGTTTCCTTTACGTTTGTAAAGGTGGACTATTGACGCGTCCTTGAAATCTTGTGGCATGGTCTAGTTCATCCATATGTTTGTGAAGACTTGGTGAAGCTGCTCTGTTAGGACCGGCCCACCTGCTTTGTATATCTCTGCTGGGATGGAGTCAGGACCAGGTGCCTTGCCGCTGGAGAGTTGCTGGATGGCTTTGTTTATTTCCACTATGGTTGGCAGGTCACCAAGTGTCTCATTGGTGGGAACTTGAGGAAGGCAGTTGATGGTTTCATCATCGAAGAAGGAAGTTGCATTTAAGATTTTGCTGAAATGCTCTGCCCAGCGTTGGAGGATTTCTTTCTTATCGGTGACCAATGTTCCCCCGTCTGCACTGAGAAGGGGAACTATGCCTGGTGATGAAGGACCATAGACCGCTTTCAGTGAGTCGTAGAAGTTTTTCATATCATGTCTGTCAGCAAAGCCCTGAATTTCATCAGCTTTGCTGCTCAGCCAGGAGTCCCGCATGTGCCGAAGTTTCTGTTGCACTACTCTCTGAATGTTCTTGAAAGCATCTTTTTTTGATGTTGACTTTGGGTCATTCAAATGTGCCTTGAGGAGAAGATGTTTCTCGGCCAGCAATTGGTTGATGTCTTCGGAATTTTCATCAAACCAGTCTTTATGCTTTCGGGGGGCTGGACCCAGGATTTCCATAGCAGTGTTGTAAATTGTGTCCTTTAGGGCTCTCCATTCTGTTTCTGTATCCTGTTTAGCTTCAGCATTGGGCTTGAGGCGGTCTTCCAGCATATTTTCAAACGACTGCTGCATTTTCTTGCTGTTTAGGCGGGTCACATTTAGCTTTGTTTGCATTTTCGCCCCTTGAGGACGCCGTGGTGGCCTGATGTGGATGTTCATTTTCGAGACAATGAGACGATGGTCTGTCCAACATTCGGCACCACACATGGATTTTGTCATTCGAACGTCTTGTCTGTCACTCCTCCTGACGATGACATAGTCAATGAGGTGCCAGTGTTTCGAGCGAGGGTGCATCCACGATGTCCTATTTATCATGGGGAGACGGAAAATTGTGTTCGTAATCACGAGATCATGTTCGGCACATGTCTGAAGGAGGCGGAGTCCATTGCTGTTACAATTTCCGACTCCATGCTTTCCAATAATGCCACTCCAAGAGGTGGTGTCCGTGCCTACTCTGGCATTGAAATCCCCAAGGAGTATAAGTTTGTCTCCTTTGGGAACAGATGTTAATACACTGTGCAGGTTGATATGTGACGTTGGATGAAGAATAACTTGCGCGATGACTTGGATTAAAGTGAGGAAGAGTTGCGCAATTCGTCGACCTCACTCTCTCGCCTGAGTCCATCTGAGTCCAGTGGCAAGACAAGTCGAGACGATTGGAGACGAATACAGGTGCAGTGGATGACCAGGGCGCTCTACGTGCCCATTACGTTCCACAACGCTTTGCAGGTAAACGCCGTCTTGCCCGTTGAATCAGGAATGATTTCTTCCGCGCAGTCTGCCGAATCCTGTCTTCACATGCTGGGTAGGCATACCCTAGTTTACCTCTTGGTTTGACACCAAATCGGATACCCATGCCTGGTTTAGCCAGCCTCTCACAGCTGTTGCCCGGGGGGTGGCCGCTGTCGCATGCTGACAGCTACTAGGAGCCACAGGCACGAGCTGGGTGTCAGACTTGGACCATTGGGGGATGGGTCCTGAAAGGACATGAGTCATCCTTACCAAAGGTGCTACCAATGCCTGACACCCCGTACCCCCCGGCTGTGGTTGTAGACATACTGAAGCAGATGTGTAGTATCATTAGTTGTAGACATAGTGGTAGATGTGTAGTATCTGTGTTTGTAGACATACAGTGGAGATGTGTAGTATCTGTGATTGTAGACATACAGTGGAGATGTGTAGTATCTGTGATTGCAGATATACAGTGGTAGATGTGCAGTATCATTAGTTCTAGACATACAGTGGCAGATGTGTAGTATCCTTGGTTGTAGACATGCAGTGGGAGATGTGTAGTATCAGTTGTAGACGTACAGTGGGAGATGTGTAGGATCCTTGGTTGTAGACATACAGTGGTAGATGTGTAGTATCCTTGGTTGTAGACATACAGTGGTAGATGTGTAGTATCCTTGGTTGTAGACATACAGTGGTGGATGTGTAGTATCCTTGATTGTAGACATACAGTGGTAGATGTGTAGTATCCTTGGTTGTAGACATACAGTGGTAGATGTGTAGTATCCTTGGTTGTAGACATACAGTGGTGGATGTGTAGTATCCTTGATTGTAGACATACAGTGGTAGATGTGTAGTATCCTTGGTTGTAGACATACAGTGGTAGATGTGTAGTATCCTTGGTTTTAGACATACAGTGGTAGGTGTGTAGTATCCTTGGTTGTAGATATACAGTGGTAGATGTGTATCTATGGTTGTAGACATACAGTGGTAGATGTGTAGTATCTGTGGTTGTAGACATACAGTGGTGGATATGTAGTATCCTTGATTGTAGACATATAGTGGTAGATGTGTAGTATCCTTGGTTGTAGATATACAGTAGTAGATGTGTAGTATCTTTGGTTGTAGATATACTGTGGTAGACATGTAGTATCATTAGTTGTAGACATACAGTGGTAGATGTGTAGTATCCTTGGTTGTAGATATACTGTGGTAGACATGTAGTATCATTAGTTGTAGACATACAGTGGTAGATGTGTAGTATACTTGGTTGTAGACATACTGTGGTAGACATGTAGTATCATTAGTTGTAGACATACAGTGGTAGATGTGTAGTATACTTGGTTGTAGACATACTATGGTAGACATGTAGTATCATTAGTTGTAGACATACAGTGGTAGATGTGTAGTATACTTGGTTGTAGACATACTGTGGTAGACATGTAGTATCATTAGTTGTAGACATATAGTGGTAGATGTGTAGTATCTGTGGTTGTAGACATAGTGGTACATGTGTTGTATCTTTGGTTGTAGACATAGTGGTACATGTGTTGTATCTTTGGTTGTAGACATAGTGGTATATGTGTAGTATCTTTAATTGTAGACATACAGTGGTAGATGTGTATCTTTGGTTGTAGACATACAGTGGTTGATGTGTTTGCGTCTTTGATTATAGACATATAGTCGTAGATGTGTAGTATTTTTGGTTGTAGACATGCAGTGGTAGATGTGTATCTTTGATTATAAATATAGTGGTAGATAAGTATCTGTGGTTGTAGACATACAGTGGTAAATGTGTAATATCGGTGGTTGTAGACATACAGTGGTAGATGTGCAGTATCTTTGATTGTAAACATATAGTGGTAGATGTGTAGTATCCTTGGTTGTAGACATACAGTGGTAAATGTGTAATATCTGTGGTTGTAGACATACAGTGGTAGATGTGTAGTATCCTTGGTTGTAGACACAGTGGTAAATGTGTAATATCTGTGGTTGTAGACATACAGTGGTAAATGTGTAATATCTGTGGTTGTAGACATACAGTGGTAGATGTGTAGTATCTGTGGTTGTAGACATACAGTGGTAAATGTGTAATATCTGTGGTTGTAGACAAATCAAATAAAATCAAATCAACTTTATTAGGGTCATAAATTGGGCGCGCAGGCCCGTCTTACATTCGGCCCTTCCAATCACTCGTCTTTCATTCACCAAGAGCATTATACATTTACATAGGAAGAAAAATAAACATTGTGAAATTAATGTTGTAAACATAAACAAGGCAAATTAGCATGTTATGAGGCCCATCTCCCACCTACCCATACATCACCCCACCCACACACACCCCACCTACCCACACACACGCACACCAAGGGACACATACATACCCCACCAACCGACCCATCCCCCACTCACACACTCTCCCCTCACCTGTTCCCCTGACCAAAACACACTCGCCACCCACAAACATTCCCCCACCAACCCACACATCCTACATACACATCCTCTCCCCATCCACACCTCAAACCACCCATCCCCCAGCCACATCTCCATTGACCACATATTCACCACCCATGCACACAATCCCCCACATCGCACATCCACTCACTCATCCCCAAACCATACAAACACATCCCCACCAACTGACATATCTCCCCCCCCCCCCCCCCACACACACACATCTCCCTAACCACCCATACATCCCCAATCCACTCATACACACCCCACCACCCACACATACATGCCTTAACCCAATCCCCCACCCGCACATCACATACATCCCCTACCACGCAATATTCCCAACCCAAGCACCGCACACACACACATCCCACACATACCCCCACCCACACACCACAAAAATCCCCCATCCACACACATACCTCACCCACACAATATCCCTAACCAACACACCACACACCTCTCCCCACCCACACACGCATTCCCTACCCGTCCAACAACACACACTCACTCACGCACACATCCTCCACTAAGCACCCACACACCCCCAACCAAACATCTCTCGATCACAATACCCCTACTCACACACATCCTCCACCCACTCACGCATCCCACCCTGACACATACCTCACCCACCTACACATCCCTAAGCCACTCACACACCCCACCCACACATTCCCCATCCACGCACACATCTCCCACCCACACACCCCCACATACTTCTCCCAACCACCCCACCCATACACACATTCCCCGCACCCATCACACACTATCCCCCACCCACACACATATCCTCACCCATACCACCACCCACACACAACCCCCACCAACACACCGCACACATATCTCAAACCCACACACTATACACTTCTCCCCACCGGCCCTTGCATCCCCAATCCACCCAACACAATCCCCTACCCACACAACCCCACCACCCACACATACTTCCTCAAACCACCCACACATCACCACCCACATAAACACACACACCCCACACCCGTATCCTCCACCCATACACACATCCCCCACACCCATTCCCACACCACTACTTTCACCCCCACACATCCATCCACACATCCCACCAACACCCACAAATATCACTACCCACAAAAATCCACACACCCCAACCCATCCAAACGCATACCCCCACCCACACATATTCCAACACTCACACCTCCTCACATACAAAATGTCTCACGTTAGCATTGAAACTAGTATGAACAAACTCCCACACTTTCAGTGCTAACGTGAGGCATACAGTGGTAGATGTGTAGTATCTGTGGTTGTAGACATATAGTGGTAAATGTGTAGTATCTGTGGTTGTAGACATATAGTGGTAGATATCTTTTGTTCTGAGACGAATGTTGCAAATTCCTTGGACTGCTAGAGTAACCATCAAAAGTTGCCTGAAATAGGCTAATGAAACTAAAACATTATATACAATACAAAAGAGACAAACAGCTTTCTCTGGTCATGTGTTGTGAAGAGAGGCATTGGAGGAGAATATGACAACTGGAAAGATCGAGGGGAAGAGAGGCAGAGGCAGCCCAAGAGAAATGATGCTGGATGGATTGAGGTGGTGGCATGGAGGAATATCATCAGCAGAGGTGATTCAGAACACCAAAGACAGAGATCCATGGAGAGCCATGAACGCCTATGCCAGCTGGCAGGGCACTTGGTGATGATGATCTTCACTTGCTGGCATACAGTGGTAGAGGTGTAGTATCTTTGGTTGTAGACATATAGTGGTGGAGGTGTAGTATCTTTGGTTGTAGACATACAGTGGTAGAGGTGTAGTATCTTTGGTTGTAGACATACAGTGGTAGAGGTGTAGTATCTTTGGTTGTAGACATACAGTGGTAGAGGTGTAGTATCTTTGGTTGTAGACATATAGTGGTGGAGGTGTAGTATCTTTGGTTGTAGACATACAGTGGTAGAGGTGTAGTATCTGTGGTTGTAGACATACAGTGGTAGATGTGTAGTATCTTTGGTTGTAGACATATAGTGGTAGATGTGTAGTATCTTTGGTTGTAGACATACAGTGGTAGAGGTGTAGTATCTTTGGTTGTAGACATACAGTGGTAGAGGTGTAGTATCTTTGGTTGTAGACATACAGTGGTAGAGGTGTAGTATCTTTGGTTGTAGACATACAGTGGTAGAGGTGTAGTATCTTTGGTTGTAGACATATAGTGGTAGATGTGTAGTATCTTTGGTTGTAGACATACAGTGGTAGAGGTGTAGTATCTTTGGTTGTAGACATACAGTGGTAGAGGTGTAGTATCTTTGGTTGTAGACATATAGTGGTGGAGGTGTAGTATCTTTGGTTGTAGACATACAGTGGTAGAGGTGTAGTATCTGTGGTTGTAGACATACAGTGGTAGATGTGTAGTATCTTTGGTTGTAGACATATAGTGGTAGATGTGTAGTATCTTTGGTTGTAGACATACAGTGGTAGAGGTGTAGTATCTTTGGTTGTAGACATACAGTGGTAGAGGTGTAGTATCTTTGGTTGTAGACATACAGTGGTAGAGGTGTAGTATCTTTGGTTGTAGACATACAGTGGTAGAGGTGTAGTATCTTTGGTTGTAGACATATAGTGGTAGATGTGTAGTATCTTTGGTTGTAGACATATAGTGGTAGAGGTGTAGTATCTTTGGTTGTAGACATACAGTGGTAGATGTGTAGTATCTTTGGTTGTAGACATACAGTGGTAGAGGTGTAGTATCTTTGGTTGTAGACATACAGTGGTAGAGGTGTAGTATCTGTGGTTGTAGACATATAGTGGTAGATGTGTAGTATCTTTGGTTGTAGACATACAGTGGTAGAGGTGTAGTATCTTTGGTTGTAGACATACAGTGGTAGATGTGTAGTATCTTTGGTTGTAGACATACAGTGGTAGATGTGTAGTATCTTTGGTTGTAGACATACAGTGGTAGAGGTGTAGTATCTTTGGTTGTAGACATACAGTGGTAGATGTGTAGTATCTTTGGTTGTAGACATACAGTGGTAGAGGTGTAGTATCTGTGGTTGTAGACATATAGTGGTAGATGTGTAGTATCTTTGGTTGTAGACATACAGTGGTAGAGGTGTAGTATCTTTGGTTGTAGACATACAGTGGTAGAGGTGTAGTATCTGTGGTTGTAGACATATAGTGGTAGATGTGTAGTATCTTTGGTTGTAGACATACAGTGGTAGAGGTGTAGTATCTTTGGTTGTAGACATACAGTGGTAGATGTGTAGAATCTTTGGTTGTAGACATACAGTGGTGGAGGTGTAGTATCTTTGGTTGTAGACATACAGTGGTGGAGGTGTAGAATCTTTGGTTGTAGACATACAGTGGTGGAGGTGTAGAATCTTTGGTTGTAGACATATAGTGGTGGAGGTGTAGTATCTTTGGTTGTAGACATATAGTGGTGGAGGTGTAGAATCTTTGGTTGTAGACATATAGTGGTAGATGTGTAGTATCTTTGGTTGTAGACATACAGTGGTAGAGGTGTAGTATCTTTGGTTGTAGACATATAGTGGTGGAGGTGTAGAATCTTTGGTTGTAGACATATAGTGGTAGATGTGTAGTATCTTTGGTTGTAGACATATAGTGGTGGAGGTGTAGAATCTTTGGTTGTAGACATATAGTGGTAGATGTGTAGTATCTTTGGTTGTAGACATATAGTGGTGGAGGTGTAGTATCTTTGGTTGTAGACATATAGTGGTAGATGTGTAGTATCTTTGGTTGTAGACATATAGTGGTGGAGGTGTAGTATCTTTGGTTGTAGACATATAGTGGTAGAGGTGTAGTATCTTTGGTTGTAGACATATAGTGGTAGAGGTGTAGTATCTTTGGTTGTAGACATACAGTGGTAGAGGTGTAGTATCTTTGGTTGTAGACATATAGTGGTAGATGTGTAGTATCTTTGGTTGTAGACATATAGTGGTGGAGGTGTAGAATCTTTGGTTGTAGACATATAGTGGTAGATGTGTAGTATCTTTGGTTGTAGACATACAGTGGTGGAGGTGTAGTATCTTTGGTTGTAGACATACAGTGGTGGAGGTGTAGTATCTTTGGTTGTAGACATATAGTGGTAGATGTGTAGTATCTTTGGTTGTAGACATACAGTGGTAGAGGTGTAGTATCTTTGGTTGTAGACATACAGTGGTAGAGGTGTAGTATCTTTGGTTGTAGACATATAGTGGTAGATGTGTAGTATCTTTGGTTGTAGACATACAGTGGTGGAGGTGTAGTATCTTTGGTTGTAGACATACAGTGGTAGAGGTGTAGTATCTTTGGTTGTAGACATACAGTGGTAGATGTGTAGTATCTTTGGTTGTAGACATACAGTGGTGGAGGTGTAGTATCTTTGGTTGTAAACATACAGTGGTAGAGGTGTAGTATCTTTGGTTGTAGACATATAGTGGTGGAGGTGTAGTATCTTTGGTTGTAGACATACAGTGGTGGAGGTGTAGTATCTTTGGTTGTAGACATATAGTGGTAGATGTGTAGTATCTTTGGTTGTAGACATATAGTGGTAGATGTGTAGTATCTTTGGTTGTAGACATATAGTGGTGGAGGTGTAGTATCTTTGGTTGTAGACATACAGTGGTAGAGGTGTAGTATCTTTGGTTGTAGACATACAGTGGTAGATGTGTAGTATCTTTGGTTGTAGACATACAGTGGTGGAGGTGTAGTATCTTTGGTTGTAAACATACAGTGGTAGATAAGTAATGATAAATATGTAACTGTATTCTCACACATGTCCGAATCACTTCATTTTTGATTCAACTCAAACTCAAAGATTCATATAAAACATTAAGTGTACAAGCAGGATTAATGAAGTCAAGAAAGTATTGCGTGTTTTCATTCAATGAAAGGAAAAACAGAACTCAAATTCACTAAATACTGCTTTAATCTTTGAATGTATGCTCAACTAGAGTTACTTATATTAACACATGCAAGCAATAAGGCACCTATTTAACTGTGAACACATTCATATTTTCCCAATCTAACGTAACAGTATATACCAAAGCGTATAGTTACTGTAAATCCTAGTGAGCCAAGAAGTGAGGAAAAAAACTGACGCCGGATAGAACACTCATTGAGAAAACCTGAGGACAGTATAGCTAGACACTCTCTTTTCTGGAACCCACAAGGCAAATTACGAGGGCTATTCCAAAATCAACTGCCGATTGGCTGGTACAAATTTAAACAAATTGATAAAATCTTCTAAATACAAACAAAAGTTACATACATCATTGCATTGCTTTTCCACATTGTCACCACCTACATTCAGGCACTTTTCATCCCATGGCACGAGTTTTTGTAACCCTTCGTCAAGGAATGGCGCCGCTAGGTACTTAGCCAGTTGTTGATTCCACCCAAAGGCTCGTTGGCAGTGTCGAGGGGTGGTTGAAAATTTAACACTTAAACTGCTCAAGTAAAGCGTTTGTGCAAGGAGCATTGTGGGGCCGTGCATCATGGTGCAGGATGACACCACTGGTGAGCATTCCCTGCCTTTTGTTTTGGATCGACTGACGAAGGTTCTTGAGTGTTTCACAATAAACGTCTTACATTATTGTGGTCCCTAGTGTCATGAATTCCATTAACAAAATGCCCTTGCGGTCTCATATTACTGTAACCACCATTTATCGTTGCGAAAATATTTGCTTGAATTTTTTGGTCTTGTTTGGAGAATGAGTATGCATCCACTGTTTTGACTGTTCCTTCGTCTGTGCATTCACGAAGTGAACCCATGTCTCATCCCCAGTCACTATTCTGTTGAGAAATGCACCCCCCTCATCCCAGTAGCACAGAAAGAATGTCAAAGTTGAGCCCATGCTTAGAGCTTTGTGAGCGTCAGTCAGTTGCTTTGGTACCCACAGTGAGCAGGATTTGTGGTAATCTAACCTTTGTGACTATTCAAAACAGACTAGTCCTATAAATTTGTGGAAATTCTGTAGAAAGATCTGGAATTGTGAAATGGTGTTTTTCCACTACGACTTGGTCAACTATTTTACTGAGCTCATCTGTCACACTGTATGTCGTGCTTGTCCACCCTCATCATGCACACCTTTATACCATCTCTGAATTTCCTGCACCAATCCCTCACAGAACTGTCACTCATAACGTTATCACCGTACACACGACACAATTGACAATGAATCCTGGCTGCATTTTGACCTTCTGCTTGAAGAAAACAAACCATGTCATGAATCAGTTAAATGTTACAGCTGGTGGGAAAGGCAATAACAGTGTCCATGTTTATTCGTTCACGATTTGTGAAACCTGAACACATGCGACCGTAGGTTGATGTGTAATGAGCTAAAATACTGAATGATGCAAGCACCCGGGATGGATAACCCAGTTAACAAATGCCCGCAGAAGTTGGATATGTCGGCGAAAAGGTGCAAATATTGTAGCTATACTGTAAACGGGCACAACACAATTACGTCCAAAATATATTACAGATGAATGCAGAAGAAGAAGAAGAAGAAGAAGAAGAAGAAGAAGAAGAAGAAGAAGAAGAAGAAGAAGAAGAAGAAGAAGAAGAATGATGCAAGCAATGAACGGTGTCGCTATGGCAACAGGCTTATTTTCACCAGCTAATCGGCGGTTGATTTTGGAATAACCCTCGCATCACAAAGGGAGACAGAGAAACTTGTCAGAACCAATCTATACTCTACAATCACAAAGGGAGACAGAGAAACTTGTCAGAACCAATCTATACTCTACAATCACAAAGGGAGACAGAGAAACTTGTCAGAACCAATCTATACTCTACAATCACAAAGGGAGACAGAGAAACTTGTCAGAACCAATCTATACTCTACAATCACAAAGGGAGACAGAGAAACTTGTCAGAACCAATCTATACTCTACAATCACAAAGGGAGACAGAGAAACTTGTCAGAACCAATCTATACTCTACAATCTCACATACTACAGACACAACTTGCATGTGTATGTGTGTGCGAATGTGTTGTTTCCATCATCATCATCTAGATGTTTGTCCTGCACAGAAAGTTGTCCCCATAACAGTCTGCCAAATCATTTCATGTCTTCGACTGCCATAGTATTCCAGACACCTGTAAAGAAGGTAGTCAGTCTGCCATTGCCTTCTCTCCTGGCAGTGACCACACACGTAGGTGATCACTGCCCCCGTCTCCATAAAGAAGAAGCCTATCATCATGAACTTGAGGCCATAACCAACAACTGTTGGTTGGCCACCCCTAAGATATAGTTAACAGTAATACAATAAGTTATGTGAACCCTTAATATGCAGTAGTGTATTAATTATATGCATTAAACAGTATGCAGTAATATATTAATTATATGCAACAATATGCAGTAATATATTAATTATATGCAGCAATATATTAATTATATTACCAACAATATAGATTTAGATATAAATTATACAATCAACAATAGGCTGTACCGTATTAATTATCATCATCACCATTACATAACAAGTCTTGTGTAAACCATCGACCTCATCACAGCCTGCTGGACAGATTCACAATCCTCTGCTCCCCCAATAAAAGGATGCTGATCACAAGCTGACAGCTGGCAAGATCGAAGGGAACAGACCAAGAGGAAGACCGAGAGGAAAATACCTGGATGGCTTGGCCACATGGCATGGACGAGACAGGAATACTGAGCTGATCCACGACTCTGGTGATCGAGTGAAATGGCGAATCATGACCGCCCACGCTTTCCGGCATGGCACATGATTGATTGATTGATTGATCACAAGCACATTGCCTCCCACATCCAAGGTGCAGTGAAATCAATAGAAGCTACTGTAGTGTTTTTTTTTTGGGCGCTTGCTGGCTCTGAACTCAAGCGTAGTCCATACACGTGCTACTACAACTTCTAGTGCACTGGATTGATTTTTGCGCATGGATTAGCTTCTCTATTACTAGTGCCCTTGCCATCAGGTGAACCCACTCTGATTTCATAGGTCCTTGAAATTTAAGTCCCCAAGTCAAGGACGAGAAGTCAACATTTTAGCCCAACTGACCAGTGTAGAGGTTAAACCTGCGACCTCGGCATCAGATGTTTAAGAACAAGCATTCTTATCCATTCAGCCATGCTGACCTCTAAATATTGTAGTGTCCTTGATAGTCTGCTTCTAGCACATGACCTCTTGTTTACACGTGTCCATAGCAACAGCTTCCCATGGTGCCCCCCCCCCCTCCCAACCATGTGTTACATCTTCCATTACCGCTCTTTCTAAGCAAGAGTGATATTTAATCTGGCCAAAGCATATTAATGACACAAACCAATATTTGAGCCCAATACAATCACAGTGAAATCAACAAATCACATTAGTCCAAGTAGGCATGATGATTTGGAAAGAAAATAAACACAGAAGCCAGAAACAAAAGATTGCACAATTAATTGCCTGACATATTTAGTTGCATCTCGCCAGGTATATTACAGAGTTGTATATCATAAGAATGCCCCGAATGCTGTGATGTCGATTCCTAAATCAATCAATCAATATCATAAGAAGTAAATAAATGAATTATACTCTGGCTTGTATACTTGAAACACACAATCCCTGATGTGGTATGAATGTGGGCCATTTGTCACCCACATAGTAATTTAAAGTGAAGCGTTTCTGTTTGTACATTCTATCCACTTCATTTGATTTATAACTCTGTAGTATGCACCGGACAAGATGCAGCGAAATATGCCAGGCAATAAATTGTGAAACCTTTTCTCTGTGGCTTCTGTGTTTGAATTCACTAAGAGAATATATTATTTTAAAAGAAAATGAATCATAATATTGCAACTAGTGACTATATACGAGGGGAATTCAATAAGGAAACCACAAATGGCTGTAGAAATATAACTAAATATGATAACAACTTGAAACCGATATATTTTTATACATACATTATCCCTTTATTTCTCAACATAATTTCCACCAACATTGATGCACTTATCCCATCATTTTACCAGCTCTCCCAAACCCTCTGCACGGAACTGCATGCTCTGTTGTCTAAACCCAAACCACGTTTTCACTTCACATTCAACTTTGGCGTCATTCAAATGTCTCCCACCAAGGTGGGTTTTCAGTGTTATGCTGACAAATGTTTGTCCCGTAAAGTGCTGCACAGCTGGGTAGAAAAAGTTACTACGGCAAGTCAATAAGTAAGTCACACAGTTATGTGGGATGGCAGGTAAATGAGAACAGGGCACGCTTTTCTATGCAGCCGGTTTTGGAGTACTGATAAAACGATGGGATAAGTGCATAAATCTTGGTGGCAATTATTTTGGGAAATAAAGGGACAATATATGTATAAAAATAAATTGGTTTCAAGTTATATTTAGTTATTTTTCTACAGACTTTTGTGACTTACTTATTGACTTCCTCTCGTAAAATAAAACAAGCTGTTGTCATCAAAGGGGGGAAAATCATCCCAGTGGCATGAAATGGAATATTGCTTGGACAGCAAATCCATTACGTGGAAAGTCCGAATCGAAAGCTCATTGTGTGGATGTCATCTGCAGACTGCATTCTTCTGGTTTCCTGTGATGAACAGAAGGCCCAATATACGGAAGTGTGTAGGACGTGACGATTCCTTGGGTGAGCCCAGTACCAGAGCGCTGTATGTCGGCTCTGCAAGTATGGAAGCATCCGTGGATGGCGGGAATGCCCATGGTCTGCCCCTGCCTTTCCTTGAGGACTGACTGAGATGTCTTCGGCTGTTCTAAACGGGCTAGCTGGGATGAGGATAACACCACAACAGTGAGAGTCAAACATCCTATGAAACACTCGGGAAGGTAAACCGGCCAACAAATGTCTGAAGAAGTTGGATGTGTTGGCCGAAAGGTTCAAATATCGCAGCTCTGCTGTAAACAGGCACACAACGCAATTACGTCTAAGACAACATTCCGGACGAACACAGAAGAAACAAGCTGTGTATAAAGTATAGAAAGAAAAGCATGACATGTAAAGGTCTTTTCTTTTTTGGCACGCGCTCGCTTTGAACTGAAGCGTAGTCCATACACACTATTTATAGTAGTGATGGACTGAATTTTGCGAGTGGATTAGCTTTCCTTATTAACAGTGTCCCTCGCATCAGGCGAACACACTCCGACTTCAGAGGTACTTGTAATTTACACCCCCCAAGTCAAGGACGACAGGTCAACATTTTAGTCCAGCTGTCCGGTATAGGAGCTGAACCCCTACCTAACCTCGGTATCAGCACACGTTCTTACCCTATCGACCATGCTGACCTGCGTACAGGTCTTGAAGTGATACAACAAACCAGCTGCGCAGTTCTTCACAAGGCTTCAGATGCAGCAAAATATTCAAGGAAATAAATCATGAAACCCTTTGTTTATGGCTTTAAATTAATTAAGAGAATATATTGCCCGATTTCCTGCCTGGCATAATTTGCTGCATCTTGTCAGGAGTAAACAGAAGGACTTCCTGCTAAGTAGTTAGACTTCTTTGGAATAATATTCTACACATTCGCACAAGGTCAGGTGTACGACGAGGGACAACATATTTGGGCCATAGTATCATTCACTGTTTTACATAACATGATATATATTTCAGTAGTAAGCACCTGATGAGATGCAGTGAGATATGCCAGGCAATAAATCGTGAAACCTTTTGTTTGTGGCTCCTGATTTAAATTCATTAAGGCTCAGGTGCCGTCTCCACAATGAAAGTTGGCTGCAATGGATCTCCAACACTGTCTGTCTCTTGCCTCGACTGTACATTCTGTCAGGCTGATGTTCGTCCATCTCTTGATGTTATCCTCCCACTTGTATCGTTGTCTACCTCTTGCTCGCTTGCCCTCAACCTTGCCTTCCAGTATGGTTTTTATAAGAGTATCATGTCTTTTAACGTGGCCAAAATATTTCACTTGTCTCCTCTTTATTTCTTTCATCAACTCTCTCTTCATTCCCAGTTTTTCTTAAGGCAATACATTGTTTTGAAAAAAAAAAAAAAAAATTAAAGTGCAACAATGTAACTAGTGCATTATAAAATAAAACAGGCAATGTACAAAGTAAGACAGGCATGACATGAAACGATCTTGATGTAAGAATTTAAAACAACAAAAACAGGTTTACAGTTCTTTACAAGGCTTCTTTAACTGATTCAAGTGCTAAACAAAAAGTAGGCCTGCACCAAACATGGCACACAATCTAATGAATAAGTATTATAATGTAAATTTCTGTTCACTGAACAATGAAATTGTGAAAGATACCACAAAAATCCACCTCCGTGGTGAGGGGGTTACAGATGCAGTTCGTAATACTGCATACCACGTTCAAAACACAGCTGGGGTGATTTAACAGCAGACCGCCTTGAGTTGGGTCTTTTATAAAATGGTATGGGTGTTGGTCATTCTGAAAGCAATTGCAAACTACTAAATGTAAACTTGCCAAGAGGTCACAAACAGCCAAAAAATACTGGGGTTGACTGCAAAATCCTGTAAAGGATATGTAACTAACTTTTTAAAAAACTTCTAAACCACGAAACAAAACAAATAACACAATGACTCTAATATAGGGATATATTTTCCTTGTCCAAATGGGAGGTCACATTTGGCGATATATCATCCATCGGCAATGAATCAGTTAAGTCATCTGGCCCAACACTTGACACCCAATGGTATTGTCTTCAATGGGGCTACCTTCACCTTTGACCCATGTTTATGAGACTAGGTTGACCCCAGAATCATACTGGTCTAAAGAAATAACCGTGCCTGTGCTGGGAACTGACCCCACACCACCACCCTGGCAAGTAAATGCACTTATGCCACCACAGCACCAAGAATATATAAGCTATACAATATACAAAACTACAGGATATCACTGCTTATCCCAATGAAGAAGGAAACACAACATATCATTATTGCTTGAAATATATACATAGGCAAATACACAATCCATGACTAAAAATAACAAAAGACACAAAACTAGGTCTATTCAAAAGGTATCTCACATTTCGCCGGGGAAAATACAATGACTAACCTGATGGCCTACAAACCAAAATCACCTTCAAAGCATTCTCCTTGAGACTGTTCTCTCTTCTGGCGATGCTCCCGTTGTTGGAAGCCAATCATGAAGTCCTCTTTGGTAATGGAGTATAGCATGGCTGTCGTCTTGTGCATAACATCTTCTTGTGACTTGACAGATTCATTATGACAACACACCTGCCCATTCTTTGCATCTAATTCAGATTTCCTCGCCTGAACACAGTATTCCTAAGATTCGACAGGCCCTACAATTCTTACGACATGGCTCTTTGGAATGTATAGCTATTCCCCAAACTCAAAATGTCTCGGAAAGGGACCTGATTCCAGTCACAAGAAGACATCATGTGGAACTGGAAGTCCAAATTATACTCCATTCCCCTGGGAAGGTTAATCCGGTCAACAAATGCCTGAAGAAGTCGGATGTATCGGCCGAAAGCCGCAGATATTGCATCTCTGCTGTAAACAGGCACAACGAAATTACATCCAAAACAAAACAAGGAACAGGAAGAAGTACTTCATTCCCAAAGAGGCCTTTCTGAATTGCATGGTTCATCTGGCAGAAGTGTCTACAGCCTCAAAAAGAGAACTTTGAAGGGGAGTAGGGTTTCACACTTCCAAGTGAGTAATTTCCCTTTTTCCGGGTCAAAGGTTTGATAATTTTTTTTTCAGACCTCGTACACCTCAATTAAAGCCCAGAAGTTTGAACAGGATTGTACCATTTTAATTGAAATACAAATGCAGTAAAATAATATAATACTTGCACCACTGGCATATTGGTGACAGAGACAGCGTAATATCTTTCTAAACAAATATGAGGAGGCTTCACATGAAAACCTTACAAGTGTGATAGAAATTACAATAACCATGCCAGTGTCTTGTAACCTGTGAATATTGTTGTTAAGGATGCCAAGAGACATCACGGTGCAGGGAGCACAGCGACGTCATAAGGAGTTTAAAAATGGCCGCCACATTTTTGACATGCAACAAAGAGGTGCAGCATTCTGTTAGCGATTCTTTGATCAGTAAAGGGTCAGGCACACCAAGTAGTGACCCCCAGAGTCAATTTTTCTACAGGAATCTAAGCACTTTTTCGGCACCGGAGGACTTGCATTGAACACAGTGGTGACTACATAAAAAAATAATACATTTTGTCTTTACTTTTTCAGAATATATTCACCAAACCAAAAAAACAAAAAAAAACATTTAAGGTTTTCATTTGAAGCCCCTTCATAATATATCACAGTGAATCCATAACCTAATATGCATGTCATAAGAGGCAACTAAGGAAGATTGGCAAGAGACTGGCTACCCCATTATTTCAGTGGCTGAAAAGGCCACAATTGTTTAAAGATATTATATGGAACAGTGTTGAGCTCTCATTGCCTAATTCAAAAGCAGAATGCCCATTATAATCTCAAAGAATGCCATGTATGGTCATGGACATCTGCTTGTATCTATCACACCCATGACAATCCAGCAGTGGTTCACATGGCATGAAGATACAACATGTACTTCTAGAGAGTGAGCACCATCTCATTTAAAGTCACACAACATACATCTTTCCAGTCACAATCTTTTCACTGACATTGTAATGAAGTTATTTGTAACAATAACAAAGCAGTCTATATTTCATCACAGCATTAAACAAATTAAAACGATGAGCCATGCCATGCCACGAGCCTCAAATACATACAATAGCAGGCTCATAGAACACGAAATGAGAGGTAATCACGAAAAGGAATGTGAAACATTAGGAATATGAAAAAGAAAGAGAAATAACGATCAGCGAGTGGGAAGCTGGGATCACGTGATAATGTCACATTTGACACGAAGGCCGACATTTTTTAGGTCGAGAGCATTCAAGCGAAAACAACTGGATTGCAGCACAGCTAGGCTAGAGAAATGAAAGACAACGAAAGTCTTCAATGAAATGGAGTTGGCTCTCACTATCGAGCAAGGGTAGCGGGTCATCCAGCTACGAAAACCAGAAGAAACATCGTCGAAAGTTGTCACTCAGTTCGAACCAGGACAGCAACAATGGCTAGAAGTTGGGTCAGGTGTTCCCTAGATGAAATACGCGTCGTCGCTTGAGGATAGCGTTAAGTAGAATGAATAGAAACTGTGGTAGTTCTGAAGACAATTAAGAAATATCATTGCATATCCATGACGATCAATCTTTACAAGAAAATGATACGGGACCAGCGCATAGGTTGGTTGCATGCAGAACGTGATAACGGCCAAAGGCCGGCGGTATGGGAGAACTTAAGTGATGATGCTGTTCGCCAATAAATTCAAGTAAAATTGAGGACGCAAATGTTGCATACGGTTTCTTCAGTGCTGTCATTATTTAACTGCCAACGTGTTCATACGAGCCATAGAAACATTACGGCACAAATGATCCATTCAACACTGTCAATGTTCAATGAAACACAAAATATTTTGAAAAATATACTGACATCTTAAACAGGCAGTTCTTTATCTCATTTAAAGATTTGGCATTCTTGACAACAAGGATTCAAAGTAAAACAATTAAGCATGCAATGAATGCAGATGAACAGAACTTGGCAACTCCATCATGGCAACATACCCCCATTCTTCCCATCTGATTCATTTTTTTTGGTAATCCAAATTCTGTGTAAGGATGGTGATTGTTGCAGGGTGGGACGTACAATTGGACAGTCAAAGTCAACCTTTGGAGGCCCCTTTCCTAGAAGTCCTGGAACAACAGGAACAAAATAGTGTTAATGAAAGTCTTCCAGGCCTTAGTGGCTCACAGACAAGACCAAAACCGCTAGAAACATCGGCAGTGTGTCTTCAAACTTCTTCTTCTCTTCGAGAAACAGCTGAATATTTTATGCGCGCTCGCCATCTTAGTGCACACAAGAGAAAAGTACATCCAGGAGAGAGACTTCACCAGTGCGACATGTGTGGTGATTCATTTACTTGTGCTGCCCACTTGAACAGTCATAAGTTAACGCATACAGGAGAGAAACGTCACATATGTGATTGTGGTAGATCTTTTACTCATGGGCATCAACTCAAACGTCACAAGACAACACATAAGTCTGATGATTGATGCATAGTGTTACTATGAATGATTCATGCTAGCATCTTTTATTTTCCTCTTTTTGTTTCTTTATCTCTTTGTATAAATTCTTTTTGTTTCTTAGTTAAAACTAAAGATAAAACACAGTACCTGTGCCCATAAACTCAGGTTATAAAACTTGTGTGTGGTAAATACATTTGCAGCTTGCTAAACTTTTTCAACATTGCTTAGGAAAGAGAATGGCAAATAATGGTTCCAATGCTTATTTATAATCATAGGTTATTTGTAGGTAGTAATACTGCCATACAGAACATAATAATTGTTAATCACAACCTTACTGTACAGTAGTCGACTCTAAAAGCATTTCAATAGCAATTCTTTTAACAGTTGGAGTTGTATCGTAATGAAGAGGGCACTTGTTTACCATCATAGTGCAGTATTAGTGCATGATAAGGTAGATGTCATCAGGGTCCTTTAGGGTCATGTAAACAGTGTGGAAGAACAGATACATCATTGTGGCTTGAAGAAAATGGTGTGGCAGCAAGTGACTAGAGGATCTGGCTGACATACAGTACTCCAAGGAAAGGCCAAATAGACACATCATTACATTGCAACTGGGACTGTTTACTGGATGTTGAAGGCGGGCTTGTAGCACATATGGGAATGTCTTGAGTACTGTGATGCCATTTCTTGTCTCAACACAACACAAAGAGCAGGTTCAACTCCAAGCTGTATTTCTCCCTTCGATTGCATGGGCTGTGATTTTGACTCAGCCTTGTTAAATGAGTGTCCAAAATATCATGTTGAAAGATGGCTTGAGGGGAGCCAGTAATCCGATCTCACAATGCCAATATATAAAATGTTATGGTTCCAAATGTTGCTGTATGTAGTGGGGGCGGGGTTGGGGTGAGCGCCCAACCTTGCATAACTACCCTAATGGCTTATGCATTCATCACCTATGCAGCAAAAGTCCAACTTCTGGCCTTCTCGTGGCGGAACTGTTTTAACTAACAGGAGAAGGGTGGGGATGGGGGGGGGGGGGGGGGGGGGGGGGCGAGTCACTGGTGCTGAGAAATAACCAGAATGCTCTAGATGTGTATGCACGTGTACACATCTAAACTCGAGTAAGACCACAGTCTGCTCTAGCAAAGGAAACATGCTGAAGACGGAGGCAATCGGCAATCAGCCAGGAGGTGCACCACAGAAATCAGGATGCCACGCAATCACGCGTAATGAAATGTCGACTACTGCTAAATGTTATGGTGCTCGCCCTGCTTTGGCGCCCCGGCAGGTGCAGTGCCGGGCCCTATGCCTCGAAAGGGTCCAACCACAGCTACTGGAGGTCCTTCTCAGATGTCCTGTGGAGCCAGGGGACCTGAGAATAGTGTCTCGCCATACAACAAAGACTAAAAATAATGCACTGGAATGCTGAGGGAGTCAGCAACAAAAATGTAGAACTAGAAAACATCTTGGACCAAGATAAAGCGTATGTTGCTTGCAAGAAACTCACCTCAATGAAAATATAGCCTTCAACATCAGAGGCTACCAGTGTTACCGATCTGACCGAAAGGACAGGCGATTCCCTCGGTGAGCCAAGCACCAGGGCGCTATGTGTCGGCTCTGCAATTATGGAAGCCACACAGGATGGCGGAAAATGCCATGGACTGTCCCTGCCTTCCTTTGAGGGACGACCGTAAAGTCTTCGACCGTTCCAACTTGACTAGCTGGGATGTGGACAGTACCACAAAAGTGAGAGTCTCCCAGGAATGCTAACCTCGTCAAAAATGCACGCTAAAAGTCGGACGTGTTGGCCTAAAGGTTTCGACCCAAGGGTGCCTAACGAGACACTCCACAATCACATCTGAATAAACACTCCGGATGAACGCAAAGAAGAAGAAGACACTTAAACTTAAGACAGGCAATACAGACCTTCATCTGATCAATTACTACTGTGCAAGTGACCGCCAACAGGCACTGGACACACTACCATTAAAAGAAAAAATTATTGTGTGTTGCGACTTCAACAGCCATTCGCAGAGCTGGGGCTATGATCACATGGACCAGAGAGGAGAGCGACTGGAAGTCTGGCAGGATGAGAATAGATTCATCTTGATTAACAAGCCGTCCAACCCCACATACGATCTTCTCGAGATCTTGGCACGCTACAACTAAACCTGACCTGGTTTTTCATTCACCAGACCTGGAGTGGAACATTACATGAATTGTTGGGTAACATCTTGGTGGCAATGACCATCAGCCAGTCTTTCCAACTGTAGAAAATGAGCTTGTAAGTGAAAGCAGCACCCTCTCGAGGTGGAACTACAAGAAAGCAGACTGGGCAATGTACAAGCATCGCACCAGCATACTGGTTAGAAACCCTAACACTGAGAAAGACATAAATAAAGTAGTTGAAGAGTTTGGGAAATGCATACTACAGGTAGCACGAGAAACAGTACCAAGAGGAGCACGTAAATATTATAAACTCTACTGGAGTAGTGAACTAGAACAGTTGCATAATGATGTGGAAGTGTGTAGAAAGCAAGCAGAGGCCAAACCCAGCCAACAGCACCACAATAAATACTGTTCCCAAACTGAACTCCCTGAAACGCTTCTGACAATAGTATCACTGCTAGAAGTTTGTAGTCTCAGGATGAGGCAGAGGCCAAACCCAGTCAACAGCACCACAATAAATACTGTTCCCAAACAGAACTCCCTGAAACGCTTCTGACAATAGTATCACTGCTAGAAGTTTGTAGTCTCAGGATGAGATTTTGAAAGGGGTTAGGGTTTCAAACCTCCGTATGTGCCATTGCATGTTTCCTAGCCAAAGATCTGATACCTTTTGAACAGACCCTGCATGTTGAGCAAATATAAGGCACTACAAGACTGTCCAAGGTGCAGATCGAAGGAAACTGTGCATCCAGATCCGAAGCATCATGGACATGCCAGACAAGAACGAGGAGGTGATGATGAATAACTGTGCCCATGGTGAGGAATCTTGTAGTCTCAGGAAAGTGACACAGAAGAAGAAAATAATATGTTGCGGAATAAACTGTCATTATCAGCATAGATTACAAAATAATATAGGATAATGAAGTGCTAGATAAATACATTGCCAATATAAATACTAGACTTTCAGTGTAATTAATTACCGAATGCAAATTTAAAAACCGTTAAAACCGCGAACATAATTTCTTAAATTTCAATCTTGAGTTGTATTCTGTGTAGATGCATCTCAACCAACAATGAAACAGCGACCCTTTACTTTTGCGCTGTGCTTTTCCACAGTCTTCCTCACGGGCTATGCCCACGATTCAAGGACATAACTTGTGACTGAGACAGCAAGCTTACTTGGCAGATAGTACATCGTATTCATGGACTGGAACTTGCTCTCTGTGAGCCTGGCAGAAACTTAAATGCCTGAAACAGTAACATAAACACAGCTCATAAACAAATTTGTACGTATTGATTGTTGCTCGCACAGGTAGAAGAAGTAGATATTAGAGGACACACTAAGTTAGTGGCATGTCCTTTACAGGACATTGCAATCAACATTTATTGGCTATTTGTGATTTAAAGTGTAATGTTAATTCAGCAGTTTGCCATTGCTTTCTGAACAGCTCATGTTTCATACCATGGAAGTAAATGCAAAGTGGTCTGCTTCTAAATTAACAGCTGCTGATTTAGATTCCCTGACTCGGTATGTCGGGAAATTATGACACTGCGTCTCACTATCCCCAAAGCCACAGACATCAGGTAGAAAACACACTAGAGAAAATACACATTGAAAGCTATATGTACCATAACCAATTCAAGTCTGTGTCACTCCTCCAACTCACAACAGCACCCTCCTGCCGGTTGACATATAAACAACAAGACACCCATAAAAGAAAGTGTCATCATTAGCTGGTCTATCATCCAACTGAACCCACAACTACGAAATATGGACAGAGTTCATATCTAACTATGAAACAACACAGAATATGATATTAACCAAGCATAGGTCAAATAACAATCACATAGGACCACAATGAACATAGTTGAGTGCACACATAACACACTGGCTATGGCTGATCATGTTATTACACTGGTGTTGGAGAGGTGGTCACTTCTACTAACTTGAACAGCTCTAGGTATTAACTCAGCTGAGGACAACCATGTTTTCACAGCAACATGATGATGATGTTAGTAAGTAAAGGTAAAGGTAATGAACCTGTCTGCTTGCCTACAGGCTCATTGGGCACATGGTGCCAGATCCAGATTTGTTATAGACCAATCGGCGGGTGATGTGGGTAGTATCACGTTGGCCTCCTGACTTCCCAAGACAATACCTGGTAGTTTGTAGATCTGGCCAACCTGGCAGCTCAAGCTGGCAACAAAAACCCGCTCCATTGCAGATTCAAACCTATGTCCACAGGACCAGCAGAAGAGTGTCTAGCCTCTATGCTACCACAGCTCCCCAAATAAAGCTAACAAAGAGCACTGGAAGACCAGCGCAAAAAAAAAAAACAAAAAAAAAAAAAAACAAAAAAAAAAAAAAAAAAAAAAAACTGACCTCAAATATAACCAAGGCTATGACAGCAAGTTAAACGAGGTCCAATGTTTTTTTTTCCTTCCGATAAGTTGAGAGAAGACCAAATAGTGGGCCAGCAGTTTGTAAGCTGAACTCATTAAGCCTTGCAGCCTTCAAAAGGAGCTCCTGCATAGACTCCTGAGAGCTGGTACCTGGATAGTGACGCGATTCTTCTGATTTCCAGGAGGTGGATAAGATGCTTCGTCTTCCCAGACAAAGTAAATATTTGGTATCGATAAAGGGGTTTGCTGTTGCTAAGCTTTTACAGGGGTCTGATTAAAAACACAAAATATGATAGTATCGAATGAACACAATGATAACAGTCAACAATAAAGAACCCAAGCAGGTTAGTTAGTTTGTCGGCAGATCATCCTCACTGCACATCGAACCATTTAGTCCATAAGTGCTCGGTTCCTCTCCTCAGCAAATCCTGAAGCATGTAGAGGCTAACGACACCAGTTCTGTGTTGGTTTATCACCCCTCTTTTAATTTTCTGTTCTCACAGCCTGATTTTGGTTGTAGATTCACAGTCATCACTTGGTTCTCACTGAAGTCTTACTTCTTGTAGAGCATTCAGAATGTCAGCCTGGTCCATGGCATGTCCGCCCTCCACAGTAGCCTTACCTGCGAGCTTGCCAGCCCGCTCATTTCCTTGTACTCCTGCATGCACTGGCACAAAGATGAAACTAATCTTTGCCAGCCGAGACCGCTCCAGAGACAGCAACCACTCTCTTCGGATCCACCCAATCTCTATCCCCTTGAGCATGCTCATTGAGTCACTAAGGAAGCATGCCCTAGTGAATGTATGTCTTGAGCCATGTTATTGCTTTACTACTACCATGACTTCCATAGTCAGGCTACTTGTGGTCTCAACAATAGCACCAGAGTCCTCCTTCACAATTCTCCCTCTGGCCTGAGCTGTAAAGGCCCATGAGCTTTTCACATGTCGGATGACCGATCCATCTGTGTAAATGACAGCATCACCGTCAAACGAATTCTCGAAAATCAACTCTTGTACTTCCACAGCAGCCGGATTTTCTTGTCTGCATTTTCTGTCTAGATGGATGCAAACTGAAAAAGACGTACAGAAATCTGTTGGCACTTGTACCCACTCCTCGCCAGGTTCTAAGTCCCCAAGTGAACACACCTGTTGAAGAATGTCTTTGGCTTGACCCATCAACGACATTCCTCTTTTTAACCTGCTGCCTTTCACCTTCATAATTTCACTATGCAGTGGATGTTGTGTGTTTGCGTTAACTCTGAGGTAGGCACGTGCCCTGCAAACTTGTATTCTCTCTTCAATGGTTGGAAAATCAATAAGTTAGCGCATCGCCCTGCATGCTGTATCTCTTGTACATCCAAGAATAATGCGCATAGCTTCGTTCTGTATCCTTTCCATCCTTTCTAACCCTTATGTGGAAAGAATGAGATTGCGGGGGATCGGCAGGGGTTCTGGAAGAATCTCAAAACTGAGAGGGAAGACCAGGAGAACTTTTAATCAGACAGCAGTGGGAACGATTAGTAGTATGACTCTTCGCTGGCTGTTGAATGAGGGGACGGAGCACGTATGGGAATGTCCTGAGTGCAGTGATGTCGGTTCTTAACTCAACTCAACTCCATCCTTCCTATCTGCTTACGGCTGAGAGTCAGGATCACCATCACATACTCAAAAACAGATATGACCAGCCCCTCGTATAGAAGACATAGATGGCGCTGCTCACAGTTTTTTGCCGCCATCACCCGCATCGCAGCCAAACCCCTCTTGGCCTTTGTTATCACCTGGTCTATGTGCTCATTATAAACAAGGCTTCGATCAAAACGTATCCCCAAGTAATTCATTGCTTGCATTCTTTCCACAGTCTCTGAACATAGATTTACAGTTGGTGTTGGAGTGTTGACAATATGATTATTCAACAAGAACCATGTCACTGTTGCCTTTGTTGGGTTGACCATTGCCCCAGCCTCAACACACCAAGTACTAATGCGATTGAGTTCGGTTTCTACTTCCATAGCAACCTGATCTCAGGTTTCTGCTGATGAAGACTTTGTCTGAAACATTCGCCTAAGTGTTTTTCCATATGTCGAGCTTCTCAATATTTTGTGTTTTTGTTTGGACTTCCTCAAAATCTCCAGGAAGTTAGACATATAGGCTCTTGGCCTATACTTCCAACAGGTTTTACCTGTGTTCTGAAGTGAAACTCCTCCACCTGCATTTTGAAGTGCACCTTCTCCAGACAAGCTTCTTTGCCAAGACAGAAGTTATCATTGTCAGTGAACACCAGTAATTCATATGTTTGCATTGTATACCCTGTTCATTACCATGTTTGGGCAACACTCAACATATCTCTTACACAGATATTTGGTATTCCATTAAAATCAGGTGCTCCAATCTGGGAAACTGTCAGTACACTATATCTGATCAAACCAATCAGAAAGCCACCAATACCAGTTCAAAATGATTACCACTTTATGGACAGACCAGAACAAATCATTATTCTGTGCCTCAGAACAGGATACAATAAATTACGTAACTATATATATATATATATATATATATATATATATATATATATATATATATATATATATATATATATATATATATATATATATATACTGTTTATAAATATAAATTCAAGATTGGTGTTTCAGCCAGGTGCACATATGGTTTGGCGTCGCAGACAGCAGATAACATATTCCAAGACTGCCCAAAATACAACATATTTGGTGAAATCTTTAGGCCTTGAGAATCAACAGTAGAAGATAAACTTTGTACACCACTGAGTGAACTAAAAACGACAGTGAAGTTCATACAAGAGACAATACTGCAAATACAGACAAATCTCAAGCTAACAAATGAAGAAATAAAGGTATTCCTTTGTCAAAAGAACAGGCTAGAATCTGTTGATACTCAAAGCCCAGGGAACCATAACAACCAGGAATATTAATGTAAACAGCCAAAGAGGAAGGCAGCGAGAGAAGATCCTGGACAGTGTTGTATCATGGCATGGAGGAAGGCAGCGAGAGAAGATCATGTACAGTGTATCACGGCATGGAGGAAGGCAGCGAGAGAAGATCCATCGACAGTGTTGTATCATGGCATGGAGGAAGGCAGCGAGAGAAGATCATGTACAGTGTATCACGGCATGGAGGAAGGCAGCGAGAGAAGATCCTGGACAGTGTTGTATCATGGCATGGAGGAAGGCAGCGAGAGAAGATCCATCGACAGTGTTGTATCATGGCATGGAGGAAGGCAGCGGGAGAAGATCCTGGACAGTGTTGTATGATGGCATGGAGGAAGGCAGCGAGAGAAGATCATGTACAGTGTATCACGGCATGGAGGAAGCCAGCGAGAGAAGATACTGGACAGTGTTGTATCATGACATGTAGGAAGGCAGTGAGAGAAGATCCTGGACAGTGTTGTATCATGACATGGAGGAAGGCAGCGAGAGAAGATCCTGGACAGTGTTGTATCATGACATGGAGGAAGGCAGTGAGAGAAGATCCTGGACAGTGATGTATCATGACATGTAGGAAGGCAGTGAGAGAAGATCCTAGACAGTGTTGTATCATGACATGTAGGAAGGCAGTGAGAGAAGATCCTGGACAGTGTTGTATCATGACATGTAGGAAGGCAGCGAGAGAAGATCCTGGACAGTGTTGTATCATGACATGTATGAAGGCAGCGAGAGAAGATCCTGGACAGTGTTGTATCATGACATGTAGGAAGGCAGCGAGAGAAGATCCTGGACAGTGTTGTATCATGACATGTAGGAAGGCAGCGAGAGAAGATCCTGGACAGTGTTGTATCATGACATGTAGGAAGGCAGCGAGAGAAGATCCTGGACAGTGTTGTATCATGGCATAGAGGAAGGCAGCGAGAGAAGATCCTGGACAGTGTTGTATCATGACATGTAGGAAGGCAGCGAGAGAAGATCCTGGACAGTGTTGTATCATGACATGTAGGAAGGCAGCGAGAGAAGATCCTGGACAGTGTTGTATCATGGCATAGAGGAAGGTAGCGAGAGAAGATCCTCAACAGTGTATCATGGCATGGAGGAAGGCAGCGAGAGAAGATCCTGGACAGTGTTGTATCATGGCATGGAGGAAGGCAGCGAGAGAAGATCCTGGACAGTGTTGTATCATGGCATGGAGGAAGGCAGCGAGAGAAGATCCTGGACAGTGTTGTATCATGGCATAGAGGAAGGCAGTGAGAGAAGATCCTGGACAGTGTTGTATCATGGCATGGAGGAAGGCAGTGAGAGAAGATCCTGGACAGTGTTGTATCATGGCATGGAGGAAGGCAGCGAGAGAAGATCCTGGACAGTGTATCATGGCATGGAGGAAGGCAGCGAGAGAAGATCCTGAACAGTGTATCATGGCATGGAGGAAAGCAGCGAGAGAAGATCCTGGACAGTGTTGTATCATGGCATGGAGGAAGGCAGCGAGAGAAGATCCTGGACAGTGTTGTATCATGGCATGGAGGAAGGCAGCGAGAGAAGATCCTGGACAGTGTTGTATCATGGCATGGAGGAAGGTATCGAGAGAAGATCCTGGACAGTGTTGTATCATGGCATGGAGGAAGGCAGTGAGAGAAGATCCTGGACAGTGTATCATGGCATGGAGGAAGGCAGTGAGAGAAGATCCTGGACAGTGTATCATGGCATGGAGTAAGGCAGCGAGAGAAGATCATGTACAGTGTATCACAGCATGGAGGAAGGCAGTGAGAGAAGATCCTGGACAGTGTTGTATCATGACATGGAGGAAGGCAGTGAGAGAAGATCCTGGACAGTGTTGCATCATGACATGTAGGAAGGCAGCGAGAGAAGATCCTGAACAGTGTTGTATCATGACATGTAGGAAGGCAGCGAGAGAAGATCCTGGACAGTGTTGTATCATGACATGTAGGAAGGCAGTGAGAGAAGATCCTGGACAGTGTTGTATCATGGCATGGAGGAAGGCAGCGAGAGAAGATCCTGGACAGTGTTGTATCATGGCATGGAGGAAGGCAGCGAGAGAAGATCCTGGACAGTGTTGTATCATGGCATGGAGGAAGGCAGCGTGAGAAGATCCTGGACAGTGTTGTATCATGGCATAGAGGAAAGCAGTGATAGAAGATCCTGGACAGTGTTGTATCATGGCATGGAGGAAGGCAGTGAGAGAAGATCCTGGACAGTGTTGTATCATGGCATGGAAGAAGGCAGCGAGAGAAGATCCTGGACAGTGTTGTATCATGGCATGGAGGAAGGCAGTGAGAGAAAATCCTGGACAGTGTATCATGGCATGGAGGAAGGCAGTGAGAGAAGATCCTGGACAGTGTATCATGGCATGGAGGAAGGCAGCGAGAGAAGATCATGTACAGTGTATCACGGCATGGAGGAAGGCAGTGAGAGAAGATCCTGGACAGTGTTGTATCATGACATGGAGGAAGGCAGTGAGAGAAGATCCTGGACAGTGTTGTATCATGACATGTAGGAAGGCAGCGAGAGAAGATCCTGGACAGTGTTGTATCATGACATGTAGGAAGGCAGCGAGAGAAGATCCTGGACAGTGTTGTATCATGACATGTAGGAAGGCAGTGAGAGAAGATCCTGGACAGTGTTGTATCATGGCATGGAGGAAGGCAGTGAGAGAAGATCCTGGACAGTGTTGTATCATGGCATGGAGGAAGGCAGCGAGAGAAGATCCTGGACAGTGTTGTATCATGGCATGGAGGAAGGCAGTGAGAGAAGATCCTGGACAGTGTTGTATCATGACATGTAGGAAGGCAGTGAGAGAAAATCCTGGACAGTGTTGTATCATGACATGTAGGAAGGCAGTGAGAGAAGATCCTGGACAGTGTTGTATCATGGCATGGAGGAAGGCAATGAGAGAAGATCCTGGACAGTGTTGTATCATGACATGTAGGAAGGCAGAGAGAGAAGATCCTGGACAGTGTTGTATCATGACATGTAGGAAGGCAGTGAGAGAAGATCCTGGACAGTGTTGTATCATTACATGTAGGAAGGCAGTGAGAGAAGATCCTGGACAGTGTTGTATCATGACATGTAGGAAGGCAGTGAGAGAAGATCCTGGACAGTGTTGTATCATGGAATGGAGGAAGGCAGTGAGAGAAGATCCTGGACAGTGTTGTATTATGACATGTAGGAAGGCAGTGAGAGAAGATCCTGGACAGTGTTGTATCATGACATGTAGGAAGGCAGCGAGAGAAGATCCTGGACAGTGTTGTATCATGACATGTAGGAAGGCAGAGAGAGAAGATCCTGGACAGTGTTGTATCATGACATGTAGGAAGGCAGTGAGAGAAGATCCTGGACAGTGTTGTATCATTACATGTAGGAAGGCAGTGAGAGAAGATCCTGGACAGTGTTGTATCATGACATGTAGGAAGGCAGTGAGAGAAGATCCTGGACAGTGTTGTATCATGGAATGGAGGAAGGCAGTGAGAGAAGATCCTGGACAGTGTTGTATTATGACATGTAGGAAGGCAGTGAGAGAAGATCCTGGACAGTGTTGTATCATGACATGTAGGAAGGCAGCGAGAGAAGATCCTGGACAGTGTTGTATCATGGCATGGAGGAAGGCAGCGAGAGAAGATCCTGGACAGTGTATCATGACATGGAGGAAGGCAGTGAGAGAAGATCCTGGACAGTGTTGTATCATGACATGTAGGAAGGCAGCGAGAGAAGATCATGTACAGTGTATCACGGGATGGAGGAAGGCAGTGAAAGAAAATCCTGGACAGTGTTGTATCATGACATGTAGGAAGACAGTGAGAGAAGATCCTGGACAGTGTTATATCATGACATGTAGGAAGGCAGTGAGAGAAGATCATGTACAGTGTATCACGGCATGGAGGAAGGCAGCGAGAGAAGATCCATCGACAGTGTTGTATCATGGCATGGAGGAAGGCAGCGAGAGAAGATCATGTACAGTGTATCACGGCATGGAGGAAGGCAGCGAGAGAAGATCCTGGACAGTGTTGTATCATGGCATGGAGGAAGGCAGCGAGAGAAGATCCATCGACAGTGTTGTATCATGGCATGGAGGAAGGCAGCGGGAGAAGATCCTGGACAGTGTTGTATCATGGCATGGAGGAAGGCAGCGAGAGAAGATCATGTACAGTGTATCACGGCATGGAGAAAGGCAGCGAGAGAAGATCCTGGACAGTGTTGTATCATGACATGTAGGAAGGCAGTGAGAGAAGATCCTGGACAGTGTTGTATCATGACATGGAGGAAGGCAGCGAGAGAAGATCCTGGACAGTGTTGTATCATGACATGGAGGAAGGCAGTGAGAGAAGATCCTGGACAGTGTTGTATCATGACATGTAGGAAGGCAGTGAGATAAGATCCTGGACAGTGTTGTATCATGACATGTAGGAAGGCAGCGAGAGAAGATCCTGGACAGTGTTGTATCATGACATGTAGGAAGGCAGCGAGAGAAGATCCTGGACAGTGTTGTATCATGACATGTAGGAAGGCAGTGAGAGAAGATCCTGGACAGTGTTGTATCATGGCATGGAGGAAGGCAGCGAGAGAAGATCCTGGACAGTGTTGTATCATGGCATGGAGGAAGGCAGCGAGAGAAGATCCTGGACAGTGTTGTATCATGACATGTAGGAAGGCAGCGAGAGAAGATCCTGGACAGTGTTGTATCATGACATGTAGGAAGGCAGTGAGAGAAGATCCTGGACAGTGTTGTATCATGGCATGGAGGAAGGCAGTGAGAGAAGATCCTGGACAGTGTTGTATCATGGCATGGAGGAAGGCAGCGAGAGAAGATCCTGGACAGTGTTGTATCATGGCATGGAGGAAGGCAGTGAGAGAAGATCCTGGACAGTGTTGTATCATGACATGTAGGAAGGCAGTGAGAGAAAATCCTGGACAGTGTTGTATCATGACATGTAGGAAGGCAGTGAGAGAAGATCCTGGACAGTGTTGTATCATGGCATGGAGGAAGGCAATGAGAGAAGATCCTGGACAGTGTTGTATCATGACATGTAGGAAGGCAGAGAGAGAAGATCCTGGACAGTGTTGTATCATGACATGTAGGAAGGCAGTGAGAGAAGATCCTGGACAGTGTTGTATCATTACATGTAGGAAGGCAGTGAGAGAAGATCCTGGACAGTGTTGTATCATGACATGTAGGAAGGCAGTGAGAGAAGATCCTGGACAGTGTTGTATCATGGAATGGAGGAAGGCAGTGAGAGAAGATCCTGGACAGTGTTGTATTATGACATGTAGGAAGGCAGTGAGAGAAGATCCTGGACAGTGTTGTATCATGACATGTAGGAAGGCAGCGAGAGAAGATCCTGGACAGTGTTGTATCATGACATGTAGGAAGGCAGAGAGAGAAGATCCTGGACAGTGTTGTATCATGACATGTAGGAAGGCAGTGAGAGAAGATCCTGGACAGTGTTGTATCATTACATGTAGGAAGGCAGTGAGAGAAGATCCTGGACAGTGTTGTATCATGACATGTAGGAAGGCAGTGAGAGAAGATCCTGGACAGTGTTGTATCATGGAATGGAGGAAGGCAGTGAGAGAAGATCCTGGACAGTGTTGTATTATGACATGTAGGAAGGCAGTGAGAGAAGATCCTGGACAGTGTTGTATCATGACATGTAGGAAGGCAGCGAGAGAAGATCCTGGACAGTGTTGTATCATGGCATGGAGGAAGGCAGCGAGAGAAGATCCTGGACAGTGTATCATGACATGGAGGAAGGCAGTGAGAGAAGATCCTGGACAGTGTTGTATCATGACATGTAGGAAGGCAGCGAGAGAAGATCATGTACAGTGTATCACGGGATGGAGGAAGGCAGTGAAAGAAAATCCTGGACAGTGTTGTATCATGACATGTAGGAAGACAGTGAGAGAAGATCCTGGACAGTGTTATATCATGACATGTAGGAAGGCAGTGAGAGAAGATCATGTACAGTGTATCACGGCATGGAGGAAGGCAGCGAGAGAAGATCCATCGACAGTGTTGTATCATGGCATGGAGGAAGGCAGCGAGAGAAGATCATGTACAGTGTATCACGGCATGGAGGAAGGCAGCGAGAGAAGATCCTGGACAGTGTTGTATCATGGCATGGAGGAAGGCAGCGAGAGAAGATCCATCGACAGTGTTGTATCATGGCATGGAGGAAGGCAGCGGGAGAAGATCCTGGACAGTGTTGTATCATGGCATGGAGGAAGGCAGCGAGAGAAGATCATGTACAGTGTATCACGGCATGGAGAAAGGCAGCGAGAGAAGATCCTGGACAGTGTTGTATCATGACATGTAGGAAGGCAGTGAGAGAAGATCCTGGACAGTGTTGTATCATGACATGGAGGAAGGCAGCGAGAGAAGATCCTGGACAGTGTTGTATCATGACATGGAGGAAGGCAGTGAGAGAAGATCCTGGACAGTGTTGTATCATGACATGTAGGAAGGCAGTGAGATAAGATCCTGGACAGTGTTGTATCATGACATGTAGGAAGGCAGCGAGAGAAGATCCTGGACAGTGTTGTATCATGACATGTAGGAAGGCAGCGAGAGAAGATCCTGGACAGTGTTGTATCATGACATGTAGGAAGGCAGTGAGAGAAGATCCTGGACAGTGTTGTATCATGGCATGGAGGAAGGCAGCGAGAGAAGATCCTGGACAGTGTTGTATCATGGCATGGAGGAAGGCAGCGAGAGAAGATCCTGGACAGTGTTGTATCATGGCATGGAGGAAGGCAGCGAGAGAAGATCCTGGACAGTGTTGTATCATGGCATAGAGGAAGGCAGTGAGAGAAGATCCTGGACAGTGTTGTATCATGGCATGGAGGAAGGCAGCGAGAGAAGATCCTGGACAGTGTTGTATCATGGCATGGAGGAAGGCAGTGAGAGAAAATCCTGGACAGTGTATCATGGCATGGAGGAAGGCAGTGAGAGAAGATCCTGGACAGTGTATCATGGCATGGAGGAAGGCAGCGAGAGAAGATCATGTACAGTGTATCACGGCATGGAGGAAGGCAGTGAGAGAAGATCCTGGACAGTGTTGTATCATGACATGGAGGAAGGCAGTGAGAGAAGATCCTGGACAGTGTTGTATCATGACATGTAGGAAGGCAGTGAGAGAAGATCCTGGACAGTGTTGTATCATGGCATGGAGGAAGGCAGCGAGAGAAGATCCTGGACAGTGTTGTATCATGGCATGGAGGAAGGCAGCGAGAGAAGATCCTGGACAGTGTTGTATCATGGCATGGAGGAAGGCAGCGTGAGAAGATCCTGGACAGTGTTGTATCATGGCATAGAGGAAGGCAGAGATAGAAGATCCTGGACAGTGTTGTATCATGGCATGGAGGAAGGCAGTGAGAGAAGATCCTGGACAGTGTTGTATCATGGCATGGAAGAAGGCAGCGAGAGAAGATCCTGGACAGTGTTGTATCATGACATGTAGGAAGGCAGCGAGAGAAGATCATGTACAGTGTATCACGGGATGGAGGAAGGCAGTGAGAGAAAATCCTGGACAGTGTTGTATCATGACATGTAGGAAGGCAGTGAGAGAAGATCCTGGACAGTGTTGTATCATGACATGTATGAAGGCAGCGAGAGAAGATCCTGGACAGTGTTGTATCATGACATGGAGGAAGGCAGCGGGAGAAGATCCTGGACAGTGTTGTATCATGACATGTAGGAAGGCAGTGAGAGAAGATCCTGGACAGTGGTGTATCATGACATGGAGGAAGGCAGCGAGAGAAGATCCTGGACAGTGTTGTATCATGGCATGGAGGAAGGCAGCGAGAGAAGATCCTGGACAGTGTTGTATCATGGCATGGAGGAAGGCAGCGAGAGAAGATCCATCGACAGTGTTGTATCATGACATGTAGGAAGGCAGTGAGAGAAGATCCTGGACAGTGTTGTATCATGACATGTAGGAAGGCAGTGAGAGAAGATCCTGGACAGTGTTGTATCATGATATGTAGGAAGGCAGCGAGAGAAGATCCTGGACAGTGTTGTATCATGACATGTAGGAAGGCAGCGAGAGAAGATCCTGGACAGTGTTGTATCATGACATGTAGGAAGGCAGCGAGAGAAGATCCTGGACAGTGTTGTATCATGGCATGGAAGAAGGCAGCGAGAGAAGATCCTGGACAGTGTTGTATCATGACATGTAGGAAGGCAGCGAGAGAAGATCATGTACAGTGTATCACGGGATGGAGGAAGGCAGTGAGAGAAAATCCTGGACAGTGTTGTATCATGACATGTAGGAAGGCAGTGAGAGAAGATCCTGGACAGTGTTGTATCATGACATGTAGGAAGGCAGTGAAAGAAGATCCTGGACAGTGTTGTATCATGACATGGAGGAAGGCAGCGGGAGAAGATCCTGGACAGTGTTGTATCATGACATGTAGGAAGGCAGTGAGAGAAGATCATGGACAGTGGTGTATCATGACATGTAGGAAGGCAGCGAGAGAAGATCCTGGACAGTGTTGTATCATGGCATGGAAGAAGGCAGCGAGAGAAGATCCTGGACAGTGTTGTATCATGACATGTAGGAAGGCAGCGAGAGAAGATCATGTACAGTGTATCACGGGATGGAGGAAGGCAGTGAGAGAAAATCCTGGACAGTGTTGTATCATGACATGTAGGAAGGCAGTGAGAGAAGATCCTGGACAGTGTTGTATCATGACATGTAGGAAGGCAGTGAGAGAAGATCCTGGACAGTGTTGTATCATGACATGGAGGAAGGCAGCGGGAGAAGATCCTGGACAGTGTTGTATCATGACATGTAGGAAGGCAGTGAGAGAAGATCCTGGACAGTGGTGTATCATGACATGGAGGAAGGCAGCGAGAGAAGATCCTGGACAGTGTTGTATCATGGCATGGAGGAAGGCAGCGAGAGAAGATCCTGGACAGTGTTGTATCATGGCATGGAGGAAGGCAGCGAGAGAAGATCCATCGACAGTGTTGTATCATGGCATGGAGGAAGGCAGCGGGAGAAGATCCTGGACAGTGTTGTATGATGGCATGGAGGAAGGCAGCGAGAGAAGATCATGTACAGTGTATCACGGCATGGAGGAAGCCAGCGAGAGAAGATACTGGACAGTGTTGTATCATGACATGTAGGAAGGCAGTGAGAGAAGATCCTGGACAGTGTTGTATCATGACATGGAGGAAGGCAGCGAGAGAAGATCCTGGACAGTGTTGTATCATGACATGGAGGAAGGCAGTGAGAGAAGATCCTGGACAGTGATGTATCATGACATGTAGGAAGGCAGTGAGAGAAGATCCTGGACAGTGTTGTATCATGACATGTAGGAAGGCAGTGAGAGAAGATCCTGGACAGTGTTGTATCATGACATGTAGGAAGGCAGCGAGAGAAGATCCTGGACAGTGTTGTATCATGACATGTATGAAGGCAGCGAGAGAAGATCCTGGACAGTGTTGTATCATGACATGTAGGAAGGCAGCGAGAGAAGATCCTGGACAGTGTTGTATCATGACATGTAGGAAGGCAGCGAGAGAAGATCCTGGACAGTGTTGTATCATGACATGTAGGAAGGCAGCGAGAGAAGATCCTGGACAGTGTTGTATCATGGCATAGAGGAAGGCAGCGAGAGAAGATCCTGGACAGTGTTGTATCATGACATGTAGGAAGGCAGCGAGAGAAGATCCTGGACAGTGTTGTATCATGACATGTAGGAAGGCAGCGAGAGAAGATCCTGGACAGTGTTGTATCATGGCATAGAGGAAGGTAGCGAGAGAAGATCCTCAACAGTGTATCATGGCATGGAGGAAGGCAGCGAGAGAAGATCCTGGACAGTGTTGTATCATGGCATGGAGGAAGGCAGCGAGAGAAGATCCTGGACAGTGTTGTATCATGGCATGGAGGAAGGCAGCGAGAGAAGATCCTGGACAGTGTTGTATCATGGCATAGAGGAAGGCAGTGAGAGAAGATCCTGGACAGTGTTGTATCATGGCATGGAGGAAGGCAGTGAGAGAAGATCCTGGACAGTGTTGTATCATGGCATGGAGGAAGGCAGCGAGAGAAGATCCTGGACAGTGTATCATGGCATGGAGGAAGGCAGCGAGAGAAGATCCTGAACAGTGTATCATGGCATGGAGGAAAGCAGCGAGAGAAGATCCTGGACAGTGTTGTATCATGGCATGGAGGAAGGCAGCGAGAGAAGATCCTGGACAGTGTTGTATCATGGCATGGAGGAAGGCAGCGAGAGAAGATCCTGGACAGTGTTGTATCATGGCATGGAGGAAGGTATCGAGAGAAGATCCTGGACAGTGTTGTATCATGGCATGGAGGAAGGCAGTGAGAGAAGATCCTGGACAGTGTATCATGGCATGGAGGAAGGCAGTGAGAGAAGATCCTGGACAGTGTATCATGGCATGGAGTAAGGCAGCGAGAGAAGATCATGTACAGTGTATCACGGCATGGAGGAAGGCAGTGAGAGAAGATCCTGGACAGTGTTGTATCATGACATGGAGGAAGGCAGTGAGAGAAGATCCTGGACAGTGTTGCATCATGACATGTAGGAAGGCAGCGAGAGAAGATCCTGGACAGTGTTGTATCATGACATGTAGGAAGGCAGCGAGAGAAGATCCTGGACAGTGTTGTATCATGACATGTAGGAAGGCAGTGAGAGAAGATCCTGGACAGTGTTGTATCATGGCATGGAGGAAGGCAGCGAGAGAAGATCCTGGACAGTGTTGTATCATGGCATGGAGGAAGGCAGCGAGAGAAGATCCTGGACAGTGTTGTATCATGGCATGGAGGAAGGCAGCGTGAGAAGATCCTGGACAGTGTTGTATCATGGCATAGAGGAAGGCAGTGATAGAAGATCCTGGACAGTGTTGTATCATGGCATGGAGGAAGGCAGTGAGAGAAGATCCTGGACAGTGTTGTATCATGGCATGGAAGAAGGCAGCGAGAGAAGATCCTGGACAGTGTTGTATCATGGCATGGAGGAAGGCAGTGAGAGAAAATCCTGGACAGTGTATCATGGCATGGAGGAAGGCAGTGAGAGAAGATCCTGGACAGTGTATCATGGCATGGAGGAAGGCAGCGAGAGAAGATCATGTACAGTGTATCACGGCATGGAGGAAGGCAGTGAGAGAAGATCCTGGACAGTGTTGTATCATGACATGGAGGAAGGCAGTGAGAGAAGATCCTGGACAGTGTTGTATCATGACATGTAGGAAGGCAGCGAGAGAAGATCCTGGACAGTGTTGTATCATGACATGTAGGAAGGCAGCGAGAGAAGATCCTGGACAGTGTTGTATCATGACATGTAGGAAGGCAGTGAGAGAAGATCCTGGACAGTGTTGTATCATGGCATGGAGGAAGGCAGTGAGAGAAGATCCTGGACAGTGTTGTATCATGGCATGGAGGAAGGCAGCGAGAGAAGATCCTGGACAGTGTTGTATCATGGCATGGAGGAAGGCAGTGAGAGAAGATCCTGGACAGTGTTGTATCATGACATGTAGGAAGGCAGTGAGAGAAAATCCTGGACAGTGTTGTATCATGACATGTAGGAAGGCAGTGAGAGAAGATCCTGGACAGTGTTGTATCATGGCATGGAGGAAGGCAATGAGAGAAGATCCTGGACAGTGTTGTATCATGACATGTAGGAAGGCAGAGAGAGAAGATCCTGGACAGTGTTGTATCATGACATGTAGGAAGGCAGTGAGAGAAGATCCTGGACAGTGTTGTATCATTACATGTAGGAAGGCAGTGAGAGAAGATCCTGGACAGTGTTGTATCATGACATGTAGGAAGGCAGTGAGAGAAGATCCTGGACAGTGTTGTATCATGGAATGGAGGAAGGCAGTGAGAGAAGATCCTGGACAGTGTTGTATTATGACATGTAGGAAGGCAGTGAGAGAAGATCCTGGACAGTGTTGTATCATGACATGTAGGAAGGCAGCGAGAGAAGATCCTGGACAGTGTTGTATCATGGCATGGAGGAAGGCAGCGAGAGAAGATCCTGGACAGTGTATCATGACATGGAGGAAGGCAGTGAGAGAAGATCCTGGACAGTGTTGTATCATGACATGTAGGAAGGCAGCGAGAGAAGATCATGTACAGTGTATCACGGGATGGAGGAAGGCAGTGAAAGAAAATCCTGGACAGTGTTGTATCATGACATGTAGGAAGACAGTGAGAGAAGATCCTGGACAGTGTTATATCATGACATGTAGGAAGGCAGTGAGAGAAGATCATGTACAGTGTATCACGGCATGGAGGAAGGCAGCGAGAGAAGATCCATCGACAGTGTTGTATCATGGCATGGAGGAAGGCAGCGAGAGAAGATCATGTACAGTGTATCACGGCATGGAGGAAGGCAGCGAGAGAAGATCCTGGACAGTGTTGTATCATGGCATGGAGGAAGGCAGCGAGAGAAGATCCATCGACAGTGTTGTATCATGGCATGGAGGAAGGCAGCGGGAGAAGATCCTGGACAGTGTTGTATCATGGCATGGAGGAAGGCAGCGAGAGAAGATCATGTACAGTGTATCACGGCATGGAGAAAGGCAGCGAGAGAAGATCCTGGACAGTGTTGTATCATGACATGTAGGAAGGCAGTGAGAGAAGATCCTGGACAGTGTTGTATCATGACATGGAGGAAGGCAGCGAGAGAAGATCCTGGACAGTGTTGTATCATGACATGGAGGAAGGCAGTGAGAGAAGATCCTGGACAGTGTTGTATCATGACATGTAGGAAGGCAGTGAGATAAGATCCTGGACAGTGTTGTATCATGACATGTAGGAAGGCAGCGAGAGAAGATCCTGGACAGTGTTGTATCATGACATGTAGGAAGGCAGCGAGAGAAGATCCTGGACAGTGTTGTATCATGGCATGGAGGAAGGCAGCGTGAAAAGATCCTGGACAGTGTTGTATCATGGCATAGAGGAAGGCAGTGATAGAAGATCCTGGACAGTGTTGTATCATGGCATGGAGGAAGGCAGTGAGAGAAGATCCTGGACAGTGTTGTATCATGGCATGGAAGAAGGCAGCGAGAGAAGATCCTGGACAGTGTATCATGGCATGGAGGAAAGCAGCGAGAGAAGATCCTGGACAGTGTTGTATCATGGCATGGAGGAAGGCAGCGAGAGAAGATCCTGGACAGTGTTGTATCATGGCATGGAGGAAGGCAGCGAGAGAAGATCCTGGACAGTGTTGTATCATGGCATAGAGGAAGGCAGTGAGAGAAGATCCTGGACAGTGTTGTATCATGGCATGGAGGAAGGCAGCGAGAGAAGATCCTGGACAGTGTTGTATCATGGCATGGAGGAAGGCAGTGAGAGAAAATCCTGGACAGTGTATCATGGCATGGAGGAAGGCAGTGAGAGAAGATCCTGGACAGTGTATCATGGCATGGAGGAAGGCAGCGAGAGAAGATCATGTACAGTGTATCACGGCATGGAGGAAGGCAGTGAGAGAAGATCCTGGACAGTGTTGTATCATGACATGGAGGAAGGCAGTGAGAGAAGATCCTGGACAGTGTTGTATCATGACATGTAGGAAGGCAGTGAGAGAAGATCCTGGACAGTGTTGTATCATGGCATGGAGGAAGGCAGCGAGAGAAGATCCTGGACAGTGTTGTATCATGGCATGGAGGAAGGCAGCGAGAGAAGATCCTGGACAGTGTTGTATCATGGCATGGAGGAAGGCAGCGTGAGAAGATCCTGGACAGTGTTGTATCATGGCATAGAGGAAGGCAGAGATAGAAGATCCTGGACAGTGTTGTATCATGGCATGGAGGAAGGCAGTGAGAGAAGATCCTGGACAGTGTTGTATCATGGCATGGAAGAAGGCAGCGAGAGAAGATCCTGGACAGTGTTGTATCATGACATGTAGGAAGGCAGCGAGAGAAGATCATGTACAGTGTATCACGGGATGGAGGAAGGCAGTGAGAGAAAATCCTGGACAGTGTTGTATCATGACATGTAGGAAGGCAGTGAGAGAAGATCCTGGACAGTGTTGTATCATGACATGTATGAAGGCAGCGAGAGAAGATCCTGGACAGTGTTGTATCATGACATGGAGGAAGGCAGCGGGAGAAGATCCTGGACAGTGTTGTATCATGACATGTAGGAAGGCAGTGAGAGAAGATCCTGGACAGTGGTGTATCATGACATGGAGGAAGGCAGCGAGAGAAGATCCTGGACAGTGTTGTATCATGGCATGGAGGAAGGCAGCGAGAGAAGATCCTGGACAGTGTTGTATCATGGCATGGAGGAAGGCAGCGAGAGAAGATCCATCGACAGTGTTGTATCATGACATGTAGGAAGGCAGTGAGAGAAGATCCTGGACAGTGTTGTATCATGACATATAGGAAGGCAGTGAGAGAAGATCCTGGACAGTGTTGTATCATGATATGTAGGAAGGCAGCGAGAGAAGATCCTGGACAGTGTTGTATCATGACATGTAGGAAGGCAGCGAGAGAAGATCCTGGACAGTGTTGTATCATGACATGTAGGAAGGCAGCGAGAGAAGATCCTGGACAGTGTTGTATCATGGCATGGAAGAAGGCAGCGAGAGAAGATCCTGGACAGTGTTGTATCATGACATGTAGGAAGGCAGCGAGAGAAGATCATGTACAGTGTATCACGGGATGGAGGAAGGCAGTGAGAGAAAATCCTGGACAGTGTTGTATCATGACATGTAGGAAGGCAGTGAGAGAAGATCCTGGACAGTGTTGTATCATGACATGTAGGAAGGCAGTGAAAGAAGATCCTGGACAGTGTTGTATCATGACATGGAGGAAGGCAGCGGGAGAAGATCCTGGACAGTGTTGTATCATGACATGTAGGAAGGCAGTGAGAGAAGATCATGGACAGTGGTGTATCATGACATGTAGGAAGGCAGCGAGAGAAGATCCTGGACAGTGTTGTATCATGGCATGGAAGAAGGCAGCGAGAGAAGATCCTGGACAGTGTTGTATCATGACATGTAGGAAGGCAGCGAGAGAAGATCATGTACAGTGTATCACGGGATGGAGGAAGGCAGTGAGAGAAAATCCTGGACAGTGTTGTATCATGACATGTAGGAAGGCAGTGAGAGAAGATCCTGGACAGTGTTGTATCATGACATGTAGGAAGGCAGTGAGAGAAGATCCTGGACAGTGTTGTATCATGACATGTAGGAAGGCAGCGGGAGAAGATCCTGGACAGTGTTGTATCATGACATGTAGGAAGGCAGTGAGAGAAGATCCTGGACAGTGGTGTATCATGACATGGAGGAAGGCAGCGAGAGAAGATCCTGGACAGTGTTGTATCATGGCATGGAGGAAGGCAGCGAGAGAAGATCCTGGACAGTGTTGTATCATGGCATGGAGGAAGGCAGCGAGAGAAGATCCATCGACAGTGTTGTATCATGACATGTAGGAAGGCAGTGAGAGAAGATCCTGGACAGTGTTGTATCATGACATGTAGGAAGGCAGTGAGAGAAGATCCTGGACAGTGTTGTATCATGATATGTAGGAAGGCAGCGAGAGAAGATCCTGGACAGTGTTGTATCATGACATGTAGGAAGGCAGCGAGAGAAGATCCTGGACAGTGTTGTATCATGACATGTAGGAAGGCAGCGAGAGAAGATCCTGGACAGTGTTGTATCATGGAATGGAGGAAGGCAGTGAGAGAAGATCCTGGACAGTGTTGTATTATGACATGTAGGAAGGCAGTGAGAGAAGATCCTGGACAGTGTTGTATCATGACATGTAGGAAGGCAGCGAGAGAAGATCCTGGACAGTGTTGTATCATGACATGTAGGAAGGCAGCGAGAGAAGATCCTGGACAGTGTTGTATCATGGAATGGAGGAAGGCAGTGAGAGAAGATCCTGGACAGTGTTGTATTATGACATGTAGGAAGGCAGCGAGAGAAGATCATGTACAGTGTATCACGACATGTAGGAAGGCAGTGAGAGAAGATCCTGGACAGTGTTGTATCATGACATGTAGGAAGGCAGTGAGAGAAGATCCTGGACAGTGTTGTATCATGACATGGAGGAAGGCAGCGAGAGAAGATCCTGGACAGTGTTGTATCATGGCATGGAGGAAGGCAGCAAGAGAAGATCCTGGACAGTGTTGTATTATGGCACGGAGGAAGGCAGCGAGAGAAGATCATGTACAGTGTATCACGGCATGGAGGAAGGCAGCGAGAGAAGATCCTGGACAGTGTTGTATCATGACATGTAGGAAGGCAGTGAGAGAAGATCCTGGACAGTGTTGTATCATGACATGGAGGAAGGCAGCGAGAGAAGATCCTGGACAGTGTTGTATCATGACATGGAGGAAGGCAGTGAGAGAAGATCCTGGACAGTGTTGTATCATGACATGTAGGAAGGCAGTGAGAGAAGATCCTGGACAGTGTTGTATCATGACATGTAGGAAGGCAGTGAGAGAAGATCCTGGACAGTGTTGTATCATGACATGTAGGAAGGCAGCGAGAGAAGATCCTGGACAGTGTTGTATCATGACATGTAGGAAGGCAGCGAGAGAAGATCCTGGACAGTGTTGTATCATGACATGTAGGAAGGCAGTGAGAGAAGATCCTGGACAGTGTTGTATCATGGAATGGAGGAAGGCAGTGAGAGAAGATCCTGGACAGTGTTGTATTATGACATGTAGGAAGGCAGTGAGAGAAGATCCTGGACAGTGTTGTATCATGACATGTAGGAAGGCAGCGAGAGAAGATCCTGGACAGTGTTGTATCATGGCATGGAGGAAGGCAGCGAGAGAAGATCCTGGACAGTGTATCATGACATGGAGGAAGGCAGTGAGAGAAGATCCTGGACAGTGTTGTATCATGACATGTAGGAAGGCAGCGAGAGAAGATCATGTACAGTGTATCACGGGATGGAGGAAGGCAGTGAGAGAAGATCCTGGACAGTATTGTATCATGGCATGGAGGAATATCAGCATATGACCTGAAACACAGTGTCAGAAATTGGAATCACAGAGAAATGAAATCACATGCCAGTGTTTCAAGGCATCTGATGATGGTAGAATGTAACACCTACCTTCACCATTGCTGCCAGCCAACTCTCGCTCTGCTGCTTCTGGTCTGAGGTGTCATCAACGTTCAATTTAACCCATGCTGTGTCTCTGGTAGCACTCATGTAATGGATGGTAATCCCTTGAACTGACATGGTGACAGAAGGAAAGATATTTAGTATCAGTGAGGAAACTGATTACTCAGTCAATCAGGTGCCCTCTTCACAGCGAAGGTTGGTTGCAATTGATCTCCAATACTGTCTGTCTTTATTCTTGATTGCACATCCTGTCAGACAGCTGTCTGTCCATCTCTTGATGTTATCTTCCCACTTTTATCATTATCCACCTCTTGCTTGCTTGCCTTCAACCTTAACCTCCAGTATGGTTTTTAAAAGAGCGTTTTGTTTTTTAACATGGCCAAAATATTTAATTTGCCTCTTTTATTTCTTTTATCAACTTTCTTTTCATTCCCAGTTTTTCTAGAACCTCTGTATTTGATTGTTTTTGTTTCCATATTTCAACATATTCTTTGTTTTGTTGGCTCGCTCGCTTTGAACTCAAGCACAGTCCAAACACACTACTTCTAGTAGTGCTGGACTGAATTTTGCGTGTGGATTAGCTTATCTACTACCAGCGCCCTTCTCCATCAGGTGGACCCCCTCCAATTTTGGAGGCACTTGTAATTTACATCCCCAAGTCAAGGGCGAGAGGTCAACATTTAAGCCCAACTGTCCGATGTAGGGGTTGAACTCCTTACCTCAGCATCAGCAAAATGGATGTTTAAAAACATGCGTTCTAATCCATTCAGCCATGCTGACCTTATATCTGTTGTATATCCACATCTCCAGAGCCTCTATTCGACTTTCTAATTGCTTGTTCATTGTCCATGATATGCTGCCGTGAAGCTGGGACCACCCCGACTAACTAACTAACTAACCATGCTGGCTAGATAGAATTTATCAATGGAATACCAAAGACAGACAGAGAGAGAGGAATATCCCAGGCAATAAATAAACTTCCATGTGATAACACTGTAATTCTAGCAACTCCGTATTACAACAGAGCATATCCTTCAGCACACAATAAATTATGCAACCACATGTATACAAAATTCAAGATTGGTGAATCAGCCATGTCCACATGTGGATTGGTGCCAACTGACAGCAGATTACATACTCCAAGACTGCCAAAAAAAATGACATATCTAGGAAAAAATTCAGGCCTAGAGAAATAACAGTGGAAGATAAACTCTATGGATCACTGACTGAATTAAAAAAGACTGAAGTTTATACAAGAGACAACACTGCAGACATAGACAATAAATTTCAAGCAAACAGCAGAAGAAGAAGAAGAAGAAGAAGAAGAAGAAGAAGAAGAAGAAGAAGAAGAAGAAGAAGAAGAAGAAGAAGAAGAAGAAGAAGAAGAAGAAGAAGCAGAAGAAGAAGAAGAAGAAGAAGTAGACATCCTGTCGTCTATTTCTGCTAAATTGGGAAAAGAAGTCGCAGTCATTATATTCCACAAGAACCAGAAAATTGCCAGACGGTCACATATGCAACTCACTTTGGCCTTCCTTGTCCATTCCGGTGACCTCAACAGAAACAATCTTCTGGACTGCGATATTTTCTTGCTCCTGTGTGTCTCCCGTAAATTCCAGATACCTTTGAAGTTGATTGGAAAAAAAAAGTAACAGTCCTAATTATGCCTGACCAATATCAACAACTGCTGACATTATCAATACTACACTTTAAAGACAGGAGCAACAAACAATATATTGCATGGTTTATTGTCTGGCATAATTTGCTGCATCTCGTCAGGTACATACGGCAGAGTTATTTATCATAAGTCAATCAATGAATTATACTTTGGCTGAAATACTTAAACAGATATCGTTGATATTGTTCGGAAATGGGCTTCCGGTCCAATGTGGAGGATAGGCGGTTGAGCTGTTAAAGTCTCTGGAGTGGTTTTGTTTCTGGCAACGGCTTGCTTATGCATTTTCCTCATGTTGGACTGGTGGTACATGGTTCCGTCACCCAGCTACTGAGTTAAGTGCTTGGAGCGACACTGTGAGCTGTGAATTTCATGTGGAGTGCTTTTACATCTGTCTGCGATTGTTTGTATTGTGAATTGCATGTTCAGAAAATGGAGGCGACCAGTCTAAACTTCTCAGATGAGGACAACATCTTAGACCCTTTGGCAATGGGAAATACAAAAGAGAAGGCTGAATATGAATGAACTACTTCCCAGGTTAGATCTGAGAATGAGAAAACCTACTCACAAAAGAATATTTATGGCATGTGTGATTCCAATACATGCACAAGCGGATCCTTACCGATGCTGTGTAGTTCGTGCACTGTACTGAAAGACTCCTTGTACGGTATATGGAAGGAGACTGGAGCATTTATGGAGATATCAATGCGAACTGGATATGCAACTAACCTTTTAAAACTACCAATGAGTTATTTATGTGATTGGATTACTGCCTAGGTTACTACCAATGAGTTATTTATGTGACTGGATTACTGCCTAGGTTACTACCAATGAGTTATTTATGTGATTGGATTACTGCCTAGGTTTTACAACTGATGAGTTATTTATGTGATTGGATTACTGCCTTGGTTACAACCGATTATTTATTTACTTGATTGGATTACTACCTAGGTTACTACCAATGAGTGCAGGTCCGCATGCAAAATTCAGTCGACCACAACTATAAAAATTGTGTGTATGGACTACACTTGAGTTCAAAGCGAGCGAGCGAAAAAAGAAAAAAAAACAACTACCAATGAGTCATTTATGTGACTGGATTACTGCTTAGATTACTACCAATGAGTCATTTATGTGACTGGATTACTGCTTAGGTTACTACCAATGAGTTATATGTGTGATTAGATTACTGCTTAGGTTACTACCAATGAGTTATTTATGTGACTGGATTACTGCTTAGATTACTACCAATGAGTTATATGTGTGATTAGATTACTGCTTAGGTTAGTACCAATGAGTTATTTATGTGACTGGATTACTGCTTAGATTACTACCAATGAGTTATTTGTGTGATTAGATTACTGCTAGGATTACCTCCAATGATTTTTTATGATGTGACTGGATTACTGCTTAGATTACTACCAATGAGTTATATGTGTGATTAGATTACTGCTTAGATTACTACCAATGAGTCATTTATGTGACTGGATTACTGCTTAGATTACTACCAATGAGTTATATGTGTGATTAGATTACTGCTTAGGTTACTACCAATGAGTTATTTATGTGACTGGATTACTGCTTAGATTACTACCAATGAGTTATATGTGTGATTAGATTACTGCTTAGGTTACTACCAATGAGTTATTTATGTGACTGGATTACTGCTTAGATTACTACCAATGAGTTATTTGTGTGATTAGATTACTGCTAGGATTACCTCCAATGATTTTTTATGATGTGACTGGATTACTGCTTAGATTACTACCAATGAGTTATATGTGTGATTAGATTACTGCTTAGGTTACTACCAATGAGTTATTTATGTGATTGGATTATTGCTTAGGTTACTACCAATGCCTTATTGATGTGACTGAATTACTGCCTAGATTACAACCAATGAGTTATTTATGTGATTGTATTACTGCCTAGATTACAACCAATGAGTTATTTATGTGACTGGATTACTGCCTAGATTACAACCAATGAGTTATTTATGTGACTGGATTACTGCCTAGATTACAACCAATGAGTTATTTATGTGACTGGATTACTGCCTAGATTACAACCAATGAGTTATTTATGTGATTGGATTACTGCTAGGATTATCACCAATGAGTTTTATGATGTGGCTGGATTACTGCTTAGATTACAACCAATGAGTTATTTATGTGATTGGATTACTGCTAGGATTATCACCAATGAGTTTTATGATGTGGCTGGATTACTGCCTAGATTACAACCAATGAGTTATTTATGTGACTGGATTACTGCCTAGATTACAACCAATGAGTTATTTATGTGACTGGATTACTGCCTAGATTACAACCAATGAGTTATTTATGTGATTAGATTACTGCTAGGATTACCTCCAATGATTTTTTATGATGTGACTGGACTACTGCTTAGATTACAACCAATGAGTTATATGTGTGATTAGATTACTGCTTAGGTTACTACCAATGAGTTATTTGTGTGATTTGATTATTGCTTAGGTTACAACCAATGAGTTATTTATGTGATTGTATTACTGCCTAGATTACAACCAATGAGTTATTTATGTGACTGGATTACTGCCTAGATTACAACCAATGAGTTATTTATGTGACTGGATTACTGCCTAGATTACAACCAATCAGTTATTTATGTGATTGGATTACTGCTAGGATTATCACCAATGAGTTTTATGATGTGGCTGGATTACTGCTTAGGTTACTACCAATGAGTTATTTATGTGGCTGGATTACTGCTTAGGTTACTACCAATGAGTTATTTATGTGGCTGGATTACTGCTTAGGTTACTACCAATGAGTTATTTATGTGATTAGATTACTGCTTAGGTTACTACCAATGAGTTATTTATGTGGCTGGATTACTGCTTAGGTTACTACCAATGAGTTATTTATGTGGCTGGATTACTGCTTAGGTTACTACCAATGAGTTATTTATGTGATTAGATTACTGCCTAGATTACAACCAATGAGTTATTTATGTGATTAGATTACTGCTTAGGTTACTACCAATGAGTTATTTATGTGGCTGGATTACTGCTTAGGTTACTACCAATGAGTTATTTATGTGGCTGGATTACTGCTTAGGTTACTACCAATGAGTTATTTATGTGATTAGATTACTGCCTAGGTTACTACCAATGAGTTATTTATGTGATTAGATTACTGCTTAGGTTACTACCAATGAGTTATTTATGTGATTAGATTACTGCCTAGGTTACTACCAATGAGTTATTTATGTGATTAGATTACTGCCTAGGTTACTACCAATGAGTTATTTATGTGATTAGATTACTGCCTAGGTTACTACCAATGAGTTATTTATGTGATTAGATTACTGCCTAGGTTACTACCAATGAGTTATTTATGTGATTAGATTACTGCTTAGGTTACTACCAATGAGTTATTTATGTGGCTGGATTACTGCTTAGGTTACTACCAATGAGTTATTTATGTGGCTGGATTACTGCTTAGGTTACTACCAATGAGTTATTTGTGTGATTAGATTACTGCTTAGGTTACTACCAATGAGTTTTTTTTTAATGTGACTGGATTACTGCTAGGATTACTACCCATGAGTTTTTTATGTTACTGGAATACTGCTTGAAGTGTGATAGCTCTGTTGCCAGCTAAGTATTTTTGTTGAGTGTTTTATTATGTTTGTTTGTTGAAATAGATTGGTTAAAATGTTCAATTTTATGTATGTGTGTGTCTTGTTCTTTATCGAGCGTCCTAGTCATATTTCATGTTCATTCATCCACTGAGATAAGGTAATGCTGGTTTTAAAAAGAAAAGCCACGCTGAATGAACTTATACAGTAGATATATTTTGCAGCAAGAATTCATTCTGGTAAGAAAGAGTCATAACAATAATAATAATAAGAGTAAGAGGAAGAAAAAGAACTGTAAACAGAATGCAATAAACATTCTTCTAAAAAAAAATGATAAAAATAATAAGAAATAGAGGGAGAACAAATGTCGACAGAATGCAACAAATGTTCTTTTCAACAAGAAGAAATAATAATAATAATAATAATAATAATAATAATAATAATAATAATAGGAAAAAGAAGTACTGTAGACAGTTATCAGTTATCAGTTGGGGTATCTTCGCTGCACTCCGGACATGTCCATAGGTGCTCAGATCCTCCCCCCCCCGCATATTCATCAGCGTCCGGTGGCTAATAGTGCCAGTTCTGTGTTGATTGATGAGACGCTTTGTTTTCCCGATGTACCTCTCGCGTCTGGCTGTGCCGATTCTTACTCCCAGGTCTTTCATCCTGGACAGCGATGTGGAATCACTGACATCAAAGTCCTCTGTTCTCGCCAAATCTTTAAGGACGTTAATAACATCTGCACGATCCATGGGCTGGCCATCTAGAGGGGGTGCAGAGCCAGCCAGTTTGTCAGCTCGTTCATTTCCCTCGACTCCCGCATGTCCCGGGACGAATATGAAGGTGACTTTATGGACAACAGACTTCCACAGCGATTCAGTCCACTGTCTACGTACAGATCCAGCTTCGACCTTCTGAATCATGCTCATTGAATCACTTAGTACACACACGTTGGTATAATGCTGTGATTCCAGCCATATGAAAGCCTGTGTAACTGCCATCACCTCCATCGTCATGCTGCTCGTGGTCATAGAGTGGGCACCACTGGATTCTTGAACGGTTCGGCCCGCCGAACGGGTTGTAAATGCCCACGCACTTCTCTGCTGCTTTACAACAGATCCATCTGTATAGATGAGCACTTCGGGGCTATCTGAGTGTTCATAGATGAGCGCGTTAACCTCTGCATTGACAGCGGCAGGGTTCTGCTCTCTGCACCGTCTATCGAGTGTGATAATGCAGGAGAAAGTGCACTTAAAAGCTGGAGGCACCGGCACCCATTCCTTGCCGGGGTTGATACTGGTAAGACTGCAGACCTGTCTGACAACATCTTCCGCCCGACCCATCCATGATTTGCCCCTCTTTAGCCTGTCACCCTTTTCTCTGAATATAGCGTCATGCAGAGGGTGCTGTTCATCTGCACTTATTTTTAAGTATGCACGAGCTCTCCAGATCTTGATCCTGTGTTCCATTGTCGGGAAGTCAAGGAGGTATCTCATTGCTACACAGCTGGTGTCTCGCGTGCAGCCCAAAATGATGCGCATGGCTTCGTTTTGTACCTTTTCAAGTCTTCCAATCTGTGTAGGGCTGACAGTGAGGATGGCCAGGGCATACTCGATGAGTGAAAGCACAAGTCCTTGGAACAGAAGTATTAGCAGTCTTTGCTCGATATTGGCAGTCGCCATGACTCTCATTGCTGACAAACCTTTTCGAGCCTTCGTTATGACGTAATCGACATGATCTCTGAAGGACAGGCTACGATCAAGCCTCACGCCAAGATATGTCATTGACTGGGTTCTACTCAAGCTGCTCCCATCCATTCTTACTGCCGGCAGGTCTGTTTTCACAATATGGTTGTTTAGTGAGAACCATGTAACCGTTGCCTTTGCAGGGTTGACAAGGGCATCGGCATCAGCACACCATGAGGAAATTCGATCTAGTTCGCCCTGCATATCATTGGCAACCGTCTGTCTATCTCGACCCTGTCGATACATGAGGATGTCGTCAACGAATGACAGAGTCCTACCCCTCCCATCCAACTGTTGTTCAGTGATCGGCACCGTATACACGTTGAATAGTACTGGTGACAGTGGTGAACCCTGCGGCAATCCTGGACATATCGTTATCGGCTGAGAAGACCAACTCCCGCATCTTAGCACCACCTTCCTTTGGAGCAAAACTGCAGCTATCCATCGTACAAGGTGAGGGTGCACTTTTAGCCTGAGGAGGGTTTGCATCAAGTGCTCGAAAGATACTCTGTTATATGCGTCCTCTAAGTCTATGGCGGCCGCACATGTCTCTTCTCTGACCTGAAATCCTTCGTAGACATCTTGAGCAAAGACCGCCACATTCAGCCATGACTCTTTGTTGCGTCTGTATCCTCCAAGTGTGGGCGGGAAGCAGCCGAGCTGTTCCAAGTCACAAGCAAGTCTGTGTGCTACAATTTTCTCCAGTAGCTTGCCAACAGTATTCTGCATCGTAATGATTCTGTAGCCGCTTATCTTGGAATGGTCTTTGTTCGGTTTTGGCAGCGGCAGCAAGTAGCTGTGTAGCCATTCTTCTTTGACCTGACCCCTCTGGATACTGGTGTTGAATTCTCTGGCCAGTTCTTCCATGTCATCATCTGATATCACCAGTAGGTCACCATATCGGATGCCGTCTGGGCCTGGGGCGGTGTTAGGTGATTTCTTGAGCATCGCACACACTATCTCAGCTGTGATTGTCCATTCTTCGTCTGTCCCGACCCCCTCGCACAACTGAGAGAGTGTCGTTGTGGTCCTCTGTCTGGCAGGCTCGTCTTTCTGGTCAGTCTGTTCTATTTAGCATGCAAGAAGGGCCTTACCTTTATCCGCATCCGACTTTTTCCATGCCAGGTCTGTGCCTTGAAAGTCTGGAGTACCCCTACGTTGTGCAGCACCGTTCATGCTCTTGTGGAGGCGCCAGAATGTCGTAAGAGATCGCTCGTAGCACACCTTCCTGCAGAACTCGTCCCATTTCTCGGCCTTGGCATGTTTGGCGCAGGATTTGAGTAAAGTCATCGTCCTATCGACCTCAGTCTTCATGTTCGCCAACTCAACCTGTGGCATGTTAGCCTTTCTGGCCTTTTGCCAGTCTTTGACAGCCTGCCTCTTTCCCAGCCATGCCTTCTCGACCTCTCCATTCCACCATGGTGGCTGCAACCATCTTTCTTGTCTCCTGCGGGAGGAAGTTAGTTTTCTTCTTCTGATCTTGCTTATGGCGTCTTGACCAGTGTTGTCGTACGGGAAGGCATTTGTCTTGCTTCTTTGACTCATGGCCCCGTCTTTCTTGATCAGGATGACACAAGGGTAGTGGTCACTATCGTGGTATCCCAGTGTGCCCCACCGGCACCTTGGTGCGATGGTGGGCGACACCAGAGCCAAGTCAATGACGCTGTCAGAGTCACCTGGTCGAGTGGCTATTCTGGTGACCTTCCCATCATTCAGACAGATTAGGGCAGCAGATGCCAGGGTGTCCTCCAGATCTTCTCCCTGTCTATTGGTGATGCAATTCCCCCATTGACTGCCTCTGGCATTGAAGTCCCCACAGTAGATGATATGCCTTTCATCCATATCGAACAAACTCTGCCATTGTTGCACGTCGACCTTCCCATTTCGCGCATAAACATTGACGATTACAAGCTGCACTGGTGTCATTATTCTTAATGCCTGCACTTGCAGGGCATCACTGTTCCAGGAAGACATATCGATCTCAGACACTAGTATGTTGTCGCGGACCAGAATGGCCTGTCCGAGGTGCCGACTGTTAAAGAATCCCTGATATCCCGCGACATTGACTGTTCCGTCGCCGAGCTGTGTTTCTTGTAAGACTACAATATCGTTTCCGTACAGTAGTTTTTCAAGAATGGGTCGGCGTTGACTAAATGATGCACAGTTCCACTACAGTACTCGAACGTGTCCGATGCCCAATCTGTCACATTTTAACCGCCTTCTGCGTGTGCCCGCCCTCTTGCCACGCCGTGTTCTTGTCGGTCGTCTGGTCGTCATGTTAGGCTTAACTATCACCACCGGGCGCCGATGATACGGGCGCCGAAGGGAGTCCGGGCGCGCGTGCACGAACTCCGTTGCACGGTCCGAACTCCATTAAAACACGAAAAACACACTTAAGCCATACACATTTCGGAAAAAACACGTTCCATTTTACGGGACGAAAAAATGTCCCGCCATCTTGCTCAAGGGAACTCACTCCACTGTAGACAGAATACAACAAACATTCTTCTCAAGAAGAATAAATAACAACAATAATAATAATACAAAGAAGAACTGTAGGACAGAATGCAACAAATGTCATTCTCAACAAGATATAATAATAATAATAATAACAATAATCTTCTTCTTCTTCTTCGATGAAATAATAATAAGCAGCAGCAGAAAGGTAAGCATGGCTGAATAGATAAGAGAGCTCATTCTTAAACATCTGGTGTGCTGATGCTGAGGTAGTGGGGTTCAACCCCTACATCAGTCAGATGGACTAAAAGTTTGACTTCTTATCATTGACTTGGGGACATAAATTACAAGTACCTCTGAAGTGAGAGTGGATTCGCCTGATGACAAGGGACACCGGTAATAGGCAAGACTAATTCACATGAAAAAATCAGCCCAGTGCTACTTGGAGTAGTCCGTGTACGGACTATGATTAAGTTCAAAGTGGGGGGGGGGGGGGGGGGGGGAAACAGCAGCAGAAAAAGAACTGTCAACAGAAGATATAAAAAATGCCCCTTGCAACAAGACAAAATAATGTTAATAATTATAGGAAGAAGAACTGCAGAGAAAATGCAAGAAGAAATAATAATAATAGCAATAATAAAATGAAGAAGAAGAAAAAGAATTGTAGGCAGAATGCAACAAATGTCCCTCTCAATAATAATAATAATAACATGAAGAAGAGGGGAAATGAAGAGGTGGAGGAGGAGAAAAAAAAAAGAATTGTAGGAAGAATGCAACAAATGTCCCTCTCAATAATAATACAAATAATATGAAGAATTTAAAAAAAAAGGAAGAATAAAAAGAATTGTAGGCGGAAGGCAACATATGTGCCTCTAAATAACAATAATAATAATCATAATAGGAATAAGAACCTGGGGACATGCAACAACAAAACTGAGACAGTCATCAACAAAGCTACCTGTGATCCATGGAAAGCTTACAGACACACAATCTCTCAGGTGTTGCATCCAAGTCGTCATCACCACCATCATCATCAATATCATCATCAACATTACTCTCAGAGCTCAAACGGAATCTACCACCTGTGTATCAAAGACAGACAGAAAACATACACTGGTCAAAACATTCAATGACTAGAGCTGCGGAGGATGTGGTGGTTAGTGTAGAATCTCTCAACACAGTTCTTCTTCTTCTTTCATCTGCTTGAAATTTGTCTATATCTGCACTGTTGCCTTTCACTATCTTTATTAGTTCACCCAATGGTCTATAGAGTTTATCTTCCACTGTTGTTTCTCTAGGACAGAAGGTTTGCCTAGATAGGTCATACTTTGAGAAGTCTTGAAGTATGTGATCCGCTGTCCACGGCACCAATCCACATGTACTCTATGACCGATGCGCCAGTCTTGAATTTTGTATACATGTGGTCGCGTAATTTATTGTGTCCTGTTCTGAGGTCCAGAATAATGATTCGTTATGGTCTGTCCAATGAGTGGTAATTGTCTTGAGCTGGCATTGGTGGCTTTCTTTCTTTTTTTTTTTGGGCGCTCGCTTTGAACTCAAGCGCAGTCCATACTACTATTTTTATAGTAGTGATGGACTGAATTTTGCATGTAGGCTTGCTTTCCCTATTAACAGTGTCTCTCGCTATCAGGCAAACCCACTCCAACTTTAGAGGTACTTGTAATTAACGTCCCCAAGTCAAGGACGACAGGTCAACATTTTAGTTCAGCTGTCCGGTGTAAGGGTTGAACCACTAACCTAGGCATCAGCACACCGGATGTTTAAGAACACCGTTTGTATCCATTCGGCCATGCAGACCTGCTTTCTGATTGATTTGATCATTCTTTTCTTTTGGTGGTATGCACATCAAGATGCTCTACTATTGCTTCTTCCTTAGCTGATCAGCTCTCTTGTTTCCTGGTACTCCACAGTGAGATAGTATCCACTTTTTTTTCTATTTTGCATACGCCCAGCTTTAACAGAAGCATTGTGCAACTATTTCTAATGCACTGGATTAATTTTTGCATGTGGCAAAACTGTCCCCTATTACCAGTGTCCCTTGCCATCAGGTACCTTCTGAGGTACTTGTAATTTACACCCCCAAGTCAAGGATGTAAAGCCAGCAGTTTAGTCCACTGACCAGTGTAGGGGTTGAACCCGCTACCTCAGCCTCAGCACACGGGATGTTTAAGAACGAGTGCTCGTTCTAGTGAAGTAGCTAGTTCCTTTTTGCCGCCTTTCCTTCCCCAACAATTCTCATAAAATTTTGAAAAATGTCTGGTATCCATTCTTATAAAGCTGGAGCAACCCCAAAGCCATACTGGAAGGAAAAGAATCTGCCTCTGATGGGGATTAAACACAGGTCATTGTTTTGGAAATTGACATTTAACTGCCGAACAGAAAATTGAACTTAAATTATGTCCACTAATGAGGTCAGCATGGCCTAATAGAATACAGCTCATCATCTCATCTGGTTCCTCTTGTACCTTGCGGTGTTGAGGTGAAGTATAAACAGCAGGAGAGTGCTTCATGTATCAAGATTCCCTTGGACTCTGTTATTCCCTCTGTCCATCGTTTATGTGGTCGGTGGTCGACCTCTTCTTCTGCTCCCATTTGGTCTGTACATCATTGCTTGTTGCTGTATACTGTTAGTTGGTAACCTAGTTACATGGCCAAACCATTTGACTTGCTGCCTTCTAATAAAATCTAGTGCTGCTATAAACCCCACTTTAGTCCTGATTTCTTCATTTCTGATTTTCTCTCTTCTTGATACATTGTGTATTTTCTCAGGAATCTCATTTCTGTTGTGATTTTTCTTTTCTCATTTTCTGTCACTGTCCAGGTTTGGCATTGATAGCTTAGAGTTGATAGGAAGATTGTGTTGCAGAGTGCTTTCTTAGTAATTATTGATATGTGATTGTTCTTTAGTATTGGTGCCATTTGTCCAATGAGTTGGTTTGCCTTATTGCATCTATTTTGATCTCGATGGATAATGGCGCTCATTCTTAAACATCCTGTGATCTGATGCCGAGTTAACGGATTCAACCCCTACACCGGGAAGTTGGACTAAAATACTGACTTCTTGTCCTTGATTTGAGGATGTAAATTACAAGTACCTCTGAAGTCTGAGTGGGTTTGCCTTGTGGCGAGGGACACTGGTAATAGGGAAAGCTAATCTAAACGCAAAAATCAGTCCAGTGCGCTAGAAGTAGTAGCACGTGTATGAACTACACTTGAGTTGAAAGCGAACAAGCACAATAAAAGTGTGTTCACTAATGATGTCTATATATGCTTTCAAAGTTCCAACAAATTAGAATAGATGTCATTATCACAATTTGTTTTAGTATCTTCTTTTTGTATTATGTATTTGGTAAAATATCTGGATATTTATTTTTTCCCCTCCCCTATCATAACATATTCCCCCCCCCCCCCCCCCCCCCCCCCCCAGTACATGCTGGTGTGTTGGGAAAGCAACAGGTGGATAGATTGGCTGTGTCTGTGCCGCTCGGTGGGGCACTGGTGCATGACAAGGCAGATGTGGTCGGGGTCCTTTGGAATCCTGCGTATAGTGAGGAAGAAGAGACATATCATGACAGCTTGGAGGGAATAATGCTGTAAGGATTGACCAGATAATCAGGCCAACACCAGGACTCCAAGGAAAGGCCAGATGGACACATAATCAGACTGCTACTGGTGCCTTTAGTCTTGGAAACCTTCGCTGGCTGTTGCAGATGAGGACGGAACATGTATCGGAATGACCCGAGTGCTGTCAAGTCGGTTCTTGACTCAACTCCACTCAGGATATTATTCTTGATGACATTTTCACGATTTATTTTCTTATCTCATTCCAAACAGCGTTTAAACCTGCTAACTTTTCTTATACAGGGTTTTTGTAAAGTCTCACTACACTTTGTATGTAGAAGAAATTAACAAAAATGAAGTTCATAATGTGATAAAAAAATGTGCTCCACAGTCCATCGTGAAGCAATATGCAGCGGATGGATGTCATCTGCTGGAGTAATTCTTTGCACTCCAAACAGAATCGTGTTATCAACGGAAGAAAGAATTTTGTGGTTGAACAAATGTTTCTAAATGGCAGTCGATACCCACGGAAATAACAACAGACACGTTGCAGAAGGTATTTAACAATATGAAGAGACGTATACAGTCATGTCTGAAGCCCGTGGTGGACATCTCCAACACCTGTTATGATGAATACTTCATTGGCACTTTCCAGCTTCACCAAAAACAGCATTGCACCATAGCAGTGATTATTGTAATTAATGTAATGAATATTTTAGCACATTTTTTGATGACATCATGTACTTCATTTTTCAAATTTGACCTACACACAAAGTCTAGTGAGACTTTACAAACACCTTGTATTATTACAACTGAAGTGTATTTATGCGATTACACCATTAGCGGGCTCACTGCTGTAATGGTTATGACACTGCTGACAATGGCAGACAAGGGTTTGATGCCCCCTCTCATCATTCGCTACAGGAGGGAAAGACTGGTCACTTGTTTGTCTGGGTACTCAGATCTACAAAAATGTGATGGTTTTAACACTTCACATCCCCCCACAGAAGGTTCCTGCTATGGAATGAGTTAAAAACATAACATTATTTCATCATCATCAAGTGCCCTGTCAGCTGGCGTAGGCGTTCATGTCTCTCCACAGATCTCAGTCTTTGGTGTTCTGGATCAACTCTGCTGATTAGATTCCTCCATGACCCGTCCCAGTCCATCCAGCATAATTTCTCTTGGTTGGCCTCTGCCTCTCTACCCCTTGATCTCTCCAGTCGTCATGATGTTCTCCAATGCCTCTCTTCTCTTCTCATCACATTATTTCAATCAATCAATCATGTGCCATGCCGGAAAGCGTGGGCGGTCATGATTCGCCATTTCACTCGATCACCAGAGTCGTGGATCAGCTCAGTGTTCCTGTCTCGTCCATGCCATGTGGCCAAGCCATCCAGGTATTTTCCTCTCGGTCTTCCTCTTGGTCTGTTCCCTTCGATCTTGCCAGCTGTCACTAAGTTCTCCAGTCCAACATTTAAAATTTAACTCTTCTTATAGCCCATGTCACATGGTGTTGAAAATCATGTCTGTCCACGGCCGCCTGTCACATGTACTGCCAATCATTTCTGATACTGATGTTCCTCTTTACCATGATGTTAAACCATCTAGCATCTTCTCTCTTGGTCTCCCTCGCCTCTCTTGAATTAGCTGAGATAGATTATGAATGGCTGGATAAGTCAGCCAGAATCCTTTGAGTTGAGTTGAGTCAAGAATGGACATCACAGCACTCGGGTCATTCTCATAAGCACTTTGTCCTCATCTTCAACAGCCAACGAAGAGTTCCAATACTAATTGTGCCCGTTGCAATCTGATTATATGTCCGTCATACTTTACCTCTGAGTGACGACGGTCAATCAGATCCTCTGACCACTCCGTGCTGCTGCATTCTCTCTAGCTAGACCATGATAGCCCATCTGTTCTTCTGCATTAATCACATGCTCCCAGAGGGCCTTCACCACATCTGCCTTATCATGCATCAAATCACTCCTTAATGAAGCGGCACCAGCCAATCTGTCTGTGTGTTAATTTCCAACCACATCAGAATGTCTTGGCGAAAAGGTCCAGCGACAACATGCCACCTCTGAATCGATGCATATCATTCTGCCCGAAGCATGTTAGTCTTCACCCTTCCAGCATGCTTTGTGAATCCGTTATCCCGGGAAGGTTAACCCAGTCAACAAATGCCCGCAGAAGTCAGATGTGTCTGCCTAACTGCGCAAGAACGCAGCACTGCTGTAAATAGGCACAATGCAATCACATCTGGAAAAAAAAAACTCCGGATGAACGCAGAAGAAGAAGAATCAGTTACAATAACAACACGTGTATACAGTTTGTTCCTCCAACCAGCGGAAAGGTGCAGTAACTGCCTCCACCTCCATTCTCACACTCAAGATTTTTACACGCCTTAAGCTGTTAGGAAAATACAGTGCTAGACCCATATTCTTACAATGATGTATGTGTATAGAGATTATACATAATCACATAACATGCTATTCCATATATTTTGTGTATTTTCATCTTTCATATGCTTATTTTTCATGCCACTAGATTTCACCATACACAGTATGATAATTATCGCACTGCTTTATCAGTTTAAGCTAACATTATTCATTTTACAATGTTTTTGTTTACCTATATGAATGCAACATGCACAATGATGAATGAAAGATGAGTGATTGGAAGGGCCGAATGTAAGACAGGCCTACGTGCTCAATTTGTGACCCTGTGAAAATAAAGTTTGTTTGTTCTTATAGTCCAACGGTTACTTGTTGGGAGGTGTGGTCAGTATCTTACCAGTCACCTTTTCTTCCCAAGACATTTCCTGGTAACCCACTTTGGTCAACGTGGAAACCCAGGTCAATTAAACAAAAAAACCAGCCCGACGTGGATTCAAACCCATGACCATGGGCTAAAAATATTTTTAAAAAACCATGGGGTCAGCTGGCGAACGTCTAGCCCCTATGCCACCGTAGCTTCCCCAATGCCTGAATGCATGTTTCATACACAGAAAGGCACAGGAATTACAGCAACAGTACACAGACTAACCGTCCAATAACATTCTCAGGTATTTGTCGAAGAACTCATTCTCCCGTTTTGAAATGATAGCGCACCCCTTGCAGTGTCGGACCGGATCGATGAAGCACATGCGAGGAAGTTCGATAAGGCTGCTGCAGCAATCACCACAGAAACACTTGCCACATCGTCGGCAATGATGCTGGCCACAGAGATTGTTAATATGCATTGAACAAGGGGGATTCAAATGGAAACCTTAAAAGTGTGAAATAAATTATAATAACCACGCCATTGTCTTGAAACTTGTCAATATTGTTTTTTAAGGATGTCAAGAGTGTTTAGCACATAACAGCATGGCGAAGATGAACATGTGACATCATAAGGACAGTTTAAAGATGGCAGCCCCACTTTTGACAATCACCAAAGAGGAGCAGGATTCTATTATCCCTTTTTTGAACAATAAAGAGGTGAAACCTATAGAGATTCATCGGCAAATGAAGGTCCAGTATGGCGATACATGCCTGTCAGTCCAACACGTGTATGAGTGGAGTAGGAAGTTTCAAAACTTTTTGGTCCGAAGAAGAGGTACAGCAGGTGGTGCATAAGTGGTTAAACATGCGACCAAGAGAATTGTTTTCTACAGGAGTCCAAACAATTTACTGGCGCTGGAGGACTTGCATTAAATGCAGTGATGACTACATCGAAAAATTATACATTTGTTCTATACTTTTTCAGAATATATTCACATAAACACACACACAAACATTAAAGGTTTTAAATCGAGGCCCTCTTGTAATATATATTGAAAGTGTACAATTTAATTCTCCGTGTACTGCATGCTTAGAAATAGCATCATCATCAGGTGTCAAGCCGAGCGGTACACATGTTCAAGTTCCTCTACAAATATATGTAAAAGAAAGGGGTCTTTTGAAGTCTTGAGGTGGGTTTGGTGCTAGACCCATATCTGTATATACCAATCGACATTTTTATTTCCAGGAACTTTCCTGGCAACCATTTTAGGATCTGTTGATCTAGGAGTACAGGACAATTTTGTAAAAATCTGCCTCGACAGAGGCTGAACAATGACCAACTGGCCAGGAGAGACATGTGCTAGCTACTGCGCTTAAATGATTACCATCTGTCTTCTGAGTTCGTGATAATTTTGACACTGTCTTCTGTAGCACTTTCCAAACACCTTCAGCCTTTTCTCCATCTGTTGACCTGTGTCTCTAATTCTTTGATCTTCCCAGCTGCCAACTGACTCCAGACCCTGTAGCCTCATAACAAGGCCAAAACTTACATATACAAGAGGGTTATAAACCAGCTGGAAGAGGTTAGCATGACTCAATGGATAACAGTGTTTGTTCTTAAACATCCCGTGTTGATGCTGAGGTAGCGGGTTCAACCCCTACACCAGTCAGTTATACTAAAATGTTGACTTCTCATCCCTGAACTGGGGACGTAAATTACAAGCACCTCTGTGGTCAGAGTGAGCTCACCTAATGGTGAGGAACACTGGTAATAGGGAGAGATAATCCACACGCAAAAAATCAATCCAATGCACTAGAAGTAGTATGGACTTTGTTAAAGCGTGCGATGGCAAAATAAGAATTAAATACAGAGTATCATGTCTAGATTCTGCTTCTTTTCTTCTGTATTGAAGACTCCTGGTGGAGTATAGGCCACAACCACACATATCAAGTCCCAGTTCTTGGTTTGTTGGGTATTGGCTCATTTATTTTCTATAGTGTGAAGTTGTCAATCTTACGCCATTGTATCTTGACTGGCACCTTGCCGTCTCGACAGATGATAGTTTGTAAAATGGGGTTATCTCTCCATAACACAAAGCCTGGGCTGAATTTAGAGACCATGTGTTGCCCATGCAGCATGATCCCTCTCTCAGCCTGTCTAGTGTACTCCAGAGGAAAGGTGACACCAATACGCCTGGAACAAGACAAGCTGCAGAAGCTGCCGGATCAGCAAAGCAATGCTCTAACTGTCCGCCTGTCGGAAATTTGATCCTAAACCAGTTACCAACCAAGGCTTAGGGCCTGGTCTGCCCTGCCATGACATTTAGTTTTCAGGTTGCATTTCCTCACACCAGGATAAGGCTTGTACCCTCCCAATTGCGCTCTTCTGCCCGCAGCCATTGGCACAATGTGGGGTGTTGGGTTTGGTAAGCACCGACCAACATTCAGCGCTAACAGAAGCAGGTAGTACCGCCTACTGACATATGGTAGCTCAGTCAAATCTGACTAAGACCTGACATTGTATCTAGATAATGAACAAACAACTACATGTTGTAACACAATGTTAAGTCAAGTGACATTTCATACCTTTCGTTTAAAAAAATCAAACTTGACACGGCACTCTCCATTCTGACAAGTAGTGCACTGAAAACACACATAATAAAAAGAACATTAATAAAATATACAAGGGCCTGCATGTGTTGATGACATAATTATTGTGTCCAAGACATATGTCTTTAGTACTGTGCAGTCCTTGTTGACTGTTTTGTCATGCAGCATTGTTTTGATTCCCTTACCAGCAGGGAGGTCAGTATGGCCGAATGGATAACAGCCCTCATTCTTAAACTGATGCTGAGGTAGGGGGTTTAAACCCAAGTGTGAATACAATCTGTAAGCATAGGATGTGAATGTTGTTGATGTTGTTTGTCCATCAAGAATTATGATGACCATTCATTTCATCCAGTGGGGTTGAAGGTATGGAGCCGTGGGTTCTAAGATGGCTGATAAGGCCTATTTTGGCTCGAAATGTTCTTTGACAATGTGGGCAAAGAATGCTTGACGTTTCTGGAGGAGGATTTCCTGCAGTGGTTTTTCTGTCCTGCCTTTTCTTCACAGCTCTTGCAGTCCTGGTTGCCTCACATATGACTGCACCCTTGCGTAATGATGCACGCCACGAATTTCGGTCTCTGGCTGCAGCCTCCCATGTGTCATGATGAATTCCAAAAGCATTCAGTGAGATTTTCAGAGTGTCTTTAAAGCGTTTCCTCTGGCCACCTTGGGAGCGTTTACCACAACGCAGTTCGCTGTAAAAAATTCGTTTAGGGAGCCTGTGATCTGGCATGCGAGTCAAGTGACCAGCCCAGCGAATCTGATTCTTCATCAGTAGAGTGTGGATACTGGGCATGGATGCTCTTTCTAGGACTTCAGTGTCTGGAATCTTGTCTTGCCATTTAATAGGATGTGAATACAATGTGTAAGCATAGGGTGTGAATTTCTGACCCCACTTATTTATCACAGGAATAAATCTGAAGTAGACAGGCCCAGAAGCAAAGTAATAATAATAATAATAATAATAATAATAATAATAAAACCTACACCCCTAACATAACTCAGCTGTGCCTGTCTAGTTCTAGACAGAGATCACTGCAATTTTTGATATATACATATTAATGAGAACTCGTATGCAGTCATTCACTGAATACCATGGAGCCATGGTAGTGTAGTGGCTCGACGCTCACATGCTGGCTTGGTGATTTGAATCCGCAATGTGGCAGATTTTTAAAAATGACCTGTAAAGCCAGGTGAACTCAACCTAAAAAACAGAGTGCCAAATGTTAATACAAATCTGGGTCTAGCACTATGTACCCCATTGCTCCTTAAAGTGTGTAAAAGGTTCCTGAACTTACTTTGACTTTTAATCTACCATACTAATCTCACCAAAGATCTACATATATTAGCGTATTCGTCGTCAAGCACTGATGCTGTGATGTATGGTTGCTAAGATTTTCGTTTAGAAACAAAATAGATAGTTTCAAAAAATGCTAAATTTTGATAATTTGGGCTCCCACTTTGACCAGGCCGCACCAAAATCAACTCAGTGAGCGGAATTTTGAGTCATTTAAATGTTTGTCAAAAGTCACTACACTCAAATTTGAATAACTCCACTTAGAATTGAGATGCACACATCATTGAGGTACCGTTAGATTTGGTTTTTCAAGGCCTATCTATCTGTGGTGATCTCATTAGTAAATAACCTGTTTTAAAATCATGACCAGAATACCTCATATGATATGAGGGTAAGTTAATAAGTAAGTCACAAATGGCTGTAAAAAAATAACTAACTATGATAACAATTTGAAACCAGTTTATTTTTATACATACATTGCCCCTTTATTTCCACCAACATCGATGCACTTATCCCATCGTTTTATCAGTCCTCCCAAACCGGCTGCATAGAACTGCATGCTCTGTTTTCTAAACCATGTTTTCACTTCACATTCAATTTCGGCTTCATTCGCAAAATGTCTCCCGCCAAGGTGGGTGTTCAGTGGACTTAGCCCTTAGCAATTTCGCGTAAGGCAGTGCATAATTCGGTAGAAAAAGTTATGAGGGCGAGTCAATAAGTAAACCACACAGTTCTGTGGGATGGCAGGTAAATGAAAATAGAGCACACAGATTTATACAGCCGGTTTGGGAAAACTGATAAAACGATGGGATAAGTGCATCAATGTTGGTGGAAATTATGTTGAGAAATAAAGGGGCAATGTGTGTATAAAAATAGACTGGTTTCAAGTTGTTATCATATTTAGTTATTTTTCTACAGCCATTTGTGACTTACTTATTGACTTTCCCTCGTATATTGTTGTGGCCAATGTTATAAAAGTGAACCTGACCTCGGCATGCTTGTTTTGGTTCCCATCTGGAACCACCCAGGCAACTTATTTAGCTTCCTCTGTTACTAAAAGTTTTAGTTGTTTTTTGTTGTTTGTTTTTAACTTTATTCTGAATTTCATTTGTAGACAAAATAAAGAATCAACATTTTCATTTTCCTATTTTTTTTGTGGGTTGCATATCCCTTTACAGGACGTTTCAGTCAACACCAGCATTGTTCAGCTGCTGTTGATGTACTAGGCAAGATTACGCTCAGTAGTTTGCCATTTCTTTCTGAGTGGCCGGCTCACATACCCCGTAAGTTACCAACGCGGCGAGAATCACTACCGATTCTTGTGCATGTTACGTTACTCATGAGAATATACCGGATTACGGAGAAATACGTTAACCCCTAGGCCAGGGAGATCGGCCTGTATGTGATAGAACCACTGAATTAGTGACACTTTGTTAAGTGAATACTGTGTTACATGGAAAGTCAGAATAGGCTGAGAATATTGCAGTAGAAGATGGTCACTTCATACATCAAGTGTTGTTTTGTGATATCAGTAGTAGAACTGGAGCGAGTATAGGACAACTACAAGGTTGATGAAGCCATTGTTAACTAGATAGGCTTCCGGTAGAACTGTAATGTCATCCAACAAATATTGGATGTAAAATATAAGCATCAGTGCACAGCTATGTATGGGTGCTACATATTTAGGCTTCTCGTGTGTGAGTGTGTGTGTGGGAGGGCAGAGAGAGAGAGAGAGAGAGAGAGAGAGAGAGAGAGAGAGAGAGAGAGAGAGAGAGAGAGAGAGAGAGAGAGAGAGAGAGAGAGAGAGAGAGAGAGAACATGTGTATTTATGAATATTTAGGAATATAACAATCCTGATGATTTGTTCATGATTTTAAATGGTCACAAATCCTTGGCAGGGTGACAGTGTCCGTCACTCATTCATGCTTTTAAATTGTAAGTTTTCGTGTCGGGTAATGCATGAGTGTGCAGAAACGAGCAAAGTGTACACATTTGATGGATGATGTCATTATGAATGTACAGGTCCTTGAATTCCAGGTACTTGCTGTATGTGTCTAAATCAGCAGCCAAATCTTTTAAATGAAGAGCCAAATCTTTTAAATGAAGAGCCAAATCTTTTGGTGTTTTAAAGTTAGCAGAGTTGATGTAGGTAAAATTGGGGAAATGTGTGTCATAATCAGCGCTGCCTCTCACAACAAGGATCATAAAGATATTATTGTCAAATATCTTAAAGAATTTCTTCATGACGTAGTCTGTGCATAGAGAGTTCTCGAAGGACAGGTGGAATTTATATTTGGCATTCCAGTCGTAACAGTTGCTGTTAGCCTTGAAACACGGGTGCCCACAGCGTCCAATTATGTCTATGTCAATGTACTTCTTCATCTCCTGGACGTACTGCCACCTCCTAGACTGTGCTCTACAGTAAGAGACGAGCCACACTGCTGTTCCCATCTTGTTATTGGTGATCTCATAGTATTAGTAGTTGGGCCTCTCTTCCATATTATTGTTTTCAAGCTTTGAGTTTGAGATCAGCATTCATGATCAAAAAGTGCTTCCCAATTATGTAATCCATGCGACCTCTGTCAAGTATATAATAAATAGTTAAAATAGTATATATATATGTTCATCATTACCTATGGGCCGGTCTCTCTGGCTGTGGGGTTACAACACTTTCTCTCTGTAATCCCGTTTATCACGCAGAGTCTCGCAGCGGAGCGAGAACTGAGGTGGTTCGACCCCCGCTCGTGACTTGCGGATACTGAGCCGGCCGCTCAGAAAGCAATGGCAAACTACTGAGCGTAATCTTGCCAAGAGATCAACAGACAGCTGAAAGATGCTGCTGTTGACAGCTAAGTCCTGTAAAAGGATACGCAAAACATTTTATTTTTTTTTATTACCTATGGATTTTTGAGAAATGTGGCTGATTCCGCACACTATTAATTTAATCGAGGCTGGGATGGACCCTATACATAACTTCTTTTCTGAGGTTGAAAGTAAAGGGGTAGAGGTAATGGAAAAAAGACCAAGGATTAGAGATGTTGAGAGAGAGAGAGAGAGAGAGAGAGAGAGAGAGAGAGAGAGAGAGAGAGAGAGGAGAGAGAAAAAGAGAGAGAGAGAGAGAGAGAGAGAGAGAGAGAGAGAGAGAGAGAGAGAGTAGAGAAAATGAGTGTGTGCATTTCATGCTGTACGGAAGTGTGGTTAACTATATACAAATACAACACACATCATAATCCGGCGTCCACGGTGGTTCTTCCATTGTGAACGGGCTGGCTATCCTCTCATCTACAGTAACCATTCTGTATCCACTTTTAGACTTTACCAATTTCTTCTCCAACTTCGCCATTTCTCAACAACCGGAAACTGCCCGCAGACGTAGAGCTAACTTTCCTCATTTCCAAACATTGAAGAGCCGGGGCCAAGGGGATTCCCCTCAAACTTGGAATCTCAGGACAAGTTCAAGTAGTGGTCCCAGATCGGGAGTTTGTAGATGAGAATTGGTACAGATAATGGTATCTGATTCAGCGTATCCTCTCTGCAGATGAGTCGTGTAGATTATATCTTGCTCAAACATGGTTCTTGAATTGAATAGCAAGGTTGTTTTATTGCCGTTGTGCGTAATTTTGAGCTTGGTGTTAACAACGCCATGTCACTGCCAAGGTAACCACCAACCGTCTGCTACATAAATACTTAAATAGTTAAAATTAAAATTGTGAAATATTTTTATAATTTAAAATAGTTTGTATTGGTGTACTAAACTATAGTTTAATACCGTTTATAGATATTTAATATTGAAGAAAGCACAGCATTGGGATTTATTGGAATATTGTTAGTAACTTAAAGTTATTAATTACTTAATACTTTGAGTACTTTGACTAACTTTTACTACAAGACGAATCCAACGGTATCTTAACGAAGAGTATGCGTTAATTTTAAGCGGAGTTATGAATTTTCTGGTGACGTAATTTAATACCAGGAAGTGCAATGATAAACTAACAGATAAGTCAGAATTTATCGCGGCCCTAAAATTGGAAGCTGAGAAATTCTGCCTTCTATTACCGTGGCTTGTTTATTTGTAAACGGACAACGTTGTGCCATTTATCATTGCGTCCGGGGCGGCGAGGCCTACCTTGACGTATGTTTTATTTTTCGATAGGATGTGCCGTGACCTAATTAACAATTTAAAATGGCCGCCAATTGTTTATTAGTTGCCTTCTATTACCGTGGCTTGTTTATTTTTAAACGGACAACGTTGTGCCATATATCATAGCGTCCGGGGCGGCAAGGCCTAACCTGACGTATTATTTATTTTTCGATAGGATGTGCCGTGACCTAATTAACAATTAATGATCCTCCCTCCCCAAAAAATAAAAATGTACTTACATTTCCTTGATCTGTTCACTATACACTGCATTAGCCTTCACTCTTGGACCACCTTCAAAAAATAAGTGAAATTCATGTTAGTAACTCAGCCTGGGATTCAGAGATGAGTAGCACAAATCTGTTTTTAAATTTTTATTTTCTCTTCATTGCTGTCATTTCTTCACCTTTTTATTCTTCTCATTCCATTTTTATGCCTTAATGTAGTCACTGGAGGATCTTCTCCGTGATTATATGTTGTGTTTTGTGTAGGTATTTCTTTGCTGATGAAGATAGTCAAAACATGCTGAGTTTTTCGTGATTCTTTTCTATAAGCTTCATTACTCTGTGTAATTTTATATTTTTTATATTTTCACATACTGGAGGGCAAGCAAGCAAGAGGTAGACAACGATACAAGTGGGATGGTAACATCAAGAGATGGACGAACATCAGCTTGACAGAATGTACAGACATGGTGAGAGACAGACAGTGACGGAGATCCATTGCAGCCAACCTTCATTGTGGAGACGGCACCTGATTGATTGATCGCAGTTCCACTAATTTTATTCATATTTTAACAAATATATAGAAACTCACCGCAGGAAGGTGTGCACCTGAATTGTTTTATCAAAGTGATACATGCCACAATGTTTACACGCCAAGCTGATTGTGATATGCCTGATTGTAGCAGTGTATTTAATGGTGGTGTGTAGGTTGATTCTGGGTGCTGTGTTGGTGATGTATGTCCAGGCTGTGGCACAGTAGGTGTGACAGGCAGAGTCTTGAATGTCACAGGAAATGGTTCAAGAAAGAGTGTCACAAGTGATGGCCATTCTTTAGTTAAATGCTGTTTATGTTTCAGAACTAATTTGTTAAATATATGTACATTATTAGTAAGAGTTTTTTTCTTTTTTCTTGCATATCCTTTACAGGACATCGCTGTCAACACCAGCATCTTTCAGCTGTATGTCGATCTCTTGGCAAGATTACGCTCAGTAGTTTGCCATTGCTTTCTGAGCGGCCGGCTCACAAATCCCGTAAGTGACCGATGCGATTCGAACCACTGCTGATTCTCACCGTCATCACGTTACCGACGAGAGTATATGAGATTACGGAGAAAAGTCATAACCTCTAAGCCACGAAGCCGGCATTAGTAAGAGTACCTTCCTGTAATAGCTTGCCTGGTTTGTTGGCATGAACGAGACTCCTAACTTCTCTCAGCACATCAGGTACAGCACGACCATCTACTATCAATAGCTTAGCAATGAAGCCTTTGAATAGGGTATCCAGCTTGAAACACTGACAAGTGTTCTGTGAGATGCATAGTAGTCCTCTTTGCCATCTGCCATCTTCAGTATTTTAATTCTAAAGGAAAAAAGTGTATCTTCTTCTTCTGCGTTCATGCGGATTTTTTTTTCTTTCGGACATGACTGCATTGTGCCTGTTTACAGCAGAGCTGTGTTCTTGCGCCTTTGGCCGACACATCCGACTTCTGCGGGCATTTGTTGACCGGGTTAACCTTCCCGGGGGAAAAAAAGTGTATAATGTATTAAATTCATGAATATGTATGTTACTGAAATTGATTTAATATATATGTGCAACATGTAACATCATCTAGTTATTCTAAATGTTCAGGAAATGTGGCCGTGATTGTCAAAGGTAAAAGTAAAATTGATTCTGATTCTATCATCTATTGTGGGGTTAGATAAAAATGTCTCCAACAGACTATCATAATGTAAATAAAACAGAAAAATGAAAGATGCAAAAATAAAAGTTACAATTTACATTAACATTGGTTGTGAATTTAAACCCCCCAAAAAAATTACAAGAAAAAAAAAAAAACTCTCACAGTATTTTATTTAAATCGGATTATTTATTTATGTACTGCTCTGCCTGAAAAAAAAAAAGTATTCAAGTAATCCTTACATGTTGGTATAGACATGTCTGAAAACTGACTTTTAAAATAATGATCAGACATGTCAAATGGTGAAGAGAAGACTTTACAAACGGTACAGAACACTAGTCACTACTAACTATGAATTAAACTTCTAATAATTCTAATCTCTTCTGTTTAATTTTAGTAATTAAACTGACGGTTCGAATTATAAAATAAACAAAGGATCACCTATAATAGTATAATAGTATTACTATACTATAGCGTGGGTGTCGCCGTAGATAGAATTTTGCGAAGTGGATGCGCTATTCAGAGTCTATTCATTCTCAATATGACTGGCTATGCTGCTTTACTAAAAAATTTTTTTCCTAACTAAGGACGAATAGGGGGATGTTGCAACTCTGCACATTTATGTAAAATTGAACGGGGAACTCAAAAATGCAATAAAAAGTTAACCTTTCTTTACTCTACAAGGAGTTATAAGACAAATTACCTTACTAATCGTGAAAGGAACCAAATAAAATCCAGAGAAATCGTTTTTTCGGCTTAATAAGTTCCCGCTTAGCAGAAGGACCAATGCTGAATATATGAGAATAACTTCCCCTTTCATCGTACCACACTGCTATCGTTTAATTAATTTTTAGCCGGACATGGTCCAACTGGAAGTGATCGTTCGACGACGCGACAAAAAGTTCTCGAAATTAAGAAAACGAAACCGGAAGCAGCCGGGAAAGTTCGATAATTCTGACATTGCTACTTTTAGTGGTACTTAACTTTGACTATTTATTTTCTTGTGTGGACTTCTGAACAGATTTTGCTTTCATTTTAACTTGATTCAGTTTTAACACTTGGTTTAACAGCAGAAGGTTACAGTTTGAGTCTTTTCCATTGGAGTTTTTTTCTGAAAAATTGGTGACCGAGAACAGTTCTTGTTTTCAATTATTGAAATAACCTAACATACAGGTCAACTCAGCCTAAAATGGGCAGTTCTAGGAAATGTCTTGGGTGGTGAAGCCGGTTGGCTGACCACATGAACCCTGGAGAGCTGATTAGTATGTAAAAGGATGGGTCTAGCACCATTTGCCCTATATACCTTAAAGGTGTTTAAAACGGCCTTTTACTTACTGTACTTATTGTTTTTCATTACATTGTAACTTTATTGTGTCTTAAATACTAAACACTGTTTTATGAGTAATAATGTCATCAGTTTTGTGTTGCGAATTGATTTCATAACTAATTAATCTGCTTGTTGCCAGAGTGGACGTGGCTGGCAGGCGATAAAATAACTGACAAGTTGTCCACTCATGACTATCCCGGTGGACGGAGCGGCTCAAATGTTTGGAGTTTTAATGGAACTGTGTGGATGTTTGGAGGCAATAGCTTCACTGATGTTGGTTCAGGTAACAATGTTGTAAATGTAGGTTGACTTAAATTAACAAGGCTCATTGGCCTTCTTCTTATTCTCCTCCTCCTCTTTCCTCTTTTTCTTCTCTTTGTCCTCTTCCTCTTCTTCTACTTTAATCCCGATTGAAGCATTGGTCTTCAACCAGCTTCTATCTTTTGCCATCTCTCAGTTCCCGCTATAGCAAAAATAAAGGACCTTGTTACGTTACATTAGGCATGTAGTACTAGGCTCATATGGGAGTCTCTGTGGCGAAGTGGTCAAGCTGTTTGACTCGGGCTCCGAAGGTTGTGGGTTCTTCTTTTTCTTCTTCTTCTTCTTCTTCTTCTTCTTCTTCTTCTTCTTCTTCTTCTTCTTCTTCTTCTTCTTCTTCTTCTTCTTCTTCTTCTTCTATTTCTTCTTCTTCTACTTCTTCTTCTTCTTCTGCTTCTGTGTTCATCCAGAGTTTTTTTTTCCGAACGTGATTGTGTTGTACCTGTTTACAGCAGAACTTGTTCTTGCACCGTTAGGCCGACACATCTGACTTCTGCAGGCATTTGTTGACTGGGTTAACCTTCCCAGGGGGCTGTGGGTTAGATTCTGGGCCGCATATTTCGGTTCACGAGTGACATTTTTTGGAGACTCCTGTGGGTCGTCGCTAGAGCTACGGATTTCGTGCTTTATGCGACGCTTTCCGTGCTGCAGAAAGAGACCGAGCCATATGGGATAAAACCCGGTGCAAAGAAGTCAACCCTGTTAACTTTTAAGTAACTTTTCTTAAGGCTCATATGTTTATAGATCAGTTGGCATTCGGTTTGTGATGTGGTTCTGGGGAATTTAGATTATTTTAAGATCGCGTTAATACAAGAACCGATTACTTGATACTGTTTTTCCCTTCATACTGTATGGTTCTGTACGTCTCACCCTTCTAAAATTCAATTTATAAAGTAAGTAGACCCACAAATCATATTTTATGTGGACATCTAGATTTGTTTTAGTATGTGCTATTAAATGTAGCTTCCATTATTACGTATACTGTGAAGGGGCGGGGGCGGGAATCTTAGGTAGGAAATACGAAAGGGGGGAATGACGTTCTGAAAATATGGTGAGGGGCATGGGCCAAATTTTTATGTAGGAAATATGAAAAGGGGGGGGGGGGGGGGGAATGACGTTCTGAAAATATGGTGAAGGGGGTAGGGGGAACGGGCCAAAAAAGGTTGAAAACCACTGTCTTAAAGGCATAAGGAGACTTCACATAGTGTCTTAAAAGCATTAGAAGAATGAGAAGAAAAATACAGTTTTCACAAAAAAAGTAAAAATTCGCTATGCTAATGCCACTTTCATGTAAAATTAATTCTATGAAAGTTACTTTTATATGGATATGGTGTGAAATAACTTCACATATATATTTATACGACCTTATGAGGTGAGGTAACCATCTAATCTCCGTACCATTGTTCCTTCCCCAGTTGTCAACTGAGTGCAATTTTAAAACTAACAGAAATACTTGTTTCTCCCTGGAAATGAGGCCTTTTGAGATGGGGAAAAAAAAATGAATGTGATGGTTTGGTTGGTTGGTCGATTATTGAGAATCCTCCAGAAGATGAGTTTCAAATCTTAAATCCTTCCTCCGAAGTCGAAGAGTGTCTGCCTATACAGCGAGGAACCACCAGTCTGCACACCAACAAGCCAGACATGGGACAACGGATACTCACGCAAACCTCAGTCCGGTATGACATCACACTGATGTTGGAACAGGACTTCGCACTGGAGTTCACAGCCAGCGAACACAAGCAAGCAAGCAAATCTTAAATCCTATGAATTGGTGTCCATATTGTCTGAGCCTTGAAATAGGCTTGCATCTATCGGAGCAATGTTGTGCTTTCCTCCCAGCCCAGTATTGAAATAGCATCTCCACAGAGCCTGTGGTGCTGAAATCTTGTTCCCTTCTCCAAGCTAAGAAACTAGTGAGGTCTACAAGACCAGCACTGGAACTTGACACAGGCATAGTAGTAGGCTGTAATCAGGTCATGATGCAGCACATCACTTACGGACTAGCTGGTATTAGGCCGAGGTTGGTCATGTGTCTGCCACAGGTTTTAGGTATTTCTTCTTCTTCTGTGTTCATCCTGAGAGTTTTTTAAAATGTGATTGCGTTGTGCCTATTTATAGCAGAGCTGCGTTCTTGCGCCGTTAGGCCGACACATCCGACTTCTGCGGGCATTTGTTCACCGGGTTAACCTTCCTGGGTTTTAGGTATTTTATTGTGAGCAGACTCCAACCCAATCCCTGGGGAATTTTGAAGGTTTAAAGTTATAATTTGAATTGTAATAGAGTAGTGGGTGATCAATCAAGATACTAGAATACTGGCCCCACCATCATGGGATGTGGTTTATAATCCTCAGTTAGCTGTGGGATGTTTTACCAATGGTGAAATCAAATTTCCATCTTGTATGCTGCATGGCCACTGCCCAGAAAAGCAGCCTTTATCTCTCAAGCCTTAAGAAGGGTAGAGTGGCCAAGAGATTACGGTGTCTGCCTCAGATCAGAAGGTACTGGGTTCAATCTCACCATAGGGCTGGGCATTTTTCAAAGAGCCATTGGTATCTAATGATATCGCACGCCCCTCTGATGTCTAGGGCAGTGAGATTAGTTACCTAGCCTTCGCACATAAGGGTGAAAAACAGGAGGTCCCATGTGCAGTTGTAATGGCAGTTGTAAATCACCAAGAGTAGGCCATGAGGCTGCTACCATGGCAAATTGTTATGAAAAACCTACTCATGGGTAGATATAGCTAGTTGCCTTGGAAGCACACCTTACACACAGGCCTGCGGGGTGCATAGCTTGGTGTGACATGCTTCCCTCGAAAAAGGATTGGACAAGAAGAGGAAGAACTCCAAGAAACCCCTTGCAGATGACATCAGCAGTGGTGTAATTTTTTTTCTTTGTTTGCATATCCTATTTACAGGATTCACTGTCAACATTAGCATTTTACTGCTGTTGTTGATTTCTTGGCAAGATTACGCTCGGTAGTTTGCCATTGCTTTCTGAGCGACAGGCTCACATACCCCCTTAAGTAACTGTCAAGGTCTTATTTACATTAATTCAGGCTCGCTTTCCAAAACAGGGGCAAAACAATTACACTCACTCAATGACCACGCTTTCACACATGGCAACGTAAAGTAAACCCTTTTATTTACATCAACTATTTACAGGAGTAAATTACATGGAAGTTGCGCTCGTAACAAATCGCATACATCATCATAGCGGAATATACATGCATCATACATCATATAATAGAATAGCACAAAAATAGCTCTTTCACTGTCTCAACTCAAGCACATCTCAATCTACAATCAGTCAGGCCATCACTCACTACAGTCATCTCATGAAACACTATCACAGCCCTATCCGCCCATCCGTCTCGAAGTCCTTAACCCGTCTGCCCAACACGAGTACGCGTGGTCAGTCCCTTGCTTCTCACAGTTCATGAGACCCGTGCGGTGTAGTGTGGTACGATGGCCCCGAGCTTTGCCTGTGTGGCGGTTGACTTGCACTCGGAGACACCAGACTGTCTGTCCTGTTCTGCTGTCGTGAACTGTCTTCTATTAATTCCTGTCATACAGAGTATTGGGTTCCTGACAGTAACCAACATGCCGCGATCCGCTACCGAATCATGCGCAGCTGTGTTTCCCTATGTGGATATATGGGATTATGGAGAAAGTCATTAACTCTTTTTCCAGGGAGACCGGCAGTGGTGTAATACACAGTAATATTAGCTGAGATGGAGGTCGACATGGCAGAATGGATAAGAACACCTGTTCTTAAACATCCAGTGTGCTGGTGCTGAAATAGGTTCAAGCCCTACACCGGTCAGTAGGACTAAAATGTTGATTTCTTGTCTTTGGCTTGGGAATGTAAATTACAAGTACCTCTGAATTCGGAGTGGGTTAGCCTGATGGTGGGGACACTGGTAATAGGGAAAGCTAATCTACATGCAAAAATCAGTCCAGTGCATTAGAAGTACTAGCATGTGTGTGGACTGGGCTTGAGTTCAAAGCAAACAAATGCCAAAAAAAATGTGTTGAGATAGTTTTAAAATCTGACGTTTTGTTTCAACAGGAAAATCTCATCTGCTGAATGATGTTTGGAGTTTCAACATTGGTACTAAACAGTTTAAACTCCGGCATCCTGGCACTTGGTCTTTGAGGTCAGATGTCTTGGCGACAACAAGTGTACCAGATGGGCGGCAGCATGCAGCAATGTGTGGCCAGTTTGACCAGTTGTTTGTGTTTGGGGGTTCTGGTGAAGGTGGCGCTTCACTGGGAGATCTGTGGATATACAATACCAGCACTGAGGCGTGGCTGGGGCCTGCTGGTACTGATTCTGCAGGACCTGCTGCCCGCAGTCACTCTTCTGTGTGGTGCTATGGGTCATCCATGTATTTGTTTGGAGGCAGAAGTGACAGCAGACAGGCTTTTTCTGACATGTGGAGGTTGAATTTATCTACTTTGATATGGGAACAGTTGTACGATGATGACAATTCAAGGAAGGTGAGCTGTTTATCATATCCAGCAGGAAGGAATCGGGCAGCCACATGGGTTAGCAGAGACACCTTGTATATGTTTGGCGGAAGTACAGATTCTGAATTTTCATATGCTTTACAACACACTGCGGGTTTGACCTCTGATCTGTGGAAGTATCACCCAAAGAACAATTCGTGGCAGTTTGTTATTGATGTTACCCGGCCTAATCAGAATTCCGGTGAGGATACTGACGAGGATGCATCACAGTGTTCATATGCTCCAGGTGTTCGTGTTGATGCAGCATCCTGGACAGACTTTAGTGGTGGTCTGTGGTTGTTTGGTGGCTCAGGAGTTCATCTCTCAGATTCTATGCACAACACAAGCAAACTGTTGTCTGATGTGTGGAGATTTAGCCCTGAGGATCATTGCTGGGAGTTCATTGGTGGCAGTGAGTCTCCAGAGGCGGCTGGAAGTTATGGGGAACTTGGGAAGGCAGTTGAAGGACACTTCCCTGGTGCCAGGACAGAGATGATGGCATGGGAAGGTGGAGGTAACCGCATATACATATTTGGAGGCTTGGGGCATGATGAGCAGCACTTTGGTGGGTACATGAATGACTTGTGGAGTGCTGACATCTCTTATGCAATCTCAAGGGAGTACATGGTAATTGTTTCTGTTATTCTTAATCAGATCTTTCAACACAAATAGTCATTTTTGCCTTACTGAATTCTTTGAATCCCAGACAATGTATGATGTGTGATTGGCTTGTTCTGTTGAATCTCAACCATTGCATAATGTATTCTCATATATTTTACATTTGGTTAAGAGCATACAAGAATCACTAATGTATAGCTCATGGAGAGAACTAAATCAATTACAGTGAATCAAGAGGTGGGGAAAGGATGCTGTTGCTGCATAGGACACACATTGAGAAAGTTAAAGTTAGTTGCATATCCTTTTTCAGGACGTCACAGTCAACCCCAGCATTTTTATGCCATTTGTGATATCTTGGCAAGTTTATGTTCAGTAGTTTGCCATTGCTTTCTGAAGAGCAGCACCCATACCATTTCGAAAAAAAAACCACCGCAAGACAGTCTGCTGCAAAATCGCCTGCAGCTGTGTTTCGATTGCAGTATGTGGAATTATGAACTGCGTCTGTAACCCCTTTGTCACAGAGCCGGTACATTGAGAAAACCTGAGGTTGACACTCCTTTGTCTGGAACCCAAATGGAGAAGAGAATGAAAGATATAGATGAACAATATGAGGAGAACATGGTCAGAGTTGCAGGAGATAGCAAAGGACATCACGGCTGGGCATGAGTTACTGTGTCTCTGCCCCACTTAGGGAACACAGGGCAGCAGAAGAAGAGAAGAGTACATATCTTTCTTTAGATGACTTGTTCATGTTTGACTGAATTTGACAGCTTAAGTTTTCTATAGGGTGGGGTGGTCAGTCCCACGCCAACCCTCCTTAGATGCCTCTTATGACATGAGATGGTAGATTACAGTGTTACTTTCTTTTTACTTCCCTTAAGGACCTGCCGTTATAGAAAAGGTTACTAATAACTTACAAACATTCATTAACCAATACAGACAGTTGTCAATTAAAGGAGGCGAGTTAGATGGTATGGCAGCTATCTCTATTAAAAAAATGTGTTGCATTTTCTTTACAGGATGTCACAGTCAACCACAGCATGTTTTGACTGTGATTTCTTGGCAAGTTTACGTTCAGTAGTTTCTCATTACTTTCTGAACGACCGGCACCCATACCATTTTATAATAAACCAACGCAAGGCAGTCTGCTGCCAAATCGCCCGCAGCATTGTTTCAAACGCGGTATTCAGGATTACAAATTGCGTAACCCCTTTGCCACAGAGCAAATATGAAAAGGATAACAAAAATACCTTATGAATATGGAAAATGAGAAGCATGATACACATTTCTTAATCTCGTCGATAGTATCAACAGCACTGGTATCTCAGCATCGTGACGACTGGAAAGGTCAGTGGTAGTAGAGGCAGGGCAGACAGAGAAATAATACAGGATGGACTGGGATGGGGGAATGGAAGAATATCATTGATAGAATTGACCCAGAACCCCAAGGCTTCAGTTCTATGGCGATGGATGAACACCTACGCCAGTTGGCAGGACACAAGGTGATGATAGTGTCTCTGCATGTTTTCATGAACACATGTTTCACAAACATTTCTAGTTTACAGATTTTACTAAGCTGACAACCTGAAACAACTAGTACAAGTTTTTACAATTGAATACTTTTTTTCCTTATAATTTATTATCTCTGTTTAAAAAACAAAACTATTATTTCTTACAGATAACTCCAGCAATTTTTTTCTCTTTCTTTGGAGTGGCCTTCTCATTGCTGGTGGTCATATTGGTGCTGAGTTTATACTCCAAACAAAAGAAGGTGACACAAGGTAGCAGACTTGAGTTCCGACTCAGCCCTGAGTACTACAGCCTGGAAAGTGATGTTACTTAATGAACATTTACATATGATCCATATTCTTCTTTATTTGCTTTAATTATTCAGGTTTTTACTGGTTGTGAGATGTTATCCAACATTATGTTAAAGATCTTGAAAGTAACAAACAGTTTCTCCTGGATTACAGGAATAATGGTCCAGAATTTTAAAAGACCAACATTCCTTGACGTTGACATAGTCAGTAATTCGTCTCCACAGACTTGTGATACTGCTGATATTTCTTTACAACTATTTTTGATACTGATTTATTTTCTAAATTTGTTTATTCCAGAAGTGTTTAAGTAAGTTGTAAGTAAATGATGTATTTCTCGTTCTTGACTTGGGGACGTAAATCATGAGTACCCCTGAAGTCGGAGTGGGTAAGGGACACTGTTAATAGAGAAACCTAATCCACATGCAAAATTCAGTCCAGCACTACCAATCTCAAACTTGAATTTTATTCAAATCACACTTTCGCAAAATCAACACCTGCGAGATGAGATGCCTGAGGAGAGCTGCCAACTTAACAATCCGAGATCGAGTAAGAAATGCTGTTATCAGACAGACAGTGGGATCAACACCTTGTGCCACATTTATTGAAAGACAGAAGATCAAGTGGTTTGGCCATGTCGTTAGAATGCAACACCATCAACTACCATCACTGGCATTACATCAAAGATCATCTGCGACGAGACGAAGAGGACGTCCAAGAAGAAAATGGATTGACGACATCAAAGACATTGTACAATCACACGGAATGACACTATCCAGTGCCGCTCACCGGGCGCTGGAGCGCAAATTATTCCTCCCCACAACGCTTGGCGGCAGAAGTGGAAGATGATGATGATGATGTGGAAGATGATGATGATGACTACTAGAAGTAGTGTGTATGGAGTACGCTTGAGTTCAGTATAAGCGAGTGCAAAAAAAAAGATATATTTTCATGTCATGAGGCAATTTTGGTATATGGTGTTAGCCTTATATGTTTAGATTATTCAGCATCTCATATATGTGGTCAGAAACAGGTCAGGCACATTTAATTTCCAGCTAATTTCCTGGAGCCCATATTTGGTTGACCTGGAAGACCAGGTGAATTTTAAAACCTCTGACTGATTGGAATTAAAACAGGTGACCACCAGGCCAGTAGACAAGGATGCTAGCCACCACACCACCAAAGCTTCCAAAAAGGTGTTGGGCAGGACACAGTTTGATATAACTTGTACTCTTAATTCTTTCATTTCAAACAGGTAACAGCTGACATCAGAAGGGAGGCAATAATGACAGCATGTCACAAGAGTATTTATTAAACAAGAGCCTCACACACACACACATACATATATATATATATCAAGAACTAAAACAACTGAATATATTGTGGCATGGGACGGATAGAACTACAAGAATTAGATTATTAAGAGTATGCATCTTTCCCATTGCAACTGTGAGACCTTACTAAACAAGCTGAACAGCACATAAATGCCTTTCAACATAACTGTTATAGACGGTTCTAAGAATATCTTGGATACAGACAAGAACAAATGTATCCATACTACAAGAGCTGAATATTGAACAAGGTTGGCGACTAAAGACGATAAAACAAAGAAAATGGAAATATGAACATGAAGAATAGTCTGTCACACATGGCCCTTTGACTAGTACATATGAACAATAGTCAGTCACACATGGCTCTTTGATTGGTACATGTGAGTAATAGCTAGTCACACATGGCTCTTTGACTAGTACACATGGCTCTCTGACCAGTACACATGAAGAATAGCCAGTCACACATGGCTCTTTGACTAGTACACATGAAGTATAGTCTGTCACACATGGCTCTTTGATTGGTACATATGAGTAATTGCCTGTCACACATGGCTCTTTGATTGGTACATATGAGTAATTGCCTGTCACACATGGCTCTTTGATTGGTACATATGAGTAATTGCCTGTCACACATGGCTCTTTGATTGGTACATATGAGTAATTGCCTGTCACACATGGCTCTTTGATTGGTACATATGAGTAATTGCCTGTCACACATGGCTCTTTGATTGGTACATATGAGTAATGCCTGTCACACATGGCTCTTTGATTGGTACATATGAGTAATTGCCTGTCACACATGGCTCTTTGACCAGTACACATGAAGAATAGTCTATCACATTCTGTACATTGCTTGGGACAGAATGAGTTCAATGACAGAAGGCAAGTAGTTAGGGCAGATATTTCCTAGTGTTACTGCAGTGGCTAGCATGCACGCCGGCCGGCCCAGTGGTCATATGTTCAAATCTCCTTCAGGGCCGGGAGTTTGTTTGCATATTCATCCGGGCCATCAGGTCCACTCAGCCTAAAATGGGCACCAGGAAACATTCTGGAAAAGAAAGATGGCTGGTCAGATAATCACCACATCAGTCATCAAGTGCTACCCATTGCTTACTGGAACGTCAATTATTCCTCCCCACAACACTTGACACAAAAGTGCAAGATGATAATGATGACGACTCATCAAGTGTTGAATAATTTGAAGACATGCACCTTATAGCACCTTTTACCCAATGTGCCTCATGGTGCTGGACAGAGATCTTTACTTGATTTCTAAGTGTGCATGGTGGAAAACTAGTATTTATAGTTGAACATTATATCATTATTGTTGTGTCATATTATCCTGATTTTGATGTTATTTTGTCAGTATTGTTTTATTTAGGAATATCAATTGGGGAAACCTTTGAGGCCACTAAGACAGTTCATAAATAAATACACATGTATTGTTTGGCACTCACAGAAGTAGAAGAAGGAAGTAGAGACTAGAGGACGCACTAGACAATATAAAAATTGATAGCTATAGTAGCTTTAAATATTGATGTTGTCTAGTGCTTCCTCTAGTCTCTATTTCCTTATTCTACTTCTATGAAAGCCAAAAAATACATGTGTGGTTATTTTCTATAGCCTATACTATCAGATAAATCCGTAATCAAATCATAGCAGTAAGGGTACCATGATGAAAGTGTCAGCACTCAACACAGGCTAGACATGATAGTATTTCCAGAAGCCTCCATGAGGCAGTGCATGTCTTCTTTGCAAGTATACTTGTTGAGGGCTTCCTGATATTTATTTAGCACTTAGATGCACGCCAAATGAACGTCAGTGATGACCAAAATTATAAGATCATTAGAACAGGGTCACAGTTTTAGGTAATAGTTGTGTGAGATTGGCCAAGGTAAGAGAAGTCAGTTGAAAAGCTTCGACACTTTTGAGTTGCCTGGGGTGGGGGGGGGGGGGGTGGGGAAGCTATATTCAAATTGCTTTATGCAGGCTGAAGGATGACATCCTTATGTGGGGGAAGCTATATTCAAATTGCTTTATGCAGGCTGAAGGACGACACTCTTATGTGGGGGAAGCTATATTAATATTGCTTTATGCAGGCTGAAGGACGACACTCTTATGTGGTCATGCTCTGAATGTGGAATAATAGTTCTACATGCTTTGGGTAAATTCCCAGTATTAAAGACTGAGATGCTTATGATCTCTGATGATGTAAAAATGTTTACCTAACACGAACCTAGAGAACTTTCCCACAGACTATATGAGAGCAAGGGACTCTTGCTCCAGCATACTGTAGCGAGTGTCAGGAGACATCATTTATCCAACAATTGAGTTGAGTTGAATCAAGAGCTGACATCACAGCATTCGGAACATTCCCATACGAGCTCCGTCCTTATCTGCAACATATAATTAGTACTTATATGGAAACTTATCCAACAGTATGATATATATTTTGTTGTGGGTATATTTTGTAACTACTAAAAGCTAGCTTACATAGTATCCTATCTGAACTGCTATTTTTAATATCCATCTGCTGAGTGAATTTTTGATGGGGGGCAAAAAAAAATAAGAGCAAGATGAAGGCAAAGAGAAAACACCTGGACAGCTTCGCCACATGGCGTAATCAGAGCAAGAACACCAACATGATCCAAGACCAACCATGCCTATTGTCATGGCACACGATGATGATGAATGTTAGTGATATTTGCTCATTGACCGTTCTTGCTTTATTGTTAATGTGTAGTTCTCCCATTAACAGCATCGTGTGATGGGACAGTTATTCCTCGAGTAATATTTGTTCTGTAGTGTTGGTGATATAAGTCCAGAGATCTTGCTTATTTCATTGTAAGTGTTATAGCTGGCTTGACGTTTGTTGAAAGTGTGCTCCATGCTTAAACAAAGACCGGTGCAGTGGCTTAGTGGATAGTGAAACACAGTTCACCATTCCTTGACATACATAGCTGAGTGTTTGAAATAGCTGTGGATGATTTGGAAGCACATTTTAATGGTATGAGGTGTTAGCCATTTAGAAACCAATGACAAACTACTGAACGTAAAATGCCTAGTAAAATCACCAACAGCCAATAAATGCTGAGGTTGACTACAACGTCCTGTAAAGGACTGCGTGTAACTCACCTTTACAAAGTCCCTGATTTGTCTTAGTTGTTGATTTTCAGTATTAATCTTTGTTTCTTTTTAATTTCCGACTATTGTCATGATTTCAGGGGTTTTCACCATTAATTTTTGTGTTATTAGCCTCAAATGGTCTATATGCCAGGTTGTATTGTCAGTACTTATAAATGGTCTTTCCATACATTAACTAAAACCTTTAATGATGTTTGCTTGCATTAGCTAAACCTTTAATGATGTTTAAATACATCAATTCAATCTTAATGTTGTATCCAAACACTGATTCAGCCTTAATGATATTTTTATACATTAATTGATGTTTCCACATACTATTTCAGTCATAATGATGTTTCCTTAAATTAACTAACACCTTTAATGTTTTCATACATTAACTAAAACTTTTAATGATGTTTCCATGCACTAATTCAATCTGAATGTTGTACCCAAACACTGATTCAGCCTTTATGATGTTTTCAAACATGAATTTAATTGATGTTTCCATACACTATTTTAGTCATAATGATGTTTCCATATGCTAACTCAAATATGTTTCCAAACACTAACTTAATTTAGATGGTGTTTCCATACTTTAAATTAACTAGAATGGTACTAAATAAATGCTGGAGGGCAGCATGGCCAAATGGATTAGAACGCATTTTCTTAAACATCCGTTGTACTGATGCCGAGGTAATGGGTTCAACGCCTAAATCAGAACACTAAAATGTTGATTTCTTGTTCTTGACTTGGGAGCATAAATTACAAGTATCCCTGAAGTCTGAGTGGGTTCACCTGATGGCAAGAGACACTGGTAACAGGGAAAGCAAAACCAAGCGCAAAATTCAGCCCTGTATTACTATAACTATAAGTTGTGTGTATGGTCGATGTTTGAATTCAAAGCTAGTGAATGCAACAAAACAAAACAAAAAAATAAATGCTGAATTCAGTTGAAATGGTGTCTACATACACAATCTGAGCTTTAATTTGTCCATCTAGATTTGTTGTGTGTTTTCCCTCGTCATTTGGTTCACTGAGAAAAAAGTAAATGCTGAACTCAGTTGAAATGGTGTCTACATACACAATTTGAGCTTTAATTTGTCCATCTATATTTGTTGCGTGTTTTCCATCGTCACCTGGTTCACTGGGATTTGTTTAGTAGTTCTACCATGAGCGCCACATTTGTGATTCTGTCATACCATTTAAGTCCTTCTGTGCAGGCATAAATTAATAAATGTTTGTAGTCTGCTACTTTATTCGTTCTCCTTGTTTACAGATCCATGCAGTAGTACTCTGATTTGATATTAGAGTTAATATTTTAAGTTTGGTTCTAGATTTCTTTTGACGTCCACACATTTCCTAGTGCAGTGGAAGCTCTTCTTGCCGCTGTATCCTTATTTTAATATCTATTTCATTTGCTTTAATTGTTTTTACTTAGCTTTCTAAATAGGTGTATGCTTTTCACTCTTGAAGTGGGGTTTCACTAAAGGAGATCGGGCTAACATTCGCTTGGTTTATTCTAATTATCTTTGTCTTCTCCCTATGCATGTTTAGACCTCATTGTTGTGACCTCTACCTCTTGCAACCGCCTCTCACATCCCCATAATGAAGTGTGGTTATATTTATCTTGCCGCGCTGTGACGAAGGGTCACGAATGCAATTCGCAATCCCGCATACTGCATTCAAGAAACAGCTGCAGGCGATTTGGAAACAGACCACCTTGGGTTGGTTTCCATACAATAACATTAATGTCAGTCGTTAAGAAAGCAATGGGAAACTACTGAACCTAAACTTGCCAAGAAATCACACACACAAATGCTGGGGTTGACTGCTACCTCATGCAAAGGATATTCAATCAACTTACTTTATCTTATGTTCATTTTCATGTGTGAGACAGAAGTGCATGTCATCAGCGAGGTCAAGGTCATCAAGCTCCTCTGTCAGTTTCCACTTACTAATTGTAGCCAAAAGATATTTCCAAAAGCTAAAAAAAAATATAACTTAAACGATGTTTCTGCAGACGGACTTTGTAAATAACAGCTCTGTAAATTGCTCATGAAGTAGAAATAAATATATTTTTATAATGCTTATATCAACACAGCTTTATTTCGCAGTTTATTCGTCAAATGTTCTTGCTCGTTATTCTACTAAGTGTCTTGATAATTGTTGATGATGAACTACATGTGCAAACAAGAATTTAAAGCTAACAGTTTTCTGTTGTAATCCACATTTCAAAACCTGTCTTAGATTGAAAGTGTAAATAAATCTCACACAATTTAATTGTCGCAACCAACGTAATCTTTGATGCAACAGATTGTGGATAAGTTAAGGTACTGAGTAGGAGTGTCCTTGTGGAAGTGGTCAAGCCGTCTGACTCGGGCTCCGAAGGTTGTGGGTTCGATTCCGGGCCGCGCGCTTCGGTTCACGAGTGCATTTTTCGGAGACTCCTGGGGGTCGTCGCTGGAGCTACGGAGTTCGTGCTTTGTGCGATGCTTTCGATAGTTCGCTGCAGAAAGAGACTGAGCCATATGGGATAAACCCAGAGCAATGAAGTCGACTTTTAAGCGACTTTTTTGAGTTGCTGAGTTGAGCTAAGAACCAACATCACTGCACTCAGGACATTCCCATATGTGCTCCGTGCCCTCGTTTAACAGCCAGCGAAGAGTTGTCACCATCATCATGTGCCGTGTAAAATGGCTTAGGCGTGTATGTCTTTCCACACATCTGGATCAACTCTGCTGTTATCCCTTCATACCACCTACCACTACCTCCCGGTCTTCCCTCTAAGTTTTGAGATTCTTCCAGAACCTCCGCCGATCCCCCGCAATATAATTCTTTTCACATACAGATTCTCAGTCTGCACCCCCACTTTCTCCACATGGTCACACAGGCGCTCGACCACATCTTCGTTGTCCGTAGGTAATCCACCACCAAGAAGTGATGGGTAATTGATAGTTGAGCGTTTCAAATGCAATCTTAGGCAAGACACAATTCACGACATAGTAATTTTCACACATTGGGAATAGATATACATGAAAGACGCCATTGTAGTCTCGGAGAAAGTCCACAGCGGGAAATAAATCAGATTGGAGAAAATCCACAGTGGGAAATAAATCAGATTGCGTAATGCATGATGATGATGACTATAACACTACTGTATCGATAATTAGGATATATAGTATATATGGTTCATTCAGATAAGGATCTCAAGCTGTCGTTTTGTTGTTTAGAATGCTTGTTATGTCACGTTTCTATCAGATAGACTGAGCTACCATACAACAGTAAACGGTGCTATCTACTTTCTGTTAGCGCCGAATATTGGGCGGCGCTCACCAAACCCGACACCACATATTGTGCCAACGGCTTTGGACAGAGAAACGCAATTTGGGGGGGGGGGGGGTGTACAAACCTTACTTTAGTTCGAGGAAATACAACCTAAAGACTAAATGTCACCACAGGGCACACCAAGCTCTAAGCCTTGGTCGGTAACTTGTCTAGAATCGAAGCTCCAATAGGCGGACATCAGAGCATTGTTTTACTGATGCGGCAGCTTCTGAAGTTGGTCATGTTCCAGACGTATCGGTGTTACTTTTCCTCTGGAGTAAACTAGGCAGACCGAGAGATCGAGATCATGCTGCATGGGTAACACATGGTCTCTAAATTCATCGCAGGCTTTGTGCAGGTTTAACTCCATCCCTGGTCCCCGCCATGGGTTGCAGTTATTTTGCCATTTTGAAGCGCAATATCTATCGTCTGTCGAGACGGCAAGGCGCCAGTTTACTGACAGAGTAACTGGCAACAATTGCCCGAAGAAGGCTAACGAAAGTAGAACATCAAATACAACTATAAGACAGAACAATTAACATTCTTTGGCCATATATGAGAAGAGAGGCATTGGAAAACATGACGACTGGAAAGATCCGTGAAAGAAGAGACAGACATGGAGAAATGATGCTGGATGGACTGTGACGATGGCACGAAGGGATATCATCAGCAGAGTTGTTCCAGATCTGTTGCGAGACATGCACGCCTATGCCAATTTACACGGCACATCATGATGGTGATACAAATCGCACTTCATTCATCATCATCACGTGCCGTGCCGACAAGCGTGAACGGTCATGGTTTCCTATCTCACACGATCCCCAGCCGTGAATCAGGTCAGTGTTGTGCATTTCATTGGGTATTCCCGTTAACACACAACGAACTGGCCCCTTCAGCGGAGAAATGAAACCATATTTCTGCCACAAGTACAGCCGAAGGCTTAGGAAACTCGGTTCGAAACAAATATGCCGCATTTGTCGGACCAGCAACCTCTTGTTCCACCGGCACTCAGGCGATTTCAGACCGTGAAGGTAATTTCCAGTTAGCTGATTAATTAGTCAGAAGATCATCATCATTGCACATTGAACTAGTATTAGATAGTCAACAGATCATCCCCATTGTACATAATATTATTAGTGATTCAACAGATCATCCTCATTGCACATGGAACTATTAGATAGTCAATAGATAATCCCCATTGCACATGGAGCTGTTGATTCAACAGATCATCCCCATTGTGCACATGGAACTATTAGTCAAAAGTTCATCTCCATTGCACATGGAACCATTAGTAAACAGATCATCTCCACTGCACATGGAACTGTTAGTCAACAGATCATCTCCACTGCCCATGGAACTATTAGTTAGTCAACAGATCAACCCCGTTACACATGGAACTATTAGTCGAAAGATTATCTCAATTGCACATGGAGCTATTAGTTAGTCAAATGGTCATCCTCATTGCACATGAAACTATTAGTTAGTCAACAGATCACCCCCATTGCACATGAAACTGTTAGTCAAAAGATCATCCCCATTGCACATGGAACTATTAGTTAGTCAACAGATCATCCCCATTGCACTTGGAACTATTAGTTAGTCAACAGATCATCCCCAATGCACATGAAACTGTTAGTCAAAAGATCATCCCCATTGCACATTGAACTATTAGTTAGTCAACAGATCATCCCCATTGCACATGGAACTATTAGTCGAAAGATCATCTCCATTGCACATGGAACTATTAGTTAACAGATCACCCGCATTGCACATGAAACTATTAGTTAGTCAACAGATCACCCTCATTGCACATGGAACTATTAGTTAGTCAACAGATCATCCCCATTGCACTTGGAACTATTAGTTAGTCAACAGATCATCCCCAATGCACATGAAACTGTTAGTCAAAAGATCATCCCCATTGCACATTGAACTATTAGTTAGTCAACAGATCATCCCCATTGCACATGGAACTATTAGTCGAAAGATCATCTCCATTGCACATGGAACTATTAGTTAACAGATCACCCGCATTGCACATGAAACTATTAGTTAGTCAACAGATCACCCTCATTGCACATGGAACTATTAGTCAACAGAACATCCCTATTGCACATGGAGCTTGTCATAAGGTGACTGACGTAAAGAAGTGGCTACGGTTGTGTCTAGTGGTATGTCTGTATGGACACTATGCAGGTTTCGTATGCACAGCTATAGAAACTGGAAAAAAAAAACCACCGTCTTCGTTCACATCATTTTATTAATGACACAGATATAAGATGAAAAACATGACAGAATTTCCAGGCGCAGTCTCGGCATAGATACATGAACACACCTAATAGCCTCGGATAATATCCTCGTATCCGAACTCATAGAATGCCTAGCTGAGATCCCTTCCTCAGCCCGAACTCCGAATAACTTGCTAGTTCTTTCCTGAACGTAGCCCAAACACTGAATAACTGGCTAAGCCTCAGAATCAACTCTTCCTGCATGTCTTCTCTCTGGACCCAGCTCCCCTCACTGGTCCATACCGTAAAGCTCTAGCTAAGTCGCTCTCACTTAGCCTCCGACTCTACTGAAATCCCCAAGGCGAAGTTGTCCCTAACTCCGCCACAACTCCACTCCCTTATTTTCCCCGACTTATCATTTTATCCACTTTTTTTTCGGACCTTTAACCCCTGATCCCACTTATCAGTTCCCATGCAAATTACATTTATAATTTTCCTTAGTTTCTTCATTGGCTAGCAGGATTCACCTTCCCGTCGGTGATTTTAATCTAGACATGTACGTGATCTCCTAACCCGTTGTTTAGGGGCTTCCCCCATTAGGAGACGATTTATACTGATGTGTACATGCCTTAACCATCACCTTGTCTGGGACTACCCCAGTTTGTTGAAAATTGTGATTAACCTTCCTGACCTTACATCTGCACATCTCTTCTCTGACCCAGTTATTCTTGCTTGTATAGTTAAATTCTTAATTCGTCCATTCACCCCAGTTGTTCGTAAACCCACGCACGTTACAGAGCTATTAGTTATTCAACAGATCATCCCCATTGCACATGGAATTATTATTAGTTAGTCAACAGAACATCCCCATTGCACATGGAACTATTATTAGTTAGTCAACAGATCATCCCATTGCACATGGGACTTTTAATAGTTAGTCAACAGATCATCCACAGTGTACATGGAGCTATTAGTCAACCGATCATCCTCATTTGATCAGCTCCACATGTGCTCTCATCTGTACCTTCTGTCTTCACATTTTGAATAGATGGTATCCCAGTCTGATGTCTTGTAAAGTGTTCGTAGATTACTATTGGAACAACAAGAACAACAAGAACAACAACACAACAACAACAACAACAACAACAACTACTACTACTACTACTACTACTACTACTACTACTTCTACTACTACTACTACTACTACTACTACTACTACTACTACTACTACTACTACTACTACTACTACTACTACTACTACTACTACTACTACTACTATTCCCGCTGCTACTACTACTTCTACTTCTACTTCTACTTCTACAAAAACAACAACAACAACAACAACAACAACAACAACAACAACAACAACAACAACAACAACAACAACAGCAACGACAACAACAACAACACCTTCTCCTCTTCTACTGCTGCTGCTACTGCTACTGCTACTACTACTACTACTACTACTACTACTACTACTACTACTACTACTACTACTACTACTACTACTACTACTACTACTACTACTACTACTACTACTGCTTCTCCTCCTCTTCCTCCTTTTTCTCTTCCTCTTCCTCCTCCTCCTCCTCCTCCTCCTCCTCCTCCTCCTCCTCCTCCTCCTCCTCCTCCTCCTCCTTCTTCTTCTTCTTCTCCTCCTTCTTCTTCTTCTTCTTCTTCTTCTTCTTCTTCTTCTTCTTCTTCTTCTTCTTCTTCTTCTTCTTCTTCTTCTTCTTCTTCTTCTTCTTCTTCTTCTTCTTCTTCTTCTTCTTCTTCTTCTTCTTCTTCTTCTTCTTCTTCTTCTTCTTCTTCTTCTTCTTCTTCTTCTTCTTCTTCTTCTTCTTCTTCTTCTTCTTCTTCTTCTTCTTCTTCTTCTTCTTCTTCTTCTTCTTCTTCTTCTTCTTCTTCTTCTTCTGTTGCTGCTACAACTACATTTTGTCAGCTATAGATTTATTGATCCACTTCAGAAACAAAATGCAGCCCCTTTCAGTTTTCCACACATCCAGTCTTCTGTATATTTACATATCATTATATCATTTGATAACTATTAACTGACTGTTTGTCGGTCCGCTTGCGTTAATTAGATTTAATAATGTACTTGGTATTGTCACGCTCACGTGCGCGCTCACACACACACATACACACGTTCGCGCGCTCGCACACACACACATGCACGCAACCAAACATGCAAACACACACACACATACACACGCGCGCACACACACACACACACACACGCGCGCGCGCGCGCGCACACACACACATTCACTCACAAATCCATCCCCACTTTTGTTAAACTGCCGGTGTACACACATTTCGTCACCAGGAACAACAGACAGTGCATCTGAAACATAACTCTCCAGAATTGTGTAGCAAGAGTGATGACTACCTATCGCCCAGTGAATCACCCGGAAGCAAGGTGAAGAGTTTTTTGTTTTTGTTTTTTTATGTGTGTGTTGCATATCCTTTACAGGACAATATGAATTTGAAACAAATAGGTATATAAAACTCCTGCGAGAAAAACGTACTCAACAACAACAAAGTTTCACATACCTTAAACAGGGAGATCCACGTATCGCGAAATACAGGTGAAAATCCGAAATAGAAGCACTCAATAAATATAATAAATGAATAATAAAATAAGATAAAATACACACGAACGCGTACAAAACGACACACAGACGTTTCGATTCTCAGAATCTTTGTCAATGACAACACAGATAGCTATCAACGAGATACAGCAAACAACGACGAAACACAAACACACGACCTATCACTTAGCCTTGTGAGGCAGAAAAGGTGACTTGGCCAGCTGCGAAGGCGCTTGTGGCTGCAGAATTTAAAAATGGGTTGTCAAAAAGGATTTGAGTAGCCAGAAATATGTGAACAGTCTGCTATGAAAATATAGGAATGTGGGACAATTAAGTCTAGATATGGGGGGGGGGGGGGAACAGCATAGTAATAGATAGTGTAAACAATTGGGGAAGATGCCACAGTTATACCGCAGCGTCCACAACAGTATTAATACCTGCTGGGTGGATGCATCCCAGATTGTTGATTAGCTGGCATTCAATTTTAAGTCTGACGCAGCTATTGGAGAAGCAGGGTTTTAATGCGGTGACACATGCATCGTCCGTTCCATTGTGGTTGGAGGAATTGAAATGGTTGGGGACAGGTTTGTCAACGCCCTGATTGATGTCTCTGAGGTGTTCTCTAAAACGATCAGCAAGACGTCTGCCCATTTGGCCAATGTATTTCATGTCACATCGTTTGCAGATGATAACATAAATCAGATTGCGGGATGTACAAGTGAAAGAATCTTTCAAGGTGAAGGTGCCTCGGGGAAATGCAATCTCTGGTGTCTGAACAACGTATGGGCATGTCAGACAGTTCCTACGATGGCATTCGAATGTGCCCACGGATGAAGTAACCGTGGGGAGGCGACTATGCACAAGGTGGTCTCTGAGGCTCTGGTTACGGCGGAAAATTACCCTGGGGCCATTGGAGAATACCTCACGAGTGGTAGGATCGGATTCCAAGATGGACCAGTGTCTTAGGAAAATGTGCTTGATGGCATAGGCATGTGGATGGAAGGTGAGGATAAGCTTGGGTTCATTGTTCGGAGGTCGCGTATGTTTCTCGAGGGACATTTCCCGCGAGACCTGTGTTATGCGACAGAAAGCTGTCGACAGGACGTCCTCTGGGTAGGACCGTCTGCGGAAAAAGTCCAGCATTTCGTGGGCTCTCTCGAGGAAGTCATTATCGTCCTGACAGATACGACGAAGGCGGAGTAGCTGGGAATATGGGATGGAATCTTTGCAGCTTTTGGGGTGGGATGAGCTGTACAGGAGGAAACCGTGAGCATCAGCAGGTTTGTAGTACACGGAGGTCGTGAGGCCTGTAGGTTTTAACTTAATGGTGGTGTCAAGGAAATTGACAGAGGTGGTGGAAATTTCTGTGGTGAATTTGATCGATGGATGGAAGTTATTGACATAATAAATGAAAAGGTTCAGTTCCGCCTCTGACATGTCAGTGAGACCTATGCCGTCATCGATGTAGCGTCGGTAAAAAGAAGGGAGAAGACCATCATAGCTAAGTTCAATCTGGTGTTCCAGATGTCCCATAAATACACATGCGTAGCTGGGTCAAGGCTTCCGGAGCAACATTCATCTCTCGTTAGGCAAACTGGTTCCTGCTGAGACACGACTCTTCAATCGCCTGGCACAGGAGCAGTCTGTGAAATACATGAAGCTCTCAGTGACTGTGCATCAACGACACATCTCCGAACTCAAGGACACCAAGCACAACCTGTACCGGACTCTGCATCTACTGACGTTCAACAACTAGCTTGCTTTCCATTTAATCACCTCCATCATTCAACATTATAATAGAGTGCTATATAAATGTCTATCTTCACACTTCGACACCCATCAGCCACACCAAAGTGGTATGCATACCGCCTGACCTACCATTGTCTCCTGAAGAACATGCTGTGTTAGGGAAAGGTCTCAGTTTTGTCCCTCTACGCCCCCGTATGGACAGTCGCGCCATTTTGGAAGACGTCTCTAACTTCCACAGACGACTCCGCCTCAAGTACCACCACAGAGACAAGCCTGTCCTCAGTCCCACCCCACAGCTTCCAGACATTTTTCCATCTTCAACCAAATCCCGTTCCACATGGACCCCACCCTTCGGAGTTTCCAATGCGCTTGACCTCTACATAGCTAACACACTCCATGAGATCAAGCAACTTTCTTTCCCTCGCTTGAAACGCTCCAACCTATCCCCTCCCGAATGGCGTGCCCTGTCTCAACTACAGCGCAGACAGGACATAGTCATCAAACCGGCGGATAAAGGGGGTGCGGTGGTTGTTTGGCAAAAAGATCTATATGTCGAAGAAGTCATGTCTCAACTCAATAAACCTGATAATTATTCACCCTGCACCGAAGACCCCACTCTCTCCTATAACCGGAAGATTCAAAACACCATCAAACAGCTCACACGTGAGGATGCCTTACCACCCAGTGCCACTTCACTACACATCCATGACTCTGACTTGGGCAAACCCACCCTCTACATGCTGCCCAAAATACATAAACTCAAAAATCCTGGACGTCCGATAGTTTCCGCCTGCTCATGCCCGACTGAACTGATCTCAGCGTTTCTTGACAGGATTGTCCAACCTCTAGCTGCGAATCTCCCGTCATACATCAAGGATACAACGCATGCGTTACTTTCATTCAACTCTCTCCACCTGACTCCTGGGAACACATACAGACTATTCCTAATGGATGTATGTTCCCTCTATACCTCCATTACTCACGCTGATGGCCTCAGGGCGCTACTGTTCTTTCTGGATCAACGCACAGATTAAGCCATCCCTACACGCACACTTGTGAGACTCGCTGAATTGATCCTCACCAATAATTCCTTTGAGTTCAATGGCCACTACTTTGAACAAATCAGCGGTGTCGCCATGGGCACTAAAATGGGACCCAGCTACGCATGTGTATTTATGGGAGATCTGGAACACCAGATTGAACTTAGCTATGATGGTCTTCTCCCTTCTTTTTACCGACGCTACATCGATGACGGCATAGGTCTCACTGACACGTCAGAGGCGGAACTGAACCTTTTCATTTATTATGTCAATAACTTCCACCCATCGATCAAATTCACCACAGAAATTTCCACCACCTCTGTCAATTTCCTTGACACCACCATTAAGTTAAACCTACAGGCCTCACGACCTCCGTGTACTACAAACCTACTGATGCTCACGGTTTCCTCCTGTACAGCTCATCCCACCCCAAAAGCTGCAAAGATTCCATCCCATATTCCCAGCTACTCCGCCTTCGTCGTATCTGTCAGGACGATAATGACTTCCTCGAGAGAGCCCACGAAATGCTGGACTTTTTCCGCAGACGGTCCTACCCAGAGGACGTCCTGTCGACAGCTTTCTGTCGCATAACACAGGTCTCGCGGGAAATGTCCCTCGAGAAACATACGCGACCTCCGAACAATGAACCCAAGCTTATCCTCACCTTCCATCCACATGCCTATGCCATCAAGCACATTTTCCTAAGACACTGGTCCATCTTGGAATCCGATCCTACCACTCGTGAGGTATTCTCCAATGGCCCCAGGGTAATTTTCCGCCGTAACCAGAGCCTCAGAGACCACCTTGTGCATAGTCGCCTCCCCACGGTTACTTCATCCGTGGGCACATTCGAATGCCATCGTAGGAACTGTCTGACATGCCCATACGTTGTTCAGACACCAGAGATTGCATTTCCCCGAGGCACCTTCACCTTGAAAGATTCTTTCACTTGTACATCCCGCAATCTGATTTATGTTATCATCTGCAAACGATGTGACATGAAATACATTGGCCAAATGGGCAGACGTCTTGCTGATCGTTTTAGAGAACACCCCAGAGACATCAATCAGGGCGTTGACAAACCTGTCCCCAACCATTTCAATTCCTCCAACCACAATGGAACGGACGATGCATGTGTCACCGCATTAAAACCCTGCTTCTCCAATAGCTGCGTCAGACTTAAAATTGAATGCCAGCTAATCAACAATCTGGGATGCATCCACCCAGCAGGTATTAATACTGTTGTGGACGCTACGGTATAACTGTGGCATCTTCCCCAATTGTTTACACTATCTATTACTATGCTGTCCCCCCCCCCCCCCCCCCATATCTAGACTGAATTGTCCCACATTCCTATATTTTCATAGCAGACTGTTCACATATTTTTGGCTAGTCAAATTCTTTTTGGCAACCCATTTTTAAATTCTGCAGCCACAAGCGCCTTCGCAGCTGGCCAAGTCACCTTTTCTGCCTCACATGGCTAAGTGATAGGTCGTGTGTTTGTGTTTCGTCGTTGTTTGCTGTATCTCGTTGTTAGCTATCTGTGTTGTCATTGACAAAGATTCTGAGAATCGAAACGTCTGTGTGTCGTATTGTACGCGTTCGTGTGTATTTTATCTTATTTTATTATTCATTTTTTATATTTATTGAGTGCTTCTGATTTCGGATGTTCACCTGTATTTCGCTTTACGTGGATCTCCCTGTTTAAGGTATGTGAAACTTTGTTGTTGTTGAGTACGTTTTTTCTCGCAGGAGTTTTATATACCTATTTGTTTCAAATTCATATTGTCATATCCTGCTGCAGCCGCTGCTTTTTCTTTCTTTACAGGACATCGCTGTCAACATCAGCATCTTTCAGCTGATTGTTGATTTCTTGGCAAGATTACGCTCAGTAGTTTGCCATTGCTTTCTGAGCGACCGGCTCACATACTCCGTAAGTTACCGACGCGGAGAGAACCGCTATCGATTCTCGCGCAACGTCACGTTACTTACGAGAGTATACGAGATAACAGAGACAGTAGTGTAACTTCTAGACCAGGGAGACCGGCAAGGTGAAGAGTACAGACTTAATGTTCATAGATTGTCTGTTAGTTTTGTAGATTTTTAAACTTTTGTTCGGTTGTGACTTTGAAACCGGCTCACATACCCCGTATGTGACCGACGCGGAGAGAACCACTTTCTCACCATGTTATGACAATAGTAAACCAAATACGTGATGTACACGTTAAACGGAACACCATTTCGCGTACATTAATTTATTAACTAGTTTCCCCACAGAGAGAGAGAGAAAAAAGAGAGAGAGAGAGAGAAAGAGAGAGAGAGAGAGAGAGAGAGAGAGAGAGAGAGAGAGAGAGAGAGAGAGAGAGAGAGAGAGAGAGAGAGACCTTCTTTATACGACTTATGACATATCGAATATATGTTGCCAGTCCCATAGTTTTTGTTTAGACCTATCGGCACTCCTTAGGCGATGTCGTCTTTTGTTATGAACTTCACAGTCTGTTTAACTTAACTAAGTGATCCACACAGTTTATCTTCCACTGATGTTTCTCTGGGTCAGAAGGTTTGCAGGTATGTCGTATTCGAGACAATCTTTGACTGAGTATGCGATCTGCTGTCTTAGGCGATAATCAACATATGTATACGGCTTATTCCCAACCCTGTATACATGTGGTTGCGTAATCTATTGTGTCCTGTTCTGAGGCAGAGAATAATAATTTGCTCTGGTCTGTCCATAAAGTTGTAATCGTCTTGTACTGGTATTGGTATTGGTGGATCTGACTGAGCTGAGGATTCCTTTTATTTGGTGGTATGCAACAGGTACATCAGGTTGTTCTTCTATTGCTCTTTCCTTAGCCAGTCGATCAGTTTTCTCGTTTCTGGGCACTCCACAGTGAGATGGTATCCACTGTATAGTGACCTTACACTGGCTGGCTAGATCAGACAGTAATGTACGTAATACTGGCAATTTCCTAGACTGGAGCGCCTCAACCATTGATTTTCCATCTGTCAAAAGCACCATTGGCCGTGCTTGTGGTCAATTTCACGTCGGTAGCCTTTGCTTCCTAAGACAATTCCTAGTACACGTTTAAGGCTGGGCCGAGCGGGGAGCTCTGCTTATTACAACAAAATCCCCGCCTCGATTGGTTGGATCATGTGACTGAGCGTGTTAGCCACTATACTACGCCGGCTTCCAGTGATAGAAGTAGTAGTAGTTGCTGCAGCAGTAACAGTAGTATTAGAAGTAATAGTATTAGAAGTAATAGTATTAGAAGCAGCAGAGGCATTAGATGTAATAGTATAAGAAGCAGCAGTGGCATTAGAAGTAGTAGTACTAGAAGCAACAGTGGCATCAGAAGTAGTAGTAGTAGTATTAGTTGTAGTATTAGCATTAGAAGTAGTAGTAGTAGTAGTAGATGTAGTAGTAGTATTAGAAGTAGTAGTAGTAGCAGCAGCAGCAGAAGCAGCAGAAGTAGTAGTAGTAGTAGTAGTAGTAGTAGTAGTAGTAGTAGTAGTAGTAGTAGTAGTAGTAGTAGTAGTAGTAGTAGTAGTAGTAGTAGTAGTAGTAGTGGGAAATTGCAATACTAATTTGTTTGCGTTAAATTTAATGTCCAGCTAGCGTCGAGAAGACACCCAAAGTCCACAGTTCATGGAGTTGTGAACCAGTTCGGGCAGCTGCACGAACAGAAATCTGGAATCGATAGACTACTGTCATCAGTGGGGAACATCTTCCGACGAATGTGCACCCAGCAAGTGAGGACCTTACGTTTATTGGAAGATAGTCAGAACGTTGAGGCCGTTGATGTTTGCCCAGACGAGAACCGTTTACCTTCGCAAGAAAGCTTGTCACACATGAGAGGTGACAGGAACTCTGCCGACACAATAAACACAGAACAGGAAGGTTTATCTAGTGTGATGATCGCAACATTCAAAGAAGCCCTTTCCAGCCAGAAGATCCAGAATGGTGCAAGCTCAAAGTCCCTGGAAAGAGCAACATTAAAGTTCCATGATGGATCAACACCAAAGTCCCGACAGACAGTGACCTCAAAGTTCAACAACGGAGAACCATCAAAATCTCACGAAAGAACACCATCAGAATTCCTTGAGAGAGCAGCATCGAAGTCCCACGATGGAGCAAGCTCAAAGTCCAGTGAGGCAGCAATGCCAGAGTCCCACGAGGAAGGAGCTACAAACCCACATGCACATAGTCGCAGAAGAATGAGATGGACATCAGCTTCAAACAAACAACAATTCGAAGTCAGCAAACATGAAGCCAAAAAATTAACAAACGTGGGAGAGAAACTAACTAGTTCTTATCAAAGTTCCAACAGCGCCAAAGTCTTATGGGCAACGTCAGAATGCAGCAAGATAACACAATTACCCAGCTCAAAATACCGAAAATTTAATCTTTCCAAAATATTCCGAATCAAAAGAAACTCTGGACAGAGGTATTCGTTACCTTCACATTCACCTCTAGGAAAAGAATTTGACCAACCGCAAGCGTTGCTGTGTAATCCGGAATTCGATGACAACAGCTTTAAATCCTTTGATTCTAAAGAGGACATGGCTCTGGAGTCCTCGCGGTTGTCGTTCCTACGACAGAGTTCTTCCAGTTCAAGCGACACCCCAAATCACTCACAGAACAACATAATTCTCCCTGGAAAAAAGAGTTTTCAGGTGAAAAGTGTGCCAAAGAAAATCAGAGAATCGACAGGTGTCAGACGTAGCAGTGCAGGTGGCAATTTAACTTTTTCTATGACAGGACAAGACTTTGCCGCCAGAAAATCAAATATTGCCACCATTCGGGAAACTTTCCAAAGATCTCCCAGCGACTCAAGTCTGACCAAATGGGAACATCTGGGAGACTCCACAGACGACCTTACCCAGTTAATCTATGTGGCGATTTGATGCAACACCATGCAATTATATGGAATTGATGAGCGTGGTTGGATAATAAAATGGCATTTCATTTGTTTAGGTAGAGTGGCTTTGTTTTCTGGGCAAGTGTGAGGGAGACTAAGGCCATGAATATAAAATGCAGTGCAGAGTGCAGTGCAGAGTGATACTTTTGTTATCAATATTGTGCGAGGACATTGTGCGAGGACATTGTGCGAGGGTCAAATTTCCTCTGATTCTAGTAATTTTTATTTTTCCTTCGAATTATTTCTGTTTGTCGAGCTGCCGGTTAATACAGTACTTGATTTTCTGTTGTCAGAAACTCTCTCTCTCTCTCTCTCTCTCTCTCTCTCTCTCTCTCTCTCTCTCTCTCTCTCTCTCTCTTTCTCTCTCTTTCTCTCTCTCTCTCTCTCTTTTCTTTCTCTCTCTCTCTCTCTCTCTCCACACACACACACACACACACACACACACACACACACACACACACACACACACACACACACACACATATATATATAAACAGACATATGATTAATAATAATTTCGCAATCACAAAAGACGAAAATCGGGCTTTTAAGTTTAAGTTTTGGGATAATGTTATTAGAAAATCGTAATCGTGGAACAGAACCCAAATACTGACATTCTACAAAATCTGAACATCGTAGACAAGATATGAACATTGAAAAATGGTTCTGGCAAGTGGGGTCTCTGTCCACTGTTGGCTAAGATCAAAGTATAGATGTATCTGCACTTGATCTGGCTAGGGTGCAGGGGCGGTCAGCCAAACTGCAAACTCGAATCACCAAATCACTATCCACTAACACTGACAGGGGATCTCGGTGGAACACTATGGGCCGTAGGGCACATAATGGGGCTAAAGGACCCATAAAAAATGAACATCGAAGAAAACTGACTCATAAACAATATCAAATCTAGGAAACTGAAAGACTGTTTTAAAAAAATGTCACACTGACTTGAACAGAATAATGACAAAAGGAATATTTCACGGAAGAAGAGACATATGCCAGATAGACGCAAGGCACTGCTTTATTGCTTAGTGAATCAATGTGAATTAGGTTGACTTGAATCAAGAGCCGACATCACAGCACTCGTGATATACTCGTTCTGTTCTCATCTTCAACAGCCAGCGAAGAGTCCCACTACTAATGGTACCAGTTGTAGTCTGATTATGCGTCCGTCTGACATTTCCTCGGAGTCCTGAGCGTCTTCTAAATCCTCTGGTCACTCCCTGTCAATCAGTATGTCACAGGAATAAAAGTTTCCTCCCACACTTCCGGCACAATATTAAGCGGGATCATTGTGGAGAGATTAAGTGATGCCACCGACAAACCTTTAAGGCAGCGATAGTTTAGGCTAATTTTCATGTAAATTTCGTTGGTACGAGGCCTCGGTTGTGCAGAAAGCAATGGCAAACTGCTGAACTTAAGAAAATAATTGCCTGGTAAATCATAATCAGGCAAATAATGATGTGGTTGATTGCGACGTTCTGTGAAGGACGCGCAACTAACTGTAACCATGGCTACCAGTGTCTCAACATCTCATTTCTGTCACATTTCCACACTGAAATAATTTGACTATGCAACAGACAATTCGTTATAATTAAGAAATAAAACTGTGTAACAGTAAATGGAACAAAACACACCAATATTCTTTTAATATACAAAATATAATTGTCAGCTGCATATATGATTTATCATTACAAAAGTGGCACTGAGTGGAAAGTAAGAACTGTTATATTACAACAAATTCAATCACTTCGTTTGCAAAAGTCACATAGAGCAACAAACACCCAGTTTCAAATTGGTGTCTTTCTTAAACTGGGTTGATGTAGATTGTTAAAGTCAGTCATAATCTAAAAAAAACTTCTTTAAGCTGGACAGAAAGATGGTAGATGTTTCCTAAACTGAGTACTTCTAGTTTAAAACAACAGCTGTCCACATTAAAATGTTTCCTAAACTGGGTACCCCTAGTTGGAAAAAATACTTGGGGACGCAAATTACAAGTACCTCAGAAGTCGGAGTGGGTTCGCCTCACGGCGAGGGACACTAGTAATAGGGGAAGCAAATCCACACGCAAATATAAGCCCAGTTCACTAGTAGCACGCGTATGGACTAAGCTTGAGTTAAAAACGAGCGAACGCAAAAAACAAAAACAAAAAAATCGTCATTGCTCTTTCTGTCGATCCAGGGTGTTCTCAATATTGATCTATAAAACCATATCTCCGTTTCTTCCACATAAATGCTCAGTTTCTGCTAAATTAGATTGTTACAATTATACCACAATGTGTATACTTCTCAACCTAATTAACTAAATGCATTAATTTACAGCTCGTTTGTTGTGTGCTAACCTACAGACTAAATGTCCTGGCAGGACAGACCAGGTCTTAAGCGCTAGTCGGCAAGTGGCCTAGGATCGAAGCTCAGACAGGCGGACAGTTAGAGCATTGATGTACTTATCCGGCAACTTATCTTGTTCCAGATGTATTGGTGTAACCTTTCCTCTGGAGTAAACTGGACAGGTTGAGAGAGGGATCATGCTGCATGGGCAACACATGGTGTCTACGATTCAGCCCAGGCTTTGTTCTATGGTCTGATCGCTACCGCCAAGGGTTATGGTTGTTATGCCTCTTGTGAAGCACAATGTGACAAACTTTTTAATTAAATTTGATGCGTATCCCTTACGGGACGTTGCAGTCAACACCAGCATTTTCAGCTGCTATTGATGTACTAGGCAAGTGTTACGTTCAGTAGTTTGCCATTGCTTTCTGAACGACCGGCTCCTATACCTTTTTTCGAAAAAACCAGCAGCGCCGTGTTTCGAACCCGGGTATACGGGCTCACAAACCGCGTTCGCAAGCCCTTAGCCACAGCAAACTATCGTCTGTCAAAAACGGCCAGGAGCCACTAGGTATTGTCGGCTGGTCATCTGCTCTATTGCTGTCTAAACTGACCAGCTGCCCTAAGTTAGTTGCATATCCTTTATAGGACCTCTCAGTCAGTCCCAGTATTTTTGGCTGTTTGTGATTTCTTGGCAAGTTTACGTTCAGTAGTTTGCCAGTGCTTTACAAGTGCTCTTATGTTATCTATATTGGCTAAATTCCCTATTATTGTCTGACCTGGTCAACTGCCCTATTGTTGTCTCAACTGACCAACTGTCTCAATGTTGTCTAAATTAACCAACTTCCCTTTTGTTGTCTGACTTGGCCATCTGTAGACACCTATACTGTTCACGATCTACCTTACTGTCCAGCATTAACATGTCTATATTAAATGATTAAAACATTGCATAGTTAAAAACCGCTTACATCGTACACGCTTACACTGCAACATATGTAAATTAACACACTTAATGAATATATATAGTTTTACACGCACACAAAGGCACATAAGGCTGCATATAATATCAATACAACATGCATTACTTCCCTTATTTAGAGAGACAATAGCGCCGTTTATTATACACAAAGTTGTACACACATGTGGAAAGATGGATATTCACATACATAGCAAATGCCTAACACATCATGTGATATACATACAAAAGTGGAAGGCAAGTCTGCATAATACCATTTTATAAGCACATGAATAAATATTCTATCACATACGTCGCTTGGATGACAATCATAACATGAAATACCATAATGATAATGCGATATTGATGCAGTATAATGCTGTTTAGAAGATACGATGCTATCTCCCGACGTTCGCTACGGGAGGGAAAGCCTCTTCCTCCGCGCTCTCAGGTTTACAAAATGTGATAATCCTAACACTATATTGTTCATTTCCCCAGCCACAGTTTAAACACAAAACGAGAGAATAAGACTCCCGTAAATGTAGTGATTCAGCTACCATTTCTAGAGAACTGGACTAATTTTTGCGTGTGGATTAGTTTTCCCTATTACCAAATGGCAGAGGTTACACGGCTTTCTCCGTAACCTCGTATACTCTCATAGGTAACGTGACGTTGCGCGAGAATCGGTAGCGGTTCTCTCCGCGTCGGTAACTTAGGGGTATGTGAGCCGGTCGCTCAGAAAGCAATGGCAAACTACTGAGCGTAATCTTGCCAAGAAATCAACAATCAGCTGAAAGATGCTGATGTTGACAGCGATGTCCTGTAAAGGATATGCGGGATAAAAAATTACCAATGGCGAGGGAGACTGGTAATAGGGAGAGATAATTCACACGCACAAATCTGTTCAGTGCTCTAGAAGTGTAGCAAGTGTAGGGACTACGCTTGAGTTCAGAGCCAGCGAACCAGAAACAAAATAGATTGTCAGTATTTAGAAATTGATCTTTCTTCTTCGGCTGTCTGGTTTGGTGCAGGCATCGTGATTATCCAATCCCCTCTCTCTCTCATCTGATATTTTCCAATCCTATCTCTCTCATTTTATATTTTCCAGTCCTATCTCTCTCATCTGATATTTTCCCATCCTATCTCTCTCATTTTATATTTTCCCATCCTATCTCTCTCATCTGATATTTTCCCATCCTATCTCTCTCATCTGATATTCCAATGAAGCATGCGTCCCTTATAGTAATATTTGTTGCCAGCTGCTCAGGTTTTCTGCATACGGACATATCTTATATATTTCTCTTGCCTCCTATATCTCTTTTGCCCAGTATATCCCTCACATAAAGGTAATTATGGTGAACGTGCGAGACGGCGACATTTGACCGCCCACACTTATCGGCATGACACACATGATGATGATAAATATCAATTTCTCTGCTCCATTTCGTGTATTGATAAAAAAAAATAATTAATTTTATTTAAAAAAAAAAATGATTTTAAAGATCTATCAGGGGTCAGCATGGCAGAATAGATAAGAGCGTTGGATCTTACACTCATGGCGTACTGATACAGAGCTAGCGGGTTCAACCCCTACACCGGCCAGTCGGACTAAAATGTTGACTTCTCATCCTTGACTTGGGGACGAAAATTACAAGTACCTCAGAAGTCGGAGTGGGTTCGTCAGATGGCGAGGGACACTGGTAATAGGGAAAGCTAATCCACACGCAAACATCAGCCCAGTGCACTAGCAGCAGTAGTACGTGAATGGACTACGCTTGATTCCAAAGCCAGTGAACAGAAAAAAAAATAATGATCCATCTAGTGACGTCTGCAGCTGTCCGTGTTCTGTTCTACATCTGTCTATGATATTCTTCAGTTTCGGCTCAGAGACCACAAGCTGTCCATGTACTGTTCTACATCTGTCTATGATATTCTTCAGTTTCGGCTCAGAGACCACAAGCTGTCCATGTACTGTTCTACATCTGTCTATGATATTCTTCAGTTTCGGCTCAGAGACCACAAGCTGTCCATGTACTGTTCTACATCTGTCTATGATATTCTTCAGTTTCGGCTCAGAGACCACAAGCTGTCCATGTACTGTTCTACATCTGTCTATGATATTCTTCAGTTTCGGCTCAGAGACCACAAGCTGTCCATGAACTGTTCTACATCTGTCTATGATATTCTTCAGTTTCGGCTCAGAGACCACAAGCTGTCCATGTACTGTTCTACATCTGTCTATGATATTCTTCAGTTTCGGCTCAGAGACCACAAGCTGTCCATGTACTGTTCTACATCTGTCTATGATATTCTTCAGTTTCGGCTCAGAGACCACAAGCTGTCCATGTACTGTTCTACATCTGTCTATGATATTCTTCAGTTTCGGCTCAGAGACCACAAGCTGTCCATGTACTGTTCTACATCTGTCTATGATATTCTTCAGTTTCGGCTCAGAGACCACAAGCTGTCCATGGACTGTTCTACATCTGTCTATGATATTCTTCAGTTTCGGCTCAGAGACCACAAGCTGTCCATGTACTGTTCTACATCTGTCTATGATATTCTTCAGTTTCGTCTCAGAAACCACATCTCCTCCATACCTCCTCGTTCTTTCGCAGTTTCACAGCTCATTGTCCAGCTACTGCATTCATACATAAGATCTGGAGACACACGCCATCCCAGCCATCGGATTTTAGTATATGCCGGTGATATTCGTGTTTTCATGATGTGTGCCTATTCTCGGCGTGCCCCTGCCACATGTACAACTGATCTTTCCAGTGATCATGATGTTTCCCAACGCCTCTCTTCTCATTATACATGTTATGTCGAGCCTGTTCTGCTTGTTGTACAGAGGTGGATCCTGGACTGAGGGGGGGGGGGGGGGGGACAATCTACGAGCAGCTTGGAGACTGTCATAGCTGTGTACAGTATTCTATTGTGTATAATATTCTACCTTCACCAACCTCTTTCAGGCAATTGTTGCTGCCGACTTCACTAACGCACCCGCTGTTGCCATTTACTGAATACAAACTCCTGATTTTTACCCTATCAACCGCTAGATGAATACAAACTCCTGTTTTTCCCCTGTATCAACCGCTAGATGAATACAAACTCCTGATTTTTACCCATATCAACCGCTAGATGAATACAAACTCCTGTTTTTCCCCTGTATCAACCGCTAGATGAATACAAACTCCTGATTTTCCTCTGTATCAACCGCTAGATGAATACAAACTCCTGATTTTCCTCTGTATCAACCGCTAGATGAATACAAACTCCTGATTTTCCTCTGTATCAACCGCTAGATGAATACAAACTCCTGTTTTTCCCCCGTATCAACCGCTAGATGAATACAAACTCCTGTTTTTCCCCCGTATCAACCGCTAGATGAATACAAACTCCTGTTTTCCCCCCGTATCAACCGCTAGATGAATACAAACTCCTGTTTTCCCCCATATCAACCGCTAGATGAATACAAACTCCTGTTTTTCCCCCCGTATCAACCGCTAGATGAATACAAACTCCTGTTTTCCCCCATATCAACCGCTAGATGAATACAAACTCCTGTTTTTCCCCCCGTATCAACCGCTAGATGAATACAAACTCCTGTTTTCCCCCATATCAACCGCTAGATGAATACAAACTCCTGTTTTCCCCCATATCAACCGCTAGATGAATACAAACTCCTGTCCCCCCCCCCCCCCCCCCCGTATCAACCGCTAGATGGCGTACAGATTGAAAGTGGCCAAACAACAGCAGTATTAATTTTATTGACTTAAGTGTTTAGTGTTGTGACAGTGGTGAGTACAATCATGAACAGCAAGGAGCTCATAATGATAATATAATCATGATAGTTGTCGTTTGATGAGATGATAATGATGATGCTCATGATAATAATAAAACGAGTATATTAGTGATCGCGGTATGATGATGATAGAGCAGTCATTGCTTCAGTGAATGTGATGTGATAACGCAAACGTTGCATCAGTGATCATGATGTGATAAGTCAATCACTACACTAGTGATCGTGACGTCATAATAACAATCATTACATCAGCGATTTTGATGTGGTGATGATGATGATGATGAGAACGCCAAGATTACATCAACGTTCTCAAAATGATGATGATTAAGCAATTATTATAACAGTAATGGCGATGTAAGAATTATAACAATAGTATAATTAAAGCAACAGGTTTTGCTCACAATTGGCCAGTACGGAGCGCCATAATTGCAAATGTGCGTCTCATTTTTTGTAAAATCTGACATTTAGAGAAAACAGGACATTATCATTAAGAATAAAAATAAACATGCATATTAAAAAAACACACAGGTTAAAGGTTTTTCAAATGAACGTAAAACGCCACATGCTTTTTCGACTATTTCTTCTTCTATTCCTTCTATTTCTTCTTGTCCTTCTATTTTTTCTTCTCTCTCTATTTCTTCTCCTTCTATTTCTATGTCTTCTTCTTTTTGTATTTCTTCTTCCCCTTCAATTTCTTCTTCTCATTCTACTTCTTCTATTTCTTCTCTCTCTCTCTCTCTCTCTCTCTCTCTCTCTCTCTCTCTCTCTCTCTCTCTCTCTCTCTCTCTCTCTCTCTCTCTCTCTCTCTCTCTCTCCTCCTTCTATGTCTTCTTCTTCTTTTTTTTTAAAAATGTCTTTACCCCCTTCAATTTCTGCTTCCCCTTCTATTTCTTCTCCTTCAATTTCTCTTCTCTTTCTATTTCTTTTTCTTCTCTTTCTTCGTCTTCGTCTTCTTGTTCTTCTCATTGTTGTTGTTGTTGTTGTTGTTGTTGGTCTATTTTTCTTCTTCTTCTGTCTTCCATCTCCCAAATGACCCCAGGCACTCCTAGACCAAGCCCTCCGTTGATTTGTTCATGACTGGTTAGATTTCACACCTAACACAGTATATAGAATGAAGTAGCCTGCCTTAAGCCAACCCCCATCATTTGCCTCTTACGACACGGATGGTAGGTGTGACTATTTATTTCCCCTTCCCTTACGGGCCACGGATGCACACTGGCAGAAATGCCTCCCTGCTTTTGAAAATAGCATAAACTTAGTTAGTCGCGGTTTCAACTTCACAGAAAAGGGTTGCCCCATAATGCTCCGTTTCTGTGTCAGTGAATATTACACAAAATGCTCCTCAATGCCTCATTAACATAAGTTTATCAACACAGAATACAAATATAATAACTTACTCATCTACGAATACACACAATTAACGAAATGAAATTCACTTATTTAAAAAGTTGTGAAAAATAATGAGGAAAATTGTATTAACCTATTTTCATGGTTCACAATTATTTCATTACTGTTGGTATTCAAGTGAAAGTAACATTATAGAGAACATGTTCTTTCCTATGGGAGCCCACGGATACGAGTCATGGGCCATTTCGCGATAACTGAAGTAGAAAATGAGGGCTTTTGGGATTAATTCTTACAGAAAAGTTCTTAGAATTACATGGACCAAGAAGAATAAGACAAATACCGTGGACCAATAAGAAGACAACTATATAGTACCAAGAAGAAGACAAATACATAGGACCAAGAATAAGACAAATACATAGGACCACAAAGAAGACGAATACCAACATTCTACAAGAACGGGACACCCTTGGGCAAGGTGGAGTACCCGTTTAACCTCTCGATCAGGGTAACGTGAGGCCATAAGGGCAAAAACAGGAAGTCCCGTTGGAAATTGCAAAGAGAAGGCCGTAAATCCCCTGCCCTGGTAAATGTGTTAAGGAAAATAAACTAACTCACGGTTAGACAAGCCCGCGACCTTGGATAGAACCTACTTATAGAAAGTAAATCTGACACAAATACCTGCCGAAGTCGGGTGCATTGACCTTAGAAGTGCATAACTTGGTGTCACCTACTCTTCTCGAAAGAGGAACAAAGAAGAAAAGGAAGATTTTCCACTAACGCCGGCATGACCTGGCCAGTAAATCAGTAAAGCCCCTTCAGATCCGACAGGCATGGGGATAACTTCAACGATAATTGTGCAAACCCTGATTAATATATTATCCTGTGTGTACAATTAACCATATAACAAGTTTATTCAACACCCTGTGGTAATTTCTGTATCGAGACAGCACTGCTAACGTTGGAATTTACATCTGTGCACCCTGGCAAGTCTATGACTGATAGAACGAAATTGAGCAAACAAAATGGGTTGATGGAGTTCATAAACCCTGGAAGGAAATCCTTCTATGTGAAGGCCACACCGAATGCCAAACCACCACTGCCTTGTAGGAGTTCTTGTCAGAACAAAGTCTAGGGCAACACAGCCCAACACAAAATGTGGACAGCAAGATTCCCACCAGCTCGGGAAGGCGACTGTCTATGGGAGGAGGAAGCCAGAAAGGAAACCTCAACCGTCGAAGTCGGAAGATGTTGACCTAAGTGACAGGGGACCAGCAAGCCGACATCTACGCACTACAATGGATGCTATGCATCATGTGATCGCAGAAAAAGAACTCTATATTTCACAACTTCAGTGAAGTTTAGTTAGTTAGTTAGCTGCATATCCTTCACAGGACGTCACAGTCAACACCATCATTTTTTTTGCTGTTGTGATTGTGATCTCTTGGCAAGTTTACGTTCAGTAGTTTGCTATTGCATTCTGTACGACCGGCACCCATACCATTTCGTAAAAAACCAATGCAAGGTGGTCCGCTGTCAAATCACCCACAACTGTGTTTCTGTGACTTTCTTTAAAAAAAAAAAATCAGAAAGAAACACACGAACAGTAGGTAGAGTACATACAAAAGACCAATTCTCAAGTCATGAGGCATATTGGATACTGACAGTAATTTTGGATAAATGGACTAGGCTGATTTTTTTTTTTTTTTAAATGGAGGCGAAACGTTTCTGCTAATGTTACAATATTGTACATAAACTAGAGTCGCCGGCCCTGATCCTCAAAACGGATGCAATGGCGGAGTTGATGAGCTTGCGGACATTCTTCTCAACTTCCGGGGATGTTTCAATATAACATGCAGCCCCAACTCTCCTGGCCACCACTGTTGCCTCGGCTGTTGTTACTGGCCGTTGACCGCAAGAGGCAAGCGTTTCTCGAATGGCATCAACTGATCTGTGGACAAAAAGGGGTTTCAAAAGATCGATGAGCTGTGAGTCTGTGTAATTCACTACGTTCATGAACATATCAATGAAATCGGTTGAGCGGAAGTAAAGCTGTGGAAATGTAATCAATTAAAAACACGAAATGTATGGGGAAACAGCAGCAACAACAACGACAACAACAACAACAACAACAAACATGATTCTCATACGCCTGAAGGCGCATGTCGTATGCAGTGCTAGATCCATATTGCTATATACTAGTGGGCCACTCGATGGGTGCTGTGGTCGTTTCTCGACGGCCGACTTTGTTTCCCAAGACAACTCTTGGTACTCATGTTACACTGGGTCAGCCTGGGGGGCGGGCAATTTTTAAAATCTGAATATTTAAAACATGTGGTACCTAAACTTAATATACAAGTAAATAGGCATATTCTTAAACAAGTGAATCGGTACAGTTATCTCGGAACTGTCATAACATCTGATGGGAGATGCCTTGAAGAGATTTGAACAAGAATTGCCATGGCGAAGGTAGCCTTTTGAAGTTGAAAAACATACTGACCAATAAAAAGATATCAATTGAAACGAGAAAATGAGTGTTGAAGTGCTACATAGAAACTGTACTTTTATATGGATGTGAGGCGTGGACAAATGAGCAGACAAGCTGAAAAACATCTGATGGCTGTGGAAATGTGGTTTCTGAGGAAAATGCAAAGAATACCATGGACAGACAGAAAAACCAATGAACAAGTCCTACAAGAAACAAAGGAAGATCGTAACCTGATTAGAGGCAATAGACGTAGACAGTCAACATTTTTTTGGGCATGTTATGAGAAGACATGAATTGGAGAACTTGTTGACAACTGGCAAGATCGAAGGGAAGAGACCAAGGGGAAGACCACGAAGTAAATACCTGGATGGCTTGGTCACGTGGCATGGTCGAGACAGGAACACCGAGCTGATCGAAGACTCTGGTGATCGAGTGAGATGGCAGAATATGACCGCCCACGCTTATCGGCATGGCACATGATGGATGGATGGATGGTACTTAAATTAGGCGCTCCAACAATGGAACAGGGTTATAACAATTGTATTACTTTTCTGTAGGCCATAAGATCGCGAACCTGGCACAATTGTTAGGAAAGAGAAATATAGCCACCGTTTAGAGGAAGAATTCGTAGTCGGACAAACTGACCTTTGAGGTGGACACCTAGGTATGACGCACTCCCTTCGAAATAGGATCGACAAAGAAGGAGAGTAACAAGAAGAAGAAGTAAAAGGGAGAAGAAGAAGTAACAAGCAGAAGAATAAGTTAAAGAAGAAGAAGAAGAAGTAACAAGCAGAAGAAGTAACAAGAAGAAGAAGAAGAAGAAGAAGAAGAAGAAGAAGAAGAAGAAGAAGAAGAAGAAGAAGAAGAAGAAGAAGAAGAAGAAGAAGAAGTAACAAAAAGAAGAAGAAGAAGTAACAAGAAGAAGAGGTAACAAGAAGAAAAAGAACAAGTAACAAAAAGAAGAAGAAGACACAAGAAGAATAAAAAGCAACAAGAAGAAGAAGAAACAAGAAGAAGAAGAAGTAACAAAAAGAAGAAGAAGAAACAAGAAGAATAAAAAGTAACAAGAAGAAGAAGAAACAAGAAGAAGAAGAAGAAGTAATAAGAAGAAGAAGTAACAAGCAGAAGAAGTAACAAGAAGAAGAAGTAACAAGAAGAAGAAGTAACAAGAAGAAGAAGTAACAAGAAGAAGAAGAAGAAGAAGTAACAAGAAGAAGAAGAAGAAGAAGAAGTAACAAGAAGAAGAAGAAGAAGAAGAAGAAGAAGAAGAAGAAGAAGAAGAAGAAGAAGAAGACGAAGAAGAAGAAGAAGAAGAAGAAGAAGAAGAAGAAGAAGAAGAAGAAGAAGAAGAAGAAGAAGAAGAAGAAGAGGAAAAAGAAGAAGAAACAAGAAGAAGAAGAAGAAGAAGAAGAAGAAGAAGAAAAAGAAGAAGAAGAAGAAGAAGAAGAAGAAGAAGAAGAAGAAGAAGAAGAAGAAGAAGAAGTAAGTAGAAGAAGAAGAAGAAGAAGAAGAAGAAGAAGAAGAAGAAGAAGAAGAAGAAGAAGAAGAAGAAGAAGAAACAAGAAGAAGAAGTAAGTAGAAGAAGAAGAAGAAGAAGAAGAAGAAGAAGAAGAAGAAGAAGAAGAAGAAGAAGAAGAAGAAGAAGAAGAAGAAACAAGAAGAAGAAGAAGTAAGTAGAAGAAGAAGAAGAAGAAGAAGAAGAAGAAGAAGAAGAAGAAGAAGAAGAAGAAGAAGAAGAAGAAACAAGAAGAAGAAGTAAGAAGAAGAAGAAGAAGAAGAAGAAGAAGAAGAAGAAGAAGAAGAAGAAGAAGAAGAAGAAGAAGAAGAAGAAGAAGTAACTGTAAGAAGAAGAAGAAGAAACAAGAAGAAGAAGAAGAAGAAGAAGAAGAAGAAGAAGATTACTTTTACGAGGAAAATCAATTAGTAAGTAACAAATAGATATAAAGAAAATAAAATACAGACTTGAACTTTACCTTTCATAAAAACACTGATATTTCCTCTTTATGTCTAACCATAATCTACATAGAAATGGATACACATATCTCATCCCCGTATCATCATCATCATCATCATCATCATCATCATCATCATCATCATCATCATCATCATCATCATCATCATCATCATATCATCATCATCATATTCATCATCATCATCATGTAGCAGGTTGTTTGCAGTATGTACCTGGCATCATCATCAAATGCCCTGCCAGCTGGCGTAGGCGTCCATGGCTCTCCACAGATCTCAGTCTTTGGTGTTCTGGATCATCTCTGCTGATGGTATTGCTCCATGTCACCGTCTCAATCCATCCAACATCATTTGTCTTGGTCTGCCTCTGCCTCTTTTCCCATTGATCTTTCCAGTTGTCACGATGTTCTGCAACGCCTCTCTTCTCATCACATGAACAGTTTATCTCTTTCTTATTGTTGTATATAATGTTCTAATTTCATTAGCCTCTTTCAAGCAATCGTTAGTTGCAAAGGCAGTCCAAGGAATTATATACCCGACTAGATGCGAAATATGCCAGTCAATAAATTGTGCCACCTACTATTTGAGGCTTCTGTCCTGTTATTTTCCCGAGAGGAAGTTGGAATCAACCAGCACATCTTTAAACTTATTATCTGTTGGGATTATTGACTGACTTTGGTCTACACTCCTCTCTTCTGTCTTCCCTTCCATATATCTATTTCTTTCACTCTCTCTCTGTTATTCTCTCAACACATACTCAGACAACTGTTCCTTTCAACAATAAATAAAAGATTTATTAATAAAACTATGTCTGGTGTATGTATGGCTATTGTCTATGTAGTTGGTATGTTCTTCTAGTGTGGCTGCCAGATAAGATGTTGCTAGATAGTCTCCGTGTCTTCTCTCGTCTCTTCTCTCGGCTAAAGTACAGGACAGTACATAGATACAACAGAACGGTCTCACCCTGAATGCTCCGTCTGCTTGAGTCTGTAGGTATATCCGTTTTTTGTTTTTAATGAAAAAATGTTCACCACTGTATCAATGTACTTAAACAGATCACTATATGCTGTCAGCTTAAACTGAATGTTCGTTGCTTTCTTATAGCGTTCTTAAATCCATCCTGGAAAACACATCGAGTTTCTAGTATTCTCTATTTTTGTCCTGTAAAAGTTCTACACTGGATAGTTCGTAATTGGTACAGGCATTTGGTATGCACCTTGCAACTCTTCGATACTGAGTCATTTGAGTCTTTTGTTTTTAGTTTGTATGATCTCTATTTTCCGTTCTCTGTCCTCCTGACTTATTTCGATGACACTTCTTTTCTTTCCTTTCTTATGCACAAGTGTCGTGCTTTATTACTTTAAAGTGCTTTCTTGTGGGTTATCAACACTGAGTGATCTTGACCACAGCCATCTGTGTTATATCTTAGTTGATAAGTCTCGCACTGGTATGGGAACCTGTGTGATATACATTTAATAATGAGATCTGTGTCTGCTTCCTCTTCTCTCCTATGTGAGTGTCTTTTCCTCCAGCCGAAATGAAAAGGCTTCCGAAAAAACCCACTCTGACATAGGATAGAAGATTCACCTAACGTCTATACTATTCCTACTAATAGAAAGAAATGTTAAATGCACTTCACGCCCATCTATATTCCTATGCTAAAACTATACTCTAATATATTAATACCTTATTTAGGCATCTATGTTCCTGGAATCGAAAAACACTTAGCGAATAACACACTACTATCCCCTCTTTCCATCATTAGGGGCGTGTATTTCTATTCCCACTCAGGAACATATCTCCTTCAGTTCAGTTTGGAACACACACTAAACTCTCACAAAGAAGTGGACACTCTTTATAGGCCATATTTGCCGCATAGTCCTTGACCTTGCTTGACACCTCAAGTCCATACTTCATTATCACCGTTAGTGGAAAATTACAGATCTGAAACTGTTCCGTTATTCATACATCCAGACCGCAATATGCTGTCCAATAATGCTGTCTGCCTTTGTCGCAAACCAATTTTCCACGCGACAGGTTACCTGGGCTGTTGGCGGCCCCTTCTGTGTCTTGCCCTATAAACACATGCGCCTGGTCACTCCGTTGTTGGTTACTCTTACTGCTTCGTTTGTTAACCCTTCTTCTACCTGGTTAGTCGGTGTATACAGTCGTCTATCTGGGAATCATTAACTCTCAGTATTCCACGACATAGGCCCCCTCTTTAGAGATTAGACCGCGTCGAATCTTTCTCACTGTAGGTTTGATTCCCATGATCCACAACCCTAGTCTTCTTCCTCCGGAGCTGGATGTCTGGATAAGAAATCTGCTCCTACATTCTCCTTACCAAGGATGTATTCCACTGTGAAGTCCAGTTGCAGCAACAACGTCCATCACATCCACCGTGCGTTGAGCTTCTGCTAAGTAGCTATTAACATCACGTGTTGATGATATGATTGGATCCTCACATGGCTCACCTCATTATCCAGTAGGCGCTCTAATTGACACCCTACTATACTACTCACGACTGAAACTAGTGTTGGCTCCTCGCTCCTGTACGTCCCGTCGACTTTCCACTGGCGTAAGCGATGGCTCACAATACAGATAGATTGTCCCATCCTGATTGTAACAATGCTTCCATGTCCTCTTGGTTTCCCCCGGCTTTGCCTCTGGGGATGTTCCACCTCGTCCTCGATGGACCGAGTCGTCTTTCCCAAATCTCCTGGACTTTTGCTTCCAGGACCATCTTGGGCGATATTGTATCTGGTCAGCCCATCTTCGGTTAGAGTCCTGGGTAATTCTCGCCTTTCCCGACGTTACCCACCCCTTCTGAACTTGGTTACCGGTGAAACTTTCACTCTTGTCCTTTCCCTGACTTGTGATTTCCCTCCTCCTGTCGTTGGGTAAATCTGACCTATCACGTACTGTCCCATAGGCCCTCCTATGTTGTACTGGCGATCTCTGGTCTTCGTCTGGACTGGTAACTTTTGTCCCAATGGCTGCCATCACCATAAAGTGCGAAGCTTTGCTCCCGGATCTCTCTTCATATTTCCTAATGAGATGTCTAGGGAGATTTTTCTTCTCTTCCCCGATCCGTATTTTGTAGAGGTTCTTGGACACCACCTTTTCCACAGGATAAGGTCCTTTCCATCCTACTTGGAGTATATTGGTCTCTGCTGGACTCCACACTTCCACTTTGTCTTCCACTTTAAGAGCTAGTTTCCTCTTAATTCGCTTGTTGGGTGGTGCTTTCTGGCACTCCGAACAAGACTTCACCCACCGGCGTACATCTCCGGTCATTCCTGGCCAGCAATAATGGCCGGAAATTTTCTGCAAGGTCTCTCTGACACTCATATGTCGATTCTCGCCTATGATGTGTCCACTCTGAAGAATGTGAGGACGGTGGGTCTCTGGAACCACCCACTGCTCGTGCAGGTTATCTCCCCTCCCAGCTCTCCGATAGAGTAGTTGATTCTTCAGAAAGTACTGTCCCCGTTCTGGTGGCTCAGCACTTCTTTGCAGCTTCCTGTAGCAAGGATGCAACGTAGTATCCTTCCTCTGGGCAGTATGCAATTCTCCTATCCCTGAGTTGTCGCATAGTGTCTCTGCCTCTTTTTCCTTCCCTTGAGATCCACTGACTACTGTTCCCTTGTGTGTTGGCTGTTTGGGCCTTCCCAAAAAGACATATTTCGTACCAATGATCATGGGAAATAAGGAGTCAGATAATACAGCAGCTGGAATAATGCCCGTGACGTACCTGGATTTTATCTCCACCTTGGCGATTGGCAGCGTCATGGTAACAGCACTCCTCATTGCCGGCTGTATCTCTATGGTCTCCCCTGTAAATTGGTCTGGGCTTACCAAGCTGGCGTCCACCACCGCTTCCCCATCCAAACCTGTATCGTAGAGACAAGCAACCTGTTGGCCATTTACTTCAATCAGTTCCACCACAGGTGGTCTCTCTTGGTCCTGAGTGTCTTTCATCTCCTTGACCGTTTCCTTGCCTTCCTCTTTTAATTCCTCGAGGTTGGTTATGCAATTGACATCGTTTGCCTTGCATCTGCAGTCCACAGTATTATGTGTTATCGACTGGCAGTGTGTGCACCCTGTTCCCTTCCTAGGTTTCCGTGTGTCGTTTTTGTTCCTTTCTCCTTCGCCGACCTCAGCCTTGTCTGTGATCACCGATGTAGGAATCACTTTGCATGCTGCGAAGTAAGAACTTTTAGGTTTCGATCTGCAGTCCTTCGTGTTGTGAGATGGCACTTTGCAGAATGAACACCACCTCTCAGACCACTGTCGTTTCGCTTGAGAATTCGAGGTGCTCTGGTTTCTTACCTTCACCTTCTCTGAACTCTCCTCTGTGTGCTTTATATAAGGTTCCACTTTTTCTCCTTCCCAGTTTTTCGGTTTCTTTTTCTCTTGTTTCTCCTGACCTTTGGTTTGTGTACTTAGTTCCGCCGCCTCCCCATGTACCTCTACGAATCGTTCCGCCAGCTTATTCACAACATCAATCCGTTCCGCCCCTTGTTCTCCCAAGAAGGTTCTGAGAGGTTTCGACATTTGCTTTCGCATCTGGTCGACCACCATCATCTCTTCGAGACTCTCATAATCCCTCTTGAATTCTGCCAAGTCCATCCATTTCTGGAGATAGGATTTCAGCCTTAGACTGTAGGCGGCGAATAGTTCTCCCGGCTCTCGTCTAGACGATCTAAACTTCTTCCTATACGTTTGTGCTGTGACTTCATAATGTTTCATCAAAGCGGCTTTTAATTCCTCGTACTGATTTTCCTGTCCTGGTGGTAGGCGTGTGTAGACCTCGTACCCTGAACCACGTAAAGCCTGGGATAATTTAAGAGCCCATCTGGTCCTCTCCAGTCCCATAGCGACTGCCATAGCCTCGAACCGATTCAAAAACTGGTATATCTTCTCTTTACTTTCATCAAAGACCGCCAAGGGAAACTTCATGGCATGGTAACCCTGTCCAATCATGTGGGTTGCCCCAGGTGAAGATGAACTTCCTTCTGCAGCATCTATTTCACCCTTAGTTTGTGTCTTGAGCTCTAGTTCTCGCATGCGGTATTCATGTTCCCTTATCTTGTGGGCTTCTTCTGCTTCCAACTGGGCCTTCCGCTCCTCCCTTTCCGCTTGACGAAACTCTCGCTCTCTTTCTTGTATGTAATCAGTTAGCTCGGAACCAGCTAAACCAATTGCCTCCCCGTTGGCCCTCAGTTCGGCTGTAGTTACTTTAGGAGTTGCCATAGTTAAAGCAGGTAAGTCAGCACGTTGAGTAAAGACACCTCAAGGCAGTAAAGAAGTACTCACTATACAATTATATTCCACCTAGAACCTATATCATTTATCTATGTCTATCTAATATAACTCTACAACACCACACAGTACATCACAACCACTCTCTCATCCACAAGAGGAGATATAGGATAAAGACTTATGTAGACATGTGACCGTGTGACTAGGTATGTAATGTGTCTTACCACCTATCTACATTCACTCTGTCTGGAACTATCTCACTGTAAAGTCACCAGCATTAATGAAATGTTTCTACCATAAATGTAATGGCACCATATATCCAATGGACGTCCTTCCATTAAAAGTCATCAATATATACTTATATTTATTCCAATCAGTATGTCCCAACATGCAGGTACTCCGCTATGCCTGTGCCAATATGCAGGTACCCCTCTATGCATATGCCCTGTTATGCTTTCAGGTCATATGGGTATAATGTCTGTATCCCGCTCGCTCCACCAATTATGTCCTGTTATTTTCCCGAGAGGAAGTTGGAATCAACCAGCACATCTTTAAACTTATTATCTGTTGGGATTATTGACTGACTTTGATCTACACTCCTCTCTTCTGTCTTCCCTTCCATATATCTATTTCTTTCACTCTCTCTCTGTTATTCTCTCAACACATACTCAGACAACAGTTCCTTTCAACAATAAATAAAAGATTTATTAATAAAACTATGTCTGGTGTATGTATGGCTATTGTCTATGTAGTTGGTATGTTCTTCTAGTGTGGCTGCCAGATAAGATGTTGCTAGATAGTCTCCGTGTCTTCTCTCGTCTCTTCTCTCGGCTAAAGTACAGGACAGTACATAGATACAACAGAACGGTCTCACCCTGAATGCTCCGTCTGCTTGAGTCTGTAGGTATATCCGTTTTTTGTTTTTAATGAAAAAATGTTCACCACTGTATCAATGTACTTAAACAGATCACTATATGCTGTCAGCTTAAACTGAATGTTCGTTGCTTTCTTATAGCGTTCTTAAATCCATCCTGGAAAACACATCGAGTTTCTAGTATTCTCTATTTTTGTCCTGTAAAAGTTCTACACTGGATAGTTCGTAATTGGTATAGGCATTTGGTATGCACCTTGCAACTCTTCGATACTGAGTCATTTGAGTCTTTTGTTTTTAGTTTGTATGATCTCTATTTTCCGTTCTCTGTCCTCCTGACTTATTTCGATGACACTTCTTTTCTTTCCTTTCTTATGCACAAGTGTCGTGCTTTATTACTTTAAAGTGCTTTCTTGTGGGTTATCAACACTGAGTGATCTTGACCACAGCCATCTGTGTTATATCTTAGTTGATAAGTCTCGCACTGGTATGGGAACCTGTGTGATATACATTTAATAATGAGATCTGTGTCTGCTTCCTCTTCTCTCCTATGTGAGTGTCTTTTCCTCCAGCCGAAATGAAAAGGCTTCCGAAAAAACCCACTCTGACATAGGATAGAAGATTCACCTAACGTCTATACTATTCCTACTAATAGAAAGAAATGTTAAATGCACTTCACGCCCATCTATATTCCTATGCTAAAACTATACTCTAATATATTAATACCTTATTTAGGCATCTATGTTCCTGGAATCGAAAAACACTTAGCGAATAACACACTACTATCCCCTCTTTCCATCATTAGGGACGTGTATTTCTATTCCCACTCAGGAACATATCTCCTTCAGTTCAGTTTGGAACACACACTAAACTCTCACAAAGAAGTGGACACTCTTTATAGGTCATTTTTGCCGCATAGTCCTTGACCTTGCTTGACACCTCAAGTCCATACTTCATTATCACTGTTAGTGGAAAATTACAGATCTGAAACTGTTCCGTTATTCATACATCCAGACCGCAATATGCTGTCCAATAATGCTGTCTGCCTTTGTCGCAAACCAATTTTTCCACGCGACAGGTTACCTGGGCTGTTGGCGGCCCCTTCTGTGTCTTGCCCTATAAACACATGCGCCTGGTCACTCCGTTGTTGGTTACCCTTACTGCTTCGTTTGTTAACCCTTCTTCTACCTGGTTAGTCGGTGTATACAGTCGTCTATCTGGGAATCATTAACTCTCAGTATTCCACGACAGCTTCTGTGTTTTAAAGAGAGAGAATAACAATTGAGGATAGATACACGCATGCTTTTCCTGTCGTTGAGCTTCCTGGTTATATTTTATGTTTATTCATCAAAGGGCGAACACATTTTGGGCAGGGGGACCGCTTCTGACGAACAGAAATCTCCCGTCGTGCTGGCTCCACGGATGAGTGTTTATCACTATATTTTATTTTCTTTCATTAACTGATTAAAGGCCATGGAATGATTAATTGTCTTAAGCGACTTTCCGTGTCTGCCATGAGTTTATATACTGTAGTTTTCCTGTGCAACCATCTATAATTTGATATATAATACAACATGTCTGCTACCATATTAACAACTTTTAAGTCAAAACACCCCCTACTTCCCATTTTCAACCATCCATTTTTGTTTGGTCCAAACCTACGTTTTGTTTGACACTGAATCTGGTAAAGGATGGAAACATTCCGAGCAGGGGGTTTACTTCTGACGATAAAACTCTTGCCGTGCTAGCTCCGCAGCAGAATTTTTACCCCTGTATTTGAAGCTTAATCAGATCCTAGTATCAGTTCGACAGCAGTCACCATTGGCTTTTTGATAACAATTTCTACGAGTGTTATGGGTGGCAGAAAAGGATTAAGCTAGGGTGAATTGGATCCAACTGTGTCGATGCTATTATTAGTTACAGATCACCGCGCTCGTGAAAATAAGACTGTTATCGGTCACTCCTGCTGTGTACCCAGAGAGGAGGTTGGTGGAACGATGATCTATCAACCCGAGGAAAAGATAAAGTTGTGCCACCCGACCTGTGTGTCTCGCTGTACCCCAGTAATGTGGCGTGAGAAAGAATGTTTGGTGGGTTCTACGAGTTGGTTTCAAATGAAAACCTTACATGTTGTTTTTCTTCTTTTGGTGAATATATTCTGAAATAGTAACGACCAAATGTATCATTCGTTCAATGCGTTCAATGCAAGTCCACCAGTTCGATAAAGTGCTTGGATTCCTGTAGAAAAATCGGCTATGGGGGTCACTACTCGGTGTGCCTGACCCAGTTGTGAACAGCCTGTCACAGAAGTCACCCCGTTTTGAAACTTCCTACTCCACTCATACACTTGCTGGACTGACAGGCATGTATCACCATACTGGACCTTCATTCGTCAATGAATTTCTATAGGTTTTACACCTTTCATTCATTCATTCAGTAGCATGTCCTTTGCAGAACCTCGCTCCAATAACAACCTTCCGGAAAACTTCTCGATCACAAGCAAGATGTCCCGCGTCTGATACACCCATCTGGAGATCATCCGCCACATCCTGCACCCATCTTCTCTTTGGCCTTCCTCTTCCTCTCTTCCCAGGCATATACCCTTCCATTATTGTTCTCTCCAAACTGTCGTGACGTTTCAAGTGACCAAAATACTTCAATTTTCTTTGTTTTATCGTCTTTAATAGCCACCCCTCCTCAATATTCAACTCTTGAAGTATGGATGCATTTGTTCTTTTCTTTACCCAAGATATTCTTAGAACTCGTCTATAACATTTATATTCAAAGGCATGTATGCGCTGTTCAGCTTGTTTAGTAAGTGTCCATGTCTCACAGGCGTATGTTGCAATGGGAAAGATGCATGCTCTTAAAAATCTAATTTTTGTAGTTCTGTCTGTCCCACACCATAATTTATTCACCCCTTTACTGACCAAAAATTGGATAACAGAACGCTGTTGGGGTGGTGAAATAGAGGAATATCATTAATAGAATTGACCCAGAACGCCAGTCCATATGAAGACTATAACGTGGTTTACTTACCTTAAATCAGCCTGGGCTCCCACAAGGATAAAGGGCGCACTCGGCGCGTACGATCTGATCTCTGGCAGCCACACCTCCTCCACATGTCGGAGAGACAGGGGCTTGACCACAGAGAAACAGACCACGAATATGTGGGTGCCAGGGTACAGACTGTGCCGGAACTTGGGGTTCTCCGTCTGCATCAGTGGACAGATGAGGTTACAGTGCATGTGAGTTATGTTGAAACTGGTGTTAGACATAACAGATTATCACACGTTTCTTTCCACTATGGCTGTTATCGTTCGTGCTAATGCTTGCTTGCTTGTGTTCGTTGGCTTGAGCTCCAACGCACAGTCCTGTATGTCGGATGAAGGCATCCTGTTGTCCAGCATCAGTGTGATGTCATATAGGACCTGAGGTTTGCGTGAGTATCCGTTGTCCCATGTCTGGCTTATTGGTGTGCAGACTGGTGGTTCCTCGCCGTACAGGCAGACACTCTCCGACTTCGGAGGAATCGGCGATCCTATTGACTTCAGCCAGGACCCCGAAGGGACCTGTTGCCCAGGACGCTCGACGAGGACGCGTCAATAGGTCTTGGCCAGTATATAACCCGGCCCTGGTGCCTTGGAAACACCTCTGCGTCCCATTCGTGCTAATGAAAGTAGTTGTTAGTTTGAGGTTCATGAAAATCGAAGTTAGCTTTGGGTTTATGAAAGTAGTTAGTTATTTACAGGTTCATCCAAGTAGTTAGTTATTTACAGGTTAATGAAAGTAGTGATTTACAGGTTCAAGAAAGTAGTAGTTAGTCTGAGGTTCAGGAAAGTAGTAATTAGCTAAATGCTCTAGAGCTCGCACCTGGCGTATAAATATTTCTGTCTGCGCCATTCATGACCTGCCTCATCTCTGTCTATCAATCGTGAAAAAGAGTGGGTTAGAGTACCGGAAGACATGACGGACTGGTAAAAGTTAATAGTAAGACTGGGTCGTGAGTGCAGAGAATGGGCAGCTGGCCGCACTTAGTTTGATGTGCAACAATTGATCCAGAGTAACAAACATCAAGGTGGCATTGTGATCTGCACCGATGGGTCAATGGTGAGGAACATACGTAGTGGTTGGGGTTTCATTACGAATGCTAATGGACGATTCTTAAAAAAAGGAGAGTCTGGCATATGAGGCTATGACCTCCAGCATGAAAATGGAGGTGGGAGCAGTAATAGAGGTCTTCCGATGGTTAGAGGAGATCACTGCAACACACACTGCATTCATTACAGACACAAGGAGTATGCTTAGTCAGGTGGAGAAAGGAGTGTTTCGCGGGAAATGGCTTTCATCGCTCCAGAAATCATAGATTGTGAGAAATGTTTGGATTTGTTGCCCTGGTCATGCAGGAGTGCGGTGAAAATGAACAGGCTGAAAGGCAGACAGGGATTGCACCTCTTGGTGGTGGATTACCTATGGACAAGGAAGAGGTGGTCTAACGCCTGTAAGACCAGGTAGAGGAGGCGGGGGGGGGGGGGGGGGACTGATGAGAACCCGTATATGGAAAGAATGATATGGCGGGAGATTGGCAGAGGTTCTGGAAGAATCTCGAAACCGAGAGGGAAGACCAGGAGAACTTTCAATCAGATAGCGGTGGGAACTATTAGTAGTATGACTCTTCGTTGGCTGTTAAATGAGGGGACGGAGTGAGTGTGGGAACGTCCTGAGTGCATTGATGTCGGTTCTTAGCTCAACTCAACTCAACTTAACACAGTTAAATGTTCATGAAAGTAACAGTTATTTTGAGGTTGATGAAAATAGTAGTTAGTTTGAGGTGTATGAAAGTAATAGTTTGAGGTTGATGAAAATTGTAGTCAGTTTAAGGTTCATGAAAGTAGTAGTTAGTATGAGGTTAATGAAACTTGTAGTCAATATGAGGTTCATGCTTGCTTGCTTGCGTTCGCTGGCTGTGAACTCCAGCGTGAAGTCCTGTATGTCGGATGGTGACATCCTGTTGTCCAACATCAGTGTGATGTCATACAGGACCTGAGGTTTGCGTGAGTATCCGTTGTCCCATGTCTGGCTTACTAGTGTGCAGACTGGTGATTCCTAGCCGTGCAGGCAGATGCTCTCCCCGACTTCGGAGGAATGAGGTTCATGAAAGTAATAGTTAGTTTGCGGTTCATGAAAGTAATAGTTAGTCTGATGTCCATGAAAGTAATAGTTAGTTACATGTTCATGAAAGTAGAAGTTAGTTACATGTTCATGAAAGTAATTGTTAGTTTGCGGTTCATAAAAGTAATAGTTAGTTTGCGGTTCATGAAAGTAATAGTTAGTCTGATGTTCATGGAAGTTGTAGTTAGTTACATATTTATGAACGTAATAACCATGGGCAGACAGAAAAACCAATGTCCAAGTCCTACAAGAAACAAATGAAAACCGTAAACTGGTTAGAGAAATTAGACGTAGACCGTCAAAATATTTTGGTCACGTTAAGAGAAGAAATAAATTGGAGAACTTGGTGACAACTGGCAAGATCGTGGGGAAGAGAACAAGGAGAAGGCAGAGACGTAAATACCTGGATGGCTTGGCCACGTGGTGTGGTCGAGACAAGAATACTGTTGATCCACGACTCTGGTGATCGAGTGAGATAGCGAAACATGACCGCCCACGCTTACCGGCATGACGCATGATGATGATGATGATGATGATGATGATGATGATGATGATGATGATGATGATGATGATGATGAAAGTAATAGTTAGTATGAGGTTTACGAAAGTTGTAGTCACTTTGAGGTTCACGAAAGTTGTAGTCATTTTGAGGTTCATGAAAGTTATAGTCAGTTTTAGGTTCATGAAAGTTGTAGTCATTTTGAGGTTCATGAAATTTGTAGTCAGTTTGAGGTTCATGAAAGTTGTATAGGTTCATGAAAGCTGTAGTCAGTTTTAGGTTCATGAAAGTTGTAGTCATTTTGAGGTTCATGAAAGTTGTACTCAGTTTGTGGTTCATGAAAGTTGTATAGGTTCATGAAAGCTGTAGTCAGTTCGAGGTTCATAAAAGTTGTAGTCAGTTTGAGGTTCATGAAAGTTGTAGTCATTTAAAGGTTCATGAAAGAAGTAGTTAGTGTGAGGTTCATAAAGTAGTAATTAGTTACAGGTTCATGAAAGAAGTAGGTAGTTACGGATTCACTTCTACTTAGTGACATTAACAGGTAAGTCTGAGTGCAAATGAGGGAAAACAATAAGCTATCGTTTTGTTCCATACACGCTGTTTTCATTACGTGAATGACGTCTTTAATGTATCACTACATGGCACTGAATGAAAGGATGGACGTCCAAGCTCTGCTGAATCGAACAATAACAACAACCAAGGCACAACAACAACAAAACCATGACAACAACAATCATGAATGACCGAATGCACGCCAGTTTGGTGCCTCATGAACGACACAGTCCTAGGCTTGCATGGCAGTAAGTGTGTTCTCTATCACTATACAAAGAGAACATCAAACAGCAAAAACATCAAGAAAGTTAAAATCTAAAAGTAAAACATTAAGAAAGAGAACATCAAACTGTATAATATCGAGAAAGAGAACACAAAACAGTAAAATATCAAGAAAGTGAACAGCAAACAGTAAAACATCAAGAAACAACAAACAGTAAAACATCAAGAAAGAAAACAACAAACAGCAAAACATCAAGAAAGAAAACAACAAACATTAAAACGTCAAGAAAGAAAACAACAAACAGTAAAACATCAATGAAGAGAACAACAAAAAGTAAAACACCAAGAAAGAGAACAAAAACAGTGATACATCAAGAAAGAGAACAACAAACAGAAAAACATAAAAAAGAGAACAAGAAACAGTAAAACATCAATAAAGAGAACAACAAAAAGTAAAACATCAAGAAAGAGAACACAGAACAGTAAAACACCAAGAAAGAGAACAAAAACAGTAAAACATCAAGTAAGAGTACCAAAAAAAAAAAAAAAAAACCCAGTAAAAAATCAGGAACGAGAACATCAAACATCAAAACATCAAAAAAGAGAACATCAAACAATAAAACATTAAGAAAGAGAACAACAAACAGTAAAACGCCACGAAAGCACGAAGAAGGAACACCCAACAGTAATACACAGAGAAAACGAACATGAAACAGTGAAACATCATAACATAAAACAGCCAGCAGTAACACAACTTACCCCTTCAACTGCATCAATGATGAGAAGCTGTATCCTCCGGCCTTCAAACTTGAGGGAGCCTGATAGAGAGAAGAGAAACCAAAAAATTAACGAGTTTTACAAATATGATAGACTTTTAACTCCCCTTCATTTTACAAGCGAAAGATAAGAGATTGCAGGCGGTATCTGGTATATCGGTTGAAGCCACATTACAGCAGTTTGAGTTACAGAAAATGTATCTTTTTTTTTTTTTATCTCTGCTTCCATCCTTACCTGCGCTTCTCTTTCTCTACCTACATACCTCTGCATCAATATATGTCCCACTGCTTGTCTGAATATATTTCTGCCTCTCTGCCTGTCTTCTACCTACGTACTTCCTCTCTCTCCCTTCTGTCCTTCTACGTACCTACCTGCCTATCGGTCCGTCCACCCACCCGTCTGTCTGTCTGTTTATCTTTCCGTCCGCCCGTCTATTTATCCATCTGTCTGTCTGCAGGCCTGTCTGCCTGACTGAATGGATGGATGTAAGAACTAGGCAGGAAGGTATGTCTGTCTGCAGGGATGCATGCACGTACGTATGTGTATGGATGGATGGGCGAGTGTGGTTATGTACGTACGTACATACGTACGAATGTATGCGTTTATGTTTCATGTAAACTCGCATAATACTTATCTACACGTAACAGTTTAAAATTCCAAGATTTTATTACCTTAACTAATTATCTAAAATATATATATCCCCCTCCAAAAACGTTAAATAACACAAGCTCAAATGATAATGAACATTTCCGGTGTCTGTTTACAGAATCCGTCCTTCTAAATGTATCTGGGGGAAACCGTACGCAGAAGACTCACTTAAGAATCTATGTGGACAATATTTGCGTTAAATTGCCTGTTCAATTATCAGCAAACACTACAGCAGTTTACATAGCGGACAGAGAGTGAACATAGAAAATGCACTAACCCTGTCTATATGTGTCTGTCTGCCTGACTGTCCGTTCGTACACACAAATATGTTGGTCTATAGGTCAGTTACTGGATGGGCGGATAGACAGATGGACGGATGTACGTAGCAACCAACCGACTGCGCGACGACTGAGCGAGAGACCGTTTCACTACCTTCTTACCAACCAACCAACCAACCAACCAACCATCCAACCTACCTACCTACCTACCTACCTACCTACCTACCCGTTTTGTTGTTTGTCCACCAAGAATGATGATGACCATTCATTTCATCCAGTGGGATTGAAAGTATGGAGCCGTGAGCTCTAAGATGGCTGATAAGGCCTATTTTGACTCGAAATGTTCTTTGACAATGCGGTTAAAGAATGCTTGACGTTCCACGAGGAGGTTCTCCTGCAGTGGTTTTTCTTCACAGCTCTTGCAGTCCTGGTTGCTTCACAAGTGACTGCACCCTTATGTAATGATGTATGCCATGAATTACGGTCTTTAGCAGCAGTCTCCCAGGTGTCAGGATGAATTCCAAAAGCTTTCAGTGAGACTTTCAGTGTCTTTAAAGCGTTTCCTCTGGCCGCCTTGGGAGCGTTTACCACGACGCAGCTCGCCGTAAAAAATTTGTTTAGGGAGCCTGTGATCTGGCATACGAGTTAAGTGACCAGCCCAGCGAATCTGATTCTTCATTAGTACAGTGTGGATACTGGGCATGGATGCTCTTTCTAGAACCAGTGTCTGGGATCTTGTCTTGCCATTTAATCTTCAATAACTTCCTAAGGCAGACTGTGTGGAAGTGGATTAATTTCCTAGTGTGTCGTTGATAAACAGTTCATGTTTCACAAACATATAGCAGTGTGGATAATACAACTGCTTGATAGACTTTCAGCTTTGTTCACAGACTTATTCCATTTCTGTCCATACATTCTTGTACAGTCTGCCAAAGGCCGCGCTGGCCTTGGAGATTCTTGCATTCACTTCGTCATCAATTGTGGCATCTTGTGACACGGTGCTGCCAAGATAGGTGAATTTGTCCACAACACTTAGTCTATGACCCTTCACATTGATATTCGGCACGGTGTGATTATTCCCTGGAGCTGGCTGGTACATAACTACAATCTTCTCCAAGTTGATATTGAGCCCAAAGTTGGCACAGGCATGTTAGAAAGCTGAAGCATTGTGTTGCATGTCTCCTCTGAGTTACCTACCTACCTACCTACCTACCTACCTACCTACCTACCTACCTACCTACCCACCCACCCATCTATCCAACCACCTACCTACTTACCTACCTACTTACAACCCTACCCGTGTGTCTGTCTTTGCGTCTGTCGGTGTACCTCCCTATTATTTTATGAGTCTGTCCATCTGGTAGTCTTTTCGATTATATGTATACATATATAACAAACACAAAGCCCTGGCTTGCTATTAAATGGAATTAACTTAAAAAATTAAATGGAACAAAAACATAATAAAAGATAGGATTATTAAAAACACATGCGAGATTCTCACATGCACAAAACAAACACATTTCGTTGTATCACGGCAAATCGACGTAACATTAAACACTCGTCATAAAATAAACGAATAAACAAACAGGAAATAATATGCTTAAACACTGCATAGTCCCAACAAATGAAAAGTTCAATCAATCAGACATAAGAAGAGCTGTAAGCAAGGATGTGAGACAGACAACAAGAAAGGTGAGGCTGAGTGCTTACATATGTGCCAGGTAGCAATAGTTGCTCGGGCTAGCAGAAGTTACGTACAGTGAGTTTGAGAGTGTGAGAAAGAGTTGAAAATATCAAAAGGTCAGTTCTTTATGGCTGCTTCCAGCGAGATATGCTAGACATAAACTGAACTGTTGAGCATATGTTCCAGTGCAATTACTGCGAAATATTTTATAAAAGAATAAAAGGTTACAGCCTTTACAAACCAATTCACTGTGGTTTGAAGCCGTATACAATTTGCAATCTGCTGATGGTAACTATTTCACAACTATTCATTCAACGCGGTGACATCAGTGGAAGCTCAAGAACTGCCTTGTCCGGTAGACAACGGTATGTGTTAAAATGCTGGACAGTTTGACATCATGACATAGAGTAACAACAGAATCAGACAAGATTGGCAGTACACGCGACAGAAGGCTGTAAACAGACATGATGGGCAGTACACGCGACAGACGGCTGTAAACAGACAAAATTGGCAGTACACGTGACAGAAGGCTGTAAACAGACAAGATGGGCAGTACACGTGACAGAAGGCTGTAAACAGACAAGATGGGCAGTACACGTGACAGAAGGCTGTAAACAGACATGATGGGCAGTACACGTGACAGAAGGCTGTAAACAGACAAGATGGGCAGTACACGTGACAGAAGGCTGTAAACAGACATGATGGACAGTACACGTGACAGAAGGCTGTAAACAGACAAGATGGGCAGTACACGTGACAGAAGGCTGTAAACAGACATGATGGGCAGTACATGTGACAGAAGGCTGTAAACAGACATGATGGGCAGTACACGTGACAGAAGGCTGTAAACAGACAAGATGGGCAGTACACGTGACAGAAGGCTGTAAACAGACATGATGGGCAGTACACGTGACAGAAGGCTGTAAACAGACATGATGGGCAGTACACGTGACAAAAGGCTGTAAACAGACAAGATGGGCAGTACACGTGACAGAAGGTGTAAACAGACATGATGGGCAGTACACGTGACAAAAGGCTGTAAACAGACAAAATGGGCAGTACACGTGACAGAAGGCTGTAAACAGACATGATTGGCAGTACACGCGACAGAAGGCTGTAAACAGACATAATTGGCAGTACACGCGACAGAAGGCTGTAAACAGACATGATTGGCAGTACACGCGACAGAAGGTTGTAAACAGACATGATTGGCAGTACACGCGACAGAAGGCTGTAAACAGACATGATTGTCAGTACAAATGACAGAAGGCTGTTAACTAACGGGGTTAGCAGTACACACGACAGCAGGCTGTGAACAGACATGATGGGCAGTACACGCAACAGAAGGCTGTAAACAGACAAGATGGGCAGTACACGCGACAGAAGGCTGTAAACAGACATGATCGTCAGTACAAGTGACAGAAGGCTGTTAACTAACGTGGTTAGCAGTACACACGACAGCAGGCTGTGAACAGACATGATGGGCAGTACACGCAACAGAAGGCTGTTGTAACAAGCTACGTGGAGGGTCCCAAATAGCCCTATCACAATATTTCAAAATTATTCTCTTTATAGCCCTGGCTGGGATAGGTCTTTACCTGCCAACCCTCCCCCGTTTTCCCCGGACTCACTGTCACTCTTTCTTTCGACCTAAGGACCTATTTCCTGTCGTGTTCCTCTGGCTGATCCATATATATATAACCCAGTGATCGTTGGAATAAACTAAAACTTGATTTATTAAATCAATAAAGAACAGCACAGGAAAACATTAAGGCAGATAAAACAGATAGTTCTAAACAGACACAACACAGATAAAGTTCAGGCACAGAGCCTCAGGTTGCCATAGTCACAGACCCAGCTTCATATATTGTCCGTTCTGTCCATATACATCTCACCAAGTATGCCAGAATCTCCTTCCTTCCCGATACTTGGGTAGAAGTTCAACAGGCTTCTGTAGAATCAGATCCACTGGTGGTTGAGGAATTGTTCATGGACTTAACATAGATAGGCGTCTTGCAATGTCCGGTACACAATGGGTATGCCAGATAATCATGCGTTGACTCCGCCCAGAATTTGCCTGCTCTCGGGCCTATGTCAATGAAAGGACCCGAGATGCACCATTACTGCAAATTGTCATTGTTTCATAGTATACAGGATAATCATGCGTAGACTTAGTCCAGAATTCAATTTCTCTCGGGCCTATGTCATTTCCTCAAGATATACCCTTGCCTCTCTCTCAGAGTTAGGCACACCTGTGTAGTATGGCTAATACATTGATCTGGCTTCATCAGATGTATTCGGCTCTAGCATAGAAGCTGTGTGGATACTGTCCGATTTGGTCACGTCCAACAAAAGAGGACCCTGGAGATGACAAACAATATTGAGCGACTGGGCGGACTCATGCATCACACAATCCTGAGGACCAATAGGGTCTCAGTTAATATATTTGACATATAGGAGCTTGACCCAATGCAGTATATACCATACCCGAATATATGGGCCTGACCTGTCAGGTAGCCCCTGGATTGGCTACGTCCGGGCTTGAGTCGACCTCCAGCTGGTTGATGTCAGGTTGTCCACCCTAGGAACGTTTGGTCTACAAGACACACATTCCACACTCATACCAAGCCTTTATTATTATTGGGCACATTCATTTCCATGCTTTCCTCTCACTTGCAAACCATGCCTTTCTCGCAACCAAGATCTTGTGGTGTGGTGCGCCTAGTAATCTGTGTGTTTCTCCCCGTTAAGTGGGGTTATATGGCACACCGTGTAGTTCCCCATTCAAAGAAGATACTACCCCTCCCGGCCGCCGCTCTCAACTGAGCTGTCGCCCCAATGTACCGGCATTGTCCTGCACAAGCCATGGTGTATATAAGATCAGGTTCTCTCAGTGAGATAGAGGAGTCCATTATCCTCCCGACATCATCCTATCGAGTGACAGACGAAAGAGATAGTCCTGTGGCTATCATCCCCTGGCTCAAGAAGATAGATTATAGATTGGTGGACCCCATCCCCGTAGCTATCTAATGTGCCTATATTTAAAAGAGAGATGCTACTAAGTAACGGCCAGCCGTAGGAATCAAGATATCACTCGTCTATCAGCTGCCAAGAACAAGCGATATCATTTGGTAACTACTTATTCTTCAGATGTGTTCCCTAGCCATGCCAAGATCAAGACGCGTAGCCAGATCGGCTAACGGTCACCCCCTCCCAACATGGCAAGACTGCTGTTTTGCCATATCCTCTCAGTCGTTAAGACAATAGATATTTATAGGCCAAGCTTTGCCTGAACCAACTAAAACTCAAGTTTACCTTTCCACTACTTCAGTAGTATGTTGCATCTCTGTCGTAATCTTTAAATCACTTGACATGCTGCAACTATCAAACGGTAGGTGTTGGCACGGCCATCAATTGACCAGCAGCTGCACCAGTGCACATTTGACGCAAGGCGCTCCAACGGGTCTACCCGAAAGGAAAGACAAATATATACTCGCTCCATGTAAAGATTGTGGTATGAAGATAACCCAAAGAACCCTCTTTCATGGAGATTTGAGCAAACAGGAGAACTGAGAGTTTCCGAAAGCCGTTTCCCCCTGTTTACCAAAACTAAAAGAATGCATAAGGACATGGGCCACTGGCGTTTCGCTACAGCTGTAAACAGACAAGATGGGCAGTACACGCAACAGAAGGCTGTAAACAGACAAGATGGGCAGTACACGCGACAGAAGGTTGTAAACAGACAAGATTGTCAGTACAAGTGACAGAAGGCTGTTAACTAACGTGGTTAGCAGTACACACGACAGCAGGCTGTGAACAGACATGATCACCAACGCCAGGCGGCCATGGCCTATAAGACGAGGTCACTGTACAGTTAAGGCACATTGGCTTATGTTGTTGGACCCATGTTTTTCGAGACCAACCGGCACTCGTGGCTGATGTGGCCGGTATCACGCCGTCCGCCTTTACTTCCCAACATTTCCCGGTACTCACTTTAGGCTGGGTCGACACAGGAACCCAGGCCAGTTTACACAATGCGAATCCAGCCCAATGAGGATCGAACCTTTGACCACCGTACGGCAGACTAGTGTAGTCTCTGCATTCAGGTACAGTGACGATGTATGGAGTGATGACGTAGGAGGCGTATGATCGTCCCAAGACGTCCCCCTTTCCGGAATGCTTCGGCCCTTTACCTTACTGGCTTTCTCTGTGGGTGGGACGACTCAGGTCATGGTTCCGTGTGTCTTTCTCCTGTTGTACATTCATACCCTGTTTCGCGGCGTTTTCTCATTTGTCACACATATACGCATTGTGCCGGCTCACAACCCACTCCTCCCACAGGGAGGAGAGGATCGTGAACCCGGTGCTTCGTGCCCTCACACATAGTCACCCGTACAGGATTGTGACTGAGTGCAAAGCTTATAGAGAAACTGACATATCTGCCATGTGGTGACTTCGCTGAATGCTGAGTGCAAATCTTATAAAGAAACTGACATATCTGCCATGTGGTGATTTCGCTGAATGCTGAGTGCAAAGCTTATAGAGAAACTGACATCCCGCCATGTGATGACTTCGCTGAATGCTGAGTGCAAAGCTTATAGAGAAACTGACATATCTGCCATGTGGTGACTTCGCTGAATGCTGAGTGCAAAGTTTATAGAGAAACTGACATATCTGCCATGTGATGACTTCGCTGAATGCTGAGTGCAAAGCTTGTAGAGAAACTGACATATCTGCCATGTGGTGACTTCGCTCAATGCTGAGTGCAAAGCTTATAGAGAAACTGACATATCCGCCATGTGGTGACTTCGCTGAATGCTGAGTGCAAAGCTTATAGAGAAACTGACATCCCGCCATGTGATGACTTCGCTGAATGCTGAGTGCAAAGCTTGTAGAGAAACTGACATATCTGCCATGTGGTGACTTCGCTGAATGCTGAGTGCAAATCTTATAGAGAAACTGACATATCTGCCATGTGGTGATTTCGCTGAATGCTGAGTGCAAAGCTTATAGAGAAACTGACATCCCGCCATGTGATGACTTCGCTGAATGCTGAGTGCAAAGCTTATAGAGAAACTGACATCCCGCCATGTGATGACTTCGCTGAATGCTGAGTGCAAAGCTTATAGAGAAACTGACATCCCGCCATGTGATGACTTCGCTGAATGCTGAGTGCAAATCTTAAAAAGAAACTGTCATATCTGCCATGTGATGACTTCGCTGAATGCTGAGTGCAAAGCTTGTAGAGAAACTGACATATCTGCCATGTGGTGACTTCGCTGAATGCTGAGTGCAAAGCTTGTAGAGAAACTGACATCCCGCCATGTGATGACTTCGCTGAATGCTGAGTGCAAAGCTTGTAGAGAAACTGTCATATCTGCCATGTGATGACTTCGCTGAATGCTGAGTGCAAAGCTTGTAGAGAAACTGTCATATCTGCCATGTGGTGACTTCGCTGAATGCTGAGTGCAAAGCTTATAGAGAAACTGACATATCTGCCATGTGGTGACTTCGCTGAATGCTGAGTGCAAAGCTTGTAGAGAAACTGACATCCCGCCATGTGATGACTTCGCTGAATGCTGAGTGCAAAGCTTATAGAGAAACTGACATATCTGCCATGTGATGACTTCGCTGAATGCTGAGTGCAAAGCTTGTAGAGAAACTGACATCCCGCCATGTGATGACTTCGCTGAATGCTGAGTGCAAAGCTTATAGAGAAACTGACATATCTGCCATGTGGTGACTTCGCTGAATGCTGAGTGCAAATCGTATAAAGAAACTGACATATCTGCCATGTGGTGACTTCGCTGAATGCTGAGTGCAAAGTTTATAGAGAAACTGACATATCTGCCATGTGGTGACTTCGCTGAATGCTGAGTGCAAAGCTTATAGAGAAACTGACATCCCGCCATGTGATGACTTCGCTGAATGCTGAGTGCAAAGCTTATAGAGAAACTGACATATCTGCCATGTGATGACTTCGCTGAATGCTGAGTGCAAAGTTTATAGAGAAACTGACATATCTGCCATGTGATGACTTCGCTGAATGCTGAGTGCAAAGTTTATAGAGAAACTGACATATCTGCCATGTGGTGACTTCGCTGAATGCTGAGTGCAAAGTTTATAGAGAAACTGACATATCTGCCATGTGATGACTTCGCTGAATGCTGATGATCTCATTCCGGACTGGGGAGCCCAACGATAACAGCACTACATTGAGTGATGAATTTGCAGCCGTGGCTGAGAGGTTAGTGTCCAACTCAGGTTCAGAAGGAACCGGGTTCGTTCCCAGCATAAAGCTGACAATTTCTTCAAGAACCATTGCGAGATCACCCGTCTCTGATCTTTTGGGTAGTGAAATTGGACCTTGACTTCTCGGATAAGGGCGAAAACAACGGGGGATTTCCTATACAAGCAATGCACATTAAAATGCAAATCGGAAATAGTAGGCCTAAAGTGACCGTCATGGAAAAATCTTTAGACAAACCAATTTACACACGGTAGATGGAGCCCGTTAACCTGGATACAATCTGTCTTGTCAATGCAAACCTGAACAAATGTATGGCGAAGTCGGACACTGACCTGTGAGGTCATAACTGGGTATGACGCACTCCCCTCAAAGACCGGACGGAGGAAAAGAAGACAATAAGGTGAAAATAGGTTAGTGGAGGAGAAGGAGTAGTAGGAATAATAATAATAATAATAATAATAATAATAATAATAATATTAATAATAATAATAATAAGAAGAAGAAGAAGAAGAAGAAGAAGAAGAAGAAGAAGAAGAAGAAGAAGAAGAAGAAGAAATAATAATAATAATAGTTGGAAAAAAAAAAACACCATAGCAAGGTACACTTCATCCTGAAGATAGGAGATCAAAGGCCAATATAAAAAAAAATGGATAAAAATAGGTAACGCGATACGCTGGTTGCTAAGATAATGTTTTGAAGCAGATCCAAAGAACGCTAAACTAAACATGGCCTTGATTATACGTTTGCTGTCGCGCAGATAAAAACTATACATAGAATAGAAGATGACGTCACTGGCGCGACTAGCTGTTAGATCGGCGTTACCCAAACTGTATCCCAGAGAAGTATGTAACTTTTACATATCATCATTATCAAGTGTCATCTCCTCACCGAAAGTCGGCTATAACGAGTACCTACCCCCTCGTAAAAGACATACGTTAAAAAAGCATTTTAAACAGTGCAGAGATGCATTTTTATGCTGCATTTTGCAGCATCGTGAATGCTCTTAAACAGATTCAATGCCACACAGGGACGCAGAGGTGTTTCCAAGGCACCAGGGCCGGGTTATATACTGGCCAAGACCTATTGACACGTCCTCGTTGAGCGTCCTGGGCAACAGGTCCCTTCGGGGTCCTGGCTAAAGTCAGTAGGATCGCCGATTTCTCCGAAGTCGGAGAGTGTCTGCGTGTACGGCGAGGAACCACCAGTCTGCACATCAATAAGTCAGACATGGGACAACGGATACTCACGCAAACCTCAGGTCCTGTATGACATCACACTGATGTTGGACAACAGGATGTCTTCATCCGACATACAGGACTTCACGCTGGAGCTCAAGCCAACGAACACAAGCAAGCAAGCAATGCCACACAAAAAGTAGGTTCGGACCAAATAAAAATGGATGGCGGAAAATGGAAGTAGGGGTGTGTCACAGTTATGACTTAAAAGTTGTTAATATGGTAGCAGACATGTTGTACTATACATCCAGAATCGTGCGGTAGATTTTCTCAGTATGATGCAAGTCTTGAAAATGCCGACCCTTACATGTTTTTTTTCCCCTTGAAAAATGGCTCTCCCTTATGGTGCCGCCTAATGAGGCCGCCTCTCTTTATCATAGCACGGCACGGCTCTGTATGCATCATATTAAAAGAGGTGGCATAGGGAAAACTACTGTATTGATATATTATCTATAGTTTGATTTATAAGCCATGACAGTTATGGGATGTTTGAGTAAGACGATTTATCATCCCATTGCTTTTAATCAATTAAAATGTAATCACATGATAGACACTGATGCTGGTGTGTGAAGTGTTAGTCTCGCATATATTAGATCATGACATATGAAGTGGACTGGCAGTTCCCGTCCTCGTTGCTTTTCCTTCGCACTGTTTTTTTTTTTTTTTTTTTGCATATTCTTTACAGGACATTGCAGTCAACACCAGCATTTTTCAGCTGCTGTTGATGTCTTGGCAAGTTTTTTCGTTCAGTAGTTTGCCATTGCTTTCTGAACGACCAACTCACATACCTCTGTAAGTAACCAGCGCGACGCGATCCGCTGCCGATTCTCGCGCAGTTGTGTTTCATACGTGATTCGCCAGGAGACAGGTTTTCCTTCTCATACAATTACCAAAAGGGAGGCGTTATTCGCAGCGCGCTGCGAATAATATTGAGCGTCATTCACATCTGCGAGATTTAAGTGTGGCTCCCATTGAAAATGTAAATCATTATATATATATATATATATATATATATATATATATATATATATATATATATATATATATATATATATATATATATATATATATATCATTCATTTAGTTCTGTATGAAATTCTTAACGCTGACCCTAACCAGAAACTTAAAAAGAATGCTTCTTTTTCTATCGCCATTTTCGAACATTTTCGACGGTAGTAAACGTCACGTGACTGCGATTAACACGTAGCTATGGGAGGCGTTATTCGCAGCGCGCTGCGAAAAATCACTTCGTTACCAAAAACTGTATGGTATGTAAGTATCTTGCTTCTGTGGGAAATTGAAATCGGGCCACCACTCTGTCAGACACAGTGCCACCGCGGCTGCTGAATGCTGGTTAGGATTTTCTATATGCAATAACATAATATGTGTGGAGGTTAGCACGGTTGAATGGATAAGAACGCATGTTCTTAAACATCCGGTATGTTTATGCCGAGGTAAGGAGTTCACCCCCTACACCGGACAATTGGACTAAAATGTTGACCTCTCGTTCTTGACTTAGGGACGTAAATAACAAGTGCCTCTGAAGTCGGAGTGGAGTCGCCTGATGGCGAGGGGCACTATTAAAAAGGGAGGGAAGGCTAATCCACACGCAAAACTTAGTCCAGCACTACTAGGCCTAGTCTGTATGGACTACACGTGAGTTAAAAGCGAGCGAGCGCAAAAAGAAAAAAAAACAAGATGTTTCTCAGCTTGTCTGCTTTGTGTCAATTTTTCGTATGCTTAAAGCAGCAATTGTATATACCACGTTAATTCTCTCTCTCTCTCTCTCGCTCTCTCTCTCTCTCTCTCTCTCTCTCTCTCTCTCTCTCTCTCTGCAACTGACATCTTTTGGTTAACCCATCTTTGTTTCCCATGACCTGTAGCTGGGTCCTGACACAGAAATCACAAACAGCCAAAACAATGCTGGGGTTGAGTGGGGCGTCCTGTAAAGGACATGCAACTAATTAAATATCACAACCCGCCAAATATGAAGAACATGTATAACATTCCAGACAACTACGGGAGCAGGCAGATTAAGAACTCATAATCATCATATGCCATGCCGATAAGCGTAGGCGGTCATGTTTCTCCATCTCACTCGAGGACAAGAGTCGAGGATCAGCTCAGTGTTCTTGTCTCGACTATGTCCAAGACATCCAAGTATTTACTTCTCTGCCTTCTCCTTATTCTGTCCTCCTCAATCTTGCCAGTTGTCACCAAGTTTTCGAGTTTATTTCTTCTCATAACGAGCCCAAGTGAGTCTCCGTGGCGTCGTTGTTACGCCGCCTACCTTGTGATTATAGGTTTAGTTTAGTTTGCTTGCTTGCTTGCTTGTGTTCGTTGGCTTGAGCTCCAACGCGAAGTCCTGTATGTCGGATGAAGGCATCCTGTTGCCCAACATCAGTGTGATGTCATACAGGACCTGAGGTTTGCGTGAGTATCCGCTGTCCCATGTCTGGCTTATTTGTGTGTAGACTGGTGGTTCCTCGCCGTACAGGCAGACATTCTCCGACTTCGGAGGAATCGGCGATCGTACTGACTTTAGCCAGGACCCCGAAGGGACTTGTTGCCCAGGACGTTCGACGAGGACTCGTCAATAGGTCTTGGCCAGTATATAACCCGGCCCTGGTGCCTTGGAAACACCTCTGCGTCCCTAATTTAGTTTACTTTAGCCTTCACCGGGGCTTGAATCCGGGAACTCCAGCACTCGAGGCGGACACCATACCTCGAGATCACTCAGCCAGGTTTATGAAGCTTAATGTAGGTACCAGGAAATGTCAGGGAAACAAAAGACGGACCGGATTAAATTGACCACGTCATCCAGCGAGTGCACATAAGCTTATACAATATCTGACTAGCACCAGATATCCAGGAGACCTCATTTCGTAACAGAAAGATTCATTTTTATTTTACTAAAGGAAAATATCATTGACGTTAAATGACGCAACCACATGTATACACAATTCAAGCATGGCGAATCAGCCATATGCACATGTGGATTGGCGCCGCCGACAGAAGGTCACTTACTCGAAGACTGCACAAAATACGACATATCCAGGCAAACATTCTGGCCTAGAGAGGCGACAGTGGAAGGTAAACTATGTGAACCACATGTGTGAACTACAAAAGACAATTAAATTCATACAAAAGACAACGTTGTAGATATAGACACATTTGAAACGATCGAAAGAAGAAGAATTTACATTAAATTCAACTGATCAGACTTCAATATTAAAACTGCTAGTAAAACATTGTCGAATAGTGGGCGCTGCTCACTAAACCCGACATCTCACATTGTGCCAACGGATTCGGGCGGAGGAGCGCAATTGGGAGGGTACAAGCCGGATCCTATTGCTAGGAACTGCAACCCAAAGACTTAAAGTCGTGGCAGGGCGGACCAGGTCCTAAACCTTGGTTGGTTACTGGTCTAGGATCAAAGCTCCGACAGACGGACAGTTAGAGTGCTGCTTTGCTGATCCGGTAGTCTCTGCAGCTGGTTTTGTTCCATTTGTATTCCTGTTACCATTCCTCTGGTGTAAACTATAGGAGCCCTATAACTTTATGCCTGATCGCCGCCATGAATTTTAATTGTGCCTTTTTTGAAGTACAATTTAACAAACTAACCTCTGTCAAGACGGTAAGGTGTCAATAAAACATTGAGGAGTGACAATTTTGAAATAAAGAAATTTTGAAAACGTTTATAGTGAAATTTCCTTGCAAAATATACCAAAACGCTGTGATCCTTGGGAAAACACATCGCCACCTAGTGATCCACAAGTTGGGAACCCCTGTGTTAGTTTGCGTTGTGGCCATATTAAATATGATGATAAACGTTGAAGTGTTTCGATGGCTGATATGCCAGATTGCTGCAGGTGAATATGTTGCAAGCCAAAGCTGGAGCCCTAGAAGCAGCTGGGCGGCACATGCCAGACTGCACGTTCCCCATGGGTGTGCGCTGATTCGTGGGTCACGAAGGCCAGTTTTGTGAACTTCTGATATAATGTGACTTGATGTCAGTCAATGATAGCCTCGAGTGTTGAACTTCGTAATATGCATAACGCGGGCAGGGACGCAGAGGTGTTTCCAAGGCACCAGGGCCGGGTTATATACTGGCCAAGACCTATTGACGCGTCCTCGTCGAGCGTCCTGGGCAACAGGTCCCTTCGGGGTCCTGGCTGAAGTCAATAGGATCGCCGATTCCTCCGAAGTCGGAGAGTGTCTGCCTGTACGGCGAGGAACCACCAGTCTGCACACCAATAAGCCAGACATGGGACAACGGATACTCACGCAAACCTCAGGTCCTATATGACATCACACTGATGTTGGACAACAGGATGTCTTCATCCGACATACAGGACTTCGCGTTGGAGCTCAAGCCAACGAACACAAGCAAGCAAGCAAACAAGCATAACGCGGGCATTATGTTGGGGATCAGTTGAGTATACACTGGAGGGAAGCGTTAAAGGTAGGAGAGGAAGAGGTGGACTGCAAACGGAAGTTTAGTTTAGTCAAGAACTGACATCGCAGCACTCAGGATAATCCTATGCACGCATAGTCCCCATCTTCAGCATCCAATCAATTGTAACACCTCCTTGGGGATCAAAGATGCTGCAAATGTGGTAAACGCAGTCTGTAATTTATAGCTTGACTGCTTTCCCCAGGATTTGCTACTAGAGCTGATCAAAGCCGTGCTCCAATCTACAAGTGGTGGTCCTGTAAAATGTAATCTGATCTACAGAGTAGGTGCCGAGGAGAACGAACCAACTTTATTTTCAAAGGGTTAAGAATTGGGCCCGTCTGGTATTCTATCTTTCTTATTTCTCTGCTTTCATACATTATTGTATTCATACATCACATTTGAAGTTAAGCTTAGACAACAACAACAACAGAAACAATATTCATTATCATCATCACCATCATCATCATCATCTTCCACTTCTGCCGTCAAGCGTCGTGGAAAGAAATAATTTGCGCTCCAGCGCCCGATGGGCGGCACTGGATATTGTCATTCATGGGGAACGTTGGGATACAATTCTCATACAATGTCTTTGATGTCGTCAATCGATTTTCTTCTTGGACGTCCTCTTGGTCTCGTCGCAAATGATCTTTGATGTAAAGCCAGTGATGGTAGTTGCTGGTGTTGCATTCTAACGACATGGCCAAACCACTTGATCTTCTGTCTTTCAATAAATGTGGCACAAGTTGTTGATCCCACTGTCTGTCTGATAACAACATTTCTTACTCGGTCTCGGATTGTTAAGTTGGCAGCTCTCCTCAGGCATCTCATCTCGCAGGTGTTGATTTTGCGAAAGTGTAATTTGGATAAAGTCCAAGTTTGAGATTGGTAGCATAGGTTTGATGTGAATATGCTGTTGATTATCTGTCGTTTTGCTGACATGGGTATGTTTGGATGTTTCAGTAAGGGTGATAGTTGATATATATATTCAATATAAAATGCAATAATCAATAATAAACGACTTACTAAAACTAGTTTTTGACATGGCAATTATAATTAACTAAGGCAGATGTAACGTATCAATCAATCAAACATGCTGTAGAGAAGTGCCGGGGGCAGGGCGCAAATATCGCAGATCTGTTGCTAATCTACATGGTACAATCAATGCACTTTCAAGACCAACTACAAGGAGGAGGAGGGTGTAAAGAAGAAGAAGAAGAAGGAGAAGAAGAAGAATAAGTAGAAGGAGGAGGAGGAGGAGGGGGAGGAGGAGGAATAAGTTGAAGACGATGATGAAATAAGAAGATGACGATGAGATAAGATAAGATTTCAAAATTGGAGCAATACTGTACATGCATGCATACACGTTTGCAGCGGGTGTATCTCATTTAACAAACTATATTTTCGATACACTCCTATAAGAGTCATCTACGAGTATTGTTAGACAGACAACGAATAAACAATATGAGACTAAAATGAACTTTCGGCAAGTAAATATCTCGGCGAATAAGATAGAAGATGAAAACAAATGAAGTATAATAACAACTGAAATTGACAAGAAAATATTAAAGAATAACATCAAAGCTTGGCAATTAAGATATTTTGGGAATATAAAGGGGTATAGTTCCTTGCGAAAGAATATTGTGGAGGGAAAAGTGGAAGGGAAGCCAAGGAGGGATGTAACAAAACCTTGAGTCCCCCCCCCCCTTCCCCCCCCCCTCCCCCCGGGCGCTATGAAGATTGGCTACATATAACTCTGAATTTTGAGTAATCAGTTCTCTTTGTGGCGATGGGTGAAGCCCGCTAATAGCAATCCCGCCGACTGGGTGAGAAATTAACTGCAGACGATTGGGAAGCTACCCGCTGTGTGTTGATTTTTAAACAATGGTATGGCAATATATGGATAGGTAGGTGGGTAGATAGACAGACAGACGGATGGACAGATGGACGAATGGACGGACGGATGGACGGACAGACAGATAGACAGACAGACAGACAGACAGACAGACAGACAGACAGACAGACAGACAGACAGACAGACAGACAGACAGACAGACATAGTGCAGACAACTATATGTATACGAAATATCAGACAACCAATAGGAACCCACTCATAAAAGACACATGAAACAACACATGTGTTCACGGGGCGTGTATGCCAACGTGTGCTACACAGCAACACATGGAATTTACTCGGCACACGGATAACATCTCCAGGGAGAGAACTCTTGCAAACGACTGTAACTAGGGAGTATAAACAATGGGTGTAACCATGCGGGGGTACCTGACACTCTCCTAAACATGGGAGAAACATAGATTTCCTGATTTCCAGAGAAACGCTACTTGGTACAGCTGACTTGACCGGACAGAGAAGTGGTACTATACTTCGCATGGCAGAAGAGGCTAATTAAAGTAGAAATTCATAATTATGTATGCCGTTTAACTCGGGCTCCGAAGGGTGTGGGTTCGATTCCGGGCCGCATCCTTCGGTTCACGAGCTAAATTTTTCGGAGACTCCTGTGGGTGGTCGCTAGAGCTACGGATTTCGTGCCTTGTGCTACGCTTTCCGCGTTGCGGAGAGAGACCGAGCCATATGAGATAAAAAAACCCGGTGCAATGAAGTCGAGCCTGTCGACTTTTAAGCTACTTTTTTTAAAATTATGTACCACGCCGATAAGCGTGGGAGGTCATGTTTCGCCATCTCACACGATCACCAGAGTCGTGGATCCGCTCTGTGTTCTTGTCTCGACCATGCCACGTGGCCAAGCCATCTAGATATTTACCTCTCTGCCTTCCCCTTGTTCTTTTCATAGAACATTACATACAACTATAAGTAAGAGACAAATCTCATTCTTTTGTCATGTAAGGAGAAGATGGGCATTGCAAAACATCGTGAGAAATAAAAGGATCAATGGAAGAAGAGGCGGAGACAGAACGAGAGAAATCATTCTGACTGGTCTGACACTGGCGTGAAGGGATAAGATTGGCAAAGTTGATTCAGAACACCAAGGACCGAGATCTGTGGAGAGACATGAACGCCTACGCCAGCCACATGAGGATGATAATGCTAGTTTCGTGCATATCAATATATCTATAGAGCATTTTAGGAGATCAGCACGGCCAGGTGAATAAGAGAGCTCGATCTTAAACTTCCGGTGTGTTGATGCCGAGGTCGCGGGTTCAACCCCTACACTGGTTAGTTGGACTAGCATGTTGACTCCTCGTGCTTGACTTTGAGGCGTAAGTTACAAGTACCTTTGAAGTCGGAGTGGGCTTGCCTGATGGCGAGGGACACTGGTAATATGGAAAGCTAATCCACACACAACAATAAGGGCGAAGTAGTAGGACGTATATGGACCACGCTTGAGTTAAAAGCCAGCGAATGAAGACAAAGTGTACTGTCAACAACATGAAAGCAATGGCAAAGAATGGAGCAAAGAATGTTGGTCATACTCTATCAACATCTGATCCTCCTGGTAATTAAATATGGATTGGGACTGCTCACAGTGTCAAAGAGTCAGCTGGTGAAAGTAGAGTTTATACAGAATGAAACTTTGCTGGTGATCACGGGATGTACAAGGGACACACTAGCAGTATGTATGCGATACATCACAGCTTTACCTACGATTGCAGGCAGGCTCAATGTGCTGCAGGCTAAATCATATCTCCGAGTGGCTGCAGACACGGGGCACTCCCTGTGTGAAGCCTTGGATACAGTTAAAGACTACAAGCTGATCAGACGAAAATCATAGATGGCTCAGGCAGAGGAAACAATCAGAGAAGTGTGCATGCTTGAAAACATTGGGAGAAGAAGAATGGGTCAGAATCTCATCTCATCTCATCATGTTCCTCTTGTACCTTGCGGTGTCGAGGTGAAGTATAAACATCGTGAGAGTGCCCGATTATGGGCTTCATATATCGTTATTCCCATGGACTCTGCTATTCCCTCCGTCCAACGTTTACGTGGTCGGCCTCTTCCTCTGTTTCCATCTGCTCTGTACATCATTGCTTGTTGTGGTATGCTGTTGACTGGTAACCTACTTGCATGGCCAAACCATTTGACTTGCTGCTTTCTAATAAAATCTAGTGCTGCTTTAACCCCACTTTAGTCCTGATTTCTTCATTTCTGATCTTAACTCTTCTTGATCTCAGGAATCTCATTTCTGTTGTTGTGATTTTTCTTTTCTCTTTTTCTGTCATTGTCCAGGTTTGGCATTGGTAGCATAGAGTTGGTAGGAAGATTGTGTTGTAAAGTGCTTTCTTAGTAGTTATTGATACATGTTTGTTCTTTAGTATTGGTGCCATTTGTCCAATGAATTGGTTTGCCTTTTTGCATGTATTTTCGATCTCGTCTTCTGATCTGCCATTCGATGATGTTATACTTCCTAGGTACTTGAAACTCTTTACTTGTTTCAAGGGATGTTCGTTTAGGTGAATTGTTGTTGTTTGTTCTTCTTTAGTTATAGTCATTACCTCTGTTTTACTTGTGATAATTTTCATGTTATGTTCCCTACACATTTCGTTTAGACTATTCATGTGGTCTTGTAATTCAGCTTCTGATTTTGCTATTAGTGCTTGGTCGTCTGAAAACAGGAGTTCTCTAATTGTTAGATTTGCAGATGCTTCTTCAGAATGCCAGAGGAAAATCAAATCAGAACTTTGCAGGGTCATAATAACAATGGATCGGGAATGCTGGGAATGGCCCTCAGTCTGCACTGAATGGGAGGTGCAACAACTCATCCACGACAATTCATGACGACGTGATGTAATCATCTGCACGGATGGCTCTGTGCTAAGAGGTGAAAGAAGTGCCTGGGGGTTTGCGGAGAAGGTTGGTGGACCGTGTGTGGTGCAGGAGAGCCTGGCATATGATACCACAACATCTAGTCTGAGAATGGAGATGGAGGCAGTCACAGCGGCGTTCGGGTTTCGTTGGCTGGAAGACAAACAGCACACACATGTCGTGACTGTAGCGGACACACAAAGTATGATGTGAAAGATGAAGGAGGCATACTTAGGGCAGGACGGCAGGTTTTAATTCAGCAATCAAAAATAAAGAGCATCTGTTTGATATTTTCCCCAGGACATGCTGATGTTGTGGGAACCATGCAGGCGGACAAATTGGTTGGGTCTGAACCACTCGGTGGGGCATTGGTGCATGATAAGCCAGATGAAGTCGGGGACCTTTGGAATCATGTGCATAGTGCGGAGGAACAAATAGATCATCACAGCCTGGAGAGAATGGTGCTGGGGGGAGTGACCAGAGGATCTGGCCGACACTCGGGATTCCAAGTGAAGGCCAGACAGATGCATAATCAGACTGCTATTGGTACCATTCGTATTGGGACTCTTCGCTGGCTGTTGATGATGAGTCTGGAGAACCTATGAGAATATTCCGAGTGCTATGATTTTGGTTCTGGACTCAACTGGCAAACAACTTAACGTAAAATTGTGTAGTAAATCACGAACAGCCAATAAATGCCGGGGTTTATTGCCACGTCCTGTAAAGGTAACGCAAGTAACTTTCTAACTGGAAAGAATGCACGGGGCCGGACACGACGAGAGCCACTGAGATACAGCATTCATCAACACCCCGTTAAAATAGACACAGCATTCATCAACACCCCGTTAAAATAGACGTAGGTGGCCACAGCTCAGAACACACACACTAACTTACACACACACCAACGCACCATGCATGCAAACTCACTCATAAAAACACATCAATATACCATGCGTACACATTCACTCACAAACACACAAATACATCATGAATACAAACTCTCTCTCTCTCTCTCTCTCTCTCTCTCTCTCTCTCTCTCTCTCTCTCTCTCTCTTCTCTCTCTCTCTCTCTCTCTCTCTCTCTCTCTCTCTCTCTCACACACACACACACCAATACACCTTGCATACACACTCACTCACACAAACTCATTCACAAACACACCATACATACAAGCTCACACATTCACACACACAAACACCAATACACCACGCATAAAAACACTCACAAACACACCAATACACCACGCGTACAAACTCACACAAACACACACACGATGAATACACCCTCATTCACAAAAACACCAACACACCACACATATACAGATTATCACCGGGAAGGGACATGCCGCATGCGTGCCAGCTGACATGTTCCTCTGCCCAACAGATACACAACAGTGAGGGTAACCTCTGCCCTTCTTTCCCAACGAAAGCTGGCGCACTTTGGTTACCTCGGCGATTCCACAATTCGGTCAGAGATTACGTGCCCGACAATAACCGTCAACATTTGGACAGGGAATGCACAGGAAACGACAAGGCCAGACTACGAGCACACAACGTCACAATCTTCTGTACACATCAACAGAATTATGTTGGAGCATGTCCAACAACAACAACAACAACAACAACAACAACAACAACAACAACAACAACAACAACAACAACAACAACAAAAGCTAGTTGCATATCCTTTACAGGAAGTGGGCGTCAACCCCAGCATTTGTGTGTGGCTGTTCATGATTTCTTGCCAAGTTTACGTTCAGTTGTGTGCCAAGTTTTCTGAATTACCGGCACTCATACTTTGTATGAAAACCAATGCAAGGCGGTCTGCTGCCAAATCGCCCACAGCTGTGTTTCGAACGCGGTATGCGGGATTACGAATTGCGTCAGTAATTCCTTGGCCACAGTGCAGTCGTCCAACTACAGGCCATGGTAATATAAAGATGTGTTGAGGGGAAAGCTGTCTGTTACAGCAAGAAACAATGTGTTAAAGTGGTGTATAGAATTGATACTGCTGTGTACATACGAATCTCTACAACTATCTTGGAACAGTCATAACATCTGATTTGGAAGGGCAGTGGAAATTTGGGTCCTGAGGCAAATGCAAAGAATACCCTGGGCGGATAGAAAAACTAACCAGACACTCTTTTTAGAAACTTGTGAAAACTCTAACTTGATTCGAAAAAAGATTAGAAATATTTGTTGGGCACGAAATTAGAAATAAGAAAACAAGGGAAGGCAACGAGAGATGTATACCTGGATGGCTTGGTCATACAGTAGAATGGGAACAAGAACAGGGACCTAATCTGAGGCTCTGATGTTGGCGTGACGTGGTGAACCTTAACCGCCGACCCTTACCGACCTTTCCCTTCCTTGCCGGGTCTGTGGTGAAGGGGTTCCGGACGCAATTCGTAATCCCGCATACCGCGTTAGAAACACAGTTGATGGCGATTTGGCAGCAGACCGCTTTGCGTTGGTTTTTATAGAATTGGTATGATTGATTGATGGTATGATTTTGGTATGATTGCTGGTCGTTCAGAAAGCAATGACAAACTACTGAACGTAAACTTTCCAAGAAATCACAAACAGCTCAGCAATGCTGGGTCTGACTGCAACCTCCTGTAAATAATATGGAACTGACTTTATTACCGGAATGGCACATGCTAATGATGTTGATTTTTTTGCGCTCGCTCGCTTTGAACTCACACGTAGTCCATACACGTGCTACTACTTCTAGTGCAGTGAATTGATTTTTGCGTGTGGATTAGCTTTTCCAATTACTAGTGTCCCTCGCCATCAGGCAAACCCACACCGACTTCCGAGGTACTTGTAATTTACACCCACAAGCCAAGTCGAGAAGTAAACATTTTAGTACAACCGACCGGTGTAAGGGTTGAACCCTGTACCTCGGCATTAGCACACCGGATGTTTAATAGCGAGCGGTCTTATTAATTCGGCCACGCTGACCTCTAATGATATTGCTAAGTCTCACAGTGTTATCGTTTGAACCACATTAGGCCCATAATGTATTACTCAAGTATCAACTGGTACAGAATTATTAACAACACAAGCGGGGGATTGGGAAACTAAGGCGAGCGAGCGGACGGGTTGGCTGGGTCTGCACCCCCAGGTGGGGTTGGTGCATAATGGGCCAGGTGTGGTCGGGGCCCTTTAGGGTCGTGTGAATGGTGCAGAGGATCGCGGCTTGGTGCTGCGTGAAGTGGCGGAAGGATCTGGCCGACGCTCAAAACTCCCAGTAAAGACCAGATGCACTTATAATCAGACTGATGTTGATACCATTAGCATTGGGACTCTTCGCTAGCTGTCGCAGAAGAGGATGGAGCACTATGGTAATGTCCTGAGTGCTGTGATTTCAGCTCTTGACTCAACTCAACTAGCAGCAGCAGCAGATGAAGAAGAAGAAGTAGAAGAAGAAGAAGAAGAAGAAGAAGAAGAAGAAGAAGAAGAAGAAGAAGAAGAAGAAGAAGAAGAAGAAGAAGAAGAAGAAGTGCAGTGTAGAAAAAAAAAACCCCACCTTCTAGCTTATCTTCCCACCATTCGTTCGCACATAAACTTGCTTTTTTGTTCAAGGTCATAGCAACAGAAACCAGAAATCCTTAGTCAGGGGACAAGAAGACGACACACCCAATTCATATTTGCCCTTCATGTTTGTTTACATGTCCACAAACCGGGTTTGCGGTCACAACAGTTCATGTTTATTGTGACCCCCTACACAACATCACACACCGAAAACGTCCCAAGAATGTGTCTGGCCTGCGCGATCGACCTTTGAAACAACTGGGCTTGTTCCGGTTCTGATGGTCTGTTGCTTTTCAAACCAGGTCAGTGTTTACAAAAGGTTAAGGTCAGTGTTTACAGGTCGTTAAGGCCCACGTTTACAAGCTGTTAAGGTCAGTGTTTACACACAATAATCTTATTGTATTATTGTTGGAACTCTTCTCTGGCTGTTGAAGATGACTGAGCGCTTGCGGCCGATTTCAAACCGGGTATGTTGGGATTGTGAACGGCGTTCACTAACCCCTAAGCCTTAATATCAAAAGCGCGAAGCACTGGACAGGTGGCGTGTGGGAAAACGAGTTGGCTGCCCTATAGCCGCCCTATTTGGTATATTTGATTGAAGTTAAGTTAATCGGAAAATCAGACCGCGCTGCCCGACATACAGCCTTTGTGTGGCTGACTATCAATGATGATGGATGTGTGTTCTACGATATTTCCAACTCGGCGCGTCCTCGCACATCACAAGACTCCACTTGATCCCAGACGGCTGATAGCACAAGCTCAGTCCCTCTTGACAAGTGGATAAGTTGGGAATGTTGTCTGGGTTTTGTACGGTATGCAGTCTGGGTTAGGTGGGGAATGTTGTCTGGGTTTTGTAGGGTATACTGTCTGGGTTAGGTGGGGAATGTTGTCTGGGTTTTGTAGGGTACACTGTCTGGGTTAGACAGGGAATGTTGTCTGGGTTAGACAGGGAATGTTGTCTGGGTTAGGTGTGGCATGTTGTCTGGGTTAGGTAGGGAGTGTTGTCTGGGTTAGGTGGGGAATTTTGTCTGAGTGAGGCGGGGAATGTTGTCTGTGTTAGGCGGGGAATGTTGTCTGGGTTGGGTGGGGAATATTGTCTGGGTTAGATGAGGAATGTTGTCTGGGTTAGGTGGATAATGTTGTCTGGGATAGGTGGGGAATGTTGTCTGGGTTAGGTAGGGAATGGTGTCTGAGTGAGGCGGGGAATGTTGACTGGGTTAGGTAGGGAATGTTGTCTGGGTTAGGTAGGGAATGTTGTCTGGGTTAGGTAGGGAATGCTGTCTGAGTGAGGCGGGGAATGTTGACTGGGTTAGCCGGGGAATGTTGTCTGGGTTAGATGAGGAATGTTGTCTGGGTTAGGTGGGTAATGTTGTCTGGGTTGGGTGGGGAATGGTGTCTGGGTTAGGTGGGGAATGTTGTCTGAGTGAGGCGGGGAATGTTGTCTGGGTTAGGTAGGGAATGTTGTCTGGGTTAGGTAGGGAATGTTGTCTGAGTGAGGCGGGGAATGTTGACTGGGTTAGCCGGGGAATGTTGTCTGGGTTAGATGAGGAATGTTGTCTGGGTTAGGTGGGTAATGTTGTCTGGGATAGTTGGGGAATGTTGTCTGGGTTGGGTGGGGAATGGTGTCTGGGTTAGGTGGGGACTGTTGTCTGGGTTAGGTAGGGAATGTTGTCTGGGTTAGGTAGGGAATGTTGTCTGGTTAGGTAGGGAATGTTCTCTGGATTGGTAGGGAATGTTGTCTGGGTTAGGTAGGGAGTGTTGTCTGGGTTAGGTGGGGAAAGTTGTCTATGTTAGGTAAGGAATGTTGTCTGGGTTAGGTAGGGAATGTTGTCTGGGTTAGGTAGGGAATGTTGTCTAAGTGAGGCGGGGAATGGTGCCTGGGTTAGGTGGGGACTGTTGTCTGGGTTGTGTGGGGAATGGGGTCTGGGTTAGGTGGGGACTGTTGTCTGGGTAGGGACTGTTGTCTGGGTGGGAAATGTTGCCTGGGTTAGGTAGGGAATGTTGTCTGGTTAAGTAGGGAATGTTCTCTGGATTAGGTAGGGAATGTTGTCTGGGTTAGGTAGGGAGTGTTTTCTGGGTTAGGCGGGGAAAGTTGTCTGGGTTAGGTAAGGAATGTTGTCTGGGTTAGGTAGGGAATGTTGTCTGGGTTAGGTGGGGAAAGTTGTCTGAGTGAGGCGGGGAATGGTGCCTGGGTTAGGTGGGGACTGTTGTCTGGGTTGTGTGGGGAATGGGTCAGGGTTAGGTGGGGACTGGTGTCTGGGTGGGAAATGTTGTCTGGATTAGCCGGGGAATGTCTGGGTTAAATAGGTAAATGTTTACTGGGTTAAGTGGGATATGTTTACTAGGTTTGGTAGGAAATGTTTACGGGGTTAGGTTGGAAATGTTTACTGGGTTAGGTAGGATATGTTTTCTGGGTTAGGTGGGGTATATTTAATGGGTTAGTTTCACAATGCTTACTGTGATAGGCAGAAACTATTTACTGAGTTAGGTAGAACATATTTTGCTGGGTTAATTAGAACATATTTACTGGGATAGGTGGGGAAAGTATACTGGGTTAATGTGTTAGGTGGGGTATATTTACTGGTTGCGTAAAACATATTTATTAGGTTAGGCAGAACATATTTATTGGGTTAGGTGGGAAATGTTTACCGGATTAGGTGGGGAATGTTTAATGGCCTAGTTGTGAAATGTTTACTGAGTTAGGTAGAAAATGTTTATTGGGTTAGGTAGAAAATATTTACTGGATTGGTAGAAGATATTTACTGGGATAGGTGGGAAATGTTTATAGGGTTAAGTAGAAAATATTTAGTGCGTTAGGTGGGAAATGTTTATTTGGTTAGGTAGAAAATGTTTACTGTGTTATGTAGTACATATTTACTGTATTAGGCGGGACATGTGTACTGAGTTAGGTGGGAGATGTTTACTGGGATAGATAGTGTATGTTCACTTGATTGGGTACTACATATTTATTGGGTTATGTGGAAAACGTTTAATGGATTAGGAAGGACACATTTAATGGGTTAGGTGAAGAATGATTAATGGTTCAGGAAGGACACATTTAATGGGTTAAGTAGAAAATATTTACAGGATTAGATAGAAAATATTTACTTGGTTATGTAGAAAATATTTACTGTGTTAGGTAGAAGATATTTACTGGGTATGGTATGTTTACTGGGTTAGGCAGAACATATTTACTGGGTTAGGTAAAGCACATTAATTGGGTTACGTAGAACATGTTTATTGAGTTAGTTAGATCTATAATTCTGGTCAAGTAGGTGGCGAGGATTTGAGGGTGTCACCCAACTCTTAGTGCTATTACCTTATAATAATCAAATGAGCTATAACCCGACTGTGGATCTTAGGGATACCAACGAAGCATCATTGGAAGCAACAAGATTCAGTGCAAGCTGCTCATCGTTGAGTTGAGTTAAGTTGAGTTGAGCCAAGAACCAACATCACAGCATAATGGACATTCCCTTACGTGCTCCGGCCTCATCTGCAACTGCCAGCGAAGAGCCCCAGTACTAATGGTATCAGTAGCAGTCTGATTATGTGTTTGTCTGGCCTTTCCTTGGAGGCCTGAGTGTCGGCCAGGTGCTCATCTTAGTATGTCTTATAGGGATACCAAGATGGAGGCAACAACACTCAGTGTCAGTTGCTCAACATTGTATTTCATGGGGTAAGGGCTCTATTTGGACGTGTCTATCTCCTCTCCGAGTCTAGTTAAAGGCAACATATCCCTTGATGAATGAGTTGAGTTCAGCCTAGAACCAACATGGTAGCACTGGAGACGTTCCCATATCTCCTCCGGTCTCATCTTCAACAGCCAACGAAAAGTCCCAATACTAATCGTATCGGTAGCAGTCTGATTATGTGTCTGTCTGACCTTCTCTCAGAGTTTTCAACGTCGGCCAGGTCGCTCCATGCAGCACCATTCTCTTCAAGCATTGTTTATGTTATCTATTCATTCTTCTGAACATTACACGCGATTCCAAAACGCCCCGACCACATCTGCCTTATCATGCACTAAAACCCACCAAGCGGTACAAACCCAGCCAATGTGTCCGACTGCTCGTGTCCCACCGCACCAGCATGTCCAAAACATCCCACAGAGACTCTATAGTTTTGAGTGTTGAATTGAAGCCAGCCACTCTGCCCGAAGCCTGTCTGTCTTCACCTTTCACATAATACTTTGTGAGTCCCTTGATGAATATTCTCTATTACAACAATGGGAATGAGTAATCAAGTACAGAGCTGATCTGGTGGCAGTAACGACAGATGAGCACGGCTCTGGCGGAATCTTTCGACGATAAAATACCAAACACACGAAGATGGAGCGTGGTCAACACAGGGTACACCCCAGCCTGCTCGTGCGTGTTACACTGAATCGTGACCTCGTTACATACCACAACACCTCTCCGTAGATGGGAACTTCCAGTACCGCCCTTGCACGTCCCGCGGCTTTCTGAGTACAGGGGAAGGAAATCTTCGCAACACAGCCCCCGTGGAGATGCCAATTCGGTACCTGGTTTGGGGAGGGGAGGGGGGCATCTGTAGCCAACCTCTATAGGTGCAAGTCCTTTTTAGTACCTAAACAACAGACTTCAGTCTCAGTCTTCCACAAGATTATTCAACCAATTGGGGGAGGCGTGACTTAGAGGATTAATCAACCAGTAAGGGAAGGCATGGATTAGAGGATTAATCAACCAATCGGAGGAGGCGTGGCTTAGAAGATTAATCAACCAATCGGGTGAGGCATGGCTTAGAGGATTAATATAGCAATCGTGAGAAGCGTGGCTTAGAGAATTAATAAACCAATCGAATGAGGCGTGGCTTAGAAGATTAATCAACCAATCCGGGGAGGCGTGGCTGAGAGGGTCCGGTGTCCGTCTCAGGCTCTGAAGGTACCGGGTTCGATCTCTGCATAAGGCTGGGAGATTTTCCCAAGAAACACTGGCTTCTAATATCACCCCCTCTCCTCCGATCTCGTAGGTAGCGGGACCGGCTATCTAACTCTCTCAGATGAGCGCGGAAAACAGCTGTGTGCAAGCAGTGCACGATAAAAATTACAGGGCAGTCTACATGGCAAAGTGTAGGCCGTAAAGCCGTTCCCTGGCAAAAGTTTTAGCAAACGTAAATTCATGGGTAAATAGAGCCCGTTGCCCTGGATGTAATCTATCTAGAATACACAAACCTAACACACATTTTCAGTTGCATAATTAGGTTCGACGTTCTAAGTTTGACGTACTAGGTTTGAGGTACTAGTTTTTAGGTACTAGGTTTGACGACAATTACAAGGTACACGTGTGTACCTGACAAAAATAATAAACATCCGTGAGATTGGATTCCCACGGTGAAGAAAATAATTGTTCAGACCTATCACTCTTTAAGTAAACTAATATTGTGTACGATATTATACACTTGTAGTAGTCATGTATGGATTAATACAAGATGGCAACAAACAAACAACAAGATAATTTGATTGCGTAATTGCTGGAGAGCTTCCGCAAACAGAGGCAAATAAAATGTGACAAATATTTAAAAAGAAATTAAATAATGACCGTATTTGTTATATGAATAATTAGCTATTGTTATCTCCCGTGCTGGCCTTAAAATGGATTTACATTATATTTGTTTCCCTTATTCCATAATGTCTTGTATTACAGTGTGTACACATTTTATTTTAATGATGGTATGCACATTATTGAAAAAAAACAGGCATAGACAACAAAATGTTTGTGAACAGTGAGACTAATATTTTGAAATATATTATCATCATCATTATGTGCCTTGTCAAATGGCATCGGCGATTATGCACTCCCTTATCGGCAAAGTACATGGGAACATGTCTATCCGCGATTTAATGCGTGCACAGCATCCACTACACGGTGAGATCAAGAAGAGAAAGGCAGCAGGTTAGACAGCGGAAGCTCCTGGAAGGGTTAGGCCGAGCACAGCTTTTGAAATGTTTGTTCAGTAGAGGACGTATATTCTTGTAAAGAATATATATATATATATATATATATATATATATATATATATATATATATATATATATATATATATATATATATATATATATATAAATAAGTACAAGTAACGTGCAGTGCGTTCTCTTTATTATGCATCACACTGGACTAAGTATTAAGACAACAACACCGGATAATGTCAACGGTAGAAGTTCAAGAATTTACGCTTGAGGGTAGTCTGCTTATGGATGTCATGGCAGTAACTAAAGAAGTAGCCTCATTGGAGACAAAGATTGTAACTGGACATGGCAGTAGCTTACTCACTAGCATCACTGGAGACACATATTGTAACCTGACATGACAGTAACTAAAGCAGTAGCCTGATTGAAGACATATATTGTAACCTGACATGACAGTAACTAAAGCAGTAGCCTGATTGAAGACATATATTGTAACCTGACATGGCAGTAACTAAAGCAGTAGCCTGATTGAAGACATATATTGTAACCTGACATGGCAGTAACTAAAGCAGTAGCCTGATTGAAGACATATATTGTAACCTGACATGGCAGCAACTAAAGCAGTAGCCTGATTGAAGACATATATTGTAACCTGACATGGCAGTAACTAAAGCAGTAGCCAGATTGAAGACATATATTGTAACCTGACATGACAGTAACTAAAGCAGTAACCTGATTGAAGACATATATTGTAACCTGACATGGCAGCAACTAAAGCAGTAGCCTGATTGAAGACATATATTGTAACCTGACATGGCAGTAACTAAAGCAGTAGCCTGATTGAAGACATATATTGTAACCTGACATGGCAGCAACTAAAGCAGTAGCCTGATTGAAGACATATATTGTAACCTGACATGGCAGTAACTAAAGCAGTAGCCAGATTGAAGACATATATTGTAACCTGACATGACAGTAACTAAAGCAGTAACCTGATTGAAGACATATATTGTAACCTGACATGGCAGCAACTAAAGCAGTAGCCTGATTGAAGACATATATTGTAACCTGACATGGCAGTAACTAAAGCAGTAGCCTGATTGAAGACATATATTGTAACCTGACATGGCAGTAACTAAAGCAGTAGCCTGATTGAAGACATATATTGTAACCTGACATGACAGTAACTAAAGCAGTAGCCTGATTGAAGACATATATTGTATATCGACATGACAGTAACTAAAGCAGTAGCCTGATTGAAGACATATATTGTAACCTGACATGACAGTAACTAAAGCAGTAGCCTGATTGAAGACATATATTGTAACCTGACATGACAGTAACTAAAGCAGTAGCCTGATTGAAGACATATATTGTAACCTGACATGACAGTAACTAAAGCAGTAGCCTGATTGAAGACATATATTGTAACCTGACATGGCAGTAACTAAAGCAGTAGCCTGATTGAAGACATATATTGTAACCTGACATGGCAGTAACTAAAGCAGTAGCCTGATTGAAGACATATATTGTAACCTGACATGACAGTAACTAAAGCAGTAGCCTGATTGAAGACATATATTGTATATCGACATGACAGTAACTAAAGCAGTAGCCTGATTGAAGACATATATTGTATATCGACATGACAGTAACTAAAGCAGTAGCCTGATTGAAGACATATATTGTAACCTGACATGACAGTAACTAAAGCAGTAGCCTGATTGAAGACATATATTGTATATCGACATGACAGTAACTAAAGCAGTAGCCTGATTGAAGACATATATTGTAACCTGACATGACAGTAACTAAAGCAGTAGCCTGATTGAAGACATATATTGTAACCTGACATGACAGTAACTAAAGCAGTAGCCTGATTGAAGACATATATTGTAACCTGACATGACAGTAACTAAAGCAGTAGCCTGATTGAAGACATATATTGTAACCTGACATGGCAGTAACTAAAGCAGTAGCCTGATTGAAGACATATATTGTAACCTGACATAGCAGTAACTAAAGCAGTAGCCTGATTGAAGACATATATTGTAACCTGACATGGCAGTAACTAAAGCAGTAGCCTGATTGAAGACATATATTGTAACCTGACATAGCAGTAACTAAAGCAGTAGCCTGATTGAAGACATATATTGTAACCTGACATGACAGTAACTAAAGCAGTAGCCTGATTGAAGACATATATTGTAACCTGACATGGCAGTAACTAAAGCAGTAGCCTGATTGAAGACATACATTGTAACCTGATATGGCTGTAACTAAAGCAGTAGCCTGATTGAAGACATATATTGTAACCTGACATGGCAGTAACTAAAGCAGTAGCCTGATTGAAGACATACATTGTAACCTGACATGACAGTAACTAAAGCAGTAGCCTGATTGAAGACATATATTGTAACCTGACATGGCAGTAACTAAAGCAGTAGCCTGATTGAAGACATATATTGTAACCTGACATAGCAGTAACTAAAGCAGTAGCTGAATTATAACCATGACAATTATAATTGATGTCTTGATATGTCTACGTATCTCTTCTTCTTCCTTTAGTACCTTACGGTGTCGGGGTGAGCAAGAAATAGTTAGAGTGTACCCGTTTATGGGCATCATTTATTGAGATTGAGATTCCCGTGGACTCTGCTAATCCCTCTGTTAATCATTTGCATAGTCGGCCACTTCTTTTAGTCCCATCTGGTCTATACATCATTATTGTTGATGTATTGTGCCAGCTGGTATCCTAGTTATGTATATTGCTTATATATGTATATCTGTGAATGTATATGTGAGTATATATATTGCTTCATAAGAGATGTTGAATGAAAGAATGTATGAGAGGAAATAGAGAAGAAAGGCAGAATGTCAGACGGGCCTGCTGCCGAATTCTTAACCCTTTGAAAATAAAGATTTTCGTTCGTTCGTTCGTATTGCGTGTGACGTATTAGATTGGGCGTATTTCCCTCAAAAGAGGCACGAAAATGAAGTAGAAGAAAGAAAATAATCAATCAAACAGCCCACCAACACACACACACACACACACACACACACACACCCACCCACCCACCCACCCACACACCCACACACACACACACACACACACACACACACCCGTCGACTTCTCCTGGGAGAGACTGAGAGTTTATAAGTTTGTGCCTAGTGCACGACGTCGACCCTTCACCATAAATCAAGTTTATATAAAATCCCATCACTGCAATCGAGATGGGATTTCTTTTATCTTCTACCGCCACATAAGTCTCTTCATGTCTTATTATTGTTATCCAGGAAACCTTATTTCAATGACATTTCTTTAATCCTGGCTGTTTGTCTATTCATATGCATATCTGCCATTGATAGCCACTAATTTCTGGTCTATGTATGAATTGAAAACATAGTTTCAATACGCGAGAGTCACCCAAGCAAGACGGATAACTGCGTCTTTCGCCCATTGTTAACCAGTTCTTTATAGCGTCTGTAAACTGGGTTAGTTATACACTGCCTTGTGTAGAACTGTATTATCTATGATAGACAGCCAGGAAAGTGCCTTTTATTCTTTTTTACTTACATCATCGAGGCGGGTTTTATGAAAGTAAATTGGGCTGCCGAATCTACCCAGTTTAACAGGGTGCTGGGGCATGTAATGGGTGTAAATGCGGCCGGCGTGATTTTGGCAACATTATTGGAGATTTTTTTTTTCTGTCGGGAGCAAAAAGAAAAACCCTAATCTGCACAGTTCGCGGCGACTGCACTAGCCAGGCGGTCTTAGTTCCTCAGACTCAAGTCGCCCCCCCCCCCTCCCCGGGCCATACACTGCAAGGTACTATATTGGCAGTAAATGACAGTTTGACAGTTACTCATCGAGTGGCGTGTGGAACGGACCCACTCTGCCGCTGTAGAACAGACATAAGTAGTTATGGGGTTGTCATCATCGTCATCATGTGCCATGCCAGTAAGCGTGGGCGGTCATGTTTCGTCAGCTTAGACCAGGGGTCACCAAACTTTTTCCACGGCGGGCCGGATTAGCTGAGAAAATGACGAGCTCGGGCCGGATAGTCATTCTGTACAATATTTGCCCCGTTCTCCGTGGCAAAGGTTTTACGGACGCGTTTCGTAATCCCGTATACCCGCGTTCGAAACACAGCTGCGCGCGATTTGGCAGTAGACAACGTTGCGCTTGTTTTTACGCTATGTTATGGGTGCTGGTCGTTCAGAATGCAATGGTAAACTTCTTTTCTTTTTTAAATTCGCATATCCTTTTACAGGACATCGCTGTCAACATCAGCATCTTTCAGCTATCTGTTGATTTCTTGGCAAGATTACGCTCAGTAGTTTGCCATTGCTTTCTGAGCGGCCGGCTCAGTTATCCCGCAAGTCACCAGCGGGGGACGAACCGCTCCCAGTTCTCGCCCGCTACGAGACTGCGTGATAAACGGGATTACGGAGAAAGTGGTGTAACCCCTCGGCCAAAGAGACCGGCAATGATAAACTACTGAACGTAAATTTGCCAAGACATCAACAACAGCAAACAATGCAGGTGTTGACTGCAAACGTCCTGTAAAGGATATGCAACTAACTTTAACAATAATTGCAAGCTAGAACGAAAGCTCTGGGGGAAAAGACGAAAAACTAAGTTAATCATGTGCAATGCACAAAAAAACAAAGACAACCAACATATTTATTTAATATACAAAGTTATCAAAGAAGGCAACGTTAGCAAAAAGATAGTTACATTAGACCTAATGTGCACATATCCGAATCTCACAAACTAAGCAGCAAAAGAGATTAGGGAGATTTGTGAAACTAACGTGTGGCTTTCAAAATACCATCAATGTTTGGTTTGGAATGGCTGCATTCAATCAAGACCTCACATCCAATGTAACCTCACAGAGATGATAGAGATAATAGCACAACGCCGACTGCTCATGTGCCGTAGAAGAAGAGAGGAATAAGAAGACAAAGAAAATCTTCTATCTCTACGGCTAACAAGAAAAGAAAAGATTTAGAAATATCAGAAGAAATTCAGGTCCGTGTACATGGAATCAGAATAATGTAATTGAAAAGATGCAACAACATCTGATTAATAATGCCAATGCACTAATAAATAAAATTTATGATTAGATGCAATGACATAATAGGCATCCCCATGAATAAACATACACATGATCATTCTTCACAGTACCAGTGATCTTCCATCACAGCACGGGTAGTCATCCAACACAGTACCAGTGATCTTCCATCACAGCATGGGTAGTCATCCAACACAGTACCAGTGATCTTCCATCACAGCACGGGTAGTCATCCAACACAGTACCAGTGATCTTCCATCACAGCATGGATAATCATCCAACACTGTAACCATAGTCTGATACACAACACCAGCAACTATCAGACAACAAGATGAAACAAAGGTTATTCATTCGGTAGAATTTCCTTTGCAGAACATCGCTCCTATAACAACCTTCCGGAAAACCTGTCGATCATAATCAAGATGTCCCGTTTCAGATACACCCATCTGGAGATCATCCGCCACATCCTGCACCCATCTTCTCTTTGGCCTTCCTCTTCCTCTCTTCCCATGCATATACCCCCCCCCCCCCCATTATTGTTCTCGGGCACAGACATAGCCATTCTATTCCTATATTCCTATTTAAACTATGAAAGTTCGTTCAAAACTAACCCCACAGCAGATAATCGTCAATCCACAATCAAGATCCCTTTGGAACTTTTGGATCTTCACAGGGCCTGTCTGCCTTCTCAACTGCGGTCTGGAAAAACAGTGGCCACGCTCGGCCGTGCCTGGGGCACGTTAGCCCATCTACTTGGTAGTGGCTCAGAGGGATGAGTTCAAACCCTCTGCTGAAAATTAGACACCAGCATCTCTTCGGTCTCAGTTGTTCTCAAGGCCAAAGAGGCGTGAACATGGCCTGACTGGGCTCTTATAGGCACGTCAACACAACATCCCAGCATCCTATGCATTTTTTTACCAGGGTATCATGGGATATGCTACTCTATACGCTTGTAGAGCCGCGGCAGGCGGCTTCATTTGGTAATAGAATATATCTCATAATAAGGTTTGCAAAATATATAAATAGGGCAGCAAGAATAAACAGCCTAGAGCGGCCAGGAGGTCTCCGCACGTGTGAAGATCGCCTATTATTCTAAACATAATATTACATTTAAATTGTATCACAACGTCTCGTGTTTCATACGATATATTAAGCAAGTTCGAGTACAATCGGCGGGCCGGATGAAATGACATCGCGGGCCGGATCCGGCCCGCGGGCCGTAGTTTGGTGACCCCTGGCTTAGACAATCACCATAGTCATGGATCAGTTCAGTGTTCTTGTCCCGACCATACTACGTGGTCAACCCATCCAGATATCTGCCACACATCTGCCTTCCCTTTGTTCTTTTCCCCTCAATATTACCGGTTGTCACCAAGTTCTCTAATTTATGTCTTCTCATAGCGTGCCCAACACAATTTGACTGTCTACGTCTAATTTCTCTAATCAGTTTGCGGTGTTCATTTGCCACTTGTGGTACTTGGTCATTGGTTTTTTTCTGTCTGTCCATTGTATTCTTTGCATTTTCCTCAGAAACCACATTTGCGGTTATCATACTACCAAATACACTTCGTGGCGTGGTAAGGGGGTCTTGTGTGTACCTCTCATACTTATGTCTTCCTCTTATTTTGGCGCTCACAGAAGACAAAGAGTAAGGCATACAGTTGCAGAATACACCAGATATCATTATTAAAATCATCATTGCCAACATTCTCATCGTCATCATCATCCACATCATCCACATCATCATCATCATCATCATCATCATCATCATCATCATCATCATCACCACCACCACAATCACTATCAGTTCAGCCAGTCCGAACACTGGTCTTGTTCATGGCGTGAGTTCGCTCGGGACCAATGCTTCAATGGAGGACACAAGGAAGATTAGTTTTCTCTGAGATTGCAAGACCAGCAACAGGTCTCATAATGACAACGATCTTTCGCCACTTCTTTGGGGTGAGACTACCCACAGGCCTAATCTCCATTCTACACAACATCCCAAGGATCGCCATCCTTGCGCATAGAAGTGAAGCACCAGTAACGGCACTGCACAGCAATCCGATGGTGTCTGAGCTAGGAGGAAGGAAAGAGAGCTCTATATTACAGACTTTGTACCGATGACAAATCATGTCTTGGGTTATGGGAAAAATCTCTTTACCAGTGGTTCTCAACCTTTTTTGGCCCGTGCCCCCCTTCACCATATTTTCAGAACGTCATTCCCCCCCCCCCTCTTCCTATCAAAAATTTGGCCCGTGCCCCCCTTCACCATATTTTCAGAACGTCATCCCCCCTGTCATATTTCCTACCTAAAAATCCCCCCACCCCTACACATTATACGTAAAAATGGAAGGTAAATGTAATAGCATATACTAAAACAAGTCTAGACATCCACATAAAACGTGATTTGTGGGTCTACTTACTTTATAAAATGAATTTTAGAAGGATGAGACGTGCATAACTGTAAAGTATGAAGGGAAAAACAATATCAAGTAATCGGTTCTTGTATTAACGTGATCTTGAAATGGTCTTCATTCCCCCCTGGAAACCCTAAAATTCCCCCCTGGGGGGGGGGGGGGGAAATTCCCTACCGGTTGAGAACCACTGCTCTATACGAACTTCACTTTCATAGATGCACGGTTTTACTGGGCTCAGGTGATTTGATAGTCGTCCAGAGTGAGCTTCAACATCCACCCAGCCAGCCAGCCAGCCATCCATCCATTCATCCAACTAAGCAATAAGTGAACCAACAAACATCCCATACGTTTAAACAACCATCTAAACAATCATTCAACTAATCAACCAACCAATCAACCATCAAACAAATAAACAATTCAACCATCCGACTAACCAATCAATCAAATACTGAACTAACCATCCAACCAACCAATGAACCAACAAACGAATAAACCATCAAACCATCCAACCAACCAATGAACCAACAAATTAAATAATGAACCACCCATCCGTTCATCCATCCAACCGACCGACCAATCAACCATCCAACTGGCCGACCAACCAACCAACCAACCAACCAACCACGATCGGTCGATCAATCAATCAATCAATAAATCAATCACGACGCTCAACGCTCAGAGGAAAGGCGAGACGGACTTATAATCAGATTGCTACTGGTACTATTAGTGTTGGAACTCTTCGCTGGCTGCTGAGGATGGGGACGGAGCACTTATGGGAATACCCCGAATGCTGTGATGTCGATTCCTAAATCAATCAATCAATCAATCAATCAATCAATCAATCAATCAATCAATTAATCAATCAATCAATCAATGCAATCATGAACCATCTATCCTTCCATCCAACCAACCCACCAACTGACCGCATAACATGCCAACTGTCACAAAATAAAACCTTGCGTTTACCCAGTTGATTATTATACAGGCTTTCTGATAAAACGGACTATCTGCCAGCGACAACTATTTTAACTAACAGAAAAAACAAATCGGATGTTAAACCCCAGGACGGTAAATAGTTGCAGCTGCACGGGGTTACATTGGGTCGACAACAGGGGAAAATTCGGTGGTGAGTGAGACAAATCCCGGCATCGCTTTGACAGTTTGTCAACATTTGAATACAGATGGAACCCGTGGGATCATGGTGGCAATCGGATGTCGGCCATCACATGTCGGGCAAAATTAACAGTTGCAGATGTGTAGGGGAAGTGAATGAGCTGAATCATACATCGCTTTGACAGATTATAAATAAGTCGGATTGGAAGCGGAAGTACTCAGCTCGGAAGAAAGCAGTCCGTCTGTCAATTCATAGTTTCCGGACGGAAAGAAGATTGGCAGCTTGTTGGGGAAAACTGTTGTTGGGATCATACAGTAACTCGTTAGTTTGTTGGGGGAGTCAAAACAACTGATGACAACTTTGACATTGATGGAGTCAGGGAAAATCGATTCTTGACAATGGATGATATGCCCAAATAACACCTGCAGGACATCAACCATGTCACGTGACCAATTTTAGGTTTTGCAGAAAACCATGATTGGAGAGGACAGTTGAACTCAAACCTTGGATTTTAGCAGACGTGCTTCGGCACTGCGGTTTTGATCGGAAAATGTCTACCGTGTGCGAATTGAGTTAATTTAATTTTACACGTGTCACTCATGGCAAGAGTGGATGTAATTTGATCTAACTGCAGTGTTGCCTAAGGTAGAACCTATTATAATTAGTTCTAATTAATATAGGCTGTAGCCTTGTTAAAACTAAAGTGTGATGATTAGCACTGTTAGTGGAAAACTAGCTAGAGTAGGGAAGTGATACTTGGCTCTGTTAGTTGAAAATAGATTAGTGAAGTGTGGATAAGCTTTACTAGTTGAAAATTAAGTAATGGAGGATAATTGGGATATTCCCGTAGTGTCCCTGGTGGGCGGGGTTCCGCATTCTGTTTGTTGATTTTTTTTTTCTTGTCTTGGCCTGATGATAGCATATGTGTTCAGTGATCTGTCCATGACAGAGTAGGTTCATTATATTTTCTGAGCGAGGCCGATGGCCCACGATCATCTAATAGAGATCAGTGACGGGGAGGCTATCACCGGTTATATGATTTATGTTACAGGTTTCCTCTGGTTGGAATGAAGAACACGGAACCCAGGAAAAATCCGATCCAGGATAAAGTTTGGCGCAGGAAGATTGACCAGCAACTTTACAACAGAGCTTATGCTAGAGGAAGATTATCAACATTGCTCAGTGGAGCTGAATGGTATATGTATCCTACAGGATAGATACCGAATGAGTTTAGGTCATACCAGTTTTAACACACCAGTAGTGATGGATATTCAGTTCACTTATGACTAGAACAAAAATAAAGGACTCTATTGGAGTATAGACAATAACTGTTTAATAGTGAGAACTAGTGAACATTTATCAAGAGACAAAAAGTCTTGTTCATAGGACAGTGTTCCATGTTTGTTTCACCGCGCCGGAATTATGAAGCCGGAGTTTCTATAAACTGTTAGGAACAGTTGTGTTAGGAACAATAACAGTTTTTTTTTCACGGATTATATATTTACATGGGATTCAGATCTCATGGTCATCAGAGTTCCTGGAGGAGGACAAGTCTGGAGAGAAGGATACGACTTCGGTGAGGTCTAATGTACTGACTCGTGTGATGTCGTGTAATCCTTGCCAAGATGTGTACACTATGATCCTGAACTTTGAAGGCTGACACATACATTTATGTTATAATACACGACACACATTGTCTTCGCATACACGTCTCATATACATCACACTTTTCTTTTAATAAATTAATCTTTATTAATTTTTAGAAGCAAGAGTTGTTGAGTATGTTGCGTTGGGGAAGTATGAGAGGGGGCATAGTACGACAGTGAGAGAGTGATAGGAAGGTGTCCATGGGCTGATGGAGTGTGTTGGACGGAAGCTGGTGGATTCTCCAGGATATTGATAGGAAGAAAAATATTATAATGTGGGTGTTGACTCTCTTCACTCCAGGGACGACACTTTAAAGGAGGACACGACACCAACCAATCAATCAATCTATGAATCAACTAAACAAGAAACCATTAAATACAATTAAAAGGAGACCACATGATCAAACGACAGACAAATGAAAAGTTGAACGTTAACAAGCTTTGACAGACAGCCAGCCAGCCAGACAGACAGCCAGACAGACAGACAGACAGACAGACAGACAGACAGACAGACAGATAAGCACATAGAAACACGCATGTATGTATACGGGTTTAAAGGAAACTACACACACCTTTAGTAGAAACTTTACATGTGTGGTTATATGAAACTAAACACAAAACAGAGGGTGTTTCCAGCTCAACACGAAATTCTTAATTAACCGAAACCGCCCGACAATCCCCCAATAGAGGAAGGAAAGATACGCCCTTGGGAATGCAAAGACACGCTTACATAATCACCATAACAATAACTTTCCAGAAATTACCGGTTGATGACTAATGAATTCCCAGACCGTCAATATCAACGCAACAACTATATAAAAATAGTCCTTTCAAACATGAATTGACCTGCAGTCGTTGGGTTTTGGTTAACATGAGACGATACAAAAGGACTACACTCAAACCACAGAATCGTTCGTAAACGGTAGGCGGTGTAATAACCTTGGTACAAGTACATGATTTGTACAAGTACATACCTTGGTACAAGTACATACAGGGCTAAAGAAATAACACATGTTACCCAAGCTGCTTTATGTGACATTATTTGTAGGTTTTTAATGAAAGTGTTAAATTCAGCAATGAATGAAATTAATCAGCGCTAAAGGAATGCAATCTGTTGTGCAGTGTCCTCATCATCATGTGCCGTGCCGATAAGCGTGGGCGGTCATGTTTCGCCCTCTCACACGATCACCAGTTTTCTATGAGATTGAAAAATATTATTTTCTTCGCATCTGTAAAGAAGGTAGTTTGCCATCGCTTTCCTTCTTAGCAGTGACCATAATGGTCGACGACAGTAGCCAAAGTCTCTCCCCATCCCCACCCCCCGACAAAAAGAGAGAGAGAGAGAGAACCTCTGCCCACCGTCGTGAAATTGGAGACCATAGCCTACAACTATCTGTCGGCTGCTCTTCAACTTCATCCACCACCTGCACCCATGGCTTCCCCGTAACCCTGATCTGGGGGTGGGGGGTGGGGGTGGCTAAACAGGTACTCCACCTTGCCCAAGGGTGTCCCGTAGGCTAGCGGAGGGAAGGAGGCACCTTACTTCTCCTTTGATAGGGGATATCCCTACTCCGCCACCCGGTGTATCTATCTTGTAGTGATAGAGAAGGCGCTTACGTGTTCCGACGACCCCAAGAGCTATGCCGGTGGTAGCGCAGCTACTATTAGAGTCTCCCATGTCGGACAGGTCAAGAGGTAGGAACCAGCCGAAGATTGACACAAATCTGCTGCCTTGTATGTAGACTGGGGACAGTCACAGACTAGGAAGGAAAAAAAATTAAGTTGCATGTCCTTCACAGGACGTAGCAGTCAACCCCAGCATTTTCGCTGTTCGTGATTCCTGGGAAAATTTTACGTTCAGTAGTTTGCCTTTGCTTTCTGAACGACCGGCTACTATACCTTTTTTTTCGAAAAAAAAAAAACCAGCACCGCTGTGTTTCGAACCCAGGTATACGGGCTCACAAACCGCGTTCGCAAGCTCTTAGCCACAGAGATCGGTTTCTGTGGCTAAGGGCTTGCGAACGCGGTTTGTGAGCCCGTATACCCGGGTTTGAAACACGGCGGTGCTGGTTTTTTTCGGAAAAGGCATAGGGGCCGGTCGTTCAGAAAGCAATGGCAAACTACTGAACGTAACACTTGCCTAGTATATCAACAGCAGCTGAAAATGCTGGTGTTGACTGCAATGTCCCGTAAGGGATACGCAACTAGGGAAAGCAAACTTGAAAAAATGCTCGGATGTACCGAGCCACGGGCTTGGCGAAACAACGCAACACAACTCACTTGATGATGAATGCAGTGAGTTTTCTTCAGTACACAAAATTTTGCATTTATGTCGTTTTGCATTTACGGCTTTTTGCACTTAGGTCGTTTTGCACTTAGGTCGTTTTGGACTTACGCCGTTTTGCACTTAGGTCGTTTTGGACTTACGCCGTTTTGCACTTCGGTCGTTCTACTCTTCAGTATTCTGTCCTGTTAGGTGTAGTGCCATATACAACAGCACGCACAAATACACTCAGTGAGTTTCAGTGGCGATGTGGTTACACCGCCTGCCACGCACTCCGAAGGTTGTGGGTTCGATTCCGATCTACCTCGTTCGGTTCAGGAGTGCAATTTTCTTGGAGACTCCTGGGGGTCGTCGCTGGAACTGTGGAGTTTGTGCTTTGTGCGACGCTTTCGACAGGCCGCGCTGCGGAAAGAGACCGAGTCATATGGGATAAAACCCGGTGCAATGAAGTCGATCCTCTTGTCTTTAAAAGCCTTATTTTACACACACAGATACACATACGTGAACACACGGTGAGGTGGCGCAGTGGTTAGTGACCTGACTTAGTAAGAGAGTAATTTGTGTTCAAACCTCAGAGGCGGTAGGATTAACCTGTTCAGTTTGCGGCGACTGTACGAGCCAGGTGGCCTTAATCCCTCTGCCTGAAGATCCTAACACCCCCCCCCCCCCCTCCGCAAGGTAGGCAGTAATGTGAGTTTTCAGTTTTACTGTTGTTGTTGTCGCGTATCTAAAATCCATTCACCATTAGTTTAATATTGTATTTTGGGCGGTCATAGTTACAACTACTACCTTCTGTTTCTAGTACACTTTCCAATTTTCGTTATTTATTTAACCCATGTGGATTAATGATTTGCGTTTAACGTCGTAGCATTGATGGGCGGGGGTGGGGGTGGGGGGATGGGGGGGGGCATCAGTATCATAAATGATTGGCAGTACACGAGACAACGGGCTGTGGATCCACGTGATCATCAACGCCACACAGCTTTGGCTGCAAGAAAAAGAAGAAGAAGATTGTCATATGCCATTTTTTTTAAAAACTAAAGTCTGCTATTTTTCTATTCGTTGATAAAGATTTGAAACGAAACGTTTGTGTTTCTGCGTGTTTCTTAATTCTCACGGAGGTTCCAATTTATAGTGTGTGTTCATTTGTTCACAACCAGAGCTAATACATCTTCATCATCATCCCGTGCCTTGCCGGCTGGCGTGGACACTCATACCTCTCTACAAATTGGAATCTCCTACGGCATGGATCAGTTCGTGTGTTGCCTTCCTTCTGTGCCATGACACAAGACTTTCAAGAATTTTCTAACGCTGTCTTCCTCTATCTCTCTTTCCGCAAATCTGTCCGGTTGTCACAACAATTTCCAGTTTTTGTCTTCTTATAACGTGGCCAAAACACGATGGCTGCCCTTTTCTGATGTTTGTGATAAGTTGTCTTTGCGACTCAGCTTCCCTCAAAATGTCCAGTCAACCATTTAATACATCTTACATAGGTTTTAATAGTTGTCTTTGCGATTTAGCTTCTTTTAAAATGTCCAGTCAAATATTTAATTAATCTTACATAGGTTTAAAATGTCTTTGCGACTTAGCTTCCCTTAAAATGTCCAGTCAGATATGTAAAACATTTTACATAGGTTTAAAATGTTGTATTTTAGACTTAACTTCCCTCAAACTGTCCAGTCAAACATTTAATACATCTTACATAGGTTTAAAATGTTGTATTTTAGACTTAACTTCCCTCAAACTGTCCAGTCAAACATTTAATACATCTTACATAGGTTTAAAACATGGATTTAAAGGCTAGAGGTTTGATTCCATTGCACCATGTTTTATCCGATATGGCTCGGTGTCGTTCCCCAGAGCGGCTTGCTTAAAGCGTAGCACAAAGCACAAACTTCTAAGCTTCAGCGACGACCCCCGTAGTCTCAGAGAAAGCTGGAATTAGTAACCACATTTCCGGTTCAGTCGCTTTGTTTAGAATCATACACGCGGATTTCATTTAATATGTATCCGGTCCTCGTTCAGGATCATCATCAATTGCCCTGCCAACTGGCATAGGCGTTCATGGCTCTCCACAGATCTCGGTCTTTGGTGTTCTGGATCGACCCTGCTGATGATATTCCTCCATGCCACCGTCTCAATCCGTCCAGCATCATTTCTCTTGGTCTGCCTCTTCCTCTCTTCCCCTCGATCTTTCCAGTTGTCACGATGTTCTCCAATGCCTCTCTTCTCATCACATCACCAAAGAAAGCTGTTTGTCTCTTTCTTATTGTTGTATATAGTGTTCTAGTTTCATTAGCCTCTTTCAGGCAATCGTTGTTAGTTACTCTGGCAGTCCAAGGAATTCGCAACATTCGTCTCAAAAACCACACCTCTGTTGCTTCTAAGTTCTTCCTAATTTGTTCATTTACATTCCAAGATTCGCTGCCATACAGCAAAACTGGTTCTATATAGCATTTCAGCACTCTCTTTCTTACATTCATTAATAGTGACTTATTGCATAAGATACTCTTCATTTTCTGAAATGCGGCTTTTGCCTGCCCTATTCTCCTCTTAATCTCTGTTGTACATCTTCCATTCGATGTTATAAATGCCCCCCCCCCACCCTTTTTTTCGGCATACCCTATTACAGGACATCGCTGTCAAAACCAGCATTTTACCGCTGTTGTTGATTTCTTGACAAGGTTACACTCAGTAGTTTGTCATTGCTTTCTGAGCGGCCAGCTCACATATCCTGTAAGTAACAGGCACGGCGAGAACCGCTACTTATTCTCGTGCAGCTTCTTTTGCTCACGTGGATTAACGGGATTACGGAGAAATTCGCTAACGCCTGGGCCAGGGAGACCGGCATAAATGTCCCTAGGTATTCAAAATTATCCAGTTGGTTAAGAATTTCCCCTTCTATTTCTATGTCACGTTTTGGTGACACCATTTTCTTCCATTGTTACTGTTTTATTGATATTTAAGGAGATTCCTTTATTTGCACTCTCTGTTACTTAATTATTTAGTTAGTTAGTCGACAGATCATCCTCATTGCAAATCGAACCATTCAGTCCATAAGTGCTCGGATCCCCTCCTCAGCAAATCCCGCAGCGTGTAGCGGCAAACGACACCAGTTCTGTGTTGGTTTCTCAATCTTCTTTGGCTTCCTGCGTAGTGTTCTTGTTTGGTCACACCTCTTTTAATTTGCTGTTCTCGCAGTCTGACCATGGTTGTAGATCCAAAGTCATCACTTGGTTCTCCCAAAAGTCTTCTCGTAGAGCATTCAGAATGTCAGCCTGGTCCATGGCGCGCCCGCCCTCCTTACCTGCCTTACAGTAGCCTTACCTGCGAGCTTGTCAGCCCGCTCATTTCCTTGTACTCCCGCATGCCCTGGCACGAAGATGAAACTAATCTTTGCCAGCCGAGACCGCTTCAGAGGCAGCAACCATTCTCTTCCGATCGACCCCTCCTCTATCCTCTTGATCATGTTCATTGAGTCGCTAAGGAAACCTGCCCTAGTGAATGTCTGTGTCTCGAGCCATGTTATTGCTTTACTTACTGCCATGACTTCCATAGTCAGGCTACTTGTGGTTTCAGTGAAAGCACCAGAGGCCTCCTTCACAATTCTCCCTCCGGCTGGGCCGTAAAGGCCCATGAGCTTCTCACATGTCGGACGACCGACCCATCTGTGTAAATGACAGCATCACCGTCTAGCGAATTCTCGAAAATCAACGCTTGTACTTCCACCTCTCTGTTGCTACAATGTCCAACAATTGTTGTAGGTCTGTTGCATTAACCGCCACCAATACTGTGTCATCTGCATCGCGTATATTGTTTATATTATAACCTCCGATTAGTATTCAACCAGGATACAGATGAGTAACTATATATATATACATTCATGTAGTGTTTTTCATGTAGTGTTTGTATATAGTTATATAGGTAAGTGTGTTATTGTTTGTGAGCTGGCGAAGATTTAGCCGCAACGTCCTTTTTGTTACTAGTGATCGTGTTCGAGTAAAGCTTACCGTCTTTTGGTTTGTAGGAACCTCCTGTCTGTTCCACTCTTCACATGGTGCAGTGAGGAGCATTTTATGTGATATTCTCTGGCACAGGAATGGAGCATTATGGGGTGACCCTTTATCGTCAAGTTGTAACTGCGACTAACGACTTACCGTCTACTTCTTGTTTTTTTTTTTTTTGGTATTCATACGAGAATAAGTCGTGGCGTGCTGATGAGCGTAATCTAGCCTAGGAATCAACATACAGCTGAAAGATGCTGGTGTTGACCGCAATATCCTGAAACAGGATGGAAACGCGGGGGGAAAAAAAAATACGAGAAAACTGCACCCCAGTACCGAGTGATAGCGTTTAATAACAAACGCTTAACCACGGAGGAACCCCCACCTCTACACCATCTGACACAGGCGAAGCGAGTATGTAAAAAGCCTGAAACCCAAGACAGCCTGAAACCCAAGATAAAGAAAGCGTAGACCTGATCTCCCATTCTGAGCTTACAGGCCGCTGGCTGAGCAGGCATAATCTACTTCCTTTGTTAGCCTAGATTGTTTGGCCTTCCCATCTAAACACAGCCGAATTCCCACGATTACCAACAGGCGAAAAATAAATATGCATAGAATGGAACTAGGATGTTTGGCGAAAGGGAAAGATTATCATTATCAACACGTGCCCTGCCAACTGGCGTAGGCGTTCATGTCTCTCCAGAGATCTAGGTCTTTGGTATTCTAGATAATCTCTATTGATGATATTCTTTCATGCTACCGTTTCTGCCCATACAGCATAATTTCTTTTGAACTGCTTCTTTTCCTACTGATCGTGTCAGTTGTCATGACACTCTTAATTGCCTCTCTTCTCATCATCATCATCATCATGTGCCATGCCGGCCATCACATGACCAACTAAAGCACATATGTTGCCATAGAAAATATTTCAACAATTTCACTTTAATGCTGTTTTGAATAATACACAAACAATAGATTGCGTGATTTATTGCCTGTAATATTTCGCTGCATCCCGTCAGGTACATAGTGCAGACATCGCACGACATAAAATAAAGTAATTTTATAAATCCTTCAATATACACATAGTCACACAGTAATTTCAGTTGTGTACCACGGTCATTTAAAACTGACTATTATGTCTTTCTGTTTGCACAAAACTGGAATATGCAGATTAATAGTGGTAGCTTCTGCGATCTTTAACAACTCAATTATCTAACTAATTTATCTTTTGTTGTGTGATTTCTTGTGTGCACCTGGCGAGATGCAATGCAATATGTCAGGCAATAACTCGTGCAATCTATTGTTTGTGTCTTCGTTATTCAAATTTAATGTGTTTGCTGGTGTGTGTCTACCTATGCATATTTATGTATGTATATAGGGTTAGATCGCCTGCTCCTTGGCCGAGTGGTTAGCAGCTTTCTCCGTAATCCCGAATACTCTCGTAGTCAACGTGAGTGCACGAGAACTGGAAGCGGTTCGAGTCGCACCAGTGACTTATGAGAGTATGGAGCCGGTCGCTCAGAAAGTCGTTGCGTGCTGATGAGCGTAATCTAGCCTAGGAATCAACATACAGCTGAAAGATGCTGATGTTGACCTCAATATCCTGAAACAGGATGGAAACGCGGAAAAATAGGTTAGATCGATGCACTAAGACAGACAAGAAAACACACAGATGGTAAGAGAGAGGTAATTAGCCCTGACCCACCTATACACAGCCTATAGACACGCCGCTGTTTGTTGAGTCTATAGAGTGAACAGTCAACATTTGCGCCTCCCTACCGAACCAACATTTCTAGAGCCGCCACCGACTGTTCGTGTTCCAGATTTAAGGTAAACTATAGCTATGTGTTCGGGCCTGTCACTTAGTTCCTGTGTGAAACCCGTTCCTCGTGTCCTGACTTAAACCACACACACTCCACACAGTCTCTGGGAATCCTAACACCATAAACATGAAATTCAACAAACCATGAAACATGAAATGTGTTGAAACATGTAAACTTACAAGTTCAGACAACCCCGGCTGTGAGATGAATGAAACTTGTTGAACTGTGGTAAAATTGTGGAAATGTAAACAATATAAAGTACTACAGTTTCAAGAGGCGAAATCATAGTTAGTTGCATATCTTTTACAGGACATCACAGTCAACCCCAGCATGTTTTATCTGTTTGTGATTTATTGGCAAGTTTACGTTCAGTAGTTTTAAATTACCGTCTGAACGACCGATGCTCATATCATTGTATGAAAATCAGCGCAATACGGTCTGCTTCCACTTCGCCCTCGGCTGTGTTTCGAACGCAGTATGCTGGATTGCGAATTGCATTCTTAACACCTTCGCCACGGATCTGGAGTCATAAACCCATTTAAGAAACAATGTGGACAAACATGGCGGAACAGATAAGGATATTATTTAAGAAACAATGTGGACAAACATGGGGAACAGATAAGGATATTAAAATAAGAATACAAAAAGGGAAACTAACTTTCATAGCACCAGGACGTTTGTGAAATTCAAAGAATGTTAAACTTCGCAGAAAACAGAGAATTTTTTACGCCAATATTAAATCGGTACTACTGTATGGGTCAGAAACTTGGAGAACAATTAACAGAATTATAAATCAGTTAAAATAATTTGCTAATTGGTTCCCGCGCAGAATTGTGGGAGTGAAATGGTATGAAGGAGTCACCAATGTAGAGCTCATGAAGAGAAATAAATAAATACCAGTGAACCAAAAGGTGGGGGAAAGACACTGCAGAAAACCCGAGGACTAATATAACTAGACACTCTCTTGTCTGGAAACCACAAGGCTAATAATATAGCGGAAAACCTAAAAACACACGGAGAAGAGAATTACAGAGATTAATAATTGTGGGAGGACATGGGGCAGCTGGAGGGGATAGCGAAAGATTGGACGGCTTGGTTGGTCTGTTTGTGGGCATATGCCCCAATTAGGTAATACAGGGCAGAAGAAGAAGAAGAAGAAGAAGAAGAAGAAGAAGAAGAAGAAGAAGAAGAAGAAGAAGAAGAAGAAGAAGAAGAAGAAGAAGAAGAAGAAGAAGAAGAAGAAGAAGAACCTAAAGCAGAATAGTAAACATTATAAAGACATAAAGTATAGAGCAGCTTGACAAAACGCAACACGCAACACACAACGTAACTAAGTTGTGTAAGAGAAGCAACGGCTGTAACTAAGTTGTGTAAGAGAAGCAACGGCTGTAAGGCAACTCCCGTTAACACCACATTCACATCTACAAATCGTGGCAAGGGAAATTATTCCTTTTCACTAGCTGTAAAAAAATCGAGGTGGAAATTGGCTTTGAAAGATTTAATTAAATAACTCACAATGACTGAGATCTAGAAATAAGCTGTAATGAATCTTATTTTTTTTTTTATTGGAAGGTGTTTTCGAATTTCGGAAATCATTCAACTGTCACTCGCTGGCGTATGTAAAAACCGATGCAATATACTTGTAAATTGCGTGTCTTAACGCCTTGCGTCAGTAGGGTAACCCGCTCTATCTGTACCTCTTATGCCTAAGTCTTATGTCTACGTCTTATGCAGAGGTGTCTACTGCTGGGGGTCTTTGAGGATACTGATACAGCTTGAGATAAAACGATCTTCTTCTTCGTCATCTTCTCCTTCCTCTTTCTTCCTCGTCTACTGCTGTTATTGCTGCCACAACAGCTACTACGAATTTTCACAGCTTGATTGAGATAAAGCGATATTCTTCTTCGTCATCTCCTCCTTCGTTCTCCTCTTTCACCTCCCCCTTCTTCTTCTTCCTCTACTTCTCTTGCTGTTACAACAACAACAACAACAACAACAACAACAACAACAACAACAACAACAACAACAACAACAACTGCTGATGCTGATGTTGTTGCTACTACTACTACTACTACATTATCCTCTTCTTGTTCTTCATCTTTCCTCTTTCAAGAGGAGCACGTGACATCTAGTACACCCCAAAGGCCAGCTTGCCCGACTTCTGCGTGCACTGGTGTCAGGTGACTTCTTGTAGTCATAATTCATTCACCAAAACTGACTCGTATCTGCCCGTGGGGATATTTTCTTACCTTGTCATTTTGCCAGAGCGATAGTTTTGAGGCCTACTCTGCAATTTCCAACTGTCGTGGGATTTTTAATGTACACAACTTGTACAACGAATCTCCTTTTTTGTTTTTATTCGAGAAAGCTAGGCATCCGATCTCACTACCCAAGTGATAAGAAGGGCGTGTGATACTATTAGACATTCTTGGGAAAATCTCATCCCTTTGCGGTGTGTGTGTTTTTTGTGTGTGTGTGTGAGTGTGTGTCAAACTCATGTATGCTGTTGTGCTCTGGCGTGTGGCTGGACTTCCTCAAGATTGGTTGGATATGGCGGTTAAAGTTGACCATCGGATGAGGCAGCAAGTTCCGAGCCAACCTTCCTTGGTCGCCTCTTGCGGTATGCATGGCAGGTTACTTTGGTACTCTGCTCTGCTCCCTGTATCGATCCTGTAACACACGGGCGCATCTACCATATGTTGCCGATTCTGTTTATTGTCTGCAATCATTTCTGCATCATCCGCATATCTTATGTCATTGATTATGTCCTCCGATGGCCATGTCTCTCATATCCTCTACATGTCTCATATTTTCATAGTCAAAAAATAAAAACTGCCATCGACGACCCATATTACCTTGCCGTGTAGGATAGGAGGGAGATTGGAAGTAGGGGGGGGGGGGTCTTGAGCCTGAGGTATTAAGCTCCCCCCCCCCTCCCCTCCCCACCCCCGGCTAGTGCAGTGGCCGCGAACTGTGCAGGTTAGGGTTTTTGTTGTGTGCCCCCGACTGATAAAAAATCCACACCTTACTGAAGATTCGAACTCGAGTCTCCCTAAGATGAGCCTGGCATTCTAGCCACTCGGTTTTAAAGGGAATACATTTCACCATATAGGGAATACTAGCTGACCCGGCCCGGCTTCACCCAGTCCCTGGTGGGGAGCATCTCATTTAATTCATATAAGTAGTCATATAAGCTCTCCCGTTCCCGACTATCTGTCTGTCTGTCTATCTGTCTGTCTGTCTGTCTGACCCGGCCCGGCTTCACCCAGTCCCTGGTGGGGAGCATCTCATTTAATTCATATACGTAGTCATATAAGCTCTCCCGTTCCCGACTATCTGTTTGTCTGTCTATCTGTCTGTCTGTCTGTCCCGGCCCGGCTTCACCCAGTCCCTGGTGGGGAGCATCTCATTTAATTCATATACGTAGTCATATAAGCTCTCCCGTTCCCGACTGTCTGTCTATCTGTCTGTCTGTCTGACCCGGCCCGGCTTCACCCAGTCCCTGGTAGGGAGCATATAAGTAGTCAAATAAGCTTCCGTTCCCGACTATCTGTCTGTCTGTCTATCTATCTGACCCGGCGTGGTTTCGCCCAGCTCTTGGCGCACAGTAACTTAAAAGAATGTCCTTCCACACACCATTCATTATTTTTAATGAAAACTTTTTAATCACCGACATGACAGTTGATAAGTTCTTTAAGCAGAAAAAGATGGGTTACAATGTTATGCATTATGCATTATTTTTATGAAAACTTTGAAAATGCCTTAAAGATTATATCATTATTTATTATAACTTATATGCCTGAAAATAACTAAAGACAAATAGTTTAACAATAGTGCAAGTTAGTCCAACAATATGACTATAAAGTATATAGAAATGTTATTAAAAGTTATGCCCCTTGAAATAACTTTTCTAGAGTGAAGTCTCCCTGCTATATAGAAATTATATAATGAAAAATGGAAAAGTGAATGTTATTAAATAAGTAGAAGATTTTACACTAAGAAACTATTATAGTCGGTTGCACAGGAATGAAAGGAAGACGTGTAGAAAATTTCATCTCAATCGGATGTACCGTTATCGAACGCATCCAATACATAGCTAGCTGACCACAAACACACAAAGCCACATACACTCTGTTTTATAGATATAGATATTTCATCATATAGGGAATGATGTGGAGACATTACGCATCCCTGTTGACATCTCTTTTCATAGGATTATTATGAGGAGTATACAAAATATAAACTTGGTGACAGCTGGCACAAGTGATGGGGGAAAAAGCAATGGAAAGGCAAAGAGAGAAATACCCGGATGGCTTAACCACGTAGAATAATCGGGACTAGACCGCAGATCTGATCCAAGACTGGTGATTGTGCCATAAGGCCAACCATGACCGCCCACTCTTGTCGGCAAGGGACGTGATGATGATGATGAAAGTACTGGCAACATCGGCGAAATTAGCCATGCAAATTAGTGTATCAGTTTATGCCTCTCTCCCAGCCATAAGCCATGCTAAATATCGTGTCTTTAGTTATGCTAATTATCGTATCTTTCAGTCATGTTAATTATTGTATCTTTTAGTTATGCTAATTATCATATGCCGACCTCCCTGGCCTAGGGGTTAAACGACTTTCTCCGTAATCCCGTTTATTCACGTAGGGTAACGCAGCGCGGGAGAACTGGAAGCCGTTCTCGACGCGTTGTTAACTAACGGGATAAGTGAGCCAGCCGCTCAGAAAACAATGGCAAATTACTGAGCGTAATCTTACCAAGAAATCAATGACAGCGGTAAAATGCTGGTGTTGACAGCAATGTCCTGTAAATGGATATGCGGAAAAAAAAATATCATATCCCTTTATGCCTCTCTCCCAGTCATTAGTCACGTGAAGTCCTATCAAAGACCGCCTATAGTGTGACACACAGCGTTCATAATTTGTCATCTTCACTTCAGAGGCTCAGTCTCTCCCAAATAGAAGATCCTTTACAGAACGTCGCGCCCATCACGAAAACCTCTCTATCGCTGTCCCTTTCCCGCGCCTCATGCCATTGTCTACCATATCATGTGTCCTTTGTCGTGCTGTCCCTTCCCCGCGCCTCATGCCAGTGTCTACCATGTCCTGTGTCCTTTGTCGTGCTGTCCCTTTCCCTTTCCTCATGCCACGGTCTACCATGTCCTGTGTCCTTTGTCGCGCTGTACCTTCCCCGCGCCTCATGCCAGTGCCTACCATGTCCTGTGTCCTTTGTCGTGCTGTCCCTTTCCCTTTCCTCATGCCACTGTCTACCATGTCCTGTGTCCTTTGTCGTGCTGTACCTTCCCCGCGCCTCATGCTAATGTCTACCATGTCCTGTGTCCTTTGTCCTGTGTCGTGCTGGTCGACACTTGCCCCTTTTTTCCGGAACCACGCTTGCCTTCCATGTTCTTCCCATGTCACTGTGGCGTTTACTATAGCCAAAATAATTCCATATGCAAGATACGTTGATGTTAGTGAGCCAATTTTCTTCCACGTTCATATCTTCCAGAATGTATGTTTCTTCTTCTTGATCCACGATGTTATAAAAGCTTTTCAATTTCAGCAAGCGAGGTATACATTAGCATACAAGGCGACAATGACAAATAAACTCAGTTTATGATAAACAACGTGGCAGTATAAATTTTGTGCGGGCTTCATGTCAAGGTAATTACCCACAGCTGTTGATAACGGTAAAGTACTACAACTTCGCCCACCCGGAGTGGGAGGGGGGGGGGGGAGATGGGGGCTGATATCTCATCATCAAGTGCCTTGCCGACAAGCGTTTACGGTCAAGGTTCGCCATCTCACACGGTCTCGAATCAGGTCTGTGTTCTTGTCCCGACCATGCCATGCTGCTAAACCATCAAGGTATTTATCCCTGTGTCTTCCCCTTGCTCTCTTCGCATCAAACTAGCCAGTTGTCACTAAATTTCCAAGTACATTTCTCCCCATAACATGTCCAAAGAATTTTGACTAATAACGTTTAATTTCTCCAATAAATCTCAGTTTTTCATTTGTCTCTTGGAGGACTGTACAATTTTATTTTCTGCCCGTCCATTGTATTCTTTGCATATTTCTCCAAAAAAAAAAAAAAAAAGTATCTAGATAAGAGTTAATTATGACTGAAAAACGAGCGTAAAGAGTTAAAGACTATACAACAATTCAACTGAAACAGACTATAGCGAGGCATAAATATGTGGCATGCCCAGAAAGCCAGTCAGGCGCCTAAACCAGTGAGCTCTTCTGATAAAAAAAAACTCGGATAAATACGAGGAAAGATCACGACCAGAGTTGTTCAGAATCGGGACAGAAACAAATCTTCATTCAGGCATGGGCAGCTTAGTGACAAGGCATACAAGTCATATAGTAGGGGCAAATAGGATGGACAAAACATAACACTAGATCAGCGATACTCCGACATCAATTCGCATACTATTCACACTTGAAACTATCCACCAACGCCCCTACATCATAAGAGGATTCACAAGTACCACTGTGTTAATATTCGGAGGATGCTAGTGTGCAGTTGTAAATTAGAATGAGCCATGGAGAGTTCCAGTAATTAATGGCAACGTTTTAATCGTCGAGTGTAAGCAGCAGTAAGAAAGAGTAAGTTCTCGTCCACTGTGTACAAGACAGAGTAATCAGCTGATCTACTGAGCTGTTCCAAGAAGCGGCAGAGCGAAGTACGGTGTCAGCAGAGTTGCTACATTTGGACTGTGTTGACATTATAGAGGGTCATCCAATGTACTGTCCACGATCGAGAGGAGTATACGTACGACTGTCAATTGTGACTAAAAATAGCCTAGCCTGTTGTGGGGCAATCTATGATGCAGATCTTCTGGGAAAAAATGTTATGCCAGCTGCTGCTTTGAGTCTGTTTTAATCCTTTCGACTGAGTATCTGCCAGATTCTTGTGTGTACCAGCCATTGTTTCAAGTCATCATTGTCAGCGGTATTGTTCTTAAGACAATACACTTTGCAGTCTACCCAAACCATTCCCCACCACACGTCGTTTCAATTTAATGGAGTCAGTCAGCGGTTGTAAGCCCCAGTGGCGTCACTGGGGTTGGTGTCACCCAGTGCGGTAAACTCTTGGTGTCACCCCTCTAGACTTTCACCATGGTCTTCTTCCGAGTGTTCCAGTACCATATATAATCGCATATAGTAATGTTTGTAAAATAAGTAAAAAAGTTAATAAGGACATAAGAAAGAAAACAAATTGAACAATATAACTTCAATACTTCAGGTAAAACATAAATAAAGAACTTCGACAAACGCGGACAAAGTTAAATTTTTGTTATTTTGCTATGTCTGCTTTGTCAAATTTGCAATTTTTTTTTATTTTGGTGTCACCCCTTGATGGTGTCACCCGGTGCGGCCCGCACCCCCCGCACCCCCTAGTGACGCCCCTGGTAAGCCCCTTTGTTGGCCCTCCTCAGACCAACTTGAGCTGAGTTGAGTCAAGAACCGACATCATAGCACTCCGGATATTTCCGTACGTGCTTCTTCCTGATCTTCAACAGCCAGCGAAAAGTTCAAATACTAATAATGCCCGTTGCCTTTTATGTGTCAGCCTCGCCATTCCTCGTGGTACAAGGTTTCGACCAGATCCCCAGGTTATCTGACGCTCCATTCTCTCCAAGCCATGATGATTTGTCTGTGTTCCCACACTGTACGCATGATCATAAAGGGTCCTGAACACGACAGCGTATCGTGCTCCAACGGTGCAGACCCAGCCAATCACAGACCAAGTACCGCCTCCAATATCCCACCCAACGGTGCAGACCCAGCCAATCACAGACCAAGTACCGCCTCCAATATCCCACCCAACGGTGCAGACACAGCCAATCACGGACCAAGTACGGCCTCCAATATCCCACCCAACGGTGCAGACCCAGCCAATCACAGACCAAGAACCGCCTTCAATATCCACCCAACGGTGCAGACCCAGCCAATCATAGACTAAGTACCGCCTCCAATATCCCACCCAACGGTGCAGACACAGCCAATCACGGACCAAGTACCGCCTCCAATATCCCACCCAACGGAGCAGACCCAGCCAATCACAGATCATGTACGGCCTCCAAAATCCCACCCAACGGTGCAGACCCAGCCAATCTCAGACCAAGTACCGCCTCCAATATCCCACCCAACGGTGCAGACCCAGCCAATCTCAGACCAAGTACCGCCTCCAATATCCCACCCAAATGTGCAGACCCAGCCAATCTCAGACCAAGTACCGCCTTCAATATCCCACCCAACAGTGCAGACCCAGCCAATCATAGACTAAGTACCGCCTCCAAAATCCCACACAACGGTGCAGACCCAGCCAATCACAGACCAACAACAACCCCAAATGTGTTTTTCTGCTGCTCCTCTCTAGAATAAAACCCAAAACAAGCCCTGAAGTAGTTTACTGCTACGGGTCTGTGTTAAAAAAGGAGGAGAGAGAGAGAGAGAGAGAGAGAGAGAGAGAGAGAGAGAGAGAGAGAGAGAGAGAGAGAGAGAGAAGAGATTTTGATTGATTGATTGACTGATTGATTGATTTAGAAACCGACATCACAGCATTCCTATAAGCGCTCTGTCCCCATCCTCAGCAGCCAGCGAAGAGTTCCAACACCAATAGTTCCAGTAGCTATCTGATTATATGTCCGTCTCGCCTTTCCTCTGAGTGTCGATCGTCGGCCAAATCCCCTCGTCACTCCTCGTTGCCTCATTCTTGCCAGACTGTGATGATCCATTTGCTCCTCCGAAGTGTACACGTGCTCCCACAAGGCCGCAACCACGTCTGCCTTATCATGCATCAATACCCCACCAAGTTTTGCAGAGCCAGCCAATCTGTCCGCCTGTTTATTCCCCAGCACACCGGCATGCCCCGGAGGAAAGATCCAGACGATGCTTGCCACCTGTGACTTCCGAAGCGAAGCAAGCCACTCTGCACGAAGCTTGCCTGTCCTCACCCAACTCAGCATGCTTTCTGAGTCAGTTACAATCACGATATGTGTGTGTGTGTGTGTGTGTGTGTGTGTGTGTGTGTGTATGTATGTGTGTGTGTGTGTGTGTGTGTGTGTGTGTGTGTGTGTGTGTGGTATTCTCAATCCAGCGGAAAGCTGCACTGACCGCCTCCACCTCCATTCTTAAGCTAGATGTTATGGTATCATATGCCAGGCTCTCCTGCACAAAACGTCGAACATTAGATTTTGCAAAGAACCCCCAGGCACTTCTCCTGCCTCTCAACACCAAACCATCTGTGTATATAATCACATCACCCGAGTGAGCATTATCTTGAATTAGTTGCTGGATTTCCACTTCCGTGACCCCTGCTGGCCACTCCCTGCACTCCCGGCTTAATGTGATTATAACTTTGCACAAGTCTGACTGCTCCGCTGGCACTCTGACCCACTCCTCTCCACGCCTAATGTTCCCCAAGATGCACACCTGTCTGATCGTATCCTCCGCCTGAGAATCCATGATTTCCCTCTTATCAGTCGCTGACCCTTAACTGCGCCCAGCGCCTCATGCAACGGGTGATCTGTGTCAGCAACTACTCTGAGGTATGCCTTCGCCTGCATCACCTTGAGCCTACCAGCAACAGTCGGCAAACCAAGGATGTACCGCATACAAACTACTGGGGTGTCTCTAGTGCAGTGTTTCCCAACGTGGGGCCCACGCCCCACAGGGGGGCAATTTGACTGTTAAGGGGGGCAATTCGAAAATGGAAGAAATCGGCTGAATATAACAAAACGGGGAGACTTGAGACTGAAGTTAACTAAATTGGAACCTGACATAAGATCTCTTTGCAGCAAGCATCAAGCGCAAAGATCTCACTAAATTTAAATAATAAATAATTACTAATAATTAAAATAATATAGAAAAATCTTTCATTAAAATTATTTTGTACTTGAATTTCAGTTCTCCATTATATGTTTTGAAAATTTACTTACTGTGTTTGCTCAATAATTACCTAGTGATTTTTTCCTAAAACCTATCATTCAAGTTTCTTTAGTGAACATTTCAATTTTTGAATATTAAAAATAATGTATATGTTGAGGGGGGGGGGGTGGCGTGGGGCGGGGGAGGGGGGCGTGGGGCGGGGGAGGGGGGCAATATGAATTTTAGAAAGGCTTAAGTGGGGCATGGCACAAAAAAGGTTGGGAAACACTGCTCTAGTGCATCCCAGAATGACTCGCATAGCTTCGTTCTGTATGCGCTCTAATTTCACCAACTGACTCTTTGAGACAGTGAGCAGTTGTCGTGTCCTCCTTTACAGTGTCGTCCCTGGAGTGAAGAGAGCCGACACCCACATTATAATATTTTTTCCCTCTCAATATTCTGGAGAATCCACCAGCTTCCGTCCAACACACTCCATCAGCTTATGGACACCTCTTCCTATCACTCTCACACTGTCGTACTATGCCCCCTTCTCATACTTCCCCAACGCAACATACTCAACAACTCTTGCTTCTAGAAATTAATAAAGAGTAATTTATTAAAATAAAAGTGTAACGTATATGAGACGTGTATGTGAAGAAAATGTGTGACGTGTTCTATAAAGTGTGTAGACTCTGACTCTCAGACAGCAACCCAGTCAGCTGATCCCAGCAAAGATAGACCACAGCACGTTACGTCAGAACATGTACTTCTCACCCGTTGCCGAAACCATCTTGCCGGATACTGCTTTGCCTCTGTAGACCTCTGGTAATCCAATTTCATGAACATCCGAAATAGACACCGGTGGTATTAACAGTTAATCATGGACCGGTTGCACTCTACACAATGTCCGTTCCTAACGTTCCTTAACAAACTGCACAAGTCTTTTGTAGTGTGTACGCAGTTAGTTAGTTAGTTAGTTAGTCGACAGATCATCCTCGTTGCACATCGAACCATTCAGTCCATAAGTGCTAATTTCTAATGTTAATTGTTGCTGTACTAACACTAGGTACTCTTAGCCGGTTCTCGGTTCGTTACTACTGTCTAATGCTGTGTGGTGCATCAGTATGCATCACTCTCTTTGATGAATCAATTTCCTTCTAGCGTAAGTTACGTTCTGTATGCAACTCTATTGATTGTTGAACTGGTGTTCTTCCGAATGGGATTTGTATCTTTCCCAAAACTTTGTTGAGTTTCCTTGGATCTGGTAGGGAACCTTAAATGGCACTACTGCAGTCCTATCAATCATATCTACATCTGCCATTATAGGCACGTGCAAAATTAAGTCACTAATTAACACACGGTAGATATTATTTCCACTAAGCACTGCAGTGCCTTTCACTCCGACTAGAGCCACATTTTCAAGTCTTTTTTAGTTGGTCCCAACTCGGGTTTTTATGGCAACTCCTAAAGTTGATCACGTGACATTTTCCTTTATGCCCACACAGATGGCACATTGGCAGATCATCCCTTGTCAGGAAACTATTTTCCTGGCTTAAGTCCTGTCAAAGTTGTCAGTAATAGTTTAGATTCTCAAAACAAGCCAGCGAGTTTCTGTCGAGTTACAACAAAGAGTTGCAAATAACCCCGTCAATCCTCTCGATGTGCCGGAAACCAAGAATTGACAGATGCACTGTTTTCTCCCTAGTCGGGCACTTCCGACCTGTTGATAAACTGTCAATCTTCTGTTCCGTGGTGACAATCCCAGCAGCCATTTCCGTCTGATGTCCGGCAGTATAGATGACAAACGGAACCATTCCATATCCTAAGCCGACAATCATATGTGATTCTAACTGTTAATGAACTGCCAACTCGATGTATCCATTCCTTCTCACTCACCACCAAATGTGTTTATGGGCTGACACGATGTAACCTGTGCAGCTGTGTTTACTCTGTTAGTACGACTTTTGTGGCCTAGAAAATATACGCCACGCAAACGTCGGTATTATTAGCTGGTTAACTCATGGCGAGCTCGTGACAGCAGTCCTAATCCATAATCAATCACTGAGAGGATCAAGTGCTGGTATAGTGTGAAAAGCATTCTCTGCTCTGTGTCCATTGCGGCCATAGTTTTATGTGAATTGAGTCCCTTTTGAGATCTTGTCACAACCGTCTCCACATGGTCCTTGAAGGACAGGCTCCTGTCAAATGTGATTCCCAGATACTTCAGTTTGTTCTCTCTGTTGACGCTTCCACCATCTATCGCGAGGCTTGGGACATCAGCTCTCACAATCCTGTTGTCCAGAGAGCACCACAAAACAGCTGCAAGAGATTTTGAAAACTGTAATAGCACATTGTATATAAAAGAAACTACTACACCTGCGAAAAACCTACACCTGTAAAAAAAATTGTAAACAGATACCTTCGAAAAGCCTTATTATAGAAAAGAAAACATCAAAGAATACGTAGCTTTTACTTTATAGCTCATTGTGATCATGTGCCTTGCCAGCTGGCGTCGGCGTTCATGTCTCTCCATAGATCTCGGTGTTCTGGATCAAACGTCGTTCTATGGTTATGACTTGCGGATGTGCATGCATTTTTAGGAAAATAATGTGGCGGGTTTCTAACTTTGACAGCCATTTCCGACTGTCAGGGCAAGTGAGTACCCTGCTCAGCTGCAGAGTTGTCTACCTATCCTGGTGAATGCTGGGTCTCCAGATCTACGTCTACTACACCGTGGACTGTTTCCAATTCTCTACCACTTGGACCCGCAACTGGGATTTTCCATTCCAAAGTTATGAGGTTGGTTGGTTGGTTGGTTAGTCGCGGTTCCAACTTCATGGCAAAGGGTCATCCCTATAATGCCCCGTTCCTGAGATAGTAAATATCATACAAAATGCCCCTCACTGTCCCATGTTAAGAGTGGAACAGACAGCAGTACCGACAACCCAACAGCACCCAAAGTTATAAGGGCATGATAGCGTTTCCCAAAACTCAAAAACAAAAACAAAAATAATTCACATCTAGCCATCTCTGGGATCATCAGATGAGGGCAACGATGAAAACAAGTTGAGAACCGCTGAAGTAAGCATGGACTAGTTTGTCTGGATCGTAGTTTACTAACAGGCATGTAAAATATGCGTGACCTAGAAGGTTAACTAGGTCAGGACTTGGCGGAGAAGTGTTTTGTTGTCCCAGTGTTGTCTTTTTACGTTTTAATACAAGCTACGCTAATAAATAATTTGTTTGTTTTCTATACACGGAGCCCATAAATAAACTGAAGTAAACACAGTTTTTTTTTAAAAACCTGGAAATTCATAGCTTAAAACGCACAATTCTTCTCCGTTATCTCGGCGTATCTGATATCGCCGTTAAGACAACAGTTCTGCCTTTGTTCGCTGGAATTCAGCCTGTATCTGCAGATTTGCTGTCTGCATGAACGGCCCTGAGCTGCGCTGTCTTCTGCAGATCTTGCAGGCTTTGAAAGAGGTTCACATCAGAGGCTGTTTCATCTGGATTGCGTGTGTGTGTGTGTGTGTGTGTGTGTGTGTGTGTGTGTGTGGATTGGGGGGGGGGGGGGGGCACTTGTGAGACGGTGTGGCTGAGAGGTAATGATGCCAGCCACACCTTCAGAAGGTGCCGTATTCGATACAAGCATAGACTTGATACTTTTCGCAAGAAGCTTTGGTATGTAATTTTATTATTTCTCTCGCCCGCTTTGAACTCAAGCGTAGTTCATACACGTGCTATTACTTCTAGTGCACTGGACTGATTTTTGCTTGTGGATAAGCTTTCCCCATGACCGGTGTCCCTCGTCATCAGGCGAATCCACTCCGACTTCACAAGTAATTTTGGTATCTAATGATATCACAAACTACTAAACGTAAACTGTCCTAGACATCACAACAGCAAAATGCTGGTGTTGACTGCACCGTCCTGTAAAGGATATGCAACTAACTAATGATATCTCACCTCCCCCTGACCTTTCGGGTAGTGAGATCGATAGCTAACCATCTCGGATCAGGAAAAAAATAGGAGGTCCGTTGAAAGGTGTGTTACGTTTAACATCCCACGACAGTTGGAGATGGCAAAGAGCAGGCCGCGAAGACGCTGCGCTGCCACGATTAGACAGATTCCGTGACCTTGGATGGAATCTGTCTAGACTCTAGAGGAAGCACACTTGACAGACATTCACGCCGAAGTCGGACGTAGAGACATTTGAGATCATAACTTGACAGACATTCACGCCGAAGTCGGACGTACTGACATTTGAGATCATAACTTGACAGACATTCACGCCGAAGTCGGACGCAGTGACATTTGAGATCATAACAACGGGTGAAGTGCTCCTGCGCTTGGGAGGACGAAGAAAAAGAGGTGTCATCTAACCATACAATCGTGGTCTCTAAGCTGTACTTGGTACATTCTGTCAGGAGGTCTTAGGCAGATATGACCGACCTACCGTGTAACAGAGGAGGTCCTACATGCTGTCTGTTAGTGCTGAATGTTTGGCGGCGCTCACCAAACCCGACACCCCACACTGTGGTGGAGGAACGCAATTGGGAGGATACAAGCCTTATCCTAGTGCTTGGAACTGCAACCCACAGACTAAATGTTATGGCAGGGCAGACCAGGTTCTAAAACTTGATTGGCAACTGATGTAGGATCGAAGCTCCGATAGGCGGACAGCTAGAGCATTGCTTTGCTGATCCGGCAGCTTCTGCAGCTTGTCTTGTTTCAGACGTATTGGTGTTAGCTTTCCTCTGGAGTAAACTAAACAACTAAACAGGATGAGAGAGAGAGAGAGAAAGAGAGAGAGAGAGAGAGAGAGAGAGAGAGAGAGAGAGAGAGAGAGAGAGAGAGAGAGAGAGAGAGAGAGAGAGAGATCATGCTGCAAGGGCAACTCATAGTCTCGACAAATCAGCCCAGGCTTTGTGCTACGGACAGGCATAACTCAATCCCTGGTCGCCGCCATGGGTTTTAGTTACTATGACTTATTTTGTATCACAGTGTAACAAACTATCACCTGTTAAGATGGCCAGGTGCCAGTGAGTGACTTCGTAAAATGTTGCAGTTTGCGGTCCTTGCCCGCTTGAATGCACAGCTGTAGAGCTTGTCTTTAGCTCTGTGCACATTGCTATATAACTTTTAGCTCTGTGTACACTGCTATAGAACTATTCCTTAGCCCTGTGTACAAAATAACTAAACCGGCACCAAGGCTAATGGGATAGTAATACGCGCAGTTTCATAATTACCAGACACACAAAATCGAAGGTTCGAATCGGCCACGGGTTAGTTGGAAGCAGTTTCGATCTTATGAGGCGTCGGCAGTTCAGAAATCAATGTAAGACTACTGAAATAAATTACCTAGTAAATCAGCCATTACAAGCTGGGCTTGATTGCAACGTCCTGAAAAGTCCATGCAACCAATTTTAACAATTAACTATTGAGTCTGTTGTTTTCTGTTCTCAATCTAAAGACAGTGAATTGTCCAGTCACATCCTATAGGTGCACATCATTATGTTCAAGCCAATAGTTAAATAAATAATTATCTACAAACAGTCGTCTACAACAGACTGCTACTCGGCTCTTCCTTGTGACACGGGCGTCTACTACCTCTCTTGTCACATCTCCTACAATCTCTCAGCTGCTCCATCCAAACTCTCAACCACACCACAACACATTCTCAGCCACTCTATCCCAGCCTCTTCAGCTAATCCAAACCATTTCTTGCCACTGCACCATATCTCTACTGAATCCACTTCCAACTTCTCTAGCCACTCCATTCCCTCCCACCAATTATAATAATTCCACCCCAAGCTCTGTGACCACTCTACTGTATCTCTCAAGTCACACCAACACAACATCTCTAATCCAGACTCAACCTCTCTATTTACTACAAACCAACCTCTCTAGCCACTCCACTCCAAATCTCTCTAACCATTCCACCCCGAGCTATGAAACACCCAACCCCCAACCCCTCAAGCCACTCCACCTAGAGCTATGAACCACCAAACCTCTCTAGCCACTCGCCCCCGAGCTATCAACCACCCAACCTCTCTAGCCACTCCAAGCTATCAACCACCCAACCTCTCAAGCCACTCCACCTAGAGCTATCAACCACCCAACCTCTCTAGCCACTCGCCCCAGAGCTATCAACCACCCAACCACCCAACCTCTCAAGCCACCCTACCTAGAGCTATCAACCACCCAACCTCTCTTGCCACTCCACCTAGAGCTATCAACCACCCAACCACCCAACCTCTCAAGCCACTCCGAGCTATCAACCATCCAACCACCCAACCACTCTAGCCACTTCACACCGAGCTATCAACACCCCACCCCCAAACTCTCTAGCTACTCCACCCCGAGCTATCAACACCCTATCCCAAACTCTCTAGCCACTCCATCCCGAGCTATCAACACCCTACCCCAAACTCTCTAGCCATTCCACCCCGAGCTATCAACACCCTACCCCAAACTCTCTAGCCACTCCACCCCGAGCTATCAACACCCCACCCCAAACTCTCTAACCACTCCACCCCGAGCTATCAACACCCTACCCCAAACTCTCTAGCCACTCTACTCCGAGCTATCAACACCCCACCCACAAACTCTCTAGCCACTCCACTCCGAGCCATCAACACCCTACCCCAAACTCTCTAGCTACTCCACCCCGAGCTATCAACACCCTACCCCAAACTCTCTAGCCATTCCACCCCGAGCTATCAACACCCTACCCCAAACTCTCTAGCCACTCCACTCCGAGCTATCAACACCCTACCCCAAACTCTCTAGCCATTCCACCCCGAGCTATCAACACCCTACCCCAAACTCTCTAGCCACTCCACTCCGAGCTATCAACACCCTACCCCAACCTCTCTAGCCACTCCACTCCAAACAATCAACACCCGACCCCAAACTCTCTAGCCACGTCATGTACACACACTATAATGTGAGACGATCAACTAGAATGCTTACAGCATAACATAAACTGTAAACGACATTGCAGGAAGTGGCCCCCCCCCCCCCCCCCCCCCCAACAGGACCGCAGAATGTACCGCATCTGTCACCATCAACAAGAGACGATAACGTGTTTTAATCCAAATATATACAAATCAGAGAAATGTGCGCTGGCGGGCAACTTAAACAAAGCACAATGAGAATGGGAGCCGTGCCATATATAATGTCTATATCAGTGGTTCTCAACATTTTTTTGGCACATGCACCCCTTCACCATATGTTCAGAATGTTATCCTCCCTCCTTTCATATTTCCTCCCTATAAATCCCCCCACACAGTATACGTAAAAACGGAAACTAAATTTAGTAACACATACTAGATCAAGTCTAGACGTCTACATAAAGCGTGATTTGCGGGTCTGCTTACTTAATAAAATGAGGGGGCTGCGTGGTCTCGAGGTATGGTGTGCGCCTCGAGTGCTGGAGGTCCCAAGTTCAAGCCCCGGTGAGGACCGGCATTTATTTCACGTGGACTTCTAGTAATAAAATTTCTCCTGGTCTCTGGGTAGTGAGATCGGACGCCCGTGCGTATTGTTGCGCACGTAAAAAAAAATCCCTTGGCAGTTGGAAATGGAAAAAGAGTAGCCTAATGGCGCTGCCCGGGCAAAATTTCGAGTTAACAATCTACCCAAAGTATTTCTGGATCCTCACCAGTGCTACAGAGTTGGTGCACTGAGCTGAGTTTCTCCAGACTCAGGTTTGAGTTAGGAGGAGAACGGAGCATTTGTGGGTTACACCCGTGTGCCGTGATGTTGATCCAATGACTAAACTAAACTAAACTAACTAATAAAACGAATTTCAGACGGGCGAGAAGTACAGAACCATAACATATGGAGGGGCAAACACTATCAAGTAGTCGGTTCTTGTATTAATACGATCTTAAAATAATATTAATCCCCCCCCCCCCGCTAAAACAACAATAATAAAAAATTCCCCACCGGTTGAGAACCAGTGGTTTAAATATATCGCGTCTGAATGTTGGATTGCTGGACCGATAACCATCTAATTTAAACACTCTAATGCACGGTACAAAGTCAAGCTAAACATACCAATGATAATTTGTCTAAGTTAAGTCAACAACCGACATCACCGCCCACTCGGGACATTCACATACGTGCTCCGTCCCCATCTTCAACAGCCAGAGAAGAGTCCCAATACTAATGGTACCAGCTGTAGTCTAACTATATGTCCTCCTGTTTGTTTGTTATTGCGTTCGATTTCTGTGAACTCAAGCGTAGACGAGTCACGTTCTACTACTACTTCTACTGCACTGGGCTGATTTGTGCGTGTGGATTAGCTTTCCCTATTACCAGTGTCACTCGCCATCAGGCGAACCCACATATCACTTCCGAGGTACTAGTAATTTACGTCCCCAATGTCAAGGACGAGAAGTCGACATTTTAGTTCAACTCATTTGTGTAGGGGTTGAAATCAGCACACCGGAAGTTAGGGCACTTATCCATTCGGCATTGCTGACCTCATCACATGACCTTTCCATCGAGTTTAGTTTAGTCGACGGATCAACATCACGGCACACGTGTGTAATCTATAAGTGCTCCGTTCTACTCCTAACTCAAGCCTGAGTCCAGAGAATCTCAGCTCAGTGCACGAACTCCGTAACACCGGCGAGGATCCTGAAATACTTTGGGTAGATTTTTAACTCGAAATTTTGCCCGGGCAGCGCCGTTAGGCTACTCTTTTTCAATTTCCAACTGTCAAGTGATGTTTTTACGTGCGCAACAAAACACACGGGCGTCCGATCTCACTACCCAGAGACCAAGGGAAATGTTGTTACCAGAAAGAAATGTTTGCATATCCTTTACAGGACATCGCTGTCAACATCAGGATCTTTCAGCTGATTGTTGATTTCTTGGCAAGATTACGCTCAGTAGTTTGCCATTGCTTTCTGAGCGGCCGGCTCACATACCCCATAAGTTACCGACGCGATTCGAACCACTGCTGATTCTCACCGTCGTCACGTTACTTACGAGAGTATACGAGATTACGGAGAAAAGTCGCTAACCTCTAGGCCAGGAAGCCGGCCTGTTACCAGAAGTCCACGTAAAAATATCCGGCTTTCACCGGGGCTTGAACCCGAGACCTCCAGCACTCGAGGCCGACACTATACATCGTGACCACTCAGCCCCCCCCCCCCCCACTGACTGTCAACTAGATCCTCTGGTCACTCCCCGCCGCTCCGCTCTCTCCAGGTAGTGGTGATTTATCAGTTCTTCCACGCTAGGCACGTGATCACAGAGGGCATCGATCACATCTGCCTCATGCACCAATACTCTACGCAATTGTGGTCATTTGTTCGTTTGGCCAATCACTATGTTAGGGAGAAGGGAAGAGAGAGAGAGAGAGAGAGAGAGAGAGAGAGAGAGAGAGAGAGAGAGAGAGAGAGAGAGAGAGAGAGAGAGAGAGAGAGAGAGAGAGAGAGAGAGAGAGAGAGAGAGAGAGAGAGAGATCCTGACGATGAATAACTGACAGTTGAAAACGAAAACCACTGGCCGTATGAAAGTATTCAGCGCAACGGGAGCTCTTGAGTTGAGTTGCGTCAAATACCGATATCACTGCACCCGGAGCACTGACATAAACGCTCAGTCCATCTTCAACAGCCAGCGAAGAGTTCCCTGTTGTAATCTAATCTGATTATATGTCGTCAGGTTTTACCTCTGAGTGACGACTGTCGACCAGATCCCCTGACCACCCCTTGCCGCTGCATTCTCTCTAGACCATGATAGTGCATCTCTTCTTTGCATTAATCACATTCTCCCAGAGGGCTTTCACATCATTTGCTTTATCATGCATCAAATAACCCATGAAAAATACGGCACCAGCCAGTCTGTCTGCCTGTTCATTACCAACCACACCAGAGTGTCCTGGAGAAAGATCCTGCGAATGCTCACAACCCGCGACATCTGAATCGATGCATCCCATTCTGCACGAAGTATGCCTGTCTTCACCTTTACCAGCATGTTTTGTGATCAGTTACAACCACGACATGCATATGCAGTTTGTTCTCCAGCCAGCGGAAGGCTGCAGGAACCGCCTCCACCTCCATTCTCAGACATGAGGTTGTGGTGTAAACGGGAGCTCTAATGTTGCGGAACTACTTGCTGTTTGCAAGCCTTCATCGCAAAGAGATGGACAAGTAACAGATCTGTTTACATGCCATAGACGCATGAGACATATGGTGTTAGACCCGCACTTCCCAATTTCTGAACCTTGTTCTGATATAGTATCTACAACATGTTCTGTTATAGTTTCTACACATTGTTCTGTTATAGTTTCTAGACCATGTTCTGTTATAGTTTCTACACCATTGTCTGTTATAGTATCTACACATGTTCTGTTATAGTTTCTACACCATGTTCTGTTATAGTTTCTACACATTGTTCTGTTTATAGTATCTACAACATGTTCTGTTATAGTTTCTACACATTGTTCTGTTATAGTATCTACACCATGTTCTGTTATAGTTTCTACACATTGTTCTGTTATAGTATCTACAACATGTTCTGTTATAGTTTCTACAACATGTTCCGTTATAGTTTCTACACCATGTTCTGTTATACTTTCTACACCATGTTCTTTTGTAGTTTCTACACCATGTTCTGTTATAGTTTCTACACATTGTTCTGTTATAGTTTCTACACATTGTTCTGTTATATTTTCTACACCATGTTCTGTTATAGTTTCTAAACCATGTTCTGTTATATTTTCTACACATTGTTCTGTTATAGTTTCTACACATTGTTCTGTTATAGTTTCTACACATTGTTCTGTTATATTTTCTACACATTGTTCTGTTATAGTTTCTACAACATGTTCTGTTATAGTTTCTACACATTGTTCTGTTATAGTTTCTACACATTGTTCTGTTATAGTATCTACAACATATTCTGTTATAGTTTCTACACCATGTTCTGTTATAGCTTCTAGACATTGTTCTGTTATAGTTTCTACACATTGTTCTGTTATAGTTTCTACAACATTTTCTGTTATAGTTTCTACACCATGTTCTGTTATAGATTCTACACATTGTTCTGTTATAGTTTCTACACATTGTTCTGTTATAGTTTCCAAACCATGTTCTGTTATAGTTTCTACACATTGTTCTATTATAGTTTCTACACATTGTTCTGTTATAGTTTCTACACATTGTTCTGTTATAGTTTCTACACCATGTTCTGTTATACTTTCTACACCATGTTCTTTTATAGTTTCTACACCATGTTCTGTTATAGTTTCTACACATTGTTCTGTTATAGTTTCTACACATTGTTTTGTTATATTTTCTACACCATGTTCTGTTATAGTTTCTAAACCATGTTCTGTTATATTTTCTACACATTGTTCTGTTATAGTTTCTACACATTGTTCTGTTATAGTTTCTACACATTATTCTGTTATATTTTCTACACATTGTTCTGTTATAGTTTCTACAACATGTTCTGTTATAGTTTCTACACATTGTTCTGTTATAGTTTCTACACATTGTTCTGTTATAGTATCTACAACATATTCTGTTATAGTTTCTACACCATGTTCTGTTATAGCTTCTACACATTGTTCTGTTATAGTTTCTACACATTGTTCCGTTATAGTTTCTACAACATGTTCTGTTATAGTTTCTACACCATGTTCTGTTATAGTTTCTACACATTGTTCTGTTATAGTTTCTACACATTGTTCTGTTATAGTTTCTACACCATGTTCTGTTATAGTTTCTACACATTGTTCTGTTATAGTTTCTACACATTGTTCTGTTATAGTTTCTACACATTGTTCTGTTATAGTTTCTACACCATGTTCTGTTATAGTTTCTACACATTGTTCTGTTATAGTTTCTACACCATGTTCTTTTATAGTTTCTACAACATGTTCTGTTATAGTTTCTACAAATTGTTCTGTTATAATTTCTACAACATGTTCTGTTATAGTTTCTAAACATTGTTCTGTTATAGTTTCTACACATTGTTCTGTTATAGTTTCTACACATTGTTCTGTTATAGTTTCTACACCATGTTCTGTTATAGTTTCTACACATTGTTCTGTTATAGTATCTACACATTGTTCTGTTATAGTTTCTACAACATGTTCTGTTATAGTTTCTACACATTGTTCTGTTATAGTTTCTACACATTGTTCTGTTATAGTATCTACAACATGTTCTGTTATAGTTTATACACCATGTTCTGTTATAGTATCTACAACATGTTCTGTTATAGTTTCTACACATTGTTCTGTTATAGTATCTACAACATGTTCTGTTATAGTATCTACAACATGTTCTGTTATAGTATCTACAACATGTTCTGTTATAGTTTCTACACATTGATCTGTTATAGTTTCTACATATTGTTCTGTTATAGTATCTACAACATGTTCTGTTATAGATTCTACACATTGTTCTGTTATAGTTTCTACACCATGTTCTGTTATAGTTTCCACACCATGTTCTGTTATAGTTTCTAAACCATGTTCTGTTATAGTTTCTACACAATGTTCTGTTATATTTTCTACACATTGTTCTGTTATAGTTTCTAGACCATGTTCTGTTATAGTTTCTACACATTGTTCTGTTATAGTTTCTACACATTGTTCTGTTATAGTTTCTACACATTGTTCTGTTATAGTTTCTACACATTGTTCTGTTATAGTTTCTAACCATTGTTCTGTTATAGTTTCTACACATTGTTCTGTTATAGTTTCTAAACTTTGTTCTGTTATAGTTTCTACACCATGTTCTGTTATAGTTTCTACACCATGTTCTGTTATAGTTTCTACACATTGTTCTGTTATAGTTTCTACACATTGATAAGTTATAGTTTCTACACCATGTTCTGTTATAGTTTCTACACAATTTTCTGTTATAGTTTCTACACCATGTTCTGTTATAGTTTCTACACCATGTTCTGTTATAGTTTCTACACCATGTTCTGTTATAGTTTCTAAACATTGTTCTGTTATAGTTTCTACACATTGTTCTGTTATAGTTTCTACACCATGTTCTGTTATAGTTTCTACACCATGTTCTGTTATAGTTTCTACACATTGTTCTGATATAGTTTCTACACATTGTTCTGTTATAGTTTCTACACATTGTTCTGTTATAGTTTCTACACATTGTTCTGTTATAGTTTCTACACATTGTTCTGTTATAGTTTCTACACATTGTTCTGTTATAGTTTCTACACCATGTTCTGTTATAGTTTCTACACATTGTTCTGTTATAGTTTCTACACATTGTTCTGTTATAGTTTCTACAAATTGTTCTGTTATAGTTTCTACACCATGTTCTGTTATAGTTTCTAGACCATGTTCTGTTATAGTTTCTAGACCATGTTCTGTTATAGTTTCTACACCATGTTCTGTTATAGTTTCTACACATTGTTCTGTTATAGTTTCTAGACCATGTTCTGTTATAGTTTCTACACATTGTTCTGTTATAGTATCTACAACATGTTCTGTTATAGTTTCTACACATTGTTCTGTTATAGTTTCTACACATTGTTCTGTTATAGTTTCTAAACATTGTTCTGTTATAGTTTCTACACATTGTTCTGTTATAGTTTCTACACATTGTTCTGTTATAGTTTCTAGACCATGTTCTGTTATAGTTTCTACAACATGTTCTGTTATAGTTTCTACACAATGTTCTGTTATAGTTTCTACACCATGTTCTGTTATAGTTTCTACACCATGTTCTGTTATAGTTTCTACACATTGTTCTGTTATAGTTTCTAAACATTGTTCTGTTATAGTTTCCACACATTGTTCTGTTATAGTTTCTAGACCATGTTCTGTTATAGTTTCTACAACATGTTCTGTTATAGTTTCTACACAATGTTCTGTTATAGTTTCTACACCATGTTCTGTTATAGTATCTACAACATGTTATGTTATAGTTTCTACACATTGTTCTGTTATAGTTTCTACACATTGTTCTGTTATAGTTTCTAGACCATGTTCTGTTATAGTTTCTACACCATGTTCTGTTATAGTTTCTACACAATGTTCTGTTATAGTTTCTACACAATGTTCTGTTATAGTTTCTACACATTGTTCTGTTATAGTTTCTACACCTTGTTCTGTTATAGTTTCTTCACCATGTTCTGTTATAGTTTCTACACCATGTTCTGTTATAGTTTCTACACTATGTTCTGTTATAGTTTCTAGACCATGTTCTGTTATAGTTTCTAAACATTGTTCTGTTATAGTTTCTACACCATGTTCTGTTATAGTTTCTACACCATGTTCTGTTATAGTTTCTACACCATGTTCTGTTATAGTTTCTAGACCATGTTCTGTTATAGTTTCTACACCATGTTCTGTTATAGTTTCTACACATTGTTCTGTTATAGTATCTAGACAATGTTCTGTTATAGTTTCTACGCCATGTTCTGTTATAGATTCTACACCATGTTCTGTTATAGTTTCTACACATTGTTCTGTTATAGTTTCTACACTATGTTCTGTTATAGTTTCTATACCATGTTCTACTATAGTTTCTACACATTGTTCTGTTATAATTTCTACACCATGTTCTGTTATAGTTTCTACACATTGTTCTGTTATAGTTTCTACATATTATTCTGTTATAGTTTCTACACAATGTTCTGTTATAGTTTCTAGACCATGTTCTGTTATAGTTTCTACACCATGTTCTGTTATAGTTTCTACACCATGTTCTGTTATAGTTTCTACACCATGTTCTGTTATAGTTTCTACACATTGTTCTGTTATAGTTTCTACACCATGTTCTGTTATAGTTTCTAAACATTGTTCTGTTATAGTTTCTACACATTGTTCTGTTATAGTTTCTACACCATGTTCTGTTATAGTTTCTACACCATGTTCTGTTATAGTTTCTACACATTGTTCTGATATAGTTTCTACACATTGTTCTGTTATAGTTTCTACACATTGTTCTGTTATAGTTTCTACACATTGTTCTGTTATAGTTTCTACACATTGTTCTGTTATAGTTTCTACACATTGTTCTGTTATAGTTTCTACACCATGTTCTGTTATAGTTTCTACACATTGTTCTGTTATAGTTTCTACACATTGTTCTGTTATAGTTTCTACACATTGTTCTGTTATAGTTTCTACAAATTGTTCTGTTATAGTTTCTACACCATGTTCTGTTATAGTTTCTAGACCATGTTCTGTTATAGTTTCTAGACCATGTTCTGTTATAGTTTCTACACCATGTTCTGTTATAGTTTCTACACATTGTTCTGTTATAGTTTCTAGACCATGTTCTGTTATAGTTTCTACACATTGTTCTGTTATAGTATCTACAACATGTTCTGTTATAGTTTCTACACATTGTTCTGTTATAGTTTCTACACATTGTTCTGTTATAGTTTCTAAACATTGTTCTGTTATAGTTTCTACACATTGTTCTGTTATAGTTTCTACACATTGTTCTGTTATAGTTTCTAGACCATGTTCTGTTATAGTTTCTACAACATGTTCTGTTATAGTTTCTACACAATGTTCTGTTATAGTTTCTACACCATGTTCTGTTATAGTTTCTACACCATGTTCTGTTATAGTTTCTACACATTGTTCTGTTATAGTTTCTAAACATTGTTCTGTTATAGTTTCCACACATTGTTCTGTTATAGTTTCTAGACCATGTTCTGTTATAGTTTCTACAACATGTTCTGTTATAGTTTCTACACAATGTTCTGTTATAGTTTCTACACAATGTTCTGTTATAGTTTCTACACCATGTTCTGTTATAGTATCTACAACATGTTATGTTATAGTTTCTACACATTGTTCTGTTATAGTTTCTACACATTGTTCTGTTATAGTTTCTAGACCATGTTCTGTTATAGTTTCTACACCATGTTCTGTTATAGTTTCTACACAATGTTCTGTTATAGTTTCTACACAATGTTCTGTTATAGTTTCTACACATTGTTCTGTTATAGTTTCTACACCTTGTTCTGTTATAGTTTCTTCACCATGTTCTGTTATAGTTTCTACACCATGTTCTGTTATAGTTTCTACACTATGTTCTGTTATAGTTTCTAGACCATGTTCTGTTATAGTTTCTAAACATTGTTCTGTTATAGTTTCTACACCATGTTCTGTTATAGTTTCTACACATTGTTCTGTTATAGTTTCTAGACCATGTTCTGTTATAGTTTCTACAACATGTTCTGTTATAGTTTCTACACAATGTTCTGTTATAGTTTCTACACCATGTTCTGTTATAGTTTCTACACCATGTTCTGTTATAGTTTCTACACATTGTTCTGTTATAGTTTCTAAACATTGTTCTGTTATAGTTTCCACACATTGTTCTGTTATAGTTTCTACACCATGTTCTGTTATAGTTTCTACAACATGTTCTGTTATAGTTTCTACACCATGTTCTGTTATAGTTTCTACACCATGTTCTGTTATAGTTTCTACACCATGTTCTGTTATAGTTTCTACACATTGTTCTGTTATAGTTTCTACACCATGTTCTGTTATAGTTTCTAAACATTGTTCTGTTATAGTTTCTACACATTGTTCTGTTATAGTTTCTACACATTGTTCTGTTATAGTTTCTAAACATTGTTCTGTTATAGTTTCTACACATTGTTCTGTTATAGTTTCTACACATTGTTCTGTTATAGTTTCTAGACCATGTTCTGTTATAGTTTCTACAACATGTTCTGTTATAGTTTCTACACAATGTTCTGTTATAGTTTCTACACCATGTTCTGTTATAGTTTCTACACCATGTTCTGTTATAGTTTCTACACATTGTTCTGTTATAGTTTCTAAACATTGTTCTGTTATAGTTTCCACACATTGTTCTGTTATAGTTTCTAGACCATGTTCTGTTATAGTTTCTACAACATGTTCTGTTATAGTTTCTACACAATGTTCTGTTATAGTTTCTACACCATGTTCTGTTATAGTATCTACAACATGTTATGTTATAGTTTCTACACATTGTTCTGTTATAGTTTCTACACATTGTTCTGTTATAGTTTCTAGACCATGTTCTGTTATAGTTTCTACACCATGTTCTGTTATAGTTTCTACACAATGTTCTGTTATAGTTTCTACACAATGTTCTGTTATAGTTTCTACACATTGTTCTGTTATAGTTTCTACACCTTGTTCTGTTATAGTTTCTTCACCATGTTCTGTTATAGTTTCTACACCATGTTCTGTTATAGTTTCTACACTATGTTCTGTTATAGTTTCTAGACCATGTTCTGTTATAGTTTCTAAACATTGTTCTGTTATAGTTTCTACACCATGTTCTGTTATAGTTTCTACACCATGTTCTGTTATAGTTTCTACACCATGTTCTGTTATAGTTTCTAGACCATGTTCTGTTATAGTTTCTACACCATGTTCTGTTATAGTTTCTACACATTGTTCTGTTATAGTTTCTACATATTATTCTGTTATAGTTTCTACACAATGTTCTGTTATAGTTTCTAGACCATGTTCTGTTATAGTTTCTACACATTGTTCTGTTATAGTTTCTACACCATGTTCTGTTATAGTTTCTACAACATGTTCTGTTATAGTTTCTACACCATGTTCTGTTATAGTTTCTACACCATGTTCTGTTATAGTTTCTACACCATGTTCTGTTATAGTTTCTACACATTGTTCTGTTATAGTTTCTACACCATGTTCTGTTATAGTTTCTAAACATTGTTCTGTTATAGTTTCTACACATTGTTCTGTTATAGTTTCTACACCATGTTCTGTTATAGTTTCTACACCATGTTCTGTTATAGTTTCTACACATTGTTCTGATATAGTTTCTACACATTGTTCTGTTATAGTTTCTACACATTGTTCTGTTATAGTTTCTACACATTGTTCTGTTATAGTTTCTACACATTGTTCTGTTATAGTTTCTACACATTGTTCTGTTATAGTTTCTACACCATGTTCTGTTATAGTTTCTACACATTGTTCTGTTATAGTTTCTACACATTGTTCTGTTATAGTTTCTACACATTGTTCTGTTATAGTTTCTACAAATTGTTCTGTTATAGTTTCTACACCATGTTCTGTTATAGTTTCTAGACCATGTTCTGTTATAGTTTCTAGACCATGTTCTGTTATAGTTTCTACAACATGTTCTGTTATAGTTTCTACACATTGTTCTGTTATAGTTTCTACACATTGTTCTGTTATAGTATCTACAACATGTTCTGTTATAGTTTATACACCATGTTCTGTTATAGTATCTACAACATGTTCTGTTATAGTTTCTACACATTGTTCTGTTATAGTATCTACAACATGTTCTGTTATAGTATCTACAACATGTTCTGTTATAGTATCTACAACATGTTCTGTTATAGTTTCTACACATTGATCTGTTATAGTTTCTACATATTGTTCTGTTATAGTATCTACAACATGTTCTGTTATAGATTCTACACATTGTTCTGTTATAGTTTCTACACCATGTTCTGTTATAGTTTCCACACCATGTTCTGTTATAGTTTCTAAACCATGTTCTGTTATAGTTTCTACACAATGTTCTGTTATATTTTCTACACATTGTTCTGTTATAGTTTCTAGACCATGTTCTGTTATAGTTTCTACACATTGTTCTGTTATAGTTTCTACACATTGTTCTGTTATAGTTTCTACACATTGTTCTGTTATAGTTTCTACACATTGTTCTGTTATAGTTTCTAACCATTGTTCTGTTATAGTTTCTACACATTGTTCTGTTATAGTTTCTAAACTTTGTTCTGTTATAGTTTCTACACCATGTTCTGTTATAGTTTCTACACCATGTTCTGTTATAGTTTCTACACATTGTTCTGTTATAGTTTCTACACATTGATAAGTTATAGTTTCTACACCATGTTCTGTTATAGTTTCTACACAATTTTCTGTTATAGTTTCTACACCATGTTCTGTTATAGTTTCTACACCATGTTCTGTTATAGTTTCTACACCATGTTCTGTTATAGTTTCTAAACATTGTTCTGTTATAGTTTCTACACATTGTTCTGTTATAGTTTCTACACCATGTTCTGTTATAGTTTCTACACCATGTTCTGTTATAGTTTCTACACATTGTTCTGATATAGTTTCTACACATTGTTCTGTTATAGTTTCTACACATTGTTCTGTTATAGTTTCTACACATTGTTCTGTTATAGTTTCTACACATTGTTCTGTTATAGTTTCTACACATTGTTCTGTTATAGTTTCTACACCATGTTCTGTTATAGTTTCTACACATTGTTCTGTTATAGTTTCTACACATTGTTCTGTTATAGTTTCTACACATTGTTCTGTTATAGTTTCTACAAATTGTTCTGTTATAGTTTCTACACCATGTTCTGTTATAGTTTCTAGACCATGTTCTGTTATAGTTTCTAGACCATGTTCTGTTATAGTTTCTACACCATGTTCTGTTATAGTTTCTACACATTGTTCTGTTATAGTTTCTAGACCATGTTCTGTTATAGTTTCTACACATTGTTCTGTTATAGTATCTACAACATGTTCTGTTATAGTTTCTACACATTGTTCTGTTATAGTTTCTACACATTGTTCTGTTATAGTTTCTAAACATTGTTCTGTTATAGTTTCTACACATTGTTCTGTTATAGTTTCTACACATTGTTCTGTTATAGTTTCTAGACCATGTTCTGTTATAGTTTCTACAACATGTTCTGTTATAGTTTCTACACAATGTTCTGTTATAGTTTCTACACCATGTTCTGTTATAGTTTCTACACCATGTTCTGTTATAGTTTCTACACATTGTTCTGTTATAGTTTCTAAACATTGTTCTGTTATAGTTTCCACACATTGTTCTGTTATAGTTTCTAGACCATGTTCTGTTATAGTTTCTACAACATGTTCTGTTATAGTTTCTACACAATGTTCTGTTATAGTTTCTACACCATGTTCTGTTATAGTATCTACAACATGTTATGTTATAGTTTCTACACATTGTTCTGTTATAGTTTCTACACATTGTTCTGTTATAGTTTCTAGACCATGTTCTGTTATAGTTTCTACACCATGTTCTGTTATAGTTTCTACACAATGTTCTGTTATAGTTTCTACACAATGTTCTGTTATAGTTTCTACACATTGTTCTGTTATAGTTTCTACACCTTGTTCTGTTATAGTTTCTTCACCATGTTCTGTTATAGTTTCTACACCATGTTCTGTTATAGTTTCTACACTATGTTCTGTTATAGTTTCTAGACCATGTTCTGTTATAGTTTCTAAACATTGTTCTGTTATAGTTTCTACACCATGTTCTGTTATAGTTTCTACACCATGTTCTGTTATAGTTTCTACACCATGTTCTGTTATAGTTTCTAGACCATGTTCTGTTATAGTTTCTACACCATGTTCTGTTATAGTTTCTACACATTGTTCTGTTATAGTATCTAGACCATGTTCTGTTATAGTTTCTACGCCATGTTCTGTTATAGATTCTACACCATGTTCTGTTATAGTTTCTACACATTGTTCTGTTATAGTTTCTACACTATGTTCTGTTATAGTTTCTATACCATGTTCTACTATAGTTTCTACACATTGTTCTGTTATAATTTCTACACCATGTTCTGTTATAGTTTCTACACATTGTTCTGTTATAGTTTCTACATATTATTCTGTTATAGTTTCTACACAATGTTCTGTTATAGTTTCTAGACCATGTTCTGTTATAGTTTCTACACATTGTTCTGTTATAGTTTCTACACCATGTTCTGTTATAGTTTCTACAACATGTTCTGTTATAGTTTCTACACCATGTTCTGTTATAGTTTCTACACCATGTTCTGTTATAGTTTCTACACCATGTTCTGTTATAGTTTCTACACATTGTTCTGTTATAGTTTCTACACCATGTTCTGTTATAGTTTCTAAACATTGTTCTGTTATAGTTTCTACACATTGTTCTGTTATAGTTTCTACACCATGTTCTGTTATAGTTTCTACACCATGTTCTGTTATAGTTTCTACACATTGTTCTGATATAGTTTCTACACATTGTTCTGTTATAGTTTCTACACATTGTTCTGTTATAGTTTCTACACATTGTTCTGTTATAGTTTCTACACATTGTTCTGTTATAGTTTCTACACATTGTTCTGTTATAGTTTCTACACCATGTTCTGTTATAGTTTCTACACATTGTTCTGTTATAGTTTCTACACATTGTTCTGTTATAGTTTCTACACATTGTTCTGTTATAGTTTCTACAAATTGTTCTGTTATAGTTTCTACACCATGTTCTGTTATAAATTCTAGACCATGTTCTGTTATAGTTTCTAGACCATGTTCTGTTATAGTTTCTACACCATGTTCTGTTATAGTTTCTACACATTGTTCTGTTATAGTTTCTAGACCATGTTCTGTTATAGTTTCTACACATTGTTCTGTTATAGTATCTACAACATGTTCTGTTATAGTTTCTACACATTGTTCTGTTATAGTTTCTACACATTGTTCTGTTATAGTTTCTAAACATTGTTCTGTTATAGTTTCTACACATTGTTCTGTTATAGTTTCTACACATTGTTCTGTTATAGTTTCTAGACCATGTTCTGTTATAGTTTCTACAACATGTTCTGTTATAGTTTCTACACAATGTTCTGTTATAGTTTCTACACCATGTTCTGTTATAGTTTCTACACCATGTTCTGTTATAGTTTCTACACATTGTTCTGTTATAGTTTCTAAACATTGTTCTGTTATAGTTTCCACACATTGTTCTGTTATAGTTTCTAGACCATGTTCTGTTATAGTTTCTACAACATGTTCTGTTATAGTTTCTACACAATGTTCTGTTATAGTTTCTACACCATGTTCTGTTATAGTATCTACAACATGTTATGTTATAGTTTCTACACATTGTTCTGTTATAGTTTCTACACATTGTTCTGTTATAGTTTCTAGACCATGTTCTGTTATAGTTTCTACACCATGTTCTGTTATAGTTTCTACACAATGTTCTGTTATAGTTTCTACACAATGTTCTGTTATAGTTTCTACACATTGTTCTGTTATAGTTTCTACACCTTGTTCTGTTATAGTTTCTTCACCATGTTCTGTTATAGTTTCTACACCATGTTCTGTTATAGTTTCTACACTATGTTCTGTTATAGTTTCTAGACCATGTTCTGTTATAGTTTCTAAACATTGTTCTGTTATAGTTTCTACACCATGTTCTGTTATAGTTTCTACACCATGTTCTGTTATAGTTTCTACACCATGTTCTGTTATAGTTTCTAGACCATGTTCTGTTATAGTTTCTACACCATGTTCTGTTATAGTTTCTACACATTGTTCTGTTATAGTTTCTACATATTATTCTGTTATAGTTTCTACACAATGTTCTGTTATAGTTTCTAGACCATGTTCTGTTATAGTTTCTACACATTGTTCTGTTATAGTTTCTACACCATGTTCTGTTATAGTTTCTACAACATGTTCTGTTATAGTTTCTACACCATGTTCTGTTATAGTTTCTACACCATGTTCTGTTATAGTTTCTACACCATGTTCTGTTATAGTTTCTACACATTGTTCTGTTATAGTTTCTACACCATGTTCTGTTATAGTTTCTAAACATTGTTCTGTTATAGTTTCTACACATTGTTCTGTTATAGTTTCTACACCATGTTCTGTTATAGTTTCTACACCATGTTCTGTTATAGTTTCTACACATTGTTCTGATATAGTTTCTACACATTGTTCTGTTATAGTTTCTACACATTGTTCTGTTATAGTTTCTACACATTGTTCTGTTATAGTTTCTACACATTGTTCTGTTATAGTTTCTACACATTGTTCTGTTATAGTTTCTACACATTGTTCTGTTATAGTTTCTACACCATGTTCTGTTATAGTTTCTACACATTGTTCTGTTATAGTTTCTACACATTGTTCTGTTATAGTTTCTACACATTGTTCTGTTATAGTTTCTACACCATGTTCTGTTATAGTTTCTACACATTGTTCTGTTATAGTTTCTACACCATGTTCTTTTATAGTTTCTACAACATGTTCTGTTATAGTTTCTACAAATTGTTCTGTTATAATTTCTACAACATGTTCTGTTATAGTTTCTAAACATTGTTCTGTTATAGTTTCTACACATTGTTCTGTTATAGTTTCTACACATTGTTCTGTTATAGTTTCTACACCATGTTCTGTTATAGTTTCTACACATTGTTCTGTTATAGTATCTACACATTGTTCTGTTATAGTTTCTACAACATGTTCTGTTATAGTTTCTACACATTGTTCTGTTATAGTTTCTACACATTGTTCTGTTATAGTATCTACAACATGTTCTGTTATAGTTTATACACCATGTTCTGTTATAGTATCTACAACATGTTCTGTTATAGTTTCTACACATTGTTCTGTTATAGTATCTACAACATGTTCTGTTATAGTATCTACAACATGTTCTGTTATAGTATCTACAACATGTTCTGTTATAGTTTCTACACATTGATCTGTTATAGTTTCTACATATTGTTCTGTTATAGTATCTACAACATGTTCTGTTATAGATTCTACACATTGTTCTGTTATAGTTTCTACACCATGTTCTGTTATAGTTTCCACACCATGTTCTGTTATAGTTTCTAAACCATGTTCTGTTATAGTTTCTACACAATGTTCTGTTATATTTTCTACACATTGTTCTGTTATAGTTTCTAGACCATGTTCTGTTATAGTTTCTACACATTGTTCTGTTATAGTTTCTACACATTGTTCTGTTATAGTTTCTACACATTGTTCTGTTATAGTTTCTACACATTGTTCTGTTATAGTTTCTAACCATTGTTCTGTTATAGTTTCTACACATTGTTCTGTTATAGTTTCTAAACTTTGTTCTGTTATAGTTTCTACACCATGTTCTGTTATAGTTTCTACACCATGTTCTGTTATAGTTTCTACACATTGTTCTGTTATAGTTTCTACACATTGATAAGTTATAGTTTCTACACCATGTTCTGTTATAGTTTCTACACAATTTTCTGTTATAGTTTCTACACCATGTTCTGTTATAGTTTCTACACCATGTTCTGTTATAGTTTCTACACCATGTTCTGTTATAGTTTCTAAACATTGTTCTGTTATAGTTTCTACACATTGTTCTGTTATAGTTTCTACACCATGTTCTGTTATAGTTTCTACACCATGTTCTGTTATAGTTTCTACACATTGTTCTGATATAGTTTCTACACATTGTTCTGTTATAGTTTCTACACATTGTTCTGTTATAGTTTCTACACATTGTTCTGTTATAGTTTCTACACATTGTTCTGTTATAGTTTCTACACATTGTTCTGTTATAGTTTCTACACCATGTTCTGTTATAGTTTCTACACATTGTTCTGTTATAGTTTCTACACATTGTTCTGTTATAGTTTCTACACATTGTTCTGTTATAGTTTCTACAAATTGTTCTGTTATAGTTTCTACACCATGTTCTGTTATAGTTTCTAGACCATGTTCTGTTATAGTTTCTAGACCATGTTCTGTTATAGTTTCTACACCATGTTCTGTTATAGTTTCTACACATTGTTCTGTTATAGTTTCTAGACCATGTTCTGTTATAGTTTCTACACATTGTTCTGTTATAGTATCTACAACATGTTCTGTTATAGTTTCTACACATTGTTCTGTTATAGTTTCTACACATTGTTCTGTTATAGTTTCTAAACATTGTTCTGTTATAGTTTCTACACATTGTTCTGTTATAATTTCTACACATTGTTCTGTTATAGTTTCTAGACCATGTTCTGTTATAGTTTCTACAACATGTTCTGTTATAGTTTCTACACAATGTTCTGTTATAGTTTCTACACCATGTTCTGTTATAGTTTCTACACCATGTTCTGTTATAGTTTCTACACATTGTTCTGTTATAGTTTCTAAACATTGTTCTGTTATAGTTTCCACACATTGTTCTGTTATAGTTTCTAGACCATGTTCTGTTATAGTTTCTACAACATGTTCTGTTATAGTTTCTACACAATGTTCTGTTATAGTTTCTACACCATGTTCTGTTATAGTATCTACAACATGTTATGTTATAGTTTCTACACATTGTTCTGTTATAGTTTCTACACATTGTTCTGTTATAGTTTCTAGACCATGTTCTGTTATAGTTTCTACACCATGTTCTGTTATAGTTTCTACACAATGTTCTGTTAAAGTTTCTACACAATGTTCTGTTATAGTTTCTACACATTGTTCTGTTATAGTTTCTACACCTTGTTCTGTTATAGTTTCTTCACCATGTTCTGTTATAGTTTCTACACCATGTTCTGTTATAGTTTCTACACTATGTTCTGTTATAGTTTCTAGACCATGTTCTGTTATAGTTTCTAAACATTGTTCTGTTATAGTTTCTACACCATGTTCTGTTATAGTTTCTACACCATGTTCTGTTATAGTTTCTACACCATGTTCTGTTATAGTTTCTAGACCATGTTCTGTTATAGTTTCTACACCATGTTCTGTTATAGTTTCTACACATTGTTCTGTTATAGTATCTAGACCATGTTCTGTTATAGTTTCTACGCCATGTTCTGTTATAGATTCTACACCATGTTCTGTTATAGTTTCTACACATTGTTCTGTTATAGTTTCTACACTATGTTCTGTTATAGTTTCTATACCATGTTCTACTATAGTTTCTACACATTGTTCTGTTATAATTTCTACACCATGTTCTGTTATAGTTTCTACACATTGTTCTGTTATAGTTTCTACATATTATTCTGTTATAGTTTCTACACAATGTTCTGTTATAGTTTCTAGACCATGTTCTGTTATAGTTTCTACACATTGTTCTGTTATAGTTTCTACACCATGTTCTGTTATAGTTTCTACAACATGTTCTGTTATAGTTTCTACACCATGTTCTGTTATAGTTTCTACACCATGTTCTGTTATAGTTTCTACACCATGTTCTGTTATAGTTTCTACACATTGTTCTGTTATAGTTTCTACACCATGTTCTGTTATAGTTTCTAAACATTGTTCTGTTATAGTTTCTACACATTGTTCTGTTATAGTTTCTACACCATGTTCTGTTATAGTTTCTACACCATGTTCTGTTATAGTTTCTACACATTGTTCTGATATAGTTTCTACACATTGTTCTGTTATAGTTTCTACACATTGTTCTGTTATAGTTTCTACACATTGTTCTGTTATAGTTTCTACACATTGTTCTGTTATAGTTTCTACACATTGTTCTGTTATAGTTTCTACACCATGTTCTGTTATAGTTTCTACACATTGTTCTGTTATAGTTTCTACACATTGTTCTGTTATAGTTTCTACACATTGTTCTGTTATAGTTTCTACAAATTGTTCTGTTATAGTTTCTACACCATGTTCTGTTATAGTTTCTAGACCATGTTCTGTTATAGTTTCTAGACCATGTTCTGTTATAGTTTCTACACCATGTTCTGTTATAGTTTCTACACATTGTTCTGTTATAGTTTCTAGACCATGTTCTGTTATAGTTTCTACACATTGTTCTGTTATAGTATCTACAACATGTTCTGTTATAGTTTCTACACATTGTTCTGTTATAGTTTCTACACATTGTTCTGTTATAGTTTCTAAACATTGTTCTGTTATAGTTTCTACACATTGTTCTGTTATAGTTTCTACACATTGTTCTGTTATAGTTTCTAGACCATGTTCTGTTATAGTTTCTACAACATGTTCTGTTATAGTTTCTACACAATGTTCTGTTATAGTTTCTACACCATGTTCTGTTATAGTTTCTACACCATGTTCTGTTATAGTTTCTACACATTGTTCTGTTATAGTTTCTAAACATTGTTCTGTTATAGTTTCCACACATTGTTCTGTTATAGTTTCTAGACCATGTTCTGTTATAGTTTCTACAACATGTTCTGTTATAGTTTCTACACAATGTTCTGTTATAGTTTCTACACCATGTTCTGTTATAGTATCTACAACATGTTATGTTATAGTTTCTACACATTGTTCTGTTATAGTTTCTACACATTGTTCTGTTATAGTTTCTAGACCATGTTCTGTTATAGTTTCTACACCATGTTCTGTTATAGTTTCTACACAATGTTCTGTTATAGTTTCTACACAATGTTCTGTTATAGTTTCTACACATTGTTCTGTTATAGTTTCTACACCTTGTTCTGTTATAGTTTCTTCACCATGTTCTGTTATAGTTTCTACACCATGTTCTGTTATAGTTTCTACACTATGTTCTGTTATAGTTTCTAGACCATGTTCTGTTATAGTTTCTAAACATTGTTCTGTTATAGTTTCTACACCATGTTCTGTTATAGTTTCTACACCATGTTCTGTTATAGTTTCTACACCATGTTCTGTTATAGTTTCTAGACCATGTTCTGTTATAGTTTCTACACCATGTTCTGTTATAGTTTCTACACATTGTTCTGTTATAGTTTCTACATATTATTCTGTTATAGTTTCTACACAATGTTCTGTTATAGTTTCTAGACCATGTTCTGTTATAGTTTCTACACATTGTTCTGTTATAGTTTCTACACCATGTTCTGTTATAGTTTCTACAACATGTTCTGTTATAGTTTCTACACCATGTTCTGTTATAGTTTCTACACCATGTTCTGTTATAGTTTCTACACCATGTTCTGTTATAGTTTCTACACATTGTTCTGTTATAGTTTCTACACCATGTTCTGTTATAGTTTCTAAACATTGTTCTGTTATAGTTTCTACACATTGTTCTGTTATAGTTTCTACACCATGTTCTGTTATAGTTTCTACACCATGTTCTGTTATAGTTTCTACACATTGTTCTGATATAGTTTCTACACATTGTTCTGTTATAGTTTCTACACATTGTTCTGTTATAGTTTCTACACATTGTTCTGTTATAGTTTCTACACATTGTTCTGTTATAGTTTCTACACATTGTTCTGTTATAGTTTCTACACCATGTTCTGTTATAGTTTCTACACATTGTTCTGTTATAGTTTCTACACATTGTTCTGTTATAGTTTCTACACATTGTTCTGTTATAGTTTCTACAAATTGTTCTGTTATAGTTTCTACACCATGTTCTGTTATAGTTTCTAGACCATGTTCTGTTATAGTTTCTAGACCATGTTCTGTTATAGTTTCTACAACATGTTCTGTTATAGTTTCTACACATTGTTCTGTTATAGTTTCTACACATTGTTCTGTTATAGTATCTACAACATGTTCTGTTATAGTTTATACACCATGTTCTGTTATAGTATCTACAACATGTTCTGTTATAGTTTCTACACATTGTTCTGTTATAGTATCTACAACATGTTCTGTTATAGTATCTACAACATGTTCTGTTATAGTATCTACAACATGTTCTGTTATAGTTTCTACACATTGATCTGTTATAGTTTCTACATATTGTTCTGTTATAGTATCTACAACATGTTCTGTTATAGATTCTACACATTGTTCTGTTATAGTTTCTACACCATGTTCTGTTATAGTTTCCACACCATGTTCTGTTATAGTTTCTAAACCATGTTCTGTTATAGTTTCTACACAATGTTCTGTTATATTTTCTACACATTGTTCTGTTATAGTTTCTAGACCATGTTCTGTTATAGTTTCTACACATTGTTCTGTTATAGTTTCTACACATTGTTCTGTTATAGTTTCTACACATTGTTCTGTTATAGTTTCTACACATTGTTCTGTTATAGTTTCTAACCATTGTTCTGTTATAGTTTCTACACATTGTTCTGTTATAGTTTCTAAACTTTGTTCTGTTATAGTTTCTACACCATGTTCTGTTATAGTTTCTACACCATGTTCTGTTATAGTTTCTACACATTGTTCTGTTATAGTTTCTACACATTGATAAGTTATAGTTTCTACACCATGTTCTGTTATAGTTTCTACACAATTTTCTGTTATAGTTTCTACACCATGTTCTGTTATAGTTTCTACACCATGTTCTGTTATAGTTTCTACACCATGTTCTGTTATAGTTTCTAAACATTGTTCTGTTATAGTTTCTACACATTGTTCTGTTATAGTTTCTACACCATGTTCTGTTATAGTTTCTACACCATGTTCTGTTATAGTTTCTACACATTGTTCTGATATAGTTTCTACACATTGTTCTGTTATAGTTTCTACACATTGTTCTGTTATAGTTTCTACACATTGTTCTGTTATAGTTTCTACACATTGTTCTGTTATAGTTTCTACACATTGTTCTGTTATAGTTTCTACACCATGTTCTGTTATAGTTTCTACACATTGTTCTGTTATAGTTTCTACACATTGTTCTGTTATAGTTTCTACACATTGTTCTGTTATAGTTTCTACAAATTGTTCTGTTATAGTTTCTACACCATGTTCTGTTATAGTTTCTAGACCATGTTCTGTTATAGTTTCTAGACCATGTTCTGTTATAGTTTCTACACCATGTTCTGTTATAGTTTCTACACATTGTTCTGTTATAGTTTCTAGACCATGTTCTGTTATAGTTTCTACACATTGTTCTGTTATAGTATCTACAACATGTTCTGTTATAGTTTCTACACATTGTTCTGTTATAGTTTCTACACATTGTTCTGTTATAGTTTCTAAACATTGTTCTGTTATAGTTTCTACACATTGTTCTGTTATAGTTTCTACACATTGTTCTGTTATAGTTTCTAGACCATGTTCTGTTATAGTTTCTACAACATGTTCTGTTATAGTTTCTACACAATGTTCTGTTATAGTTTCTACACCATGTTCTGTTATAGTTTCTACACCATGTTCTGTTATAGTTTCTACACATTGTTCTGTTATAGTTTCTAAACATTGTTCTGTTATAGTTTCCACACATTGTTCTGTTATAGTTTCTAGACCATGTTCTGTTATAGTTTCTACAACATGTTCTGTTATAGTTTCTACACAATGTTCTGTTATAGTTTCTACACCATGTTCTGTTATAGTATCTACAACATGTTATGTTATAGTTTCTACACATTGTTCTGTTATAGTTTCTACACATTGTTCTGTTATAGTTTCTAGACCATGTTCTGTTATAGTTTCTACACCATGTTCTGTTATAGTTTCTACACAATGTTCTGTTATAGTTTCTACACAATGTTCTGTTATAGTTTCTACACATTGTTCTGTTATAGTTTCTACACCTTGTTCTGTTATAGTTTCTTCACCATGTTCTGTTATAGTTTCTACACCATGTTCTGTTATAGTTTCTACACTATGTTCTGTTATAGTTTCTAGACCATGTTCTGTTATAGTTTCTAAACATTGTTCTGTTATAGTTTCTACACCATGTTCTGTTATAGTTTCTACACCATGTTCTGTTATAGTTTCTACACCATGTTCTGTTATAGTTTCTAGACCATGTTCTGTTATAGTTTCTACACCATGTTCTGTTATAGTTTCTACACATTGTTCTGTTATAGTATCTAGACCATGTTCTGTTATAGTTTCTACGCCATGTTCTGTTATAGATTCTACACCATGTTCTGTTATAGTTTCTACACATTGTTCTGTTATAGTTTCTACACTATGTTCTGTTATAGTTTCTATACCATGTTCTACTATAGTTTCTACACATTGTTCTGTTATAATTTCTACACCATGTTCTGTTATAGTTTCTACACATTGTTCTGTTATAGTTTCTACATATTATTCTGTTATAGTTTCTACACAATGTTCTGTTATAGTTTCTAGACCATGTTCTGTTATAGTTTCTACACATTGTTCTGTTATAGTTTCTACACCATGTTCTGTTATAGTTTCTACAACATGTTCTGTTATAGTTTCTACACCATGTTCTGTTATAGTTTCTACACCATGTTCTGTTATAGTTTCTACACCATGTTCTGTTATAGTTTCTACACATTGTTCTGTTATAGTTTCTACACCATGTTCTGTTATAGTTTCTAAACATTGTTCTGTTATAGTTTCTACACATTGTTCTGTTATAGTTTCTACACCATGTTCTGTTATAGTTTCTACACCATGTTCTGTTATAGTTTCTACACATTGTTCTGATATAGTTTCTACACATTGTTCTGTTATAGTTTCTACACATTGTTCTGTTATAGTTTCTACACATTGTTCTGTTATAGTTTCTACACATTGTTCTGTTATAGTTTCTACACATTGTTCTGTTATAGTTTCTACACCATGTTCTGTTATAGTTTCTACACATTGTTCTGTTATAGTTTCTACACATTGTTCTGTTATAGTTTCTACACATTGTTCTGTTATAGTTTCTACAAATTGTTCTGTTATAGTTTCTACACCATGTTCTGTTATAAATTCTAGACCATGTTCTGTTATAGTTTCTAGACCATGTTCTGTTATAGTTTCTACACCATGTTCTGTTATAGTTTCTACACATTGTTCTGTTATAGTTTCTAGACCATGTTCTGTTATAGTTTCTACACATTGTTCTGTTATAGTATCTACAACATGTTCTGTTATAGTTTCTACACATTGTTCTGTTATAGTTTCTACACATTGTTCTGTTATAGTTTCTAAACATTGTTCTGTTATAGTTTCTACACATTGTTCTGTTATAGTTTCTACACATTGTTCTGTTATAGTTTCTAGACCATGTTCTGTTATAGTTTCTACAACATGTTCTGTTATAGTTTCTACACAATGTTCTGTTATAGTTTCTACACCATGTTCTGTTATAGTTTCTACACCATGTTCTGTTATAGTTTCTACACATTGTTCTGTTATAGTTTCTAAACATTGTTCTGTTATAGTTTCCACACATTGTTCTGTTATAGTTTCTAGACCATGTTCTGTTATAGTTTCTACAACATGTTCTGTTATAGTTTCTACACAATGTTCTGTTATAGTTTCTACACCATGTTCTGTTATAGTATCTACAACATGTTATGTTATAGTTTCTACACATTGTTCTGTTATAGTTTCTACACATTGTTCTGTTATAGTTTCTAGACCATGTTCTGTTATAGTTTCTACACCATGTTCTGTTATAGTTTCTACACAATGTTCTGTTATAGTTTCTACACAATGTTCTGTTATAGTTTCTACACATTGTTCTGTTATAGTTTCTACACCTTGTTCTGTTATAGTTTCTTCACCATGTTCTGTTATAGTTTCTACACCATGTTCTGTTATAGTTTCTACACTATGTTCTGTTATAGTTTCTAGACCATGTTCTGTTATAGTTTCTAAACATTGTTCTGTTATAGTTTCTACACCATGTTCTGTTATAGTTTCTACACCATGTTCTGTTATAGTTTCTACACCATGTTCTGTTATAGTTTCTAGACCATGTTCTGTTATAGTTTCTACACCATGTTCTGTTATAGTTTCTACACATTGTTCTGTTATAGTTTCTACATATTATTCTGTTATAGTTTCTACACAATGTTCTGTTATAGTTTCTAGACCATGTTCTGTTATAGTTTCTACACATTGTTCTGTTATAGTTTCTACACCATGTTCTGTTATAGTTTCTACAACATGTTCTGTTATAGTTTCTACACCATGTTCTGTTATAGTTTCTACACCATGTTCTGTTATAGTTTCTACACCATGTTCTGTTATAGTTTCTACACATTGTTCTGTTATAGTTTCTACACCATGTTCTGTTATAGTTTCTAAACATTGTTCTGTTATAGTTTCTACACATTGTTCTGTTATAGTTTCTACACCATGTTCTGTTATAGTTTCTACACCATGTTCTGTTATAGTTTCTACACATTGTTCTGATATAGTTTCTACACATTGTTCTGTTATAGTTTCTACACATTGTTCTGTTATAGTTTCTACACATTGTTCTGTTATAGTTTCTACACATTGTTCTGTTATAGTTTCTACACATTGTTCTGTTATAGTTTCTACACCATGTTCTGTTATAGTTTCTACACATTGTTCTGTTATAGTTTCTACACATTGTTCTGTTATAGTTTCTACACATTGTTCTGTTATAGTTTCTACAAATTGTTCTGTTATAGTTTCTACACCATGTTCTGTTATAGTTTCTAGACCATGTTCTGTTATAGTTTCTAGACCATGTTCTGTTATAGTTTCTACACCATGTTCTGTTATAGTTTCTACACATTGTTCTGTTATAGTTTCTAGACCATGTTCTGTTATAGTTTCTACACATTGTTCTGTTATAGTATCTACAACATGTTCTGTTATAGTTTCTACACATTGTTCTGTTATAGTTTCTACACATTGTTCTGTTATAGTTTCTAAACATTGTTCTGTTATAGTTTCTACACATTGTTCTGTTATAGTTTCTACACATTGTTCTGTTATAGTTTCTAGACCATGTTCTGTTATAGTTTCTACAACATGTTCTGTTATAGTTTCTACACAATGTTCTGTTATAGTTTCTACACCATGTTCTGTTATAGTTTCTACACCATGTTCTGTTATAGTTTCTACACATTGTTCTGTTATAGTTTCTAAACATTGTTCTGTTATAGTTTCCACACATTGTTCTGTTATAGTTTCTAGACCATGTTCTGTTATAGTTTCTACAACATGTTCTGTTATAGTTTCTACACAATGTTCTGTTATAGTTTCTACACCATGTTCTGTTATAGTATCTACAACATGTTATGTTATAGTTTCTACACATTGTTCTGTTATAGTTTCTACACATTGTTCTGTTATAGTTTCTAGACCATGTTCTGTTATAGTTTCTACACCATGTTCTGTTATAGTTTCTACACAATGTTCTGTTATAGTTTCTACACAATGTTCTGTTATAGTTTCTACACATTGTTCTGTTATAGTTTCTACACCTTGTTCTGTTATAGTTTCTTCACCATGTTCTGTTATAGTTTCTACACCATGTTCTGTTATAGTTTCTACACTATGTTCTGTTATAGTTTCTAGACCATGTTCTGTTATAGTTTCTAAACATTGTTCTGTTATAGTTTCTACACCATGTTCTGTTATAGTTTCTACACCATGTTCTGTTATAGTTTCTACACCATGTTCTGTTATAGTTTCTAGACCATGTTCTGTTATAGTTTCTACACCATGTTCTGTTATAGTTTCTACACATTGTTCTGTTATAGTATCTAGACCATGTTCTGTTATAGTTTCTACGCCATGTTCTGTTATAGATTCTACACCATGTTCTGTTATAGTTTCTACACATTGTTCTGTTATAGTTTCTACACTATGTTCTGTTATAGTTTCTATACCATGTTCTACTATAGTTTCTACACATTGTTCTGTTATAATTTCTACACCATGTTCTGTTATAGTTTCTACACATTGTTCTGTTATAGTTTCTACATATTATTCTGTTATAGTTTCTACACATTGTTCTGTTATAGTTTCTACACCATGTTCTGTTATAGTTTCTACACATTGTTCTGTTATAGTTTCTACACCATGTTCTGTTATAGTTTCTACACCATGTTCTGTTATAGTTTCTACACCATGTTCTGTTATAGTTTCTACACATTGTTCTGTTATAGTATCTACAACATGTTCTGTTATAGTTTCTACACCATGTTCTGTTATAGTTTCTACACCATGTTCTGTTATAGTTTCTACACCATGTTCTGTTATAGTTTCTACAACATGTTCTGTTATAGTTTCTACACCATGTTCTGTTATAGTTTCTACACCATATTCTGTTATAGTTTCTACACATTGTTCTGTTATAGTTTCTACACATTATTCTGTTATAGTTTCTACACATTGTTCTGTTATAGTTTCTACACCATGTTCTGTTATAGTTTCTACACCATGTTCTGTTATAGTTTCTACACCATGTTCTGTTATAGTTTCTACACCATGTTCTGTTATAGTTTCTACACCATGTTCTGTTATAGTTTCTACACATTGTTCTGTTATAGTTTCTACACCATGTTCTGTTATAGTTTCTACACCATGTTCTGGTATAGTTTCTACACAATGTTCTGTTATAGTTTCTAGACCATGTTCTGTTCTAGTTTCTACACATTGTTCTGTTATAGTTTCTATACCATGTTCTGTTATAGTTTCTACACATTGTTCTGTTATAGTTTCTAAACCATGTTCTGTTATAGTTTCTACACATTGTTCTGTTATAGTTTCTACACCATGTTCTGTTATAGTTTCTACACCATGTTCTGTTATAGTTTCTACACAATGTTCTGTTATAGTTTCTACACCATGTTCTGTTATAGTTTCTACACATTGTTCTGTTATAGTTTCTACACCATGTTCTGTTATAGTTTCTACACATTGTTCTGTTATAGTTTCTACACATTGTTCTGTTATAGTTTCTACACATTGTTCTGTTATAGTTTCTACACATTGTTCTGTTATAGTTTCTACACATTGTTCTGTTATAGTTTCTACACATTGTTCTGTTATAGTTTCTACACATTGTTCTGTTATAGTTTCTATACATTGTTCTGTTATAGTTTCTACACTATGTTCTGTTATAGTTTTTACACCATATTCTGTTATAGTTTCTACACAATGTTCTGTTATAGTTTCTACACAATGTTCTGTTATAGTTTCTACACATTGTTCTGTTATAGTTTCTACACCATGTTCTGTTATAGTTTCTACACATTGTTCTGTCATAGTTTCTACACCATGTTCTGTTATAGTTTCTACACATTGTTCTGTTATAGTTTCTACACATTGTTCTTTTATAGTTTCTACACCATGTTCTGTTATAGTTTCTACACCATGTTCTGTTATAGTTTCTACACATTGTTCTGTTATAGTTTCTACACATTGTTCTGTTATAGTTTCTACACATTGTTCTGTTATAGTTTCTACACATTGTTCTGTTATAGTTTCTAAACATTGTTCTGTTATAGTTTCTACACATTGTTCTGTTATAGTTTCTACACCATGTTCTGTTATAGTTTCTACACCATATTCTGTTATAGTTTCTACACAATGTTCTGTTATAGTTTCTATACATTGTTCTGTTATAGTTTCTACACATTGTTCTGTTATAGTTTCTACACATTGTTCTGTTATAGTTTCTACACCATGTTCTGTTATAGTTTCTACACATTGTTCTGTTATAGTTTCTACACATTGTTCTGTTATAGTTTCTACACATTGTTCTGTTATAGTTTCTACATATTGTTCTGTTATAGTTTCTACACATTGTTCTGTTATAGTTTCTACACATTGTTATGTTATAGTTTCTACACATTGTTCTGTTATAGTTTCTACACCATATTCTGTTATAATTTCTACACCATATTCTGTTATAGTTTCTACACATTGTTCTGTTATAGTTTCTACACATTGTTCTGTTATAGTTTCTACACATTGTTCTGTTATAGTTTCTACACATTGTTCTGTTATAGTTTCTACACATTGTTCTGTTATAGTTTCTACACATTGTTCTGTTATAGTTTCTATACATTGTTCTGTTATAGTTTCTACACTATGTTCTGTTATAGTTTTTACACCATATTCTGTTATAGTTTCTACACAATGTTCTGTTATAGTTTCTACACAATGTTCTGTTATAGTTTCTACACATTGTTCTGTTATAGTTTCTACACCATGTTCTGTTATAGTTTCTACACATTGTTCTGTCATAGTTTCTACACCATGTTCTGTTATAGTTTCTACACATTGTTCTGTTATAGTTTCTACACATTGTTCTTTTATAGTTTCTACACCATGTTCTGTTATAGTTTCTACACCATGTTCTGTTATAGTTTCTACACATTGTTCTGTTATAGTTTCTACACATTGTTCTGTTATAGTTTCTACACATTGTTCTGTTATAGTTTCTACACATTGTTCTGTTATAGTTTCTAAACATTGTTCTGTTATAGTTTCTACACATTGTTCTGTTATAGTTTCTACACCATGTTCTGTTATAGTTTCTACACCATATTCTGTTATAGTTTCTACACAATGTTCTGTTATAGTTTCTATACATTGTTCTGTTATAGTTTCTACACATTGTTCTGTTATAGTTTCTACACATTGTTCTGTTATAGTTTCTACACCATGTTCTGTTATAGTTTCTACACATTGTTCTGTTATAGTTTCTACACATTGTTCTGTTATAGTTTCTACACATTGTTCTGTTATAGTTTCTACATATTGTTCTGTTATAGTTTCTACACATTGTTCTGTTATAGTTTCTACACATTGTTCTGTTATAGTTTCTACACATTGTTCTGTTATAGTTTCTACACCATATTCTGTTATAATTTCTACACCATATTCTGTTATAGTTTCTACACAATGGTCTGTTATAGTTTCTACACATTGTTCTGTTATAGTTTCTACACATTGTTCTGTTATAGTTTCTACACATTGTTCTGTTATAGTTTCTACACCATGTTCTGTTATAGTTTCTACACATTGTTCTGTTATAGTTTCTACACATTGTTCTGTTATAGTTTCTACACCATGTTCTGTTATAGTTTCTACACCATGTTCTGTTATAGTTTCTACACATTGTTCTGTTATAGTTTCTACACATTGTTCTGTTATAGTTTCTACACATTGTTCTGTTATAGTTTCTAAACATTGTTCTGTTATAGTTTCTACACATTGTTCTGTTATAGTTTCTACACCATGTTCTGTTATAGTTTCTACACCATATTCTGTTATAGTTTCTACACAATGTTCTGTTATAGTTTCTATACATTGTTCTGTTATAGTTTCTACACCATGTTCTGTTATAGTTTCTACACATTGTTCTGTTATAGTTTCTACACCATGCTCTGTTATAGTTTCTACACATTGTTCTGTTATAGTTTCTACACATTGTTCTGTTATAGTTTCTACACCATGTTCTGTTATAGTTTCTACACCATGTTCTGTTATAGTTTCTACACATTGTTCTGTTATAGTTTCTACACATTGTTCTGTTATAATTTCTACACCATGTTCTGTTATAGTTTCTACATATTGTTCTGTTATAGTTTCTACATATTGTTCTGTTATAGTTTCTAAACCATGTTCTGTTATAGTTTCTACACATTGTTCTGTTATAGTTTCTACACATTGTTCTGTTATAGTTTCTACACCATGTTCTGTTATAGTTTCTACACCATGTTCTGTTATAGTTTCTAGACCATGTTCTGTTATAGTTTCTAGACCATGTTCTTTTATAGTTTCTAGACCATGTTCTGTTATAGTTTCTACACATTGTTCTGTTATAGTTTCTACACCATGTTCTGTTATAGTTTCTAGACCATGTTCTGTTATAGTTTCTAGACCATGTTCTGTTATAGTTTCTAGACCATGTTCTGTTATAGTTTCTACACATTGTTCTGTTATAGTTTCTAGACCATGTTCTGTTATAGTTTCTACACCATGTTCTGTTATAGTTTCTAGACCATGTTCTGTTATAGTTTCTAGACCATGTTCTGTTATAGTTTCTAGACCATGTTCTGTTATAGTTTCTATACATTGTTCTGTTATAGTTTCTACACCATCTTCTGTTATAGTTTCTACACATTCTTCTGTTATACTTTCTACATCATGTTCTGTTATAGTTTCTACACCATGTTCTGTTATAGTTTCTACACCATGTTCTGTTATAGTTTCTAGACCATGTTCTGTTATAGTTTCTATACCATGTTCTGTTATAGTTTCTAGACCATGTTCTGTTATAGTTTCTAGACCATGTTCTGTTATAGTTTCTAGACCATGTTCTGTTATAGTTTCTACACCATGTTCTGTTATAGTTTCTACACCATGTTCTGTTATAGTTTCTACACCATGTTCTGTTATAATTTCTAGACCATGTTCTGTTATAGTTTCTAGACCATGTTCTGTTATAGTTTCTACACCATGTTCTGTTATAGTTTCTACACCATGTTCTGTAATAGTTTCTATACCATGTTCTGTTATAGTTTCTACACCATGTTCTGTTATAGTTTCTACACCATGTTCTGTTATAGTTTCTACACCATGTTCTGTTATAGTTTCTAGACCATGTTCTGTTATAGTTTCTAGACCATGTTCTGTTATAGTTTCTACACCATGTTCTGTTATAGTTTCTAGACCATGTTCTGTTATAGTTTCTAGACCATGTTCTGTTATAGTTTCTAGACCATGTTCTGTTATAGTTTCTACACCATGTTCTGTTATAGTTTCTACACCATGTTCTGTTATAGTTTCTACACCATGTTCTGTTATAGTTTCTACACCATGTTCTGTTATAGTTTCTACACCATGTTCTGTTATAGTTTCTACACATTGTTCTGTTATAGTTTCTACACATTGTTCTGTTATAGTTTCTACACCATGTTCTGTTATAGTTTCTACACCATGTTCTGTTATAGTTTCTACACCATGTTCTGTTATAGTTTCTAGACCATGTTCTGTTATAGTTTCTACACCATGTTCTGTTATAGTTTCTACACATTGTTCTGTTATAGTATTTAGACCATGTTCTGTTATAGTTTCTACGCCATGTTCTGTTATAGTTTCTACACCATGTTCTGTTATAGTTTCTACACATTGTTCTGTTATAGTTTCTACACCATGTTCTGTTATAGTTTCTATACCATGTTCTGCTATAGTTTCTACACATTGTTCTGTTATAATTTCTACACCATGTTCTGTTATAGTTTCTACACATTGTTCTGTTATAGTTTCTACACAATGTTCTGTCATAGTTTCTAGACCATGTTCTGTTATAGTTTCTACACATTGTTCTGTTATAGTTTCTACAACATGTTCTGTTATAGTTTCTACAACATGATCTGTTGTAGTTTCTACACCATGTTCTGTTATAGTTTCTACACCATGTTCTGTTATAGTTTCTACACCATGTTCTGTTATAGTTTCTACACATTGTTCTGTTATACTTATAGTTTCTACACCATGTTCTGTTATAGTTTCTACACATTGTTCTGTTATAGTTTCTACACCATGTTCTGTTATAGTTTCTACACATTGTTCTGTTATAGTTTCTACACCATGTTCTGTTATAGTTTCTACACCATGTTCTGTTATAGTTTCTACACCATGTTCTGTTATAGTTTCTACACATTGTTCTGTTATAGTATCTACAATATGTTCTGTTATAGTTTCTACACCATGTTCTGTTATAGTTTCTACACCATGTTCTGTTATAGTTTCTACACCATGTTCTGTTATAGTTTCTACAACATGTTCTGTTATAGTTTCTACACCATGTTCTGTTATAGTTTCTACACCATGTTCTGTTATAGTTTCTACACATTGTTCTGTTATAGTTTCTACACATTGTTCTGTTATAGTTTCTACACATTGTTCTGTTATAGTTTCTACACCATGTTCTGTTATAGTTTCTACACCATGTTCTGTTATAGTTTCTACACCATGTTCTGTTATAGTTTCTACACCATGTTCTGTTATAGTTTCTACACCATGTTCTGTTATAGTTTCTACACATTGTTCTGTTATAGGTTCTACATATTGTTCTCTTATAGTTTCTACATATTGTTCTGTTATAGTTTCTAAACATTGTTCTGTTATAGTTTCTACACATTGTTCTGTTATAGTTTCTACACATTGTTCTGTTATAGTTTCTACACCATGTTCTGTTATAGTTTCTACACCATATTCTGTTATAGTTTCTACACAATGTTCTGTTATAGTTTCTACACATTGTTCTGTTATAGTTTCTACACCATGTTCTGTTATAGTTTCTACACATTGTTCTGTTATAGTTTCTACACCATGTTCTGTTATAGTTTCTACACATTGTTCTGTTATAGTTTCTACACATTGTTCTGTTATAGTTTCTACACCATGTTCTGTTATAGTTTCTACACCATGTTCTGTTATAGCTTCTACACATTGTTCTGTTATAGTTTCTACACATTGTTCTGTTATAGTTTCTACACCATGTTCTGTTATAGTTTCTACACATTGTTCTGTTATAGTTTCTAAACATTGTTCTGTTATAGTTTCTACACATTGTTCTGTTATAGTTTCTACACCATGTTCTGTTATAGTTTCTACACCATATTCTGTTATAGTTTCTACACAATGTTCTGTTATAGTTTCTACACATTGTTCTGTTATAGTTTCTACACCATGTTCTGTTATAGTTTCTACACATTGTTCTGTTATAGTTTCTACACCATGTTCTGTTATAGTTTCTACACATTGTTCTGTTATAGTTTCTACACATTGTTCTGTTATAGTTTCTACACCATGTTCTGTTATATTTTCTACACCATGTTCTGTTATAGTTTCTACACATTGTTCTGCTATAGTTTCTACACATTGTTCTGTTATAGTTTCTACACCATGTTCTGTTATAGTTTCTACACATTGTTCTGTTATAGTTTCTACATATTGTTCTGTTATAGTTTCTACACCATGTTCTGTTATAGTTTCTACACATTGTTCTGTTATAGTTTCTACACATTGTTCTGTTATAGTTTCTACACCATGTTCTGTTATAGTTTCCACACCATGGTCTGTTATAGTTTCTAGACCATGTTCTGTTATAGTTTCTAGACCATGTTCTTTTATAGTTTCTAGACCATGTTCTGTTATAGTTTCTACACATTGTTCTGTTATAGTTTCTACACCATGTTCTGTTATAGTTTCTAGACCATGTTCTGTTATAGTTTCTAGACCATGTTCTGTTATAGTTTCTAGACCATGTTCTGTTATAGTTTCTACACATTGTTCTGTTATAGTTTCTACACCATGTTCTGTTATAGTTTCTACACCATGTTCTGTTCTAGACCATGTTCTGTTATAGTTTTTAGACCATGTTCTGTTATAGTTTCTAGACCATGTTCTGTTATAGTTTCTATACATTGTTCTGTTATAGTTTCTACACCTTGTTCTGTTATAGTTTCTACACATTGTTCTGTTATAGTTTCTACACCATGTTCTGTTATAGTTTCTACACCATGTTCTGTTATAGTTTCTACACCATGTTCTGTTATAGTTTCTAGACCATGTTCTGTTATAGTTTCTACACCATGTTCTGTTATAGTTTCTAGACCATGTTCTGTTATAGTTTCTAGACCATGTTCTGTTATAGTTTCTAGACCATGTTCTGTTATAGTTTCTACACCATGTTCTGTTACAGTGTCTATACCATGTTCTGTTATAGTTTCTACACATTGTTCTGTTATAGTTTCTACACATTGTTCTGTTATAGTTTCTACACATTGTTCTGTTATAGTTTCTACACATTGTTCTGTTATAGTTTCTAGACCATGTTCTGTTATAGTTTCTAGACCATGTTCTGTTATAGTTTCTACACATTGTTCTGTTATAGTTTCTACACATTGTTCTGTTATAGTTTCTACACATTGTTCTGTTATAGTTTCTACACCATGTTCTGTTATAGTTTCTACACATTGTTCTGTTATAGTTTCTACACCATGTTCTGTTATAGTTTCTAGACCATGTTCTGTTATAGTTTCTACACCATGTTCTGTTATAGTTTCTAGACCATGTTCTGTTATAGTTTCTAGACCATGTTCTGTTATAGTTTCTAGACCATGTTCTGTTATAGTTTCTACACCATGTTCTGTTACAGTGTCTATACCATGTTCTGTTATAGTTTCTACACATTGTTCTGTTATAGTTTCTACACCATGTTCTGTTATAGTTTCTACACCATGTTCTGTTATAGTTTCTACACCTTGTCCTGTTATAGTTTCTACACCATGTTCTGTTATAGTTTCTACACATTGTTCTGTTATAGTTTCTACACATTGTTCTGTTATAGTTTCTACACATTGTTCTGTTATAGTTTCTACACCATGTTCTGTTATAGTTTCTACACATTGTTCTGTTATAGTTTCTACACCATGTTCTGTTACAGTGTCTATACCATGTTCTGTTATAGTTTCTACACATTGTTCTGTTATAGTTTCTACACATTGTTCTGTTATAGTTTCTACACCTTGTCCTGTTATAGTTTCTACACCTTGTTCTGTTATAGTTTCTACACATTGTTCTGTTATAGTTTCTACACCTTGTCCTGTTATAGTTTCTACACCTTGTCCTGTTATAGTTTCTACACCTTGTTCTGTTATAGTTTCTACACATTGTTCTGTTATAGTTTCTACACCTTGTCCTGTTATAGTTTCTACACCTTGTCCTGTTATAGTTTCTACACCTTGTTCTGTTATAGTTTCTACACATTGTTCTGTTATAGTTTCTACACCTTGTCCTGTTATAGTTTCTACACCATGTTCTGTTATAGTTTCTACACCTTGTTCTGTTATAGTTTCTACACCTTGTCCTGTTATAGTTTCTACACCATGTTCTGTTATAGTTTCTACACCTTGTCCTGTTATAGTTTCTACACCTTGTCCTGTTATAGTTTCTACACCATGTTCTGTTATAGTTTCTACACCTTGTTCTGTTATAGTTTCTACACCTTGTCCTGTTATAGTTTCTACACCATGTTCTGTTATAGTTTCTACACCTTGTCCTGTTATAGTTTCTACACCTTGTCCTGTTATAGTTTCTACACATTGTCCTGTTATAGTTTCTACACCATGTTCTGTTATAGTTTCTACACCTTGTCCTGTTATAGTTTCTACACCATGTTCTGTTATAGTTTCTACACCTTGTCCTGTTATAGTTTCTACACCTTGTTCTGTTATAGTTTCTACACATTGTCCTGTTATAGTTTCTACACCATGTTCTGTTATAGTTTCTACACATTGTCCTGTTATAGTTTCTACACCATGTTCTGTTATAGTTTCTACACCTTGTCCTGTTATAGTTTCTACACCTTGTCCTGTTATAGTTTCTACACCTTGTCCTGTTATAGTTTCTACACCATGTTCTGTTATAGTTTCTACACCTTGTCCTGTTATAGTTTCTACACCTTGTCCTGTTATAGTTTCTACACCTTGTCCTGTTATAGTTTCTACACCATGTTCTGTTATAGTTTCTACACCTTGTCCTGTTATAGTTTCTACACCATGTTCTGTTATAGTTTCTACACCTTGTCCTGTTATAGTTTCTACACCATGTTCTGTTATAGTTTCTACACATTGTCCTGTTATAGTTTCTACACCATGTTCTGTTATAGTTTCTACACATTGTCCTGTTATAGTTTCTACACCATGTTCTGTTATAGTTTCTACACCTTGTCCTGTTATAGTTTCTACACCTTGTCCTGTTATAGTTTCTACACCTTGTCCTGTTATAGTTTCTACACCATGTTCTGTTATAGTTTCTACACCTTGTCCTGTTATAGTTTCTACACCTTGTCCTGTTATAGTTTCTACACCATGTTCTGTTATAGTTTCTACACCTTGTCCTGTTATAGTTTCTACACCTTGTCCTGTTATAGTTTCTACACATTGTTCTGTTATAGTTTCTACACCATGTTCTGTTATAGTTTCTACACCTTGTTCTGTTATAGTTTCTACACCTTGTCCTGTTATAGTTTCTACACCATGTTCTGTTATAGTTTCTACACCTTGTCCTGTTATAGTTTCTACACCTTGTCCTGTTATAGTTTCTACACCATGTTCTGTTATAGTTTCTACACCTTGTCCTGTTATAGTTTCTACACCTTGTCCTGTTATAGTTTCTACACCTTGTTCTGTTATAGTTTCTACACATTGTTCTGTTATAGTTTCTACACATTGTTCTGTTATAGTTTCTACACCATGTTCTGTTATAGTTTCTACACATTGTTCTGTTATAGTTTCTACACCATGTTCTGTTACAGTGTCTATACCATGTTCTGTTATAGTTTCTACACATTGTTCTGTTATAGTTTCTACACCTTGTCCTGTTATAGTTTCTACACCTTGTCCTGTTATAGTTTCTACACCTTGTTCTGTTATAGTTTCTACACATTGTTCTGTTATAGTTTCTACACCATGTTCTGTTACAGTGTCTATACCATGTTCTGTTATAGTTTCTACACATTGTTCTGTTATAGTTTCTACACCTTGTTCTGTTATAGTTTCTACACCATGTTCTGTTACAGTGTCTATACCATGTTCTGTTATAGTTTCTACACATTGTTCTGTTATAGTTTCTACACCTTGTTCTGTTATAGTTTCTACACCTTGTCCTGTTATATTTTCTACACCATGTTCTGTTATAGTTTCTACACCTTGTTCTGTTATAGTTTCTACACCTTGTTCTGTTATAGTTTCTACACCTTGTCCTGTTATATTTTCTACACCATGTTCTGTTATAGTTTCTACACCTTGTCCTGTTATAGTTTCTACACCTTGTCCTGTTATAGTTTCTACACCTTGTTCTGTTATAGTTTCTACACATTGTTCTGTTATAGTTTCTACACCATGTTCTGTTACAGTGTCTATACCATGTTCTGTTATAGTTTCTACACATTGTTCTGTTATAGTTTCTACACCTTGTTCTGTTATAGTTTCTACACCATGTTCTGTTACAGTGTCTATACCATGTTCTGTTATAGTTTCTACACATTGTTCTGTTATAGTTTCTACACCTTGTTCTGTTATAGTTTCTACACCTTGTCCTGTTATATTTTCTACACCATGTTCTGTTATAGTTTCTACACCTTGTTCTGTTATAGTTTCTACACCTTGTTCTGTTATAGTTTCTACACCTTGTCCTGTTATATTTTCTACACCATGTTCTGTTATAGTTTCTACACCTTGTTCTGTTATAGTTTCTACACCTTGTCCTGTTATAGTTTCTACACCATGTTCTGTTATAGTTTCTACACATTGTTCTGTTATAGTTTCTACACCATGTTCTGTTACAGTGTCTATACCATGTTCTGTTATAGTTTCTACACATTGTTCTGTTATAGTTTCTACACCTTGGCCTGTTATAGTTTCTACACCTTGTCCTGTTATAGTTTCTACACCTTGTTCTGTTATAGTTTCTACACATTGTTCTGTTATAACCCTTCCAGTCCAATTTCATTCCTGTCTGTTCTTGTCGTGATCCGCTAACATCACACAATATCAAATGCCTCTATAAGTTATTTCATTGCCATGTTTTATAACCATATTACAAATATATACAAAACATATACTACAGGCACATGCTACAGAATAAACCAGCATATCATGAAGTAATGTAATGAATCCTTTCGACCGAAACAAACATAACACATTGGCATTTGTTGCCACTACAGTATTAAAAAGTCTATTATTTATGTTTGCCTATATAATTGGAGTTTACCACAGTCAACAGCAGACGCCTTTGCCTATCTTAGTAACTTTTAGGTATTCGTAAAGATAAGCACACTGAAATTCTCTTTGTCTGCAACATGTCCAATATGTCGAACTTGTTTTTTCTACAGTATGCACCTGACAAGATGCAGCGACATATGCAGAGAAATTAATTGTACAGGGTGTTATTTGTGACTTCATTATTCAAACTCACAGCGGGAAAAATTGTTTTGAATATATTAGAGGAGTTTTTTTTTTTTTTCAATCTTAGCGCTCTTATTTGTACGGTATGCTATGATGGTCTACTTCTTCCTCCTCCTTCATTTAACTCAGTGAAGTGTTGCCGGGGAGATGTAAAGATCGTTTATGCGCTCTTTCTGATGCTCTTTGTAGGTTGGTATCCATTTTCCAAGGTTGTTCTTGACACCATCACTCCATTTGTTACATAGTCTTCCCCTTGCGCTGTATCCATGATGTGTCTTCGATGTGACTCTTTGTGGCAGGTGGTACCAGCGCATTCTTGTGAGGTGACCAAACCATTTCATCTGTAGTTCTTTAACAACGCTGATAAGGTTAAAACCGACGAACCAAGGCACTGTACAGCAGTTAACAAGCGACAGAATGGAAACAGAACAACACAGCGGTGATGTACAGATGGATACAAATATATCATGAGCATTATAGCCGCAGCGGGGTGTCCGGACCTCCAGGTGTAGCTTGCCATAATTAAATATGCAAGATCGATACTGTTAAGTGCACAGTACACAACCTAACGTCCCAGCGGTGACGTAGCGACTCTAAAGCATCTGGATGGAAGAGTTTTCTAAAATGTATTTCTGAATTAATTGTTAAGTTAATATCTCGAGTAGGGCAGGCAAAAGCCGCATTTAAGAAAATGAAGAGTATCTTATGCAATAAGTCACTATCAATTAATGTAAGAAAGAGAGTGCTGAAATGCTATATAACTAGTTTTGCTGTCTGGTAGCGATTCTTGGAATGTAAATGGACAAATTAGAAAGACGTTAGAAGCAACAGAGATGTCGTTTTTAAGACGAATGTTGCGAATTCCTTGGACTGCTAGAGTAACTAACAACGACTGCCCGAAACAGGCTAATGAAACTAGAACACCATATACAACAATACGAAAGAGACAAACAGCTGTCTTTGGTCATGTGATGAGAAGAGAGGCATTGGAGAACATCGTGACAACTGGAAAGATCGAGGGGAAGAGAGGCAGACCAAGAGAAATTATGCTGGACCGATTGAGACGGTGGAATGGAGGAATATCAGCAGCAGAGTTGATCCAGAACACCAAAGACCGAGATCTGTGGAGAGCCATGAACGCCTACGCCAGCTGACAGGGCACTTGGTGATGATGACGGTAATATCTCGTGTTACTGTTATTAATAGCCGGTAGTACACAACCAGCCGTACTAGCAGTGATGTAGCACTTGTTAGGAATCTGAGAGCAGGGCTCATTAAGCTGTGTGTCTGTAATAATGTTGTGTTTGTTTATTATCTCGTGTTACTGTTAGCCGGTAAACAATATAAAATAACACAGAGTAATGCAGCGTTACAGAAATGAATTACGAAAAATACAGGGCGTTGCGGTGACAAGCCTTCATTGGCAAACAAAAACATAAAGAAAACACAGCATATAATCACGGAGAAGAGCCTCCAGTGACTACATTAAGGCATAAGAACGGGATGAGAAGAATAAAAAGATGAAAACATTAGAACAATGAAGAGAAAATGAACATGTGAATTTTTTTTTTTTTCTATTTATCTGAGAATTCCAGGCTATCATACAGCCGGTAGTACACAGCTTGCATTCAAGCTGCAACAATTGATGACGAAGTGAATGCAAGGATCTCCAAGGCCAGAGCGGCCTTTTGCAGACTGTACAAGAATGTATGGGATAGAAATAGAATAAGCCTGCAAACAAAGCTGAAAGTCTACAAAGCAGTTGTATTATCCACACTGCTATTTGCTTGTGAAACCTGGACTGTTTATCAGTGATACACAAGGAAATTAAACCACTTCTACACAGTCTGCCTTAGGAAGCTACTGAAGATTAAATGGCAAGGCAAGATCTCAGACACTGAAGTCTTAGGAAGAGCGTCCATGTCCAGTATCCACACTCTAGTAAGGAACAATCAGATTCGATAGGCTGGTCACTTGACTCGCATGCCAGATCACAGGCTCCATAAACGAAATTTTTACGGAGAGCTGCGGTTTGGTAAACGCTCCCAAAGAGGCCAGAGGAAACTCTTTAAAGACACTCTTAAGATCACACTAAAAGCTTTTTGGAATTCTTCACGACGCTTGAGAGACTGTTGTCAGAGACAGAAATTCGTGGTGTACATCATTACGCAAAGGTGCAGTCACTTGTGACGCAAACAGGACTGCAAGAGCTGTGAAGAAAAGGCTGGACAGAAAAACCACTGCAGGAGATCCTCCTCCAGGAACGTCAAGCATTCTTTGCCCACATTGTCAAAGAACATTTCGAACCAAAATAGGCCTTACCAGCCATCTGAGAACTCACGGCTCCATACTTTCAACCCCACTGGGTGAAATGAATGGTCATCATCATTCTTGATGGACAAACAACAGTACATACCCAATCGTACCAACAGTGGCGTGGCGACTGTACGGCATCTAGTGGAAGCATTATCTGACATTTGTTTCTGTAATGTTTGTTTATTTGCCTTTGCTCGCTTTGATCTCAAGCGTAGTCACACACGTTCTAGCACTTCTAGTGCGTTGGACTGATTTTTCCTCGTGGAATAGCTTTCCTTATTACCAGTGTCTCTGGCCATCAGGCGAACCCACTCGGACTTCCGAGGTACGTGTAAATTACGTCCCCAAGTCAAGGACGAGAAGTCAACATTTTAGTCATCTCGCGATAATTATTGTTACAACCAATCGACTAGCAGAGGTGTAGCGCCACTAACGCATCTGGATAACGCGTTATCTAGATTTGTTTCTCTAATAATCGCCTTCGAAACAGAACTGAGGAAACACATTGTTTTCTCATACAATGATAAAAGCGTGGATTGTTCAGAAAGCAATGGCAAACTACTGAACGTAAATTTACCAAGAAATCACAAAGCCAAGACATGTTGGAGCTGACTGCGATGTCCTGTTAAAGATATGCAACTAATGTTTAATAAAGTGTTAAGTGTTAGTTTAACATCCCATGTTACTGTTATCTTTAACGGGAGTACACAACCAAGCGTCAAGGCAGTGCCGTAGCCTGTGACAGCAGTGGCGTGCCTGTGAGGAATTTGTGGGAAAGGCCCTTGAAGATTTTTGTTTGTTTGTTTTGTAATAATGTCTTAAGTACCTTCTGCAAAACTTGCCAAGAAACTCTAGCAACCATGAAAGAAAACATAATAAGAAAGAGATCTGGTGGTGAGACCCCCAGGCCAGGCAGATCAGATAACACTGGGGAAGAGTGTGACGCAGGGACCAGTACTAGTTATCATGATGACGGAGATAAAGTTTTAAGTGTTAGCTTAATACCGCGCGTTAACGCTATTGTTATTACAGCGACTGACGACTCCAATTCTATGTTGGTTGACATTCTTATTTGGATTCCAGCATGGCGCTCTAGTCTAGCTAGACTCCCCTGTCTTTACGTTTATGGGGTCTGGTCAAAGTTGCCCAATAACATCCATCGTTTAGTCATGTTACTCGTCCTGCATTCCTGCTGGGCGTTCAGGATGTCAGCCTCGTCCATTGCTCGTCCGCTGTCTACAGCAGCCATGCTTCTGCATATGGGACCAGCTCGAGATGTAACCTGCCAGGCCATGTAGCGGCAAACGGTAATAATCTGGGAACCACTGATTTACAGGATAAGGAGGTAAACATACCCGAACACACGAATTACAATTATCTAAACATACCGGGGCAAGCCAACACAGATCCAAATATATCCAAATTTATCCTAAGTTGCTTGTCAACGCGCGTACATGAGGTGCGCAAGGAGATATTTATAGGTGTTTTATGTGCAAGTTGCTGCAGGTGAAACCTGGATTCCAGCGTAAAGCAGTTCGGTAGAAACAATAACCAGAAGAATGTCCTTGATGTGGGTGTTATCTCAAAGTCGAGGCCAGCATGACCGGTTACACCCGCTGCCTCAACATCAGTGCACCAGAAGTTTGAAATTCATTCCGACTTCTGAGGTAATTGTAATTTATGTCCCCAAGTCAAGGACGAGAAGTCAACATTTAAGACCAGCTGACCGGCGTGTGGAGCGAATGGCACCGCAACTCTCAACACAGGCAGTTGAAGCGTGAACGTGTTAAACCTCTCGACCACGCCAACCTCCAGCATTTGGTCCATGATGAAGACATTGTTCGTAACGCTGGTTTGTATCTGTGTGTGCTTTACCTTTTTTTTTCTTTTTCTTTTCTCTTTCGATTCGATTATCCCTACTCCGTTCAACCTCAAATAGAAGTAATACTAGGGTTCATCACCCGCTCAGATTAATAATTCTGTTAACAGGATATTAATTTGAAGATGGTTATTGTCCACAGAGGTAATGCTTTTCGCCGAGTCTGCTAGTTATATCTGGTGCCCACTAGGATCACAGCGGGTGTGCGGCCCGCTAGCAGAACCAATTCTGTATTGCTTGTGTAGCGTCAACACTCTCGGTGAGGTGAGCAAGTTGCCGTGACATTCCCGCGCTGAAACTGCTGCGGTCGGTAATAAATTACCTGGATGTTGTTATTCTTTCGTTAGACGGAAAATGTGTAAGATTCTAGCATCTTCAGAACAATGATGCCAGCAACATTCACGTTATGAGACTTGTATTCGTTCTTTTCTGCGAGCGGTGCCATTTTCAGTTTAAGAACAGCGTGTAGGACGTTCAACTAGGTTGGGTAAACAATATAACACTTGAAGTATAGAGCAACTCTACAACACACAATTACGGAAAACAAAAGACGTTGCGACGACAAGCCTTCATCAGCCAACAAGTTGGTTAAGTTAGCTCCATATCCTTTACACGACGTCGCAGTCAACCGAAGCATTTTAAAAAATATGTGATTTCTTGACAAGTTTACGTACAGTAGTTACCATTACTTTCCAAACGACCGGCACTCATATCTTGGTATGGAAACCAATGATAGAAGGTCTGCTTCCAAATCGCCCGCAGCTGTGTTTCGAATTGCATTAGTCCCATCCTCGACACAAAGCTAGCTAGCAAGCACAAGGAAAACTTCAACATATAAATCACAGGAATAACACTATGTGCATGTTGTAAACAATATAGAAACATGAAGTATAGAGCAGTTTTACAAGACACAATTACGGAAAACAAAGAACCTTGAGGCTACAAGCCGTCATCAGCTACCAAACACAAAGAAAATTACAACACGAGAATGACACTACGGTGACTACATTAACGGATTCAGTGGCAAACAAAACGTAGGTCACCACCAAACATGGTGCACAATCAAATAAACAATATAATGTAAATTTCCGTTCACTGATCATTGAAATTGCGGAAGATACCGTGAAACAAAACAAATAACACGATGAACCTAGTATGGCGATATATCGTTCTTCTGTCCAAATCGGTGGTCAAATTTTGCGATATATTATCCCTCGACACTGAATTAGCTAAGACTTAATAACAGAATGATAATCTCCCTCATAGTCCATGTCGTCTGGCATTGGTGATCATCTCTGCCCACAGCATCCTGTCTCTTGTGCTACCAATAATTTCTGATACCGATGTTCTCTATTCTATGATTTCAAACTACCCAGCATCTTCTCTCTTTGCCTCCCGCTGCTTCTCTTTCCTGTTGTGACGGCATATACTAGCTTCCCCCTTCTCATCACATGCCCAAAGAATGTGGACTGTCTTCTTCTGATGCGAATAACCAGTTCTCTTTGTCAGTTAACTTCTTACAAGACAGAATAAAAATATTAAATGGAGTTGGGGGGGGGGGGGAGGAGGGGGTGGAAAAAATGTGTTCTACTTTTCTCCGTGTGTGGATGAAATCATACTTCCGTTTGTCCAGCTAAGAATTCTAGTTCCTTTATGTCGTTTCGTCTTTTTCTTTTCTGTTTGTACGTTCGCTTTAAACTCGAGAGTAGTATCACACATCTGCTGCTGCTTCTACTGCTGCTGCTGTTGTTGCTGCTGCTACTACTATTACTGCTACTACTACTACCACCACCACCACTACTACTACTACTACTACTACTACTACTACTACTACTACTACTACTACTACTACTACTATTTCTCCATGTATGAATGAAATAATGTATGACAAGACAGAGGGGGGGGGGGAGAGAGAGAGAGAGAGAGAGAGAGAGAGAGAGAGAGAGAGAGAGAGAGAGAGAGAGAGAGAAGAAAAGCAAATTGTTAGACGGGTCTGCGTGCTCAATTCTTACTTAGTTAGTTAGTTAGTTGGTTAGTTAGTTGATTAGTTAGTTAGTCGACAGATCATCCTCATTGCACATCGAAACATTCAGTTAATAAGCGCTCGGATCCCCTCCTCAGTAAATCCCGCAGCGTGTAACGGCTCACAACACCAGTTCTGTGTTGGTTTATTAATCTTCTTTGTCTTCCTGCGTAGTTTTCTTCTTTGGCCACACCTAGTTTAACCTGCTGTTCTGGCAGTCTGACCATTGTTATAGATTCACAGTCATCGCTTGATTCTCGCAAACTTCTTTTTTTTCTCGTAGAGCATTCACTATATCATCCTGGTCCATGGCTCGTCCGCTCACCACAGTAGCCTTACCTGCAAGCCTAATCATTTTCTTGTAAACCGACATGCCCAGTCTTTTGGCAAACTACTGAGCGTAATCTTGCCAAGAAATCAACATACAGCTGAAAGATGCTGGTGTTGACAGCGATGTCCTGTAAAGGATATGCAAAAAAAAAAAAAGTTTGCCATTGCTTTCTGAACGAGAAGTCCAACTAACCGGCCTGTGGAACGAACTCAGTACGCCGCAGTCAGATAGGACAGTTTAATGGAGTTAAACCACTCAGGCACAGCGACGGTTACTAACAAACTAGCTTGAGTGATTAGCTTAACTCCACGAAAAAGAAGAATTGTTCTTTTAGCTAAACAAAATTAAAACTGAGCATGATGTTAAGTGCTGTGTTTTGTAAACATCCACCTTGCTAATCTCCACTTTCTCTTTCGAGAATATATGCAATGAACAAGTAAGACAGCCAGTTTATCTGTCTGTCTATATGTCTACCTGCCTGCATGTCTGTCAATTTATCTGTCTATCTATCTATCTATCTGCTTGCCTGCCTGTCTGTCTGTATATCTTTCCACATGTCTGCCTATCTGTCTTTGAAAATAAAGTTCGTTCGTTCGTTCGGTCTGTGTAGCGTTCATTCTCCGGTCGGTCTGTTCATTTGTCAGCCTGTATTCATGAGAGTTCACTCCCTCGCCGGTCTGTTCATCAGCCTGTCTGCCTGTCTGCCTGTTTGTTTATCTGTCTGTCTGTATCTGCTAGTCTGTCTGTCAATATATACTGTTCAAAAGCGTAACATTATTGCAGTTTCAAGAACTTACTCCGTAAGAACAGGACCTCTGTAGGGTCTTCTACCCCAAAGACCAGCGTCGTGCAGCCGGTTCCTGACCGTTTGATCTGAAATTCGACATTCTCCTGCCTTTTTACTTGACTGTGGAGAACGCAGATGCACATCGATTCCTAAGGTGACGCAGCCGTATGAAGCGGTCTTCAGCAGTAGTTGTGATTCTGGGTCTTCCACGGCGCGGCCGGTCTGGCACGGAGCCAGTTTCTTGAAATCGCCCCCCAAAGGCGACTAATGGTGCTTCTAGCCACATTTAATTCTCTGGCTACTACACTTTGTGACTGTCCAGCCTGTAAACTTACAATGATGATGAGTCGCTCTGTAGTGAGATGAGCCATACTTGCGCATTGAACTTTATTCGAGGAGCGTCAATATTTTATTGGTATTCAATAATACGGTCAGAGAGTTTTGTGTTCAGTAAGTTTCACGGGATTATCATGAATCTGTCACGAGTTATTGTCAAAAATGTTGTTTTGACCTTGACCTCTTTCATGACCTCACGAATCAAGGTTCAGTACAATTCAGGTAACGACAAGAAGTTAATGACCCAATGGACACACTCGATAGGTTGACTGATGTCCAATCAGAGAATATCTTTTATAAAAGTAACACCAAAAATGTTGCGTGTCTTTTTTTTGAACAATATATCTTTCCATCGGTCTACTTACCTGTATGTGTCAAGTTCGTTCCCTCGTCTCTGCGTTCATCAGACTGTCTGTCATTCTGTCTGTCTATCTGCTATGTATCTGCTAGTCTGTCCTTATCGCATTCATTCCTCTGTCGGTCCCTTCATCAGTCTGTCTGTAATCTCTATGAGCTTGTCTGTGCGTACATCTTTCCACCTGCCTGCGTCTTGTTCAAATCCCCCGTCTGTCTCGTCATCAGCCTGTCTGTCTATCTGTGTCTCCGTGAGCTTGTCTGTGTGAACATCTTTCCATCTACCAACCTGCCGACTGTGTCGCGTTCATTTCCCCGCCAGTCCATCCATCAGTTGTCTATAACCCTGTCTTTACCTGTCCCCTACCCCCTTTTCCCCCCTCACACACACATACACACACACACACACGAGAGAGAGAGAGAGAGAGAGAGAGAGAGAGAGAGAGAGAGAGAGAGAGAGAGAGAGAGAGAGAGAGAGAGAGAGAGCTCGTAGAAACAATCTTGGGCACCCGACTGTGAAACAAGCTATAAATATCAAAAGACGGAACAGCTTGAGGCGATAGTAAATCCGTTGATGTCATAACGCTACAGGTCTATGATTAGCCGTCTTCTCTCCGTATGTGATGGAGATCTATTTTAGGCCAGACTGGAGCTCGAGGCGGTCGTGGGAGATTTATGGGATAAACTTTCTTAACTATGATGATGTCGGCGGGCGCGCTAGCGGAGTTCATAGCGAGTTGAGTTGAATTGAGTTGAGCTAAGAACTGACATCACTGCACTCAGGACATTCCCATACGCGCTCCGTCCCCTTGTTCAACAGCCAGCGAAGAGTCACACTACTAATCGTTCCCACCGCTATCTGATTGAAAGTTCTTCCGGTCTTCCCTCTCAGTTTTGAGATTCTACCAGAACACCCCCCCCCCCCCGAATCGCATCTTATCCCCATACGGGTTCTCAATCTGTTCCCCCACCTTCTCCACCTGGTCCCACAAGCGCACGACCACCTCCCCCTTGTCCATAGGTAATCTACCACCAAGAGGTGCATTCCCTACCAGCCTATCAGCCTGTTATTTCCCCCGCACTCTCGCATGGCCAGGACAAAAAATTCATACAATTCTCACAATCTGTAACCTCTGAAGCGAGTATAGCCATTCCTTTCTCCACCTTACAAAGCACACTCCTGGAGTTCATAGCGAACTGCGCTGGTAATGTCATGAACACGGTCGGATGCGGCTTCGATGTTTGGGCTCGTCACTTACTAAAGTGAGGGAAAGATTGGCCATCCTCTTCTCCTTGCTCTCAGGCCTACAAACTGTAATGGGGTTATCACATCACAAACCCATAGTTGGAAAGTGGTTCGAGACAATTGATCACTTATTGTTAATGATAATCATAATAGGACCTGGAATTGGGGTCTTAGAAATGTAGGTGAAAGGTAAAGGTGGCCCCATAGAAGGTGACGTCCTTGGGGTGTTGTGAAGGGTTATT